>QPKB01000006.1:37270143-37903271 GCA_003546025.1 Camphora micrantha | reverse complement strand
TGAGTAAAAGGGGACATGATAGCTTTAACTTGAGAATATAAGAGGACGAGACCCACATCTTTTTAGATGTCGCATTCAAAGCCTTTGATGGAAAGACAGGATTTGGTTATATAATTTGGTTTAATGGTTCTCTTTTATTTGCAGGGTTGGCAGGTAGTGAAAATGCCCATTCCTTTAAAAAAGCAGAGGCGATGGCTATCCTTCTTGTGATGACGGAAGTAACAAAGCGATGCTTATCCAAAGTAATCTTTTTGTCTGATGCGCTGAAAGTAATTCAGGTGATTGATGGAGGATGTGATTGGTCGATTGACAGCATTTTGCACAACATTAAAGGGCTCACCAAATATTTTGAATCATTAGCCTTTTATCACATCCCAAGGTCTCTCAACGAGATTGCCCATAAGTTTGCTAAGAAATCTTTCAGAGATAATCCTAGTATTGTTTTGTTGTAGGTCTTAGTGAGTCTGTTTGTTTAGTTCCCAAGTTTATGTTTGTTCCTCCCTATGTTGAATGAATTATTTCTTCTAAAGAAAAAAAAAAAAAAAAAACAAGTAAAGTAGATTTCCATTTTTCCGAAACTACAGCAACTCAAACAAATACAAGAAGAAAAGTAGTACCCAGCCAATTGATCTTTCTCCCATTAGTTAGCTTTGGCCCCTTTTGTTCAATCAAGCCGATCAGGGTAAGTTAAGCCTATTTCAGTCAAGCATCCTCATAGATTGAATCCACAAACTCCTGCATCAATCACCAAGTCTTTCCAATTCACTAAACGTTCATTAAGTCGACATCAAAAGATTAAGCAAATCCACCATAATTTCAAGTTTCAACGTTGGAATTTTGATTTTCTGTAATGTGAACCACCCATTTTCTTCAAAGATTCTAAGGTTCTGCACACATTGCTTGAATTAAATGACGTTGATTCAGAAGAGTATGGACACATCACTTTTAGTCGACATCAGTGATTGAGAAGTCTTTGGGCACTTACAAATTTTCTTGCCGTATGTTAAAGAATTGATGCTTCTTTCATCTAATTAATTAAGGGCTCATTTGTTTATATTGAATTGAATTCGATGAATTCATGATAAAATGATTTGCAAGTTATGGTTTGGCATTAAAGTGGAGATTTTTTTTTTTTTTTTTTTGGAGTGAAAAACCAATGCTCTTCTCCTCGTGAGAGTTCTTTTTTTTTTTTCCAGAAACTTCTCCTCATAAGAGTTATTATTCACAATATCAACTTAAATGGTTGGTCCCACCAGATGAATATCATAGACATCATTTCTTTATCTAGGTTGGATCCATATATCATAAATGACCGACTTACTCAATTCCCCCTTTGTGCCCATATACATGAGACCCATGACTTCCAACCAACCCATCCATCCATTGAACGGACCCACTGTGCACATAATTTCGCCAACGAATCTCCTAGGTGGATAGATTAGTGGGATCTAAAAGTATCATTTGAATCCACTATTATTAAAGACGGCCAACAATTATTACACCATTTACGTGATCCCATAAGAATTATGTTATTTAGGTGATCTCACCTTAAAATACGAAGAAAACTTTCACCAAACATCCAGATGATCCTATTTGCTGGACCCACCTATGAAAATCACTCGTTATGGATCCACATGTGTTGTGCACATACGCAATGTGCGCAAATGAGCATTTCGCCTGAGATATAATTTGATTTTCAGTCAAGGACATTTTGATATTTCAAGAATCAGTTTCTTAGACGAGTGGGCTGCATATAGCCAATAAGTGAACACTTAACTTAATGTACTTGAAAATTTTCATACTTACATAAGTACTTGGAGCTAGAAAACCGCAAATTAATTTACAGATATTTATTCACATATTATTGAAGGCCTTATATGGGTTTCTTGTTAATTAATTATGTTATAATATGAGTTTTATATTCTAAGGATTACACGATGAGTTTATCATCCACTCAATTCATGTATTTTTAATTAACTTTTAATTTAGGTATTATTTTTAATTTATTAGTCAATTTACATGAGAGCTTTATACTAGTTTCTTAGAATTATGATTCAATTCTATGCAAACAAATGAGTTCTAAGTGAATACTATTTTAGTTAAGCTGTGTTTTTACAGTTTTTTGTGATAGAGTGTCTGGATCAATCTTCTGGAGAAAATTGACTTATTGGAAGGGAAAGGTGGCTTTCCTCAACGGAACGGGTGCTTGGAATAAAAAGCCATGTTGCAAATATTACGAATATTCTGAAAACATTGTGATAACATCAGGATAATTCGTAAGGGAACTGTGTTCTCTATTCAATGATTGTGATATTACTTTGCAATCGCTTGGGTGTCCAACCGAAAAATCCATTCCTTGAAGTTTCAGTTCAATTTTACTGAGATTCGGGCTTTATTATCTTCAAACATTAATGTAGTCTTTCGTCATGAGCTAAAATCGGCTAGTTTCAAGACCCAAACACGGGGTTGATTGATTGTTTCTGTGGGAAGGGTTCATTATGTACTTTTGTAGCTATGCTTGTACATATTGTTCCTTTTCTCTCTTCTCCTAATTTTCTGCACACTTTTAATGGGAGTTTTTTTGTTATCAATAAAAAAAGAAAATATTACTTTAAAAATGCCTCATCATGGTAATGCGATGAATTCAGTTTATCAACATTTTTGCTCTTACCACATTATTTAGGGGGTTATCGGGATAATTATCACAAATATTCCTTTTTCGAAAATATCTTATAATAGTAATTTCAATTCATCATCAAATTTGTTCCTATCACATTATTATGAGCTAAATCTATTATGGATGACCATACAAAAAATTTTAGTTAAGAAAAAGGTTTTAAACCCGTAAACTATACTAGAGAATATTAGCCTCATCACCTAGTTAGCAGAAATTGTTAATATATTGATACCTAGAATGGTATATGAAAGGTAAGAGTACTCTTGTCCTTACGGTTATAAGGGGAAATCTCAAAAAGGAATAAATCTTTTTGCTCATTTTAAAAAAAGTACATGAAGATTTGATATTTTAAAATAGTATAAAATTTTCCACAATTCTTTCAATTAAACCCTCTCCATTAGTTATTTTGAGAAAGGAAAAAAATACTAACCTTAAGAGTAATGATCAAGTCCAACCCAAGTGGCTTTGTGTGGCTCACTTCAACTAATGTTATGCATGGATTCTTAAAAGGATCGGTCTAAACAACTAGAAAACTAGTGTCATTAAATGGTTATGATAATCAAAATCAAAATTGCCAATTTTTTGAGAGGAAATAAGTAAAAAAAAAGACAGAATGTCATGAGGAAAGGGTGTTTCTTGTTGTGCGCGTGTATGTGGAAACGTGAATCAATGTGATCGAGCAAATAATCAACCACACAAGAACAAGAAATCACACACAAGAGAATTACGTGGTTCGGCAATCTTACCTACGTCAACGGGAAAGAAACTCGACTCTCCTTTGTATTCACTCTCTGTATGATCTGTTCTAGTACATCATGGGTTACACATTACATCATATATATAATGCTCTCTTTCTTATCCCCTAAGAAACCTTATCTTAGTCAATAAGAAAGTCCTTGTACAATTACCAAAATACCCATGACCCTGAACCCAATTGGTTTGGACCCACTAGGCCAATTATATACCAGTGTTTGAGTGTTGCAGATGATCAAGTTGAGTGGGTTGTTGACATAGCGGCATCCTACCATGCTACTCCTTGTAAGGAGATGTTCACGACGTACAAAGTAGGGGACTTTGGCACTGTAAAGATAGGCAACACAAGTCATTTGAATATTGTTGGGATCGGTGATGTCTGCATTCAAACCGATATTTGTTGCACAATGACGCTGAAAGATGTGCGACATATTCCTGATTTGCGGTTGAATATGATTTCTGGAACTTCATTAGACTGTGCAGGTTATAAGAGTTATTTCGGAAATGGGAAGTGGAAACTCACTAAAGGGTCTCTTATTGTTGCAAGAGGAAAGGCATGTAATATGTTGTACAAGAAACATGTGAAGCTATGCAAATGTGTGTTGAATGCTGTTGAAGACAGATCCTCTCCAAATCTGTGGCACAAGAGATTGAGACATTACTCCAAAGGTACAAGAGAGTGAGAAAGGACTGCAGTTATTGGCAAATAAAGATCGAATTCATTACTCCAAAGGTACATCCCTTGACCCTTGTGATTATTGCTTGTTTGGTAAACAACACAGGGTATCTTTCTTTAAAACATCAATGATAAAATCTAATGTGTTGGATTTGGTATATTCTGATGTTTGTGGTCCCATGGAGGTGGAGTCATTGGGTGGCAATAAGTTTTTTGTCACATTTATTGATGATGCATCCAGGAAAGTTTGGGTTTATGCGTTGAAATCAAAGGATTAAATATTCCAGGTATTTTAGCAATTTCATGTCATGGTTGAAAGAGAAACAGGAAAGCTCTTCAAATGTCTTCGCACAGATGATGGTGGAGAGTACACATCCAACTAGTTTAAAGGCTATTGCTCGAAGCATAGTATTCAACATGAAAGAACATTTCCTGGTACTCCACAACACAATGGTGTGGCAGAGAGAATGTGCACTATTCTTGAAGCTGTCCTGACTGTCGTTTACCTGATTAACATGTCTCTTTCAGTTCCTTTGGATTTTGACCTTCTGGAGAGAAAATGGACGGGTAAAGATGTTTCTTATTCTCATTTGAAGGTGTTTGGGTGCAAGGCTTTTGCTCATGTACCAAAGGAGCATCATTCAAAGCTGGATGATAAGGCAGTGTATTGCATTTTCCTTGGCTATAGTGGAGCTGAGTTTGGTTACAGATTATGGGATCCATAGAAGAGGAAAATTATCAGAAGTAGGGATGTGGTGTTTCATGAAGACCGGTTCTTTGGAGATATTGAGAAGGCTGAAAAGTCTAAAGAAGTTGTTGATGGAGTGGTTGATCTCGCACCGACTCATTCTCCAGTGCAGACTACAGGTGGAGAAGGTGGACAAAACGATCCGGATCGTGACGAGGCACAGGGGTTGCCAGATGAACAGGGTGTTGAATAGGGGGAGCAGTCTCTTCAGTTAGAAACCACAGAACATCAGGTTAGGAGGTCTACTCGAGAGCGTCAACCATCAACAAGATATCTTGCAGCAGATTATATTTTGCTTACTGATGAGGGGGAGTCAGAGAGCTACTCAGAAGCAAAAACTCATGTAGATAAGGATGAGTGGATGAAGGCTATGCAGGATGAGATGAGTTCTTTGAAAAAGAACAATACTTATGAGCTGGTGGAACTTCCAGAAGGTAGGAAGGTTTCAAATAACAAATGGGTGTTCAAGCTGAAGAGAGATGACAGTGGAAAACTGATACAGCACAAAGCACGGCTAGTGGTTAAAGGCTTTGAGTAGACGAAGGGTATTGACTTCGATGAAATCTTCTCTCCAATTGTGGAGATTACTTCTATCAGAGTTGTCTTAAGTCTAGTTGCCAGCATGCACCTTGAACTTGAATAGATGGATGTGAAGACTGCATTTCTTCATGGTGATCTGAAAGAAGAGATCTACATGACTCAGTCGGAGGGGTTTGAGGTAGAAGGAAAAGAAAAGTTGATTTGCAGGTTAAAGAAGAGTCTCTATTGGCTGAAGCAAGCACCGAGGCAGTGGTACAAGAAGTTTGATTCATTTATTGTGAGTCATTGGTACCGGAGGACAGCTGCAGATCACTGTGTTTATATTCGTAAATTTGGTATCGGCAAATTTATCATCCTTCTTTTATATGTAGATGATATATTGATAGTTGGACATGATAGTAAGATGATTGGCAGGTTGAAAAGGGACATGTGAAAGACTTTTGACATGAAAGACTTGGGTCCCACACGACAGATTTTGTGAATGCAAATACGTCGTGACAGGAATACCAAGAAGTTGTGGTTGTCACAGGAGAAATATGTTGAACGGGTGCTACCAAAGTTCAACATGAAAGATGCTAAGTCAGTTAGCATGCCTTTAGCCAGTCACTTCAAGCTTAGTAAGAGATTATGTCCTACTACAGATGAAGAAAAAGAACGGATGACATCTGTTCCATACTCCTCAGCAGTTGGGAGTCTTATGTATGCCATGGTGTGTATACGGTCAGACATTGCTCATGCAATGAGTTTAGTGAGTAGATTTCTTTCTAACCCTGGGAAAGAGCATTGAGAAGCAGTGAAGTGGATCTTTAGATATTTGAGAGGTACATCAGATTTTTGCTTGTGTTTCGGAGGCTCAAAACCAGTACTTGAAGGCTTTACAGATGCTGATTTTGCAGGCGATCTTGGTTATCGATTGTCTACTTCTAAGTACTTATTTACTTTTGCAAGGGGAGCTATTTTCTGACAGTCTAAGTTGCAGAAGTGTACAGCATTGTCTACAACCGAAGCAGAATACATACCTCATACCTGTTAATGAAGCAGGGAAGGAGATGATTTGGTTGAAGAAATTTTTTCAAGAACTGGGTTTGAAGCAAGGAGAGCATGTAGTTTACTGTGATAGTCAACGTGCTATGGATCTTAGCAAGAATGCTACATACAATGCCCGCACGAAGTATGTTAATGTGAGATACCATTGGATCCGTAAGGTCATCGAAAAGAATCTCATGAAGCTGGAAAAGATTCACACTGACAACCTTCGACATGATAACTAAGGTTGTGTCTAAGGAAAAGCTGGAGCTGTGTTCAGAGTTAGCAGGATTGGACTCCTAGTAAGGGGGTTCAGAGGCATCTTCCCCATGGTCTGGAGGGGGAGATTATTGGCTATGTATTCTGCTTCGGTTGTAGACAATGCTGTACACTTCTGCAACTTAGACTGCCAGGAAATATCTTTGTGCGCGTGTATGCGGAAATGTAAATCAATGCGATCAACAAATAATCAACCACACAAAAACAAGCAATCACACACAAGAGAATTACGTGGTTCGGCAATCTTGCATGTGTCCACGGGAAAGAAACTCGACTCTCCTTTGGGTTCACTCTCTGTATGATCTGTTCTAGTACATCATGGGTTACACATTACATAATATATAAAATGCTCTCTTTCTTATCCCCCAATAAACCCTATCTTAGTCAATAAGAAAGTCCTGGAATAATTACCAAAATACCCATGACCCTGAACCCAATTGGTCTGGACCCACTAGGCCAACATTTCCATCATTTCTCCAAAAAATAGTTTATGGAGAGTACTTAATTGAAAGAATTATGGGAAATTTTTATAAACTTTTTGTTTTGTTTTGAGGCCCTAAGCCCTACCATGGCCCTCGAGGGTAGAGTAAGGGCCTAGATAGTGTAGGCCTTCCGAGGGCTTTGGCTGGCCCGCCTTGCATATATCGAGGGTAGGGCTAGGACGAGGGCCAGGCCCCTCCCTTTGATATATAGCCCTAATCCCAACATAGCGAAAATTCGGGATAGCTTTTCGCTGAGTTGGGATGGAGAACTTGTGAAAAGAAAATGAAAATTTACCTCAACTTAGAGAACCGGGATGGATTTTCTCTATCCCAACTGAGCGAAAACTTTACCAAAAAAAAAACTTAGCAAAAAAGAAATATAATGTTTAATTATTTTCTGCTTCTATTTTTTAATTTAAGATTTTTTTATTCTAACAAATATTTGTAAATAATATTACAATGAAATATACTATATATAAAATTATCTCCGTATTATCTCATAGTTTAACTTATTAGGCCTAGTCAACTCTCACAAGAAAAAGTTAAAAGAAAAGTCTAGTCAACAATACAAAATTGAAAAAAGGGCCTGCCCAAGGAAAATAGAACTAGGCAGCGGTGCCGATTCAACTGTGGAATTTCCTTCAATTCCTACCATCTTTTGGATTAGCAAAAGGTTAAACAAATCCCGCCTCGTAAATAGATTCGCACGAACTAAGACGATTATGACATTTGTGATTTAACTTATTACAGAAATTTTATTAAAAATCTGATTTACGAAAAATATATGTGTGCTTCTAATTTGTGATGAATTAGGAACCTTTGATGGATTTATCCCATAATGATCATGAGTGGACCAACCACGGTCCGCCATATAATTGTGGGGCAACCTGTCATGCACGCGGGGAAACTCATTTATGATGTATCCCAAATTCTATTTAAATAAGGGTTGGTTCCCACATAAGAATTGGTCATTTGATAGAAAAATGGATTGGCACAATCTTACGAATGTACTTTATTAATCCCATTTTCTTTTATCAAAAGTTCTGTCTTATGATGGGGCCAACTTCTATATGTAGTATAATGGCAAAGTGCCTTTATTTTATTTATGCAGCTTTGATTTTTAATAGGTGGGCCTTATTATTGTAGGACTATTTCAAGAGGATCAATTACATTTAGAACCAACGAACGGGTAAATATTTTTGACCGAAGGCAATAGGTTTGTTGAAACTTTTAGAGTTGGGAACGTGTGGAGCCCACTTAAATACATGCGAGTCAACATAAAAATTAGGCCAACATCTAATGGTAGAAATCCAGAATTGACTTGTACTTGAAGGGGTGCTGTGGTTTTGATGTCTGTGTTTTTATTTGTTGGGCTATGCTTTTCTTGAGCAGGGAAAAAGATAAGGACATTGGAGCCCCCCTAAACACGTGGTTGTGATTCATCTTATTGTCTCCTATGGCATGTGGGCCCCAACCCTATTAAATACTGGGGTACCCTTTCTCTCACCCCTTCTCATGGATTGACATGCTTTCAGGTGGGTCCTACATCATACCTAACATTCTTTGATGTTAAACACAGTTTTAATGTCAATCTCCAATATATATATATATATATATATATATATGTCTTTATATGGCCTTCTAATTAGACCGCTAATTATGATTAGAAGGTTGGTTTTTACCTGCATGTAAGTTACTGAAGACCCCCTTCTATCACAATTGTCTCGTGAGACAAAAACAGATGATTATAAATTGGTGGAATTTTATAAGTTTTATAAGTATTTGCTCTAATTTTAAATATGTTTGAAATACTTTTTTACAAAAAAAAGACGCGACTCTCCCGGGTGTCAAGTTGAGTCTCTCCGAGTAAAATATTTCAGAGCCCAAGTTGCTAGTTTTCCAACCTTCTTCCATACCCATTGATTCATTTTTCATTAGAGGAGAGATTATTTGTTGTTTCTTGAATTTTAACCACTTTCAGAAATTTCTCCATGGGCATGTTAGTTTCATGCTCTTTGCATATCCTCAACTTTCTTTCTTTGTTATTTGCCCCTTGTTAAGTTGCTAATTTTCTCTTATTTAATAGTAGAGTTTTCAAAAGAAGTAAGGGCTATTTTGTCTTTTGGAGGGCACTTTTGTCTTTTGCTTCGGCCAAAAGACAACTCATCAGATGACCTTTGTTCTTTGAGGGCTGCTATTGGCACACAATTTTTTTCTTTTCCAACACAAGGAATTTGTTTTTTTTTTTTTATTACGTTTTTACCCCTTTATGAAATGACTAAAATATCCATTACCCCTCTTTTCACACACAAGCTCTTCTTCTTCTCTGTCACCCATCTCTTCTTCCCTCTCACTCATCTCATTCTCCACTTCTCACTCTCCACTTTCCAGAAATACTCAAAACATATTGGGCAATTCATTTTTCTCCATTTTCTGCTCTTGGGCAACCCATCTTCCTCCATCTCCTTCATCTTTCCTTCTTCTTGTACTTTATCTTTTTTCACTCTATCTCTAAAGGTTTTCTAGTGCAATGAATGAAAAAAATAACAATCAAATGGTGCCTTTCAATTACAGCACCAGTGGAAAGGTCTGTTTCTCCATTTCTCGCTTGGAACGAGTTGCAGGTCCCGATATGTACGGTCTTTCTGATCCGAACATATTGCATCTGTTCAGAACTATACATCGAACAGAATGAACATGTTCGAAAGATAGTGTCCGAACAATTCTGTTCGGACACTCAGGTTCGAACATTCTAATTTTGTTCGGAACTACAGTTCCGGACATTTGTGTTCTGTTCGGCCACTCAGAGACCGAACAGTCACAATTTCTGAGTTGTAAACCTTTGCGATGATTGATGAAAACAAGCCCAAATGCATGAAAAAATACTAGCATTGTTTGTAAAATCTTACATTGAATGAGAATCTATCCCCATAACAAGTTTTCATGAAAAACAAGGTAATCTATGATAGGAAAAATGATAAAGAAAAAAATGGGGAAGAAGAATGAAATGGTATTGGTGGAGAGCCCTATGTTGGACGACTATGTGTGTGAGAAGAAAGAGGGAAATGAAGGGATGGGTACTTTGGAGAATTTTGATGTGTGTGAAAAAATTAATGTAAATTTTAAATTATAGTGATGTGTGTAGAGATAATTTGTGCAGGAAAAGTCAAAATCTGTGTGCCAATAGCAAGCCTCTTGTTCTTTACCAATGACAAGCACATCCCCAATGTGTTTGCGTCTCATTCTTTCTTTTTTGGTATGCTTTTTGTTTTGTTCTCCCTTTACTGAGTTCACAATATATATATATATATATATATATATATATCTTCTCAAATTTGGCACTCATAATTAGTATATGTTAAGCACTTGCTCAATTACGTTGTGATCGATTTTGAGTTTTAAGATTTTAATCAAAATCAAAATTAAAATTAAATCTAATCTAATTCTTAATAAACTTCATATGATAATAAATAGAAGATTTGAGCTCTGAATGACTAATGGACCACAAAGGTCAAGATTTTTTTTTTTTTTTTTTTTTTTTTTTTTTTTTGAACATGAGCGCTATATTATGATATCCAAAAGAATGATTTAATTTAAGTTTTGTTTTGTAACCATAATCTTGTGCCAATAAGTAAATATGCTAAAACATGCAATTTGCAATTCTTCTTTTGACTTCTAGACCCATTGTTCAAAAAGTTGACGAGTGGAGAGCAATAAAAAATCATCATTTTTATCATTTTGGAATATAATCTAATAACCAGTTTATGGGTAAAACTGAGTTGAACATATGGGCACACGCAGGTGCAAAGATAGGGATGCTCATGGGGTGGGGCATCACAAGATCAACCTGAGCCCAGCACAGATTGGGATAGATTTGGGCTCTGTTTTCGTTCTATGGGTTGTATCCAGGACTGCGCCCATATGTCCTCAGAAGGCCTGTTATGGTCAGGGATATTTGACACAAAGGTTGTATAAGTTTCGTAAATGGGCTACAGCTTTTCAGTTTCACCCCATTGGACTGCATTTGGCGCCACAATTAAGTCCCCAGTAATTAATGGGCCAGAATTGAATAAGCTTGGTTCTAATTGACCTGTCCTAATGAACACCCTGAGCCGCTGAATCTCTCCAATGTCCACATATTTTGTTTTAAAATTCATGGGTTCAATAGACAGATTTCATTAGTTTAGAGGAATTGATTTACCAAAGAAAAATTCTTAGTTTAAGTGCGATTGAGTTGGCAAGTAAAATGAGTCAAGTGCTGCCAAAGGCTCCACTAAGTGTAAGAACCCGACCCCTAATTTTCGCGATTTGTGTGTTTTTAGCTGTGGGTTAGTTCTCTAAGTGAGTTTTGAGCCTAATCAAATTGGTTTGTGGTTTAACATAGTTTTCTATAACTTTGGGGAATTTTGAGAGCCGATTGAATCCAGTCTTGCGGCCCGGGGATGCCTAGGAGTGCACGTGTCAGCGTGGGGGGATTGTTCTTGATTTTGAACAATTCCAATTTTGGTTTCTTTTAATAGGTCAAATAAGCCCCAATAACTTTTATGTTTACACCGATTCCATTTGAAGCTTGTAGTTGATACGCTACGCCTCTTGATTAAGGGTGCTATCCGGACCAAGTTCTCACACTAATTAAGTTATTTGGCTAAGTGACCATTTAGCGAAGTTGATTTTTTTGTGCCTTTGTACAATGAAGAAAAGCGTTTTTCAATGGGCCAACATGTGCTAGCGCACAGCGCTCATAAGAAGAAGAAGAAATCCAAGCCCAATGACAAAATAAATTAAACTATGCCCAATGACAAAATAAAGTTCGCCTACTGGGTGCATTACCATCCTAGTATCAATGCCCCAATTGCTTCACACATCAGATTTGTTAGCCCCAAGCCCAATCTTTCTGTTTGAGATTTTCCTTTAACCACTGAGGCTATGCTGATACCTCAATATTCTAATGGAACTAGTTTATTTATCAAAGCTAACATCATCCCATACAAGGATTTTATTCAGGAACACGTACACATAGACATATAGAGAACTTGAAGAGTCTTCCTTCTTAAAGACATTTCAGTTTAGAAGCGATCCGTATAAGAAGGTAATATTTCAGTCCTCACAGATATCGGACTTGTTACCCTGTGAATTCCATCACTCCAACTGAGGCTCCCAGTGTAGTATCCTCCGATCGTCTTATGACTCGACGACAATGTAATAGTGAAGGAGAGCTTCTTGACTGTCGAATTGAAGACTAGCATTTGTGGACTCACTGCAACGTTTACACCAAGTGGGTGCTCAACGGAGGGGACATATGTGCTGTCGATGGGACCAACGTTGGTAACAATTCTGGTAATAGTTACAGAGGATCTGAGGTTTGGAACAGTTATAGAAGGGAGGTTGAGATTGAGAATTGAAGGCATTTTATTAGGACAAACAAAGGGATGTAGTGTTAACTTTGAGATGGAAAAATCATTATAGCCCATGGAACAAAGGTAATGAACATAGTCACTCACTCCCATATCATAGATGAGACCGGGGTCTGATGCTCGATTTGGATTCACGATGCCACCTCCAAAATCGAAGGGGCCAGCAAGCTTTTGAGCATCTCCAATTGTGAAGATTGGCTCTCCAGATGTATCAGTAGTTGATGCTGCATTTGAAGAAGTTATTAGGACAATAAGAAGCTCTAAATAGTAACATACAATTATATATACTTTTAATTGTATCTCATAGCCCCCAATAAGTCTCTTTTGTAAGACACCATGTACAACCCAAAAGCTTAACCTGGCAGGTAGAAGGCCCATATAGGTATAATAAGACATGTCAAGCTTATTACTTATGCGATGTAGGATGTGGGACTTCGCAGCATCTTTCACATTCATATTTAAGCAGTGATCTTTTGAGTGATGATAGTTATACAAACAACAATTGGTGAGGGTGAGGTGAGGTGACCGTATGCTAACCCTACGGCTAGCCATAGAGACCTCACAGTTATCCAGAGAAGTCGAGTCTCTCTTTTGAAGGAGGACTTCAACTGAGGCTTTTGTGATAGTTCAGGAATGCTTGCAACCGTATAATGAAGACTAAATGGGAGACCATTAGTAAGAGATGTTCGAGCTAACATACCCTTAAGGATTGTCCGAGTAATGTACGATTTTCAAATCAAGTCGGAGTAGGGTGATGTGAGGTGAGGTGATGTCCGTTATCGTTGGATGCACCAAGGTTTTATGATGAAGACATTAGTGACCTCATTATCCCCTTTGGACCGAATGGAGATGAGTTGTAAGAAGAGGGCAGTTATTGACTTAGGTTTGAATTGTAATTTCTCCATTGACTATTGAATAAATGGAATTAAGTTGTGTACCTTCGGTATTGATCTCAAGATGCCATGAGCATGGTCTTTAGCTTTGCGTTGTAGTGTTGATGTCACATTGAGAACTTAGATGAACTTAGGATCCCCTTTGTAATTCATATATTCGTTTGTGTTGTCCAAGGTGTTGAGGCGACGTGGCTTTGATCGTAAAGGCTTTGGGAGGACTGTTAGTATTGTTTGAATTATTTGAACTTTGATTGAAATATTGACTGATTGAGAATAGTTCTTTTTCGTTTGAAGAATCTTGTTCACTCAAAATAGGTCTTGCCCCTCACTGATTGTGATCATAGGATTTTTTGAGTTATGTACCACTCAGTTGTAAAAGTCTAATATAGATTGGGGCATCACTGTAATGGGACCATTATTTTGCGACTGCAAATCGATTTTGAGATGGATGTACACCATTGGAAATCGACAAAAGAAGAGGATTTGATTGTTTTCCACTTCAGGTACCATATTGACTGGGCTATTCGCTCGTGTGTTCTCTGCCAAAACCTAGTATGAGTAGGGAGAGTAATGATAATATCTCATGGTGATTAGCTAATGTGGACTGCCTGTTTCTTAGGATTTATTGTTTAGATCTTTGTCTTATCTGCTTCGTTGGTAATTAATATTCACACAATTATGCTTAGTACTTCTGTTATTAGAATTCAATATAAACACATTCTCTTTATTTCCATTTAATACTATATACAACCACCTATCGGCTATTCGTAGTTTGATAATACTACTTTTGGAGCCTAGGTACTAACCCCACCAATCCCGAGGAGGAGACGAAGGCGTTTCAGGCAGGTCATCTTGATGAGTCCATGAGTGGTGTGCGGACGCTATTGTCTAAGTCGTCATGACGCCGCACCTGAGTGCCTTCACATTTGTGTGGATTGTTTCTTTCTGTGTATCATTTTGTTGGCCTAGTTTTGTTATAGAGGTCATTTGATTAAACTATTTTTGTTATATTTTTTTAACTTTAACTGTAATAACTAGCAAAACACTCCCACGATAAAATTTATAATATTAAAAAATAATTAATAATTTTAAGTGATTAATTTAAAGTTTATTATGTAACCATAGATTTATAATTTATAACGATAGATCTATACAACGTGTATCCTTATAGGTTAAAAAAAAATATTTTGAGATCACATGAGAAACCATTTTTATCTAAAAGTCTAACGTGTAGATAGATGTGTTGAATGTCTTAGACTTTATATTTAGATGACTAGAATCAAAAATTTCTCCCAAATTTCTAAAATCTCTCATTAAATTTAAATTTGAGAGTTCGGGTTTGAGTTGGATAAGTCACTTGAATTGATTTGATTAATAGAGCTTATCTCTTAAAATTGAATTGAGATCCAATTTCTCAAATTGATTTGAGATTAGAGTCCAATATTGCAATCGATTGCGAAATCGGACTTCAATTTCGAAATCGGATCCTACATCTTTAATATATATTAATTGAAAACTATGCTTGCTCTTAAATGTGCAATATTGTTATCACTTGTTATCAATGAAGCTTCCAATATACAGTCGGTGAACCGAGGAAATGTTCACAACTCAGCGGGAACTATATATGTTTGGGAGCCACATTCGTATGATTTATTAAGAGAATTTTTTAATTAGTCTCTAATCTCAAGCAAAACCCAATGTTTATGAAATGGGTTCATGACATGTCTAATGGTTTAGGATTCAAGGTTTTAGGATATATGATAATAATCTCTTATAATAATGAATGAGATTATCGTAAGATTATAAGGATTTGATTAGGTTAAGATTGTTATTTTGTTATTTTCATTGTAGCTTATAAATGTGGTGTGATTTTAAATGAATTAATAGGATGTGAGTGGTTCTGTTGAAGTCTATTGTTTTCTAGAGATCACTTATGTAATATCAATAGAGAGAGACCTCACCATGGTCTATCCAATCATAGAGTTAATAGGTGCGATGCGAAAGATCTTATAGTGTTGCCTCACATTAAACTAGAATTCATCATTCTCATAACATATCTAGATAGAAAGGGAGAAGGCTTATTTGATGATGTTGATTTATGAGCAAGGGATCATACCAGTGGTGGTTAGTGCTGATCTGATTGCGGCAGGAGACCAACTTGGGTGAAGTGATTTGAGTAGCGCAACAATTCCAGCAACATGGGGGCATGCCATGGAAGTTCCACTGTCGAAAGCAAAGCCATCATATGCATCTACGTTCTTGGGACTCATTGCAGCCAATACATTCACACCAGGAGCAGCTACATCAGGCTATAACACATCCATTTAACAAATCATCAATCAGTGGACCCCTTTATCTGTAACATATATAAAATTAGAAGGTCAAAGAATCTGAATTAATGGTATTATTAGGTTTGAGAGCCTGACCAATTACCAGATCTACAAAGGTTTCACATGGATGGTATATATATTGTTCCTTTTTCATATTTATAAAGAGAAAACTAAGAGTATAGTATCTCTTATTAGCACTAATATTGTTAGAAGATGGTCACAACTTATTTCGAGCCTACTCTGAAAATAGTAAAATATAACAGTTTGCCTATCACATTTACGAGATAAGTTAGTAACTACCACGGATATAAGGATGAAAGAAGGTATATATACAATGTTGACCTGTTTGGCTTGTTGCTTTAGCAGGAATTCATGTTTGGAGAGTTTGTAAATTTTCCAAAAGCTATCTCTTGGGTGGAATTCCTTCTTAATCGTCCTACAAATGCGAAGGTAATAGGGATTTTAAGGATTCGAAAGGTCATTTGGGACTTTTTAGGTGGTTGGGTTTTAGAATTCTAAAAAGATGCAGTAAGCTATTAAAAATAATCTAGAGTTCTTTTTGTAGAAAAAATAATTCATTGAATAGAAGAAGAAGAAGAAACACAGCAGGCGCCGTACAATGGATCCAAGATGCCCTCTAACTACCTTGGGAACTCCCCAACCCAAACAGAATCAAAATTAGATGACAAAAGTCTAGAGTTATTTGATAGTAGGTGACATTTATCCATTCCCAAATTGCCATCTGCCTTACTTGTCATTCACCCCAGCGGATTCCATACATGCAAATAGATTAGTGTATTTTTTTTTTATTAATTGTATGCTAATTGTGAATTTCATATTGAATGATATCTCTTATGTCAATTAACACCAAAGGGATAATAGATGAATGAATTGGAATACATATGTATTATATACAATCCCCTTGCCATAGATACTTTAAAAGAAGTACAAAATTTACCTTAAGAATCTCAAGTGACAAACTGCTAGGCCCTCGAGATGAGAAGTAAGCAATCTTAACCGACAAGGGCATACCTACTAGGGTTTTGGAAGGACCCAACTTCACCACAGGTTTCCTACACTCAAGATTGAGCTTCATCAATGAGCAAATAATGCAACAACTATATATAATGAAAGAACTTTTTTTAAAAGTTTTCTGGGGTGGGGTCCCTTACCTTGAAGAGCGAATGTAGGAGAGCAGTTGTGCTCCAATGTCGTAATCAACTATAACGCATGGCAAATCGTCACAGGGACTAATATAATAAGCAGGGGAATTGGCAATGATAAGACCAACACCTCCTGCTGCCTTGATAATTTCTGAAGCACCGTAAGGGAGATATCCAAAGCATAGAACAACCTTTCCTCTCATTGTTGAGTTATCAAAACGTAGAGAATCGCTAGTGCTGTAAACACATCACAATTTACTAACTTCTTGTTGAGTTTGGATGATCTTCATTCCATGAAATGATATTTTTATTTTGAAGCACAAACACAAGGGGGAGTGTTGATGTAGGGTTCACAAATTCTGACCCAGTCTGTATCTGACTCGCACTTAACTTGTATAACCCAACCCACATTCTATACGAGTCAGTCATGTGTAAGATAAATCTGACCCAATAGTAAACGGGTCAGGTTTTGACCTACATGACCCACATAACACAATTGTATTGGTCAGATTAGGGTCGACCCAGATATCTAAACCGATATAAATGGTTTGGTGTTTAGTAACTTTAATTTTCTTTTACCTACAATCAAACTGAAAACTAACCTAAATACTTGAAATGGATTGGTCATGGGCCACCCATTCCCATCCCTTCCCTTATTTAAAGTCTATAAAAGCAATATTGGAAAGCATAATCTCTCACCAGGTACCAATGCTAGCACCTAAACCGCTTTGCTTAGGGCATACCAAGCCCTTGAATCCAATTTCTTTATGGCCAGTTAACATGGCTTGACCCTGCAAAATAAGAAAGAACTGGTCAGATGGCCAGGATATCTCAACATTGATGATTTTCTCATCACATGGATGGCCCATCAGATCAACCGTAAAAATCATCAAACCATGAACCCTACTTATACAGAATGGTCGATTATTATACTCTTCACATCCGATGCACCCACGGGAGTTAGGAACCATTCTATCATTGGGAGGTAGTGACTGCCGGTGTCAATATTTTTGCTAGTAAGTAGAAACTCATGAATCATCATAATATGTTAGTTAGGAACCATTCTATCACGGGTTGCACGGCCCAGGCCCGACTAGGGCCCGGCCCAACACGACACGAGCAGAGCTGTGCTGGGCTGACCCCAGAGGCCTTGGACTAGGCACGACACGGCCCGCATAATTATCATGGGTCGTTCCGGCCCGGCCCAGGCACGGCTGGGCCCTTCTTTAGTGCCGGCACAGCCCAGATTTTCATCCCTACTTCCACTACGTCTTTCACTTGATTACAATGGTTTTTTCATCTCACGGGGAAGAAGTTAGGGACGTTTGTGTGGCCGGTTTTTCATAGAAAATGTGAGAATTGTGGAAATGCTTTTCTACTTTACAGTAAAATATACGTTTAGTGCGGTCACTTTTCTTGTAGAGCGGGGTTTGAAAGTATTTATTCCACAGAAGAGACAAAAAAGTCAGCATAATTGATTTCCACGGATGTACACAACCGTGCTCTAAATTTTAACTAGCAAAAGGCGCCTATTCTAAACACAAACAACCAGCATTAAACATTTGTATGGGCAAACAACCAATAATAATTACAACAAAAAATTTGTATCAAATATAATATGAACTATCTATATTTCCATTCATTATAATTGAAGTGGATATGACCATCTAGGCGAATTATGGTGGACCCGTAACCGAAACCATTAATGAGAAGATGGAACTGGATCCAGAACTGTATACGGGAGGGGTCTGGGTCCGAGCTCGCGTCTAGGTAGATAATAACATGGAAAGAAAACTAGTTTTAAGGAAAGATTATCGAAAATTGAGGTAATATGTCGAGTCTTTGGTTCGCGGGTCGGAACCAAGGTAGACCTTGACCCGGACCCATTTAGGTCATGAGTCCAAAAAAGGACCCTAACCTGACCCATTTACTTATCAAGTCTTAAATAAGGATCTAGACTTGGTTTTTAACAGATGAGAACCAAAGGGTAATCGGAGGATAGGGCATCCATTTATACCCCTATGTGTAGTTTACAACTTGGGGCCGTGTGGCAGTCAGCTAGCAGCGTGAGGAGGGGAGCATATGAAATGACAAGGGTTGACTTATTGTAGTTGGACCCACCACATGGACTCTCATAATAGGAGCTATAAATCATTTCACATGAAAAAAAAAAAAAAAAAAAGGGTTACCATGATAGTTCGATTGTTCCCAAGTATAATGGGTGTGGGGAAGGAACGATCCATGGTGCTTGCGGCAACTGTTATGATCCATGGTGCAACATTCATTACAGACTCCGAGCTCGGGCCACTGTTTCCTGCTGAACAAACAACGGTGATCCCTTTGAACACAGCATGAAGTGACCCCACCGCGATTACGTCAAGAATATAAGGGTCACCCAATCCAAGTGACACAGACAACACATCTACACCATCATGCATAGCTTCATCGAAGGCTTTGAGTATATCAGCACTGGAGCAGTCTCCTAAATCAGTCACCCAACAAACCTTGTACATGGCTAGTCGAGCTCGGGGTGCACCCCCTCTAGCGGTCCCTAGGGCAAGCCCTTTGTAGCTCACATTGTGGACTATGGAACCAGCAGCTGTGGAGGAAGTGTGGGTTCCATGTCCCCATGCATCTCTGGGGGATAAGTACTCCATGCCTGCTGTCGTGTTTATCGGTTCCTTTATTATCTCCAGGAGACCTTTAACAAACCAACGGGCTCCAATTAGTTTTCTATTGCAGTTTTTTGATTTGAACTGATCCCCACCCTCGCATGTTCCCTTCCATCTAGTAGGGATTGGTCCCATTCCTTTGTCGTCGAAGCTTTTCGATTCTGGCCAAATCCCTGTAGTTTGAGGCAAGGAGGTTAAATGATGAGATTGGTACAAATGGTTCAGATTATAATAAATAGACTCATTGTAGGAAGTTGAAGTAAGTGTGAACCTCTTCTTATAGAACAATGCAAGTATATGATTATCATTTACTTAAATAATTGATGGCACCTCACCTTTATATTGATTATATGTAAAGGTGAGATTCATTAAAATCAATTATGCATTGGATGTAATCTTTTTTTCATTTATTACGAAGTAATCTGTTTCTTTTTCCTTTCCAATGAATATTTATGTAACATGCGCGGCTTATACTTTGAATAGTACACACAACATGTAGGTTCTACAAAAGTGCCATCATATTTCATTTAAACAAGTGGAAGCACACTTATATGGACTCAACAAGCAAACCAATTATAAATAAGGGGACTGAGTGGGCCGGTGAGTTGTGTTTGGCTCAATTAGTTGCTTGTTATTATTTCCTAAACCTTGACTGACCCAAATGTTATAGGGATCAAATTTGGGTTGTGTTAGATGAATTGGGATCCTCTGAGTGGGTCTACGCACGGCGACCGTGAGTGGACCACTCATGGTCCGCCGTGTCACCGCCGGCAGCCCCTACCCAGATTCATGACAGGCTGCCTGCAGTAACATTGTGGAACGTGAATGGTCCACTAATGGTCGCCGCAGGGTTTTAGCTCACCAGATCCGGACTCGTGTTAGATTGGTTGGAAGCTGATTAGTACAGTTTTTGTCATCATTAATTATGTCCAACCAGATCACAAGCAAATACTAATCAATAAACAAACCCAACCAATAGTAATATGTATCCTTTAGCTCAGTCCAACCGGAGGTTAACTTAATAAATATATAATTGGGCTATAGATAGTTATAGGAAGTATGGCCTGAGAGAGAGAGAGAGAGAGAGAGAGAGAGAGAGAGAGAGAGAGAGAGAGACCTGTATCGATGACTCCAATGATAGCCTTGTCACCCATGTTGCTCTGTGTCAAGAGATTGCTAGCTGCATGATGGGAAGATAGGCCAAGGTAATCCCAGCTTCGGGTTGTGTGGAGCTTTACAAGGTCATTAGGAATCACATCTACCACGTCAGGCATCTCTGTAAAATGAATATGTTATATCAATTTATGATTAAATTATCTAATTGCCTGTAATTTACAAAACAATGTTGTATAAGATATGATCGTATTACTTGTCAAAGTTTGATTAAATTTATCTTTTCTATGAATAGAGTCTAGTTCTATAAACGAGGGTAGAAAAAAAATACTATGTCCAGCCAAAATAACATTACTTACTAGCAGAGCAAGCCCATGCTAAGCTTGGGCCCCAGTAGAAAAACAAGTAAGTGGTCCGTATGAAAATAAACTCTCCAAGTGGTTCAGAAAGGAATCTTTAATTCCACCATCTCCCCCAATCTCTCACAATTTTCTGCCTTCATCTCTTCGCCCAATCTTTCATATTTTATGAAAGAGAAATTTCTGTTTGAATTTCCAAATGCATGTGCTCTGTTTTGATGACTGGGCTTTGATTTTACAGTAGTCTTGGAGTGATGGATGTATGTTATTGGTTGGATAAGAGTGGGACCATTTAGTAAATGGACAAATGGTCATGATAGCTGATCAGGTTGAATGCTAATCTGAAGGGAATTTTGAAATGGGACAGAACTAAGAAGCTACATTGAACTGAAGTGCAACACCCTTATAAATGAAATGGCCCAATTGGTGCCCCACTTTTTAAAATTCCTAACCGTAATTAATACACCTCTAACACCCTTATAATTTTATTTATTTATTTTGGGCTGGACTAATCCCTCCCTCCGGGCTCCGGGCCCAGAAGGAAGCCGGGTAAACTCCCCTGTAACTCTAGTGTGGTAGTGCAGTTTCGAACCTACAACCTCCGGGTGCAAACCATGATCCTAGGCCAACTGAGCCACCTCTTGGGGTTAACACCGTCATAAATGAAATGGCCCAATTGATGATAATTATGCATCCCATGTTTGGTTGGACAAATTATTCTTGTGATACATAAATAAGATTAAATATGGTGTCAAAATGAGTGTAGAATTACTTCTAGAATTTTCCCATCTCCCTTGGTGTGAAATGTTTTCACAAGCAGTGCTGCAATGCACATTTTCACCAGTCCACGAGTTTTAAATTTCTTTTTTTTTTGGCCTAAAAATGAAGATTTGAGCTGTTAGATATCTTTGTAAGGTCAAGAACAGTTATGTCATCCAATTCCAGCCGTTGATTTGTAATATATTTTGAGAAAATTGCAAAAAATTCTATATCGTCATGTCAGCAAAAATGTACTCTTGTGGGGCCCCCTTCACGATCCAAACAGTCAATCCTCTTTGGAAGGCCAAAAGAAAAGGTAGGATGTAAAATTAGGGTAAAACCAATGAATGGTATTTATACAAGAGGTAAAGCAGAAGCTCCCCTAATGCCGCAAAATACACAGCCCTCATTAGGCTGAAATATAGGAATTAGTTTCCTATAACAAAGCAAACACCTATATAAGGAATATCCTAAGATAAAATAATATCCTCACAAAATATCCTAACACCCGCCCTCAAGTTGGAGCATGCAAGTCGAAAATGCCCAACTTGTCAAGGAGAAAATCAAATTGCTTCTTCCCCAAAGCCTTGGTAAAAATATCCGCCAATTGGACCGTCGTCGGCACATAAGACGGAGCAAGAAGACCTTCCTGGATGGCATCACGCACGAAATGACAATCAACCTCAATGTGTTTCGTGCGTTCATGAAATACCGGATTCTGCGCTATATGCAACGCAGATTGACTATCACAGAAAAGAGGAATCGCCTTTGGATGATGGACGCCCAAACTCAAAAGGAGTCCCTTCAACCATTTTAATTCACAAGTAATAGAAGCCATAAAGCGATATTCGGCCTCTGCCGAAGAACGAGCGACAGTATGCTGCTTCTTAGTTTTCCATGAAATTGGCGAATGCCCTAAAAACACAAGCCAACCAGTAAGAGACCGCCTAGTAAACTGGCAAGCTGCCCAATCCGAGTCACACCAACCTTTCAAAGACAACTCACTATCTGAACGCAATAGAATGCCCTGACCCGGGGATCACTTTAAATATCGAACAACCCGTAATGCAGCATCCCAATGTTCTTGTCTCGGTTCCTACATGAATTGTGACAAGACATGAACCGGGTATGCCAAGTCAGGGCGGGTTACTGCCAAATAGATAAGACGCCCTAACAAACGCCTATAGGGCTCGGGATCCGGAAGATAAGGCCCCGCGGCACGCGCCAGCTGATGATTCTGTTCAATCGGGAATGAAGCCGGCTTCGAGCCCAATAGTCCTGCCTCAGAAATAATGTCAAGAGCATATTTCCTCTGACACAAAAACAACCCAGAAGAGCTTCGAGCCACCTCAATACCAAGAAAATATTTAAGCACACCAAGATCCTTCATATAAAAACATTTGCTCAAATAGGCTTTAAAAGCCGTCACCGCAGCGGAATCATTACCAGAGATTATCAAATCATCAACGTAGACTAGTACATTAATCTGTACAAACCCTTTAGTGGAAGTAAAAAGGGAATAATCAGAGTAGGATTGAAGAAAACCATACCCTTTTAAAGCGGTCACAAGTTTTGCAAACCAACATCGAGGTGCCTATCTCAAACCATACAGCGATTTATGCAAACGACAAACCAAATCAGAATCAGCAGAACCAAAACCTGGAGGGAGTTTCATATACACCTCCTCATCTAAATCTCCGTGAAGGAAGGCATTATGGACATCCATCTAATGCAACTCCCAATTCTTTGAAGCTGCAATTGCCAGGAAAGTTCTAACTGTCACCATTTTCGCCACTGGGGCAAATGTCTCATTATAATCAATTCCTTCGACCTGATGATTACCAAAAACAACTAATCTGGCTTTTAACCTCTCAATGCTACCATCTGAGTTGTACTTAATTTTGTACACCCATTTGGTTCCGAGAGCTTTCTTTCCAAGAGGTAATTTTTCCATAGTCCAAGTGCCATTATCTTCCAAAGCACGAATCTCCTTTTGCATAGCAGTACACCATCCTTCATCTTTGACAGCCTCCTTAAAAGACTTTGGCTCAACACCTGCAGTTACAGCTGCAAGAAAATTCCGGTGTTTCACAGTAAATTTGTCACAACTAACATAATGTGCTATAGGGAAAGGCGTACCTGAGGGAGTGTGAGAGTCCGGATCAGGTGGGGCAAGAGATGGACTTTTCTTGATAACCGTATGTGTCACGTAGTCTCGCAATTTTACCGATGGGAATTTCTCCCGTAACCCGCGGCCCAAATTGTCCCCCCTCGAGCCACCTGTAGTACCATCAACCCCCCCTGCACCCGTGGATGATGCGGCCACTGTTGGCACATGCCGAGCATTTTGGCTCAGCACGGACGTGGAGGAGGGCTGCGTTTCTTCATGACTAGGCGTGTCGCTAGTCGTTGGTGAGGCCATTTGAGGCGTTTGAGTGGCGACGATGACATCCTCGTGGCCAGCCATATCGTCAAGAAACTCCTCAATGTCCCCTCCATTATAAGTCACATCACATTCAACAGTAGGATTAATATTTGTGGCTTCAACATTCAAATAAGGAAATACGTTCTCATAGAACTTCACATCCCTCAACACAAAGAACTCCTTTTTCTCAAGATCAAATAAACTCCACCCCTTCTTACCAAACGGGTATCCCACAAAAACACATTTACGACTTCGACTAGCAAACTTGTCACCTCTAGCTCGTTGATTATGTGCAAAAGCTAAACAGCCAACAATTCGCAAGTCACTAAAAGAAGGTGTACAACCAAATAGCATTTCATATGGAGTTTTGTTTAGGAGAACACTAGACGGAGTCCGATTTATTAGGTGTGCAGCGGCCAAAACGCATTCCCCCCAAAAATAAATTGGCAAACCACCTTGAAATCTCACTGCACGAGCAACATTCAGAATGTGTTTATGTTTCCTCTCCACTCTTCCATTTTGTTTAGGGGTACCCACACAAGAAGTTTGAAATAAAATTCCATTTGCCACAAAATAATCTTTCATGCAGCAAACTCCATACCATTATCACTACGAACAATTTTCACCTTTTGAGAGAATTGACGTTCAATCATGGCAATAAAGGACATAAACATCTTAAAGACTTCTCTTTTATCAATTAACAAATAAACCCACACAGCTCGGGAATAATCATCCACTAAAGTTAAAAAATAACGGGCACCACAAGAAGAAATGTCATCATACAGACCCCATAAATCGCAATGTATTAACTCAAAAATCCGAGTGGATTTATTTTCACTTAAAGGAAATCTATCTCTAGGATGTTTAGCACGATGACAAACTTCACATCCTTTATTCAAAGTACCCCTAGAACTATTTAAAAAAGGCAGCAACTTCACTACTTTTTCGGAAGGATGACCCAATCGACTATGCCATAGCTCCAAGGACTGTGAACAATCAACCGAAACCTCTTGCACCTTCGATCCTTGTCGTAGGTAGTAAAGTCCATCCCGTCTCTCACCCGTGCCAATCACCTCCCTCGAATGTAGGTCCTGTATAGCACATAAGTTAGAATTAAAGTGGACAAAACAATTTAGATCATCATTAAGCTGTGAAACCGAAATTAAATTGCAGTTTAATTTGGGAACAAAAAGAACATGTTGGAGTATTATTTTGTCCGTGAGTTGCACGACACCCTCCTTAGTAGCAACCACCGTTTGACCATCTGGGAGACCCACGGGACATGCCGAAACAGCTTTAATATCCAATAAACAAGATTCTGCACCGGTAACATGGTTAGAACATCCAGTATCAATTATCCAAGCATCCAATCCCAACTTACCATGCAACCTGTTAGAATGAGTCTGAGGAGTACCGAACGCGGCTGCTAACGCCGCCCACTGTTCGGTAGTAAAGCCCGGAAGAGGTTGCTCACCAGGTGAGGGACTTGGCTGCCCAAGTGGTGCGTTGTGAGTGATGTCTGGTGTTGTGGCATTAGCACGCACTTCGCCACGTCCACGACCAGCCGAGGTCTTTGTTGACGGAGCGTTTGTTTTTCCCTTAGATTTATTCCCATATTTCTCCAAGTACCAATCTGGGGTACCATGTAGATCAAAGCAGGTAGCGATGTCGTGGCCCGATTTGTGGCAGTGAGAGCATACCAAGGCCGCCCTCTCCGCTCTATCAAGACGCGGTTGTGTTCTATTCGCCATACTCACAGCAAATCCAACCACCTCGGGTTTCTCTTCGGTGATGCGTGATCCCCCGAACCCGCTCATCTTGAGCAATTTGTTGAAAAACCCGATTCAACGAAGGTAGAGGGTCTTGCGACAAAATAGTCGATCGCAATTGGGCATAATACTCTAAACATAAGCCAAGAAGAAATTGTTGCAACCTATCGTCTTCTCGCCGTTTCCCGTGTTGTTTACCAACCTCACAAGTACATTTACCACACTTGCAACAAATCAAAGGCTCATGATTCACCAACCTCACAAGTACATTTACCACACTTGCAACAAATCAAAGGCTCATGATTATCTAGTTCATCCCATAAAACATTCAATTTACTAAAGTAAACAGCAACAGGCATAGTTTTACTTTGCGCACATCGATTAATATCTGCCTTAAGTTGTTGAATACGCGGGCCATTCACGACCGAGAAACGTTCATGCAAGTCATCCCATAAGCGTTTTGCATTATCGTAATTCGATAGCATGGAACGTACCTCGTGGTCAATTGTATTCGTGAGCCATGAGACAAGCATGCAATGGATCGTGACCCAATCATCTTTCGTACAAGGTGGGACTAGATCGTTGATTGTCCCGTCAAGAAATCCGAATTTGCGCCTAGAGGAAAGGGCGACGCGAATTGCATGAGACCAATCATCGAAATTGTCAAGCTTTAGACGAATTGGGGTAATGAAGTCGCCTTGTCGATCTTGCAACCCTAAGTAAAAGGGCGAGCTGGGATCAATTTTCACCGGCGGTGGCGGTGTTTCTCCGCCAGCCATAGTTTAGGGTAAAAGAATTGATGAAGCAACCTAGCTTTGATACCATGTAAAATTAGGGTAATCGTTCCTTTCTCATTAAACCAATGAATGGTATTTATACAAGAGGTAAAGCAGAAGCTCCCCTAATGCCGCAAAATACACAGCCCTCATTAGGCTGAAATATAGGAATTAGTTTCCTATAACAAAGCAAACACCTATATAAGGAATATCCTAAGATAAAATAATATCCTCACAAAATATCCTAACATAGGAAGGTCAGATTTCAGATTTTGACTCATCAAAATTTTGAGAAACTTTTGAGAAAAATCGCAAATCGTTGGATGAAAATGCCCTCCTTCCAATATGTTTTTGAGGCATTCCGTTTTTCTATATATATATATATATATATATTTATTTATGATTGTTGAATCTTATGTCTTGATTCAAACCATTCATCTTTAAAAGATTAAAAATGGATGAGAGTCAAATTTGAGTCGTTGATCATAGATTCTAAGAAAATTATGATAAACTCTAGAATAGTATATTGGATTTTTTTTTAAAAAAAAATTGTGGGCCCCCAAATTACGATCCAAACAGTTCATCCTCTTTAGAGGGCTAAAAATAGCTTGAAAGGGGAAATGTCCTGTTTTGATTCATCATAGATTTAGAGGAAATTAAGAAAAATAATAAATCTTTGGCTCCACTTAGATTCACATGTGGAAATGGCAAATATTGGAAATTGTTTCCATATATATGGATATGGAAATGATGATGCACATGTGAATCATTTTTCTATAACATGTCGAAAAGACTAATAATTCTATCAATACGCATCTTCTCTTTTACGCACTTGTTATGCATAAATGACAGCAACCAAACAACCCCCTTAGTCGTTCATAACGGAAACCCATTTTAGCCCGTTGGATTAAATCAAACGACCTCCCAATCAGTCGTGTAGCGGAAGCTTTATGCAGGACATGAGCAGCTGATCGTTTACTCTCACTCGTGGGAAAATTCTGATTCTCACAAATATAGCAACGTGTACACACTTGTGACATTCTACTCATATTTATAAATGGGAAATAATGAAGTGAGAACTATTATATGAGAACTTTTTTTTTTTTTGGCCCAACTAGCAATTTATCCAAACCTAGCAACCAATAGGGAACCCCCTGATAGTCACTAATCCCAAGAATTGGCACACATCCGAATGGACTGAACCGTTTGATCGAGAGTTGAATATTTTTTTAAATATGAAGTCATTAAACTTGTGGGCCACGGATGAAGGGATTAGGGGCATGGGTTTGGGGTCAAACTTGATATTTGTGGTGGTTTCATATAGATCTTTCCATCCCCTCTGACCCATCCTCAAATGGGGCCCACAGTCGGGCTCCATAAAAAAGTTCTCATATAATATGTGAGAACTAGTTCTCATCTGAATATTACCATTTATATATTTATGTATAAAATCCATTTTCTTATAAAAAATTTGGGTCCGATGAATGATATGGGTCTGGATTCGGACCTTATTCACGGACCCGGAAAGAAATCGGGTCCAACTCTAGATCCACACATGTTTTGACCCGTGGACCTAGGAGCCGACGTTCATGCAAGTAGCTAGCAAAATAGGATGAGATGGACTTATCGGCAAAACCAAGGATATTTTGGTCATTTGACCATGGTCTACTTTTTCTTGAGCAAGAGCTGCTAAGTCCACACCCCAAATTTCTTTTTCCACACACCACTTAAAATAAAATATTATCAAAACTTCTCACTACACACCCTGATTTTTCCAAATTACCCTATCCTCTCCCCTCACCATCTCTCTACACTCCCCTCCTTCCCGTCACTCTCATCATCCCCCCCTCTCCCTCTCCATGTCTCTCCCCCTTTCTCTCCCTCTCCCTGCTCGTCGCCTGCTCTCCGTATCCTTCTTTCCCCTCCCTCTCCCTCTCTCTATCCCTGCTCACCTTTGCCCATAGCCCACGGCCGCCCTCTCTATCTATCCCTCTCCCTCTCCCCGTCTAGCGGTGGTGGCTGGGGTGGGTGAGTGTAGAGAGAAATTGGGGGAGGTGGGAAACTATGAATTGTGTCATTTTTGGAAACTTGACACATGGGTAAATTGGTGTTAAAAGAAAGCAGGGTGTAAAAAGAAACTTCGGGTGTGGATTTAGCAGCTCTATTCTTGAGCTTAACCCCTTTCCATTCTCCACTATTTCATTTATGGTATATATTTCCATGTTTGATATTTAAAGGCCAAACCCTAGCTCATCTCTCTCTAGATATCCCACCCCCGACACAAATTGGAATCAGATCCCGATCACGTCCTTTGCAAGAACCGGATCTAAAACCATGGACCCGACCCATTTGCAACCCTCATATAACCTTTTTAATGGCGGATCCAGGAGTTTTGTTTGGGTGGTGCGGAATATGATCAATTGAGAAGTTAAATAATAAAAGCAAATCTTTTAAGAGCTTATCTAAGAGGTTTCTTGAAGCATGCAGGTGCGACCACACCCGTTGCTAACACTTGGGTCTGCTCAACCTTATAGTGGTTTCTTTAAGTTTTGGATAAGGATGGATTTATATATTGTGATCCGACTTCAGTTTATGGTAGATTCTAGCTAGTTTTTACGTCGTTCTTATTTTTTATATAAGGTTAATAGAAATTAGTTATTTCCTAACAAATTTTAAAATAAAATCTGATGTGATTTAATGGTAGGGTGAGTCTGAAAAGTGAAGGGTTGTAAGCTTGAAACTCTAGAATGTGTGTTTTTATTTATTTTTATTTTTTTATGAACAATAAAACTTTAGAATGTATATAAATTTTTTTTATTATAAGATTTTAAATGTAGGCCGCAGGGAGGATGTGGGTTCCACTAAAAGTCAGGACTGAAGGAAAGACTTGTAATATATTTAACTGGTATATTTTGTTGCATGTACCTCATTCTAGGTAAAACATGATTAGAATAATCAAATTCTGAAGTGGGACACCGAGTTTTTACCCGAGGACACAAATAATTTGGGTCTTAATTTGAGTTAGGGTCTTTTTTCTTGCCATAGTAAACAGTCTGGCTCCAAAGTTTGAAAACCTGTTTAGCATCACTCCAGGAATGTTCCATTTTGGGAATGAATGAAGAAAAACATCTTTGACTTTTGACTTGCATTTTATGAGAGAGAATCTAGAGATATACAAAGCCGAGGGAGACATAGAACGAGAGATTTATAGATGTGTAAAGAGGGGGATAAAATACCTTCCAAACAAGTCTTTGTTCATTTCATTCTCTTAACGAAATATTCTCATAATGATGCCAAACAGAAATTTGGGCATGATAAACGTAGACCCATGTTGGGCCCTGGTTTGAGTCTAATACCAGCGCCCTTTCTGTCATTCGGGTCTTGGTCTGAGTACAGAGAATGCAACTCAAATAAAAACCATTTTCAACCTTCCATAATTTGCAGAGATCCAGGTTACGAATGGGTTAGTTATGAGCAAGAGACGCGTGATGTCACTTTCAGTCAATTATTCTTCTAACTGGTGTTACAAGTAGATTCCAAAGTGGGCGGCCTGTCGGTTGACTCTTTGTTGTGTTTTTTTTGTTGTTGTTGTTGTTGGAGTCCCTATCAGATGACTCACATAACCAATTTCCTGGCAGACTATGAGAGAAATAGTACTTTTGGGCTTATGGTATATATTGATGACAATAATAATAGGAACTAAATATAACTTTATGTTTGAATTCCTAAAAATTCTGAGAGTAGCATTTCTAAAAGTAATTAAAAATGAAGGAAAAAAGGCTAAATATTCAAAAGTGGCCATCAAATAGTTTTTTTCTTGAATTAAAATCTAAATTAAGGGAAACCGAAAATGAAAACCCAGCTATCACTCTAGTAATTTTAATCCGATCCCATCTACATCTCTATCTTATATCATTTGTAATTTTTCTTTGTACCCATATCCTCTGTAATTAACATCTTAAATAATCCGAGGAAAGTGAAGATCTAGATCTTTACGTAACTTAGATTCTTCACCCCTAACTTTTTAAATAATTGTGTTTTGTTAGATCCTTTGAGCAGAAATTCTTATTCCTTTGACTAGAAATTCTTATTTTTATTAACTTTCTGCAAATAAATAGAACCAAAATATTCTAATAAGCAGAGCATGACTACTTGAAAAATACCTGCCATCATCTCCACCTGAGAATCTGTCAACCTCGCGGCAAATCCTGAGAAACCATGCTTGTAACTGTAAAAGATCGAATCCGCTGCTTCTTGTTTGCTGCAGTTTCAGAAGCCATACGTAAAACAAAATACAAGTAATTAAAGGAAACAAAAATAATACACACCTTCAAAAATTCAAATTCCAGTGAATAGTATTTACCTCCCTCCCAACACTGTAGCAAGAATGGTGTGGTGTGAGTCTACCACAAGCGATGGATTGCTATGCTTCCTTTCGCCCATATAGACAATATACGACTGGGAATTTATTAGGCACATCCCATTTCAAGTTAGTGAGAGAATTTACAACTTAAGATCTTTAAAAATTGGAGAAGAGAGTAGAAAGAACATACTTACCTTGGATTGGGCATTTTCTGATGCAGTAGACAAGTGTTGTTGGTAGCTGAGTAAGAAGAGCAAAAGGCATTGAGCAGAGAGAGTGGTTGGACTATATTTCTTCATTTGTATTAGAAAGTGAATGAGATATGAGAAGAAAAGGAGGACAAGGCCTTAGCTTCATCCATACGTGGAATTTATAGAAGAATCATGGACGAGGGGTAAGACTACTGTTCTTGACTCATGAGAGACCGTGAAATACTGCTTTACACTGATTAAGCAGCTGGAAGAGGAAAATGAAATTTTCTCCTGGAACATGAACAGTGACGACAAGGGGTTGCACATGCAGGTAATTTTATAGAAATAAATGAATAGTGGTGGGTATATATTTTATTATATTCAACACATTTTATGGACGGGGCCTGTCATGTGGGCTACATAAGAGTAACGGGATCGAAACCCGCTTTGATACCATATAAGAAATCATAGACCAACTTATGAGTTTAAGCTTTTAAGTTGGTATATGATTTCTTACAGTGGAATCCAAAAATTTGCTTTGGAGGAGCCACTATGTAAAGAGAAAATCCATTGCACAGGGCCAACTCAGCAAACAAGCAAAAAAAAAAAAAAAAAACTACCAAGGACTTAGCCTAAGCTTGACCCACAAGGGGATGTCTTTTTCCCAACAAAGGTCTCCCCCTTCAAGGATGGAGAAACTTAGCTTAGCCAAAAAAATGAATTGCTCAAAAGAAATTGAGTCAAAATTGTTTGTGAGAATTTGGACATTTAAAAAGATTGGGATAACTTTGAGGCTTTCAAAATAGTACTTGATTATCCGCACCATCTTTCATACCACTATAACTGTTGTATTTATAGGCTATGTAGACATATCCAACTGGTACCTACAACCCCCTTCCGAATAGGCCATAAACCTAGCTAATTTACCACTCATCTATTCCATAACCACTATTGGATTTGGCCTTCAAAAATTCTGAGCACCTTCCCACCCTAGATGTTTTAATATTTAAAAACCAATCCACCTGTACCATCCTTATCAATGTTTTAACCTTTCAATCCTGCCATATCCCTCCCTTTAAATGATCTTCCAAGTGGGCCTTACAAGGATGTCCTATCTTTTTTTTTTTTTTTTTTTTTGTCGTTTAAAATTTTTGTGGCATTTGAAAAACCAAATCAAGGCACCGATATTCAGGTATCCAACCCGAGTGGACCCACTCAACCTAAATTAAGGTATTCATGTCTCATTTGGGTCGTTTCTTGGTTCGAATTGGATAATTGGACCAATACCCACCCACGCCCACTCTCCTGAGTTTTCACCCATTAGCCCCCTTAGCACCAAGTGAAGTAGATTTTCCTTTATCCGAAACTACCGCAGCTCAAACAAATACAAGAAGAAAAGTAACACCCGATTGATCTTTCTCCCATTAGCTTTGGTCCCTTTTGTTCAATCAAGCCGATCAAGATAATTTAAGACTATTTCGATGAGTCAAACATCCTACATCGTCAATCGTCAAGTCTTTCCAATTCACTAAACATTCATTCGGTCGACATCAAAGATGAAGAAATCCACCTTGGAATTTTGTGAATTGGAGGACGTTGATTGGAATTTTGTGAATTGGAGGACGCTTGTAGTCGACATCAGTAATTGAGAAGTCTTTGGGCGCGCATGTACAAATTTTCTTACTGTATGTTAAAGAATTGATGCGTCTTTCATCTAATTAATTAAGGGCCCATTTGTTTATATTGTATTGAATTCTAAGAATTCATGGTAAAATGGATTCCAACAATAATTATTAAAAAGGTGGAGAGAGAGAGAGATAAGGTGGAGATGTAGATGTAGATGGGACCTCTATTTTCTTACGACTTGATTTGCACGGGTGATGGTTTGGTATTAAAGTAGAGATTATAAGAAGTCATTAATGGATGTTCACCTTTCTTCTCCAATTTGAACAACTTTTGAGGAATACATCCAGTAGAGATTATAAGATGTCATTAAAGTTGAATCTTTTTGGAGTGAATAAAAAGCCAACCCATACTCTTCTCCTCATAATAGTTTTTTTTTTTTTTTTTCTTAATTTGGTAGAAACTTCTCCTAGTAAGAGTTATTGTTTACAATCTCAACTTAAATAGTGGGTCCCACCAGATGAATATCATAGACATCATGCCTTTATCTAAGTTGGATCCATCATAAATGACCCACTTACTCAATTCCCACTTTGTCGCCGTATACATGGGACCCATGACATCCAACCAACCCATCCATCCTTTGAAAGGACCTACGGTGCACATAATTTACCAAGGAGTCCCCTAGGTGGATAGATTAGTGGGATCTAATGGTATTATATGAATCCACTGTCATTTAAGATGGCCAACAATTATTACACCATTTACGTGATCCCACAATGATTATGTTATTTATGCGGGTTCACCTTAAGATATGAGGAAAACATTCACCAAACATCTAGATGATCCCATATGCTGGATCCACCTATGAAAATCACTCGTTATGGATCCAAATGCGTGGTGCATGTTTGGAAACATTCCCGTAATACCGAAGTTGTCGTAGTTCGGTAAAAGTACCAGATCGGCAATAGTGTCAGTGAGGATATTCTCACAATACCGAGATCATTCTAACTTCGGTAAAGGTACCAGCTACACATGTCTTGGTCTCGGTGAGATTTCTCTAGTTTCAGTAATGATACCAACTAGGCATAATGTATCTCGGCAATAGCACAAGAATGCGTCCATATTAAGGTTGTACTTGACCTTGGTACTATCTTCAGTTCAGTTCGATTAACCAAGATGAGTATTGAATAAACGTCCACGTTGCAGAACGTATTGACAGATAAGGATAAACACCGGATAAAGGTAAGGAGTTATCCTTATTTGGTGATTATGTCCATAATCCCTGAAAGATCTGGATAGAATCCGAATAAAACTCTATCGTCGAAAAAGCTGGACGAGGATCATGGGATTCTCAACCTATATATATATATATATATATATATATATATATACACACACACACACAAGGAGCTAATTCAGAAGAGGTACGCCTACTCATACGCATACATACATCCAAACCGTCGTCTCTCTCTCCTACCCTTTGTTGAGTTACCGAACTAACTTAGGCATCGGAGTGCCTTGCGTTGAAAGCAGCCAGGGTCTTTGATCGCTGTTCTTCTTCCTCCCTTTCAGGTTTCAGGCAATCAACCCTTCCCAAGAATCCATCCAACCAAGTATGTAAATATTTAGGCACTTATAGTGCACATGCACATGATTGTGCGCAAGTGAGTATTTCCCTAAGATATAATTTGATTTTCAATCATGGACATTTTGATATTTCAAAAATAATTTTCTTAGACAAGTGGGATGCATATAGCCTATAAGTGAACAATTAAATACTTGAAAATTCCCGAACTCACATAAGTAATTGGAGCTAGAAGAATAGCAAATTAATTTATAGATATTTATTCACATATTATTGAAGACCTTATATGGATTTCTTGTTAGTTAAATATGTTTATTCACGTATAATCACACAGTTTAATTTATTAGGCCTAGTCAAGTCTCACAAAAAATAAAAAAATTGAAAAGAAAAGTCCAGTCAACAATAGAAAAAGTGAAAGTAGGGCCTTCCCAAGGAAAATAAAACTAGCCGGCGGTGCCAATTCAACTATGAAATTTCCTTCAATTGCTACCACTAGATGGAGAAAGGCCAAACAAATTCCTCCAAGTAAATAGATTCGCACGAACTAAGACGATTATGACATATGTGATTTAACTTATCACAGGAGCTCTATTAAAAATCTTATTTGCTATAAATGTATGTGTGCTTTTAATTTATGATAAATTGGGCTCCTCTGATGGATTTGTCCCATAGTGATTGTGAGTGGACCAACCATGGTCCGTCACATCATCGTGGGGCAGCTTGTCATGCTCGCAGGACAGCTCAATTATGATGTATCTCAAATTCTATTTAAATAAGGGTTGGTTCCCATGTAAGAATTGATCATTTGATTGAAAAAGGGATTGGCACAATCTTACGAATGTTCATTATTAACCCCATTTTCTTTTATCAAAAGTTCCGTCTTATGATGGAGCCAACTTCTAGTGTAAAATTTGGATATACTTTGTATAATAGCAAAGTTCCTTTATTTTATCTGTGTAGCGTAGATTTTCAATAGGCGGGCCTTCTTATTGTAGGGCTATTTGAAGAGGATCGAACTCCATTGAGAACCAACATATGCGCAAATATTTTTTACTGAAGGCAATAGGTTTCTTGATACTTTTAGAGTTGGGAACGTGTGGAGCCCACTTAAATACATGTGAGTCACAACATAAAAATCAGCATCCAAATATGGGCCAACTTTGAATGGTAAGGGTTGCTGTGGTTTTGTTGTTTGTGTTTTTGTTTGTTTGGCTATGCTTTTCTTGAGTGGGGGAAAAGATAAGGTCATTGGAGCGCCCCCCCCCTTAAGATGTGGTTGTGATTCATCTTATCGTCTCCTATGGCATGTGGGCCCCACCCCTAACAAATACTGGGGGCACCCTTTCTCTCACCCCTTCTCATAGATTGGCATGCTTTCAGGTGGGCCCCACATCAGACCTAACATTCTTTGATGTTAAATACAATTTTAATGTCAATCTTTAATATTTATGTCTTTATATGGCCTTCTAATCAGATCGATAAAGATGATTAGAAGGTTGATTTTTACCTGCATGTAAGTTACTGAAGGCCCCCTTTTCTTACAATTGTCTCATGAGACAAAAACAAATGATTATAAATTAGGCTTGGATATGGTCCCTACCTCAAAATCTCAAGTTAGGTCCTCCAAGGATCAAATTATCCAGGTTTATTAACATCCCAACGAGCCAGTGAAGTTGTCTTCTTTAATGCGGGTGGTTTTCAAGCATGTTGTTCATTCGGCAAATGCTACTGTGGATTCATTAGCGAAACAAGGTGTGGATAGGAATGGTATTTGACATTAGCCAAGTGGGCTCATTTTTGTTAGGTCTATGAGTCGGGTGAGTCAAATGAGTGTCACCTAGTGCTTGGCAAGACTCGTCCAAGTTACTCGCCTTATTCCTACCTAGCAAAGCTGAATTCTTTATATTTTTATATTATATCTTTTCTTGCCCGTGAAAATCAAGATCTTGTATGTGACTGAGCAATCCAAAGAGAGATTATCTCTGATTAATTATACTTACGAAGCAAATAGTCTTCAATGTCATTTAGCCCCATTTTTTTGTAATGGCCCCTCCAGCTCTGTTCTGATCACTGCATGTTCACGTCCAACCAAGTCATTGGTTTTGTATGATTTTTGTGAGTAGAGAAGCACATGCTAGTTCAAGATTATGACCAAAGCTGTATCAGTGGGACCTTCTAATATTTGATTTGATGGTTACTCAAAATATGCTTTTAATGATTTTATTTGAGTTCACCACATAATCTAGATCAATGTGTTGTGATAAATACACAATCTCAAGATAGGTTTGGATACAACAATGTAATATTCTTCAACCTTAATGACATTACAACTTAGGAGAGATCTATGTAGGAAGGTATTATTTCGGTCTTCACTGATATTGGACTTGTTACTTTGCGAATTCCGTCACTCCAACTAAGGCTCCCAATGTAGTATCCTCCAATCGTCTTATGACTTGATGACAATATAACAGTGAAGGAGAGCTTCATGACAGTGGAATTGAAGACTAGCATGTGTGGCCTCACTGCAACTTGAATTCCAAGCGGGCGCTTAACCGAAGCGTCGTATGTGTTGTCAATGGGACCAACATTAGTAACAGTTCTTGTAATAGTTACAGAGGCTCTGAGGTTTGGGACAGTCATGGAGAGAAGGTTGCGATTGAGCACAGAAGGATTTTTATGAGGACAAACAGAGGGATGTAGTGTCAATGTTGAGATTGCAGAGTTGTTGTAGCCAATTGAACAAAGGTAATGAACATAGTCAGTCATGCCCATTTTATAGATCAGACCGGGGTCTGCTGCTCGATTTGGATTCACTATGCCGCCTCCAAAATCGAAGGGGCCGGCGATCTTCTGAGCATCTTCAATTGTGAGGATTGGCTCTCCAGATGGATCAAGAAGAAAAGTAGTACCCAGCCAATTGATCTTTCTCCCATTAGCTTTGGGCTCTTTTGTTCAATCAAGCCCATAAAGATAATTTAAGACTATTTCAGTCAAGCATCCTCATAGCTTGAATCCATAAGTTCCTGCATCAATCACCAAGTCTTTACAATTCACTAAACATTCATTAAGTCGACATCAAAGATAAAACAAATCCACCATAATTTCAAGTTTCAACGTTGGAATTTTGATTTTCTGTAATGTGAACACACCCATTTTCTTCAAAGATTCTAAGGTTCTGCACACATTGGTTGAATTGGATGACGTTGATTCAGAAGAGTATGGACACATCACTTTTAGTCGACATCAGTGATTGAGAAGTCTTTGGGCACTTACAAATTTTCTTGTCGTATGTCAAAGAATTGATGCTTCTTTCATCTAATTAATTAAGGGCTCATTTGTTTCATGATATAAAAATTATAAAAAACTAGAAATTTAAAATATGATGCTTTCCGATAAGGAAGTTTACTTAAAAGCAAAATTGACACGCCAATTGTCATTGGTATCCAAAGCATACAAAAAAATGAAATCTATTGAAGCAATTTGGTAATAAAAAATTAGAACAAAAAATAAAAAATAATTACTTATATGTTAAACCAGGACAGTGTTTAAAAACAAATTAGAGAATACAAGACATATTTGTACTAAATGGTGCCTAAAATTTATATAAAATGAAAGTAAATATTGTTATGGAAAATATTTGAAAAAAAAATCATCTGTTTTTTCTACTATGTATACTAATATAATTACATGGTCAAGTATATTGGAAAGCGTTCTATTCCTCACCTTTAGATGGATGATGTCTAATAAAAAAAACTCAATATAGTCAACTAACATATTATATGAATTTCCGATAGAAGTTGCAAAAAGATAATGATAATAAAAAATAAAATTGCTTTAAGTTTCAATAATTATAATTATATATTAAATTTCTTTCGGTTAAAGGGTAGGTATAAAAAGTGAAATAGGTAAGCAAATATATGGTTATCAATGCTGATGAGTTCTAAAGGTTTAGAAATAAATGTAAAATTCACACAAACACACATCGGTCCAAATTGGAGTCAAAATTATAATTAAAAAAATGAAACCGAAGCAATTTGGTTTTAAAAATCAGAATTAGAAAATAGAAGATAACTACTAATTATCTCCTATATAAGGGCAATGATTAAAAAGCAAAAATTAAAAGATACAATACTTAATAGTACTAAATGGTGCTTAAAATTTATAATATGGAAGTAAAACTTATTTTGACATAATAACATTATCAAGTATTTTATCAGTTCAAGTATATTGCAAAGCATTATAATCCTCAATACAGTTAACTAACATATTTTACTCATGACAATTATAAAAGAAATCCATATTATACAAATCTGTGACAGAAGCAACGAACAATTGGAAAATCATATAAATTAGGAGAATAAGTTAATAAGTAAATAAAATAGATGATCATAGACTATTCAACTTCATATGGTTAGTTGCCTGACGAAATGAAAGAGATTAAAATGATAGCATGTGAGAATGAAGATGAGGGCTAACCTTCCAAACACAAAAACGGAGGTGATGAACATGTGGCCTAATGAATATATAATAGTGTTTGGAAAAGGATATACAGTTGCACTTATTATTATTATTATTATTATTATTATTATTATTATAAGTTGTTTTATTTATTTATTTATTTTTAATTGTTCCCTCTGTTTGCAAGAAAAAAAATTATCCACATGAGTTGATTTCATGGCTCTAATGATATGCTGATGCAAAGGAATACTTTCCATGCAATCTGCAACCTCTTCAAATGCTTTTCCTAGTCCTTTAATCCCATGCCTCTCTCTCTCTCTTTTTGCAAACAATAAAAAAAAAAAAAAAAAAAAAAAAAGAGAAGTTGACTCATCATTCTATCAGAGAAGAAGTTTGAGTATTGGGAGTGAAAAAATATTAGTCAAGATTAAATAGGGATTAAATCTCTTTCTGAGAAGAAGAATTCTTCATAGGGTGATTCTGAACAAACCACCGGTTTTCCTGAGCACACCCGCCTTTTTCAAAAAGACTTACACATGATGAAAATACTCATAAATTCCGTGCATATCTCATGTGCATAGGTATGAAACGCCGTGCACATGATATATGCACGGTTTTCCCCAGCCGTGCACCTCTTTCTGCGCACAGCTCTGAAACTCCGTGCACTCCTTGTGCATGGCATTGAAATTGAAACTATGCCTCTCCCTCTCCTTGCTCCGGCAACCTCTGCCTGACCCTGCCACCGACCCATCTCCCTCTCCTTCCCTCTCTCTCAGTAGCCCTACTGAGGGCAATTCTCACGCCAAGGGACACCAACAATGGTGGAGGATTCTTGGTGCTGCGCTTCCGTGTAGACTCGATTTTCCCTCGACTGAACTGCAATACGAATCCGCCGGTGCAGAAGGACAAAATGGGAGTTCCGGCACATCTATCACGGCAAGCCGCACCGGCACCTCCTGAGGGATTTTGGGCAGGGGCCAGTGGCAGGCGAGGGGGAGAGAGGAAAAGAGAAAGGGGGGAGGGGGGAGGGGAGAGGGGAGAGAGGGACGGGGGCTACCGGCGGTGGGCGAGAGAGATAGAGAGAGGGAGAGGGATCGGCGGCGACGGGATTGGGCGGAGGTGGCTGGAGCAGGGAATAGGAAAGGAGAGAGGGAGAGGAGAGGAGATAAGATGGGGGTATTTTGGGTATTTTAAAAAATGTGGGTGGGCTCAACAAAAGTAGTGGGTGCAAATAGAATTTCCCTTCTTCATAATGGGTCCTATCAAGAGTCATCCATTGTGCAATTTCTTGAACCAATTTTCTATATATGATTTATCATACACCAAGCAGTTCAAATGGGTTAGGAGAGAATAGTACATCAAGTTCTTTGAGAAGATAAGAACATAAGAATAACCCAAGATATGCCTATTTCTAAGTAATGGACCACCCAGTAACATGGATAATGTGGGTAAAGATGTTATACATTGGTTTTGATTTTTCTCATAATTGAACTCATGACTATACATTTAGTTTTGCAATACCATCAACTCGGATGCGAGACCGAACTCGGTCAAAGCCAAATCCGGCTCAACCTGGGTAATAGACAAGGAAGTGCTGGAGAAAGTCCTCAACAATGAATGGTATTCCTCTAAAATATCATGAATTTACAATTATCTTCTACATTTTAACTGTTTACTTTTAATTTTTATTTTCTTAAAATATGCCTATAAAAACTATTATGTCAGACAATATTGATTAATTTTTTTTCTGTACCTGACATTCAAGTTATGTTTTTACGGGTTGGAGTTGCAAGGAAATCCCTTCAATCTAGATTTGAAGGAATTAGTAAGTGGACTAAGAACGCAAAACTAAACCTCCCACCTGCTAGGACAAATTAAGTAAAACATAAACACTCAATGAGTTCCAAGGGGAAAGTGCCAAAACTACCATCGTAGTGGGAAGATCAGAGAGCCCAATGTAATGCTTTCTGTGGGTGTTTGAGATACAAACCCTTTTAGATTGCATTGTGAAGCAGAGTGGGAAGTGAATTCAAGTTGTGAGAATATCTGTACGGAAGATTCATTAGATACATTGAGATGATTTTTGAAGATAAAATCGAATCTTCATTCTGCAACCTTCGGCATCATTTTTCACTCCCTTCCTTTTTGAGAAGAAGAAAAAAAGTTGTCTCATTCTAATCTCTAACACCTTAGAAAGAGGAGCAAAGAATGCTAACCTATAACGCCTTAGAAAGAGGAGTAAATCAGTATTATAATTATTGCTGCTATAAATTTGGCTTTAATGGGCTGACTATAAAAGAGGAGTAAAGAAGTATTACATTATATGGGGATTCGGCGACGGGTTCCTGAACATTTCACTTTATTGCCTTAGGTCCACAATCTTTTCTTATAGTGTGATAGGTCCGTTTTCCACATTTGGAAACCTAAAATGTCTAATTAACCCTTTCTTCGAATCATATCCCATAATTAGTGGGATAAGCCATTAATAATGGTCAACTACCATTAAATTAAGCACGATTAATAAAATTCCATTAATAAGATTTTCAAATAAATTTCAAAAAAGCACAGATAAGCTTAAAAAAACAGGAAACAAATTTCAAATAAATTTCTAAAAATGAAATAAATTTAAAAAACGCAAGTAAAATTCAAACGAACGCAAATAAATTTAAAAAAATGAAATGAATTTAAAAAAACCAAATAAATTTCAAAAGAAAGCAAATAAATTTCAAAAATAAAATAAAATTAAAAAAAACACAATAAATTAAAAAAAAACACAGATAAATTGAAAAAGACACAAATAAATTTTAAAAAAATATAAATAAATTTCAAAAGATGAAAATCAATTTCAAAAGATCCAAATACATTTCAAAAGATCCAAATAAATTTAAAAGAAATATAAATAAATTTCAAAATGCTCAAATAAATTTCAAAAGAAGTAAATAAAGTTAAAAAACACAAATAAATTAAAAAAAAAACGCAAATGCATTTGCCAAAACGAAGACATCACCGGATTTCCAAATTAGTGAATAATGTGGCAAAAAACTCAAGTCTTCTTATCAAAAACTCAGTTAAATTTATTTTGAAAAATACAAATAAATTTCAAAAGACACAAATAAAATTCAAAAACACATATAAATCTGCCAAAAACTCACATAGATTTGTTTATAACTTAGATAGATTTGTTCCAAAACTTAGATAAATAGCCTAAAACTCGGATAGATTCGTTCGTCCAGAACTCAGATAAATTCATCCAGAACTCAGACAGATTTGTTCAGAACTTAGATAAATCCATTCAGAACCCAGATAAATTCATGCAGAACCCAGACAGATTTGTCCAGAACTCAGATAAACTAATCCAGAACTCAGATAAATTTTTTCCAGAAGTCATATAAATAGTCAAAAACCTAGATAGATTTTGTCCAAAACTTAAATAAATTTTACAAAAACTCAGATAAATTGCATGTGACTGTGATTACTAAGGAGTGTGTATCATTTTCGCATATGTTTCCTGTTATTAACTGTGACTCGACGGTCAGACATGATTAGGACCTCTGTCTGCTGTGATCATCATTTACACAACTGTTGCAGAAGATTAGAGGTCCCAATCCGTCATAGTGTGATAGGTCCTGATGAAACCAAAAAGCCCAAATGTAGAATTCCTCAATAGTGAAGGAAAAAAAAAATACCATGAATTCCAAGACTCATCTAATATCACCCATGATGATTATTGTATGACATCAAACAAAAACGGAAGAAATGCAAAAACCCAGAAGCCAGAATCATAAAAAATGACGGAAACGAAACGGAATGCGGTAAAACAATTTCCACGCCTGCGTCGATTCCTGATTTTGATAATGGAATGGTTATAGTTATTGTGCACCGTAACTAACGCCTCCATGAATCTCAATCCGTCACGAAAGGAAGGAAAAAAAAAAAAAATCAAAACTTTAGATTCAAAACTAGAAATTTTGAAAAACACAATATATGAGACTCTGATCAAACAAAACCGAAAGTTTTTAAATTTCAAAAGGAAGAAACATGAGATCGGATGCAGATCAGATGGGGGATAAAGAATAGATCTTAAAAAAAAAAAAAAACACACCTCCGTCATGAAAGGGGGATCTTGGTGTTAGTAAGAAGGGGTGAAAGCTGTGGAAGAGGCGAAAGCCCCGATGGAAGCAACGAGAGCAACGAATCTCTTTATCTTAACCGTCGTTGGTTGTTGTTCCATCGCCTCTACCGCTGGTCCATCCAGAAGAGGAAGAAGAGCATGAATAATTTTGGTTCCTGTTGAACTTTGGCCTAGAAACGAGGGAGAATGGAAGATTTGAAATTTTAAAATTTAAAATTATTTGCCTAAATAGTTGAGAGGGCAAATTAGTCATGAAAATGTTGTCTAGGGACCTCTCGCCAAAATATGTCCAGCTGTATGGACTACAGGCCTTAGAGAAAAAGTTTGTGGACTGGAGGCTTTACAAGTCCGTAATGAGGGACCTCTGGCTAATTATCTCTTACATATTATATTGTCGCTATAAATTTGGCTTTAACGGTCTAATTAAATGTGCAGTATGAGTCTAACTGACCCAGGAGACGTGGGATGAGAATTAGCCCATTGATGACATGTCTTAACAATTATGAGAAAATAGATGGGTATGTTTAGGATTAACTACAATAAGAAGTCAATATTTCCGCACAGTCAAAATCAAATTGAAATGAAGCGATCATTTCTCAATTGAAATCAGTTCACTTCATTTTTAATAATTACTTCTGTTGGGGTTTGAACCCATAATCCTCTAACCAATATACCAACCATTCATTTGTGTCAGAAAATGACTTCTTTTATTCTTAAAGTTTTCTCCTCTTATTTTGGAATTCTTCAACTCTTTCTAAGATTTCTTTACCAAGATTTCTTCTTATAACTTCTTTTATTGAAATCTCTTCTTGATTCTTTGGGATACTAGCTGGAAGGTTGAGGTAGTCGCGGGTCCACCTATACAAGAGAAATTATATAAAAATGCTCTATAAATACTGGGATTTATGCATGATAATTCGATAATCGGTTAATGTGATAGAAGGATAAAATTTCCGTATAAAGCAAATGAAATGCATATGAGATGTTGATAAAATATGGACTAATGAGGGGTAAAACAAGCAATACTTAAAACTCATCACTTTTCTTGAGGGGGGAAAAAGATAAGGACATTGGAGCCCCCCTAAACATGTGGTTGTGATTCATCTTATCGTCTCCTATGGCACGTGGGCCCCAACCCTAATAAATACTAGGGTACCCTTTCTCTCTCCCCTTCTGATGGATTGGCATGCTTTTAGGTGGGCCCAACATCATACCTCGGTTTTAGTGTCAATCTTCAATATATGTCTTTATATGGACTTCTAATCCGACCGCAATTGATGGTTAGAAGAAGGTTGATTTCTAACTGCATGTAAGTTACTGAAGGCCCCCTTCTATCACAATTGTATAGTGAGACAAAAACGGATGATTATAAATTGGGCCTCGATATGGTCCCTACCTCAAAATAGCAGGAAAGATCCTTCAAGGAACAAATTATCCAGTTCGATTAACACCCCCAATGAGCCCGTAAAGCCTTGCCTTCTTTGATACGGGCAGTCTTTAAACATGTTGTCCGTTTAGCAAATGCTACTACAGATTTTCTAGCCAAACAATGCGAGGATAGGAATGATCCTTTTTTTTTTTTTCCTGTATTTGATTTTTTTTAGTGTTGCTTCTTTTTATATTTTTTTCTTCTTGAATGAGTTTTGGTATAAGGCTTTTTTGACCTTTCCTCGCTATTTTGGTTTCCTTTGTATTGTTCTTTTCTTTTTCTTAATATGAGTTTCGTTACCAATAGAAAAAAAAAAAAAAAAAAACACTTATGGCACTATCTAGAGACAGATTTCATTTGTTTATTAGAGGTTATTTACAACAAACCACTTGTTAATTGTATGTAAAAGGGTGAGTAGTGGGCCTATTGCTAACGATGTTTCTCCTTTTAGAACCAGTTTAAAAATTGCTCCAGGTTTTTCCTGACTTAGCCAAGTGGACTCATTTTTGTTAGGTCTGTGAGTCGGGTAGTCAAATGAGTGTCACCCAGTGCTTGGCAAGAGTCGTCCAATTACTCGCCTTATGTCCTTCCTAGCGAAGCTGAGTTTGCCATATTTCCACATTATGAATGTAGGAGAATAAAGAGGCAGCCCAGTAGTTGCCGGTTGGGACTTGAGATATTCAAAGAAGTTTCTTTACATATCAAAACTAACATGAGCTCTTACCACAATTTTATGTTAGCATACTGTGGGCCATGTCCATTGAGCTAGTCGAGATCATTAGGCCCATTTAAATCCACGTCATCCTATTTGTTGGTGTCAAGTTGTTTAGATTTTAAAATTAATATTAGATCTTTTCTTGCCCATGAAAATCAAGATCTTGTATATGACTCAGCAATCGTAAGAGAGATTATCTCTGATTAATTATAATTACGAAGCAAATAGTTTTCAATGCCATCTAGCCCTCTTTTTTTTTTTTGAATGGTCCCTCTTGCTCTGTTCTCCTCCCAATGTTCATGTCCATCCGAGTCATTAATTTTGTATGATTTTTGTGAGTAGAGAAGCACATGCTAGTTCAAGACTATGACCAAAGCTGTATGAGTGGGACCTTCTAATATTTGATTTGATAGTTACTCAAAATATGCTTTTAATGATTTTTTTTTTTTTAAGTTTACCACATAATCTAGATCAATTTGTTGGGATAAATACGCGAACTCAAGAAAGGTTTGCATACAACAATGTAAGATTCTTCAACCTTTAATGACATTGCAACTTAGGAGAGATCTGTGTAAGAAGGTATTATTTCGGTCTTCACTGATATTGGACTTGTTACTTTGCGAATTCCATCACTCCAAATAAGGCTCCCAATGTAGTATCCTCCGATCGTCTTATGACTCGACGACAATGTAACAGTGAAGGAGAGCTTCTTGACAGTGGAATTGAAGACTAGCATGTGTGGCCTCACTGCAACTTGTACCCCGAGCGGGCGCTTAACCGAAGCGACGTATTTGTTGTGAATGGGACCAACATTAGTAACAGTTCTTGTAACAGTTATAGAGCCTCTGAGGTTTGGGATAGTTATGGATGGAAGGTTGAGATTGAGCACAGAAGGATTTTTATGAGGACAAACAAAGGGATGTAGTGTTAATGTAGAGATGGCAGAGTTGTTGTAGCCAATTGAACAAAGGTAATGAACATAGTCAGTCATGCCCATATCATAGATGAGACCGGGGTCTGCTGCTCGATTTGGGTTCACGATGCCACCTCCAAAATCGAAGGGGCCGGCGATCTTCTGAGTGTCTTCAATTGTGAAGATTGGATCTCCAGATGGATCAGTAGTTGATGCTGCAATTGGAAAAATTATTAGGATAATAAGAAGCTTTAGCACCCAATGTCTTTCATATTCATATAGTGACAATAATATTTTGACTGAAAGTAATACAAGTGACAATGAGTGAAAGCCATCTAGGTCTACTTGGAAGATCAATAAGCGGGATGGGCAGTGATCGATCCCTGGGTTTTTCCCTCCTCACATGTGTGAGTCTTCCCTCCAAACGTGTGGGGCTGTCCTCTCCTCACATGTACTAGTGCTCCCTACATGTATGGGGTGTCTTTTATTCCTTGCTTGTGTGAGCCTTTCCACTTGTGTGCAGGTACTCCCCTACGTCCCAGCCCTTGGCTGGGGTACTAAAATGGAGGTATGGGTGGGTTTTAAAATTTTCAAGCCACAATCCACTTAGATTTAGGTGAAGTTTGACAAGTCTAGTTTTTTTGTGTCTATTTGACTTAATTTGATTAGTAAGTTAGACTATTCAGCCAATTTCATCTAATTCTCGCATTCAATCAACTACGACAATTTTTTCTCTTTTCCAAGCAACAATTGTAAGGTAGACTTTTTTTTTTTTAAATAGAAATTAATATCTAAAGCAATCAGACACCTTTTATTTTTCTTTGACAAGTTTTCCCATATATATTCTTTTATAAAATGATAAATTTGCTCGTACTATTTTAATTTACTTTTTGGAAGTGAAACAGGCAATGCAAGTCAAGCAATATGTGTAAAAGGTATGATATAAACATCTCTATTTCAAATTAGATATATTTGAATCTCCATATAAAAAAAAAAGGGGGTAGTTGATGCTGAGGTTATAGTGGGATATGACGTTGGATAGGTGGTACTAAAGAGGATAGTGGGGGAAGTGTTACTAAGGGGTACCTTACCTGGGCTTCACACATTTTTGTCTTAACAGCTAGATTGGTAGGATAGAAGGTTATAGTGGTTGTGAGTTTGAAACACGTATGGGAGAAACAACTCGGTGCAACAACACAAAACAAAAAAGAAAAAAAACGCATGACCCCAAAAGTGCGCCGACCGGGTTCCACTTAACGGGGTAGTATTGAAGAGTGAGCTCCACCCAAAGGGAAATATTGAAAAGTATTTCCGCTATCTCTACTAATGCCTTGAGGTTTTGGTAAGAATAGCTAGCTAAAGAAATTCAAGAAATAAGGATTTATCAAGCCCGAAGAAAGAAGATGTTGATTTACAAGCAAATGATCATACCAGTGGTGGTTAGCGCTGATCTGATTGCAGCAGGCGACCAATTTGGGTGAAGCGATTTGAGCAATGCGACGATGCCAGCAACATGAGGGCATGACATGGAAGTTCCGGAATCAAAGGCATAGCCATTATATCCATTTGGGTTGGTGGGATTCGTTGCAGCCAAGACATTCACACCAGGAGCAGCTATATCCGGCTACATCACATTCAATATTCATGAAAACATCAATCATCTAACCCCATCTAAATCTCCTTTATTCATAACATACGTGAAAAAAATAAATGGAAAAATAATCTTGCTTAAATAATTAACATTATTAGGTTTGAGCATGACCAGTCACCAGATCCACAAAGGCTCGTTTTTAGGTCTGGCATGGCACAACTCAATCTAACTTGTTGATAGTATATTTTACCAAAAAAAAAAAAAAAAATGGGAATAGTATACATATTATTCATCTTGATATTTATAAAGAGGATCTAACTTATAGATAGTATACATCTGATGAGGAATATTTAAAGATGAAACTAAATATTTTGCGGTGTAATTTAAGATTTTAGTTGTTCGGATTGAGAATTTGGGGCCAACAATAGCTTTAAAAAATAGCAATCGGATTGGATATTGTGATTTATCTTGGGTGTTGCTTATAATTGCACCGGAGAGATGTGTAACTCTTCCACACCTCATGTGAAAATGATCTCATTTAAACACGTATTTCACACCACATTTATTAAAGTGAAATGTAAATAAGAACAAAAAAAGAAGCATATTACACATATTACATTTATGTAAATTGGGGCAAACAAAGGTGGGAAAATTTGATCCAAGCGGCTAAACAACCTAAACCCAGCCTGCATATCCAGATCGACAATAAAAATGGGTCGGGAAGGGTGAACCTGCTCAACCTGCATAACCCATTTAAAAGGGTTGGTTTAAGGCCAAGCTGCATACATAAACCTATTTAAGCAATTTGATGGTTTAATTTTTTTTTTTTATTTAGAATAGTTTATTTTATATGGATGATGAGCCCAGCTTGTGTTGGGCCTTTTTGGCCTACAATTTAACTAAAAACAGAGTTTTAGTTTGAAATGGATTGGATCTAGGCCACTCTCTTATAGGTTGGGTCAGATTAAACAGGTCAACCCGCATTGAATGCATGTTATATGGTTTAGGCCGGGTTAAGAGACAACGGTTGAGGGTTGAAGTTGCTTAATCCACTTTTTAAACAAATTCAACCCATAGATATATCTGATCAACTAGGCCCGTTTTGATCCGACTCAACTCGTTTTAGCTGCACTAATTGTCATGCACCCTGGTGGGTTCCATAGTTACATCTAAAAAATGTATAAGCATTACCTTAAGGATCTCAGGTGATAAACTGCTAGGCCCTCGAGATGAGAAGCGAGCAATCTTAATTGACAAGGGCTTCCCTACTAGGGTTTTGGAAGGGCTCAACTTCACCACAGGTTCCCTGTAATCAAGTTTGGGCTTCATGAATGAGAAAATGATGCAACAATTGAAATGAAGGGATGTTTGTTTGTTTTTTTTCATTTGGCTAACCTTGAAGAGCGAATATAGGAGAGTAGTTGTGCTCCAACATCATGATCAACTTCGATGCATGGCAAATAGTCGCAGGTATCGATAAAATTAGGGTAAGTGGCAATGATGACACCAACACCTCCTGCTGCCTTTACAACATCTGTGATATCAAAAAAAGATCCAATTGCAAAACATAGCACTACTTTCCCTCTCAGTGTTGAGTCATCAGTAAGGAGAAAGTCGCAGGTGCTGCAAACACATTCCAATTTACTCAATCAGTGTTGTGTCTGGATATTTTTCATTTAATTTTCATGAGATGGTATTTGATTTTCAAGTACAACAGAAGTGGAGTTTTGATGTAGAGCTGGCATAAATTTCTACCCTGTTTTTGTATCTGACTCGCATTTGACCTGCAAAACCTGACCAATCTTTTATATGGGTCGGCCATGCATCATCCTGTAGTAAAACAGGTCAGGTTGTGACCCATATGCCCCACATAACTGGTATACATAGGTCAGTTTAGGGTCGACCTGATATCTAAATAGCTCTAAATGGTTTGGTGTTCATTATTTTTGTGAATAGGGATGTAAACGGGTCGGTTTCGGTTATGTTCCATGGTGGACCCGAAACCGGAACCCTTAATGAGGAGGCAGAACTGGAACTGAAACCGGAACCAGAACCCGTTTCTTAGATCTGGAACCAGAATTATTAATGAGAAGATGGAATTGGAACTGAAACTGGAACTGTATTTGAGACAGGTCCTGGTCCGGGTCACTTTGAGGATAAATTCTCAAAAAGTGAGGTAATATGTAAGGTCTTGGACCCATGGGTCAGAACCAAGGTGGAGCCACACCTGGCCCTATTTAAGTCATGATTCCAAAAAAGGACTCCGACCCTGTGACCCATTTACTTATTCAATGCCTCAATAACTATCTCATTCTTAAGGGATTGGAATCTCCAGATAATTGGAGAATCAGGATTAAAAATATAACCTAAATACTTGAAATAGATTTACGTTGGCCAAACTTCTACGGTTTGATTGGGTTGGGTGGGGATTAGCATTGATCAAACTTCTACAATTGATTGGGTTGGTGGGGTTAGATGGGCTGTCCTACATGAAATGTGGCTTATGCAATTGGCTTGACCCGTAATGGGTGTGGATTGGGATTTCTTGACCCATTTTATAATAAAATCGGATGCAAGCTTCTCGACATGTATACATCCTCATTAAGCCGACCCAGTCTGGCCTGACTCGACCTATTTGCTAACCCTACTTGTATTCCCTTTTACCGCTCATGCCATTTTTTTTTTTTCAGTCATCTCCATCTTATCTTGTCCATTTTATTTTATGGTTTCTATTTCTTTTTTCAACAAAAAATAAAAGAAGTGGGGTTAAATGTATGCAATTTGTCTAAAACTTAAAAAAAACAAAAAAAGACTTTTAGCGGCAGACGACCTAACGAAGTAATAACGGCACTTTTTGTGACAAAAAAAATCTTGCGGCAAAAAAAAAAAAAAAAAAAAAAAAAAAAAAAAAAAACTACCCCTAAAATTCAATCCTAGGAAGAGGGAAAGAATAATTGCTCACCAGGTACCAGTCCTATCGAAACCCACTTGCTTAGGGCATACCAAGCCCTTGAATCCAATCTCCTTGTGGCCTGTAAACATGGCTTGACCCTGCAAAACAAAAAAAGAGCTGATCAATCATATATCTCAACATTGATGATTTTCGGAGCATGTCTTATATCTCATCATATGGATGGCTCATCAGATCAACCATTAAGATCATCAAACCACGAACCCTACCTGTACCTGTAGAAAATGGCTGATTATTAATTATTATACTCCATACATCCTACCCACAGGAAATTAGGAAGGATTCTGATCTTCGATGATTGGTGCAAGATCTGATGGCTTTGACCATTGATCATTGGGAGGTAAAAAATACTACAAGAGTCATTATTGGTTAGAAAGTAAAAAAAACACATGATCTTCATAAAATGGCAGAACTATCAAAATATGTTCAAAATGCCATTGTGTTTTTCAATACTTTTTTTTTCTCTGCTAAATACTTGCCCGCACAATGTCACCCAAGTCCTTCACAGTCAGCGCTACAACCAAGGCTGATCCTTTGTTATTTTTGTGGAAGAGAGGAGCTTCACCACAATAGAGGTATTCATGGGCTAAGCCGGCCAGGTTAGGCCATTTCCAAACCCGACATGACTTTTGAAACAAGCTGTATTCGGTCTAAGCCCGAAATGAGCTGTAAATGTCAGGCCCAAGCCGCTCATATAATCAATCGGGCAGAGCCAGCCAGGCTTTTTATTAGATGTATGGGCTTTCTACCAAATGTTTGGACAGGTTATCACTAAATTACTAGCACTCATTGTTTGGGATGGGCCGGGTTGGGCTTTAGGTCTTATCACCAAATATGAACAGGCCCATATTATATACGCAAGCCTGGCCCATAGTGGTCTGGACATTGATCAGGTCTGGGCTGGCCCAGCCCATGAGTACCCCTAACAGATGAGTATTTTCTCATCTTCCCTTGCATTGATAAATTTAAATTTCAACTAGCAAAACGTTCACCGAATAAACACAGGCAAGCAACTTATGGCATTTTCTCCGACAAATAGCCCCAACATTTGTAACATAAAACTTATATTATTTAAAAATAATATATTTATCTATGTTCCTAAATATTATAATTGAAGGATAGAAAGAGTGTGAGAAAGATGGGAAATCTTCCCAAAATCAGAGTAAGAAATGAAGTGCCTCCTACCACCAGGAAAGAGGGGTCGTTCTTACCTGGCTACTTAGGGTTTGAACTTCGACCGTCACTAGGGGTGTTAATGGGCCAGGTTGGGCGGGGCTAAGGCATATCAAAGCCCGGCATGACTTTATAAACATTGGCCTAGGCCCAACATGGGCCGTAAAAGTTAGGCACGAGCCCAACCATTTAATCAATCGGCTTGGGCTGAAGTGGGCTTTTTTTTTTTCCCGATTTTGTGGGCATTCGAGCAATGTTTGGACAAATTTAATAAAATTACATGCATTCCTTACACGGGCCGGGCCGGGTCAAGCTTTGGGCTTTCTATCAATTAATCCAAGTCCGGCTCAAAGCGGGCTTAGGGCCGGCCCAGCCCATGAACACCCCTAGCAGTCACCTTTCCTCACCCGAGGGCTATACTACCTAAGCCATGGGCTCCTTTACCTGACCGGAGGCCTGCTTCCCCTTACCAGAGGGTTGGGGTCCCATGTTGGGTTAAAAAACCAAAAAGACTTTAAAAATGGGGGTTATAAGTTATAACTTATAAATAAGGTTTCTTTAAAAAAAAATATTTACCATGAGAGTTCGATTGTTCCCAAGTGTGATGGGTGAGGGGAACGACCGATCCATGGTGCTTGCAGCAACTGAAATGATCCACGGTGCAACATTCTCTACCATTTGAGAGCGTGGGCCGCTATTTCCCGCAGAACATACAACAGTGATCCCTTTGGATACAGCATGGAGTGACCCCACTGCGATCACATCAAGAATATAAGGGTTATCCAGTCCAAGTGACACAGACAACACATCGACACCATCATGTATAGCTTCATCGAATGCTTTGAGTATATCAACATTGGAGCAGCCTCCACGAGCGTTCCAACAAACCTTGTACATGGCTAGTCGGGCTCGGGGTGCACCCCCTCTGGCAGTCCCTACAGCAAGCCCTTTGTAGCTCACATTGTGCACTAAGGAACCAGCAGCCGTGGAGGAAGTGTGGGTGCCATGTCCTATTGCATCTCTTGCTGATAAGTACTCCATGCCTGCTGTGGTGTTTATTGGTTCCTGTGTTAGCTCCAGGAGCCCTTTAACAAACCAACGGGCTCCTATTAATTTCCTGTTGCAGTTTGTTGATTTGAACTGATCCCCGTCCTTGCATTCTCCCTTCCATCTAGAAGGGATTGGTCCCAATCCTTCGTCGTTGAAGCTTTTCGATTCTGGCCAGATTCCTACAAGTTTGAGGCCATGCGTGTGGTCAATGGATAAAATTGGTACAATTGGATTAGATTCTTCATGGGCTGATTGTAATTAGAGTTTAAAAATAAGTCTGAGCCGCTTCTGGTACCACATGCAAATATATAAATATCATTTACTAAAATAAGATTGCACCTCACCTTTGAATTGATCATATGTTAAAATTAAGATATTAATCATCAAAGTTAATTATGCAATTTGGATGTAATAAGATAGTTTTTACCACCACCACTAATTAATCCTGTCGAACTAGACCACAGGAAAATACTAATCAACGAGTCAATTATGAAACACAAACCAACCAAAAGCAATTCAATCCAACCAAAGGTAACTATACAAATGTATTACCGCAAGGCTAGGAGTATGGGGAGGGCGGGTCCAGGGGTGCCTCCTCTCAACTTTGAGTGCTCACTCATTACAATAAGTGTGTGGAACTTGCTCTCACCATTAGCATATGAGACTCTAAATCATATTCTCAATCTTGAGATGGGGTTGGATTCTTACTAGAGTAAATTAAACTTTCGGAAACCTACTTCGGATAGGACGTTTATTTTGAGTGGCTAGGATGTTCAATGGGTGGGCTGCACCATAGCATTCCACCCCTCCCACGGAAAGCCTAAGTGAGACACTCAAAAGAATTTAGACTTCTTAATTTTGCATTATAATATCATTTATACCATTAAGTTTACCTTCTTGTGACCGGGTGAAATGATTCAAATGTTACTCTCTGACCCACCAAACAAACACAAGTAACCAATCAACATATTTTCAATAATCAACAGTGTGTTGATTGGTTTATATGTGAAATTTATTATGGGTCCTACTTTGTTATAGTGAGATACAACTCTCAGTGGTTAAACAAGGAGAGAACTATTACTTTGAGGAGTTTGGACTCATTATAGTGGTCGTCTTCATTAAATCCTTGTCCCAATTATGTTGGTTCAACTAAATGAATTTTATTTTACTTTTTCAATATAGTGGTCGTGGTAAATGTGATTCCTACAGTTTTCTGCTTTACTAAACAAAACATAGGTTATCTCAAATCGATGACCAATGATAATTTTAGGTAATTAAATGACTTTTGTTTAGCTCTGTCAGCTTTTGGGGGTCCTAATTGACCCTTGTATATTCTTTTTCCTGTTTTCTCCTTCTTGTTTTTTAATACAATCACCCTTAAAGCAAAAAAGAAAAAAAAAAAAAAAAAAACAAAAACTGTAGGAATCACAATCATGTGAGAGAGAGAGAGAGAGAGAGAGAGACCTGTATCGATGACCCCAATGATAGTTCCATCACCCATGTTGCTCTTAGTCAATACATTGGTAGTTGTATGAGGTAAAGAGAGGCCAAGGGAATCCCAGCTTCGGGTGGTGTGGAGCTTCACAAGGCCATTAGGAATCACATTTACCACGTCAGGCATCTCTGTAAAATCAATATGTTTTAACAGCAAATTCCACAAATCAAATTCTGATGAAATTACTTAATCATCTTCAATTTATAAAAACCATGTCGTATAATATAATATCATATTACTTGTAAAGGTTTATGTGGGGCCTAGCGAGAGTCAAAATTGAAAGCTAGTAGTCAGAATTGAATTGAAAAACTTCCACTATAATATATTAGAATTTGTGTCTTTTGTTGCATGTAACTAGTTCCAAGTAAAACAGATTTAAAAGGATAAATTTCTGGTGTATGTCACGAAGGACACATGTTTTACAAGAATTTGTGTCTTAATTTGAGACAGGGTCCTTGTTCTGTATCCTTGTCTGGTTCCAGATATTCTTCCTTTGGCTTGATCCGGTTCCATATCTTCAAAATTAGATTCGAGAATGGAAAAGGTCTGGCAGCTAGATGCATGTTGGTCTGAGTACAGAGGATGCTACTGCAACTCAACCCAATTTCATCCCTGTCAATTTGCAGAGATCCAGATATAGTAAATGGTTACTTATTAACAAAAGACACCTGATGTCACTTTCATTACATACTGTTAGCATTACATGGACCATGTGTTCACTTTACCGCATGCCCATGTAGGTCCCACCATGGACGGCCAATGCACTGCTGCTTTCTACTAAGTTGATAATAAGGAGAGTCCCACTAAAATTAGAAGTTTTGGAAAGGAAACTATAAACATATGGATTTTGGATAACTTGATTCACATTAAGATTGGATTGCTTGACTGTAGAAGTGAGTTGTAAATCCCACAAAGAGGAATGACCAATCACACTCCCAACTAGCCATGAATCCAAGTATGAGTATTTAGTTTGATTAAACCTTGTGTTTTTCAGATCTCATCTGATGAGATTGACTCAATGAAAGTATAATACCTGTTAAACTGGTATTTAATCCTCATAGATTTCAAAGTTACGGTCAAATGACTGACATAACCAATTTTCTGGCCCACTATGAGACAATTATGCAGATGATGATGATGATGGGGAATTACATATAAATGTTGAGTGAAACTTATTTTTGCGCAAAATTGATTAAATATTAGAAGGGGTTCTAGGGGCCTGTTCGTTTCATTTTATTAAATTCTTAAAAATTTCAAGAATTGTATTTCTCAAAGTGGTTAAAAATAAAAAGAATAAAGGTAAATAACTAAAATGGCCATCAATTTTTTTTCCCTTTCATCGAAAATGAATCAAAAGAGATGGAAAATGATTACCTAGCTACCACCCCGGTAACTCAAATACTAAGAGAGTCTCAAGATTCTAACTACATCTCTATTCTATTTGCTTGTTAGAGTTCATTTGACCATAAATTTTAATGTTTTCAATTTATGCAAGAATTAGGCCCTAATATTTTTAGTAGAAGATGACTACTCAGGTAAAACTTAGAACTCATTTGATCATGAATTCCTAAATCTTCAATTTCCGCTACAACTAGGCCCGAAATATTCTAATAAGTAGAACAAGACTACTAGAGAAATACCTGCAATCATCTCTGCCTGAGAATCTGTTAACCTCGCAGCGAATCCAGAGAATCCATGCTTGTAGCTATATAAGATCGAATCAGCTGCCTCTTCTTTGCTGCAATTTTGAAAGGCGTATGTTAAAGAAAGAAAACACAGACCTTGATGAATTCAAAATCCAGAGAATGCTAGTGTAAAATCTACCTCCCTCCCAACACTGTAGCAAGCCTGGTATGGTGAGAGTCCACCACAAGCGATGGATCGCTATGCTTTCTTTCGCCCATATAGACAATATACGACTGGAAATTTATTAGCAACGTCTTATTCCAAGTTATAGAGAGAGAATTTACAACTTAAAATCTTTAAATTGGAGAAGATGGTAGAATACAGAACCGTAGAACATACTGACTTACCTTGGTTGGGGCATTTTCTGATGCAGTAGAGAAGGGGTGTTGGTTACAGAGTAGGAAGAGAAAAATGCATTGAGCAGAGAAAGTGGTTAGACTGGTTTGCTTCATTTTTACTAGGAAGTGCATGAGAAGTGAGAAAAAGGGAGGACAAGGCCTTACCTGATCTTTCTCCATACATTGAGATTTATAGAAGAAACAAAGAAAAGGAGAAAGACTAGTGTTCTTGACTAATGAGAGACTGACGACTTTGCGCCAATTAAGGAGCAGAAAGAGGAAAAATGGACTTTCCTTTTACGCTATGAACCCCAACACTCTTTTGGGAGGCATTTACACCGGGAGTTCTTGGAAACGTCTAAAGCATGGAACTGCATCGCCCTAGCTTTCTACCAAATTACTACCAGCTCATGATTAGAATTCCAGAATTTTGTAGGACCCCTGATTGATTGCAAAAAATTTCATCTAAATTCAGTAACTTTGAGGCTCTCAAAATAATACTTTTTATACAATCAGGTACGCTATAGGTAGACCCTTCAAAGTTCAAACCCTATTGTTGTCATTTTTATAGCTGAGCTTATGACTTGTTTGGGTAATTCACTTACAAGTGAATTGAAGTGAAGATTTAAATTTAAAGATACGAAAAGAAGATGGGTAAAATAAAAAAGTTTTAAATTTTAAATTTTAAATTTTTATTTTTATGTTATTTTATGGTATGAAAAGGTACACCTTCTACAGTTAATCATTTAGTGGGATGAGAGAATAACTTTTAGACTTATTTTTAAAATATAAAGATATAATTTTTGAGATTGGGTACTTTTTTTATGTTACCTCTTTTCATTTCTCGTCCATTAAAATTACCCTTTTCTTCATTTCACTTTATATGTGAATTGCCCCACATGCCGTAGGCCAGACAACCCTTGTCAATTGACAATAAAACCTTGTCACCCCACTCAACCTAAAATCTAGTATTCTTGTCTCATTTGCTGGTTTGAGTTGGACCAATAACCCACACTCTCTTGAGTTGCCCCCAATAGCCCAGGGAGTTATAGTGGATGTGGGACTCCGGGCAGTCAGAAAAGGCCTTCAAAGGACCTTCATATGATCCATAGGATTTCAGTCTGAGGAGCCCAAGAGGCACAACTCATGTGTTCTCAGTTGCATCTTTTAGATTCGTGGATGGAAAAGCAGGCTTTGGTTTTACTGGTTGGTTAGACGGTTCTTGGGTTCATGCATGATCAATCAATGGATCCAAGAAGCCGAGTTAAGGGCTATCTTCTATGAATTGAATGAGGCCAGATTGCGGGGATTTATCAAAATCCATCTTTTGTTGGACGCCCTCACATGATGATTAGAGCCATCAACATGTTGATGGATTGAAAAATCCACCCTATTTTGCTGGACATCAATGAGTTGAGTTCCAAGTTTTAAGACATTATCTTTTCCCATATTCCTAAAAGGCTAAATCATTTTGCTCATGAATTTTCCAAGAACTCATATAGACCAGGGGTTTGTATGAAACTAATAAGGGACTGGTCTCCTTTGTAGTGTTTTGTAGCCTTTCATGGCTTTGTTTGTTTCTGTTTGATGCTCGGTTTTCTTTCCCCCTATTTTTTTTTTTTTTTTTTGGCTCTCTAATGAAACTTCATTTTACCTTAAAAAAAAAAAAAAGTGCTGCACATGGGTTGAATTGGACACCTGACCATTAGTCTGACATCAGTGATTGGGAAGACTGTAGGGTTGTGGGAATTTATTGTCAATAGTTAAGAAATTAATACTTCGTCATCAAATTAATGAAGGTTGCATTTGTTTGTATTGAATTGAATTATCAGAATCCATAGAAAAATGAGTCCAACAAAAAAAGGTGGAGAGTGAAAGTTGTAAGGAGGAGAGGGGGAGATGAAGATGGGACCTTGACTTTTTCAGGGTTGGATGTATATCATGTGGGCCCACTATTATTTAAGAGGGTCCATTGTTATTATACTATTTACGTGACCCACAATGATCGTCTCATTTAGGTGGGCTCACTATTGATTTAATTTGATTGTTAGTCAAAGGACATTTTGATAATTCAGAAGTCATTTTCTTACGCAAGTAGCTAGACTGCGTATGATCTATAAGTGAATATCTTATTACTTTAAATTCAAACTTAAGAACATCTAACTAAATATAGAAGTAGTTTGAGTTGGAAGAAGATGTTCATTCACTTATTCTTAAAGTGCTATATATGGAATAATCTTTAGTTAAAAGGAATTTATATTCTAAGGATTACACAAATGAGTTTATCATTCACTCAATTTTTGTATTTTTTTTTATTAATTGCTAAATGTGAATATTAATATGATTTATTATTCAACATACACGAGACTTAACCTGTCCATTGCACCGGCTTTATAATAGTTTCTTAGAGTTTGTGGTTTGATTCCATTCAATTAAATGTGTCATAAGTGAATACTATTTTGTTAAAGCCATTTTTAACAAATTCTCATGATAAAGTGCTGGCATAGCGGAAAACATGAAATGATAAAGTAAGAAGATCACCGTTCTCAACCTGATAATAAAACCACAAATCCATATGGACTCGGAATGGAAAACTCTAAAAATGAACTATAATTTGTATCATGTCTTAATAATAACATTACAATGAATCATATATCACCCAACCATAACTTTTGCAAAATAGTAAAAGCTACTAAAAATGGTAAAGAAATTCAAATTACATAAAAACCCTCGTGCTAACTCTAAATTACATTTTATGATATTCCGTAAAAATTTAGACCCAAAAAAGCTAAAAAACTTCTAAAATAAGCAGAACATGAATTTAGTATAAATTGTAAGTTTTCCTCGAAAACCGCATTTTGACATTGGAAACAAGCTCATTTTGTCTCCAATGATAGAAACAACCAAAGTTAGTGGTGCATAGTGTAGAGCACATCAATAGCTTGGATACTTGTGTTGTGAGACCATATTTGCATCAAATGTTATGGTCGTTGGAAATTTACACCATAATTCAAGCCTTCCCACTTGATTTTTTGCGATCTTATTTGACAATTCATTCTCCCAATTGATCTACACAAAGTGTCATTTCATTCTTTTGTAGATCATTGGACTCATTTAAAAAGAAAGAAGACAATTTACATGCACTAAACTAGGGATTGAAGGCCATATCGCAAATAATATGAAACTATTCTAATTGTATTTCAATAGTTTGTTTTATAATTGTCCACTTAACTAGGGATTGGTCCTTAGTTGTAGCGCCAAATGGCGAGGTGCTCGAGTAAGGTGTCTATGTGTGGGCCTTTGATTATTACTATAAAAAATGAATGACAGAAAAAAGTAGAAAATAGAAAAAGGAAAAAATTTAAAATTTTATTAACAATAAAAAGGTAAGATTTAAAATTACTTTTATATTATCCCACGCTTTAGGTCTAGTCAACAAATAAAAAAAAAGAGAACTAGGTGCGTTAAGTCGTTTCAGTCATCCTCTCGAAACAATCCCAACTCCACTAGTAAGACTTGGACGATGACCATGAGTGTCACGTCCAAAATGATGAGCACTGATACCCTGGTCTTTTAACTTGTAGAAAATCTTGAATTGAACGAATAGAACTCTAAAGTAGAGCTTACCTATTGAAAATTACATTTTCTCAAAATTAATGCCACCTCAGTTTATGAACCATTTCCAGATTTTGTTTTGACAGGAGTTGATCCCACCGTGAGATTGACCTTATGATAGAAAAGTGAAAACACAATCTCATGGATATTCGTTAATCATTTAATTTTGTCAAATGATAAATCTTACGGTGAGACTAACTTCTATTGACATAAAATTTGGAGATAAACAATATACAAGGAGACAACTTATTATGATCGGCTCAGATTTTTAATAGACAACGATTATTTGGAATTCCACTCTTTTAACTAGGGATTTTTAAGTTAAGAGCCTCATCTACCAGACGCATGTAAAATAATAAAACATTCAAACCCTGGGAGGATCCGAACTCCACCAACTAAAATGGATGAAACTTTTCTGACCGAAAGCGAACGCGTCTGTGAAAAACGTGTGGTTTACTTTTTCTGGTTTTCCTGCTGCCAGAGTTGAAACTTTTAGAGTTGAAAACGTGTGGAGACCACTTGAATACATGTGAATCACAACTGAAAAAATTCAACATCGACATCGATTAGGATACACCATATGGGCCACGACTTCTTGATAACAATCATTAATCCTTGGAGACCCTAACCAGGGGGTTGTGATTATCATATTTCCCCACTATGTGGGTCCCAACCCTAGTACATACTGGGGCTTTCTTTTTCTCACCCTGTCTCATTGGATTGACAAACTTCAAGGTGGGCCAATATCTCAACATGCATATGGCACCCTCTTCTATCCTCGTTATATAGTCACCTTCGCAAGGATGATTAGATCTCAATCCAAGTCATCCTTGTAGTTGGCAACTTCCGAAATTGGATGAAAGAGATTCTATCAAAATTGAAAAGTGAAGCCCACCTAACACGTTTGGTAATAAGTGAGGAATCCACATAAGTATAGACCTTGAAATAGGGATTCCTTGTTAATGTTTTCACATTGATTTATCATTATGTATCTATGTATATGGCCGAGAAAAAATAATTTCAGCATAAAGATTTCCAAACCCTAAGGGGGAGGACGGACTTGAAAATCCAAAAAAATGGGGATTTCCTTCGGTTCAAATCCTTGGGGATTTGCATTTGTTAAATGTGGAATTTTTACGATTTTTAGGAATTTAAAAATCTTATTCCTCTCTATATATTTGATTGCCAAACGTGCCTTATAGCAAATTTACAACAAATAACTTGTTTAGTGTGTGTAAAAGGGCGACCACTGAGCCTATTAGCTATTGCTAACCATGTTTGTCTTCTAAGAACCAAAAACTTGCTCCAAATATGCCCTGAATTAGTCAAGTGTGACTCAATTTTGGAAGGTTTGTGAGTCGGGTAAGTCAAATCAGTGTTACCCCAGTATTGCGCAACACCCGTACAAGTCATTTGCCTGGTGCTTTCTGCCTAGCAAAGCTGGTTATTCATATTTTGATATTATAAATACACAAAAATAAAGGGACGGCCGAGTGGTTGGGAGTCTCATATACGTTCACCCAATTGCCCAGAGTTCCAGGGTTGGGAGTCTTATATATGCTCACCCAATTGCCCATAGTTCAATCCCAGGGTCCTATCCCTAGCGTGTGCTGGGGTTCACTTCCTCATCAGTCGGTTCTCTTAAGGGCTAGGAACCTTGGCTGGTAGGGGGGAAAAATGAAAGCAAGGGTTCAATGGGTTGTTAAATTGGGCCAAAAGCTGCTCATTGTGAATATGAAAGGCCTAAATTGAGACATCCACCATCTACCAGCAATAGCATAGAGGGCAAAATTTCAATAGAAGTCAGAATTATACATGAGCTTACTAGTTCACATTTCTTAGCGACCTAAAGCTAACCAAGTCCAACCCCAAATTGACTCAAAACTAAGTAGGCATGCTCAAGCCATTACCAGCCTAGTATGAAAAATGAATGCTTCACGGGCTGCACATATTTTGTGAGATTCAACTCAATGGTGAGTATGACTTAGAGTAGTGTCAAATTATGGGGAGTGTCAATTCATGAGGGGCTATTACGAGTGGGGTGGTTGGATTGGTCATGGAATCCCTTCTTGGTGGTAAAAAAGTTACATCTGATGCAAGTCCTTATTCTTTAATGAATTTGCTATTGAAATTGTTTTAAGCGTCAATGCTAACATGACCCTTACAGAAATTTCGTGTGAGCATATATAGTGGTTTATGTCCATTGGGTTGGAATCATAAACTTATATTTGATCTTTCCTTGTCCCTGCATGATAAAGAAGAAGAAGAAGAAAGAAGGTCAGAAGAGATTCTGTCTAACTGATTATGATTGTGGATGAAAGGCATGATGGAAATCCATTCTATCAGCTACAAATACCCCATTAGAAACATTCTCCTCATTCAGTGTCAACCCCAGGTTGTATCATTAATTTTGTATGATTTATGTGATTAGAGAAATATTACGGGCTAGTTCAAGAATGCGGTCAAAGGTGTAATAGTGGGATCTTCTAATATATTCATTTGGTACCGGTGGCGCTCCGGGATTGGACAAAACACTATTCCCCTGTTTCTCTGGACTCATTGGTTTGATGGCTCCTAAAAATATGCATTTAATGATTTTAATTCAGGTTTCATGGCCACATGGTGTGATAAATATGCATTTCCAATATAGCCAGGGTTTCACAGTGTTTGGAAATTGGAAACATGGAAATAACAATGTAAGTCTTTCGGTCTTAATGACTGTGGCGATCGAAGTGTTCAGCCTTTCCCTTCTTACCTTGTTGGCCTATTTTCCTGAAAATTAGGAACAGGGCTATTATCTTTGAGTGGGAAAACAAAGGACAAATGGGTATTAATTGGAAGAAAATCCAACCTCCAAAACACCTGTTTCGGATAATTTTTTCTCATATCATTTATTGGACTCAATGCACCTCTAGGTAGCTTAAAACCGACTACAACTGACCACTTCCACCAACTCCAGAGAGAAAAAAAAAAAAAAAAAAACATCAAATCCTAATGACTAATAGCCACTCACCCATTCATTCCTACCAACAGAACTAGACTTCTGCATAGCCTATAACCATAACCCAAGTACACCAATTTCCCCCAATAAATCTAACAAGTAGATTTCTTCAACCCCCCACACCCAGATTCCACGTCCCATGTTAGCTGGGGTCATGCACATAACAAGGACAATGCAAGTCAGGAGCGATCTGTGTAAGAAGGTATTATTTCAGTCTTCACTGATATCGGACTTTTTACCATGCGAATTTCATCGCTCCAGCTGAGGCTCCCAGTGTAGTATCCTCCCACCGACTTATGACTCGATGATAATGTAACAGTGAAGGAGAGCTTCTTGACAGTCGAATTGAAGACCAGCATCTGCGGCCTAACTGCAACTTGTACCCCAAGTGGGCTCTCAACTGAAGCAACATATGTGCTGTCAACAGGACCGACGTTTGTAACAGTTCTGGTAACAGTTACAGAGGCTCCAAGGTTTGGTACGGTTATGGAGGGAAGGTTGAGATCAAGAATAGAAGGGCTTTTACTAGGACAAACAGTTGATTGTAGTGTTAGTGCAGAGATGGCAGAGCTGTTGTAGCCAATTGAACAAAGGTAATCAACATAGTCAGTCATTCCCATATCATAGATGAGACCGGGGTCTGCAGCTCGATTTGGGTTCACAATGCCGCCTCCATAATCGAAGGGGCCGGCGACCGTCTGAGCATCTCCCATTGTGAAGATTGGCTCTCCAGATGGGTCAACTGTTGATGCTGCAATTGATAAAATCATTAGGACAGTAACAAGCACCAAATAGTATTAATTATTTCCTAATTGTTTCTCATCACCCCCACAGCCCACTAAGCTTCTTTCACATTCACATCTAGGCAGTGATGTTTTTGTGAGATGGTTATATCAACAACAATGGGCGAGAGCCCTATGGGCCCACCTGGGGATTAGGGAAGAAGGCTCATTTGACAATGCTGATTTTTTAATAAGCAACCATACCAGTGGTGGTTAGTGCTGATCTAATTGCAGCAGGAGACCAACTTGGATGAAGTGATTTGAGCAGCGCAACTATGCCAGCAACATGAGGGCATGCCATGGAGGTTCCAGATTCGATGGCAAAGCCATCAGATGCATCCATGTTCGAAGGATTGATTGCAGCTAGGACATTGACACCGGGAGCAGCTACATCCGGCTATATATACCACATCCATTCAACAAAACATCAATTATCATTGGGAATCTGACTTAAATAATTATATAATTATGAGACTGACCATTAACACATCTACAAAATGCTTCACATATGTGTGTTTTAGATACATATGCTCCCTCCTGATATTTAGAAAGACCAAAACTGATAGGAATAGTAGTCCTCATAATATGTTAGCACGTGTGTATATATATATATATATATATAAGCATTTTTTTAGGAGAAAGCTCCCCTTTTAGTTAGATCCACCATAATACATGATGATCATGGAAGTATATTGGATGAAAAGATCCATATGAGGCCTACCTATATGCAAAATCTTGAATCCATAAGCTCATTCTAATCTTTTGATCCATGACCCTAGAATTTAATAGTTTAGAGGCATCATTTTATAATGATTACAATTCAATGGTGGGGAAAGTCGGATGAGTGTCAAACTTAGACTAGTGACTATTTATGTGTGGGTAATATGCATAGAAAGACTAGATTGACTCAGTATGGACCCCATGACAGAAAAAAAAGGGTTGGAAAATGCTCGAACTGACGGGAGAGGGCTGTCCGCTGCCTAGCGTTAATTTGAAAGATAAGTTAATATATGGTCATTGTTTTCAGACGAAATTTAAATATAAAATTAGACTAGACAGAAGAGGCTGGGGCGGGTGGTTACGTAGTTCCATCATATTATTCCTCATATGGTCATATGAATAAGACAATCTTTAAAAGCTTCCTTTTTTGCTTTCACGTAGGGTCCACCTTCGATCATTCCAATCTCTTCACATAAATATGAGCCCTTCAATTAACACTAATCCCAGTAAGGCATTGAAATTATTATTTTCTGCCATTCAATTTAATCGCAAAAAGAAAGTCCACATGAAAGCTATTAATTAAACTCTCAGATTGAAATTTTAGAGTTAGGGTCATCCAATCCCAGATTGTTAATTTCAGAATGAGTGAACAACTCTTATGTCAGTTTACACCATAAGGGATCTTAGTTGAATGAATTTGAGATCCAGATGGATTAATTATAATCCCCTTCCCTTCTACCATTATAACAAAAAAAAAAAAAAAAAAAAAAAAAAAAAAAAAAAAAAAAAAAACAATGTATGAACATTACCTTAAGGATCTCAGGTGATAAGTTGCTGGGCCCTCGCGATGAGAATCGAGCAATCTTAACTGACAAGGGCTTCCCTACTAGGGTTTTGGAAGGGCTCAACTTCACCACGGGTTCTCTACACTCAAGATTAGACTTCATGAATGAGCTAATGATGCAACAATTGGAATGAAGGAATTGCTGTTTTTGGCAAACATTTTACTCACATTGAAGAGCGAATGTAGGAGAGCAGTTGTGCTCCAACATCATAATCAACTTCAACGCAAGGCAAATCATCGCATGGATTGATATAACTAGGGTACTTGGCAATGATAAGACCAACAGCCCCTGCTGCCTTGACAATATCTGCAGTGTCGAAAGAAAATCCAAGTGCAATACATAGGACAACCTTTCCTCTCATTGTTTTGTTATCAGCAAAGAGCAGATCGTCACAAGTGCTGCAAACACATCCCAATTTAGTAACTTAAGCTTGGGTTTGGATATTTTCATTTCCATGAAATGGTATCTTGTTTTCAATTTAGTAACAGAACAGTAGTAATTAGATCTGCATCCTGTACTGTTCCTTGACAGGTCTGATAGGGTTGACCCACATAATCCTCATAACTACCCATTAAAATGGGTCGGATTAGGGTCTACCCGTATTCTTTCATCAATTTAAATGATTTAGTGTTTAATAATTTTGTAGTTTGGGGTTTTTTTTTCCTCCAACCAAACTAAAAAATAATGCAAGTACTTGAATTGGTTTGGGAATGAGCAAAATCGGGTTGAGATAAACTGGGCGACCCAAGCTCAATGCTGGTTATGCAAGCAGGTTGAGGTTGACCTTGGGATTACCTGATCCCTTTTAAAAGCAGTTTGGATATGGGTCGAACTTAAACATGTACACAACCTGGCCAACCCGAACCTACCTGTTTGCCACCCCTATTTGGATGCCCTTTTAGCTCCCAAACCAACCTCACCCGACCCGTTTGACACCTTATTTGGATGCCCTTTTTCCTCCCAGACCACCCATCCTTTTCTGGTCTCGTTCATCTCCATCTTGTCTTGGCCCTTCTCTTTTTATTTCTTCTTTTACTACCAAAGCGAAAGAAGTGGAATTAAATGATCTAGAGAAAAAAAAAAAAAAATTTAATTTGTATTTTTTAATGAGAATATGCCTTATCTTAGAGTAAGATAAAAAGGCGCATTTTCATGGAAATTCAGGCATCCAACTATATATAACTGTGAGGGATTGCGATTTTTTTTTCTTTTATTCCCTTGAAAATGTGACGCTCATAATTTTTAAAATTGGTCCAATGAGTCACTATTAATGAATCTTAAGCATATATTACACACCTATGAACATGTGGACACTAACAGAATACTCACTTTAAAATCGGAGTGAGAACATTGTTGGATTTGATCATATATAAAATGTACAACTAATTCCAATGGAACAAATCACACTTTGTGTGCCATAGATGCAATGGCTGAATTTGTCATAGGTGGGCATGTTCCATGGCTTTTAAAGAAGAGAAGCATATGCTTCAAACTTTAAAAATAGGATTAAACAATACTGATTCTCCATAGAGCTAGACTGCTAGTCCTGAGGTAAAAAGGAGTGCCAACGGGCCATCTTGAGCCAGGTTTGGAGCCTATTCATCAAAATAAGATTTAGGGTTCGAGGACATTTAGGGTGCATTTGTGCACTTACTTTTTAGCGGAAAAAGGTAAAAATTAGAAATGGTGTTACGCGCTTTAGAGTAAAATCCGTATTTGGTGCATAATGCACTTTTCCCGATGATTCAAAACATAAAAAATAAAAAATCAAAGCCGTACAAACATGCATTGGTCATGGGCAGGGACAGAGAACACTTGGTCCATTTGACTCAGTCCATTCCGGGCCTGACTACCCATTTCCAGCACTATTGATTAGGGTACATTTGAGCAGCCACATTTCTCAAAAGATGCAAGGAGAAGTGGAATGATTTCCAATGATCAAAACTCTCCATTATTTGAATCGAACACTTTTTTCAATAAAAAAAAATCACAAAATGAATTCAATTCTACGCAATTCGTAGAAAAGCTTTTTCAATGGGGGAGACATATACTTTATTTTTCCGCACAAAATAAAAAAGTGTGCTGAACGGATTTTCCATGCATGTTACACAAAATAAAAATCTATAAAAGGAAGTGGGTAAGTATTATTTCGATTTTCCATGTATGGTGCATGAAATGAAAATCTATAAAAGGAAGTGGGTCAGGATTCTCACCAAGTACCGCTTGCGAACGCACCCTTTCCCTCAGGACAAGCTAAGCCCGTGAATCCAATTTCCTTGTGGCCAGTAGACATGGCTTGACCCTTAAAAAAAAAAAAAGAAGAGAGGAGAACACACTGATTAGATGGCCAGGATATCCAGACGTTGAATATTTCAAGAACATGCCCCATGACCCATGCCCTCATCTTATCAAGGAGAATATTTTTAATTGCAAGTTTAATTAATTTGCACAAGGCATTTTTATTAAGAAACACCTAGATCTTGAGTTAATGGAATATATTATATTAAAAAAAAAAAAAAATGGGAGCAGCTATAAATCAATCAATTTTGAAAAGAAACAGTTACCATGATAGTTCTATTGTTCCCAAGTGTGATGGGTGTGGGAAATGATCGATCCATGGTGCTCGCAGCAACTGATATGATCCAAGGTGCAGTATTCTCCACCAGCTGTGAGCGTGGGCCACTGTTTCCTGCCGAACAAACAACAGTAATTCCCTTGGACACAGCATGAAGCGATCCAAAAGAGATCACATCAAGAACAGAAGGGACACCCAATCCAAGTGACACTGACAACACATCTACACCATCATTTATGGCTTCATCAAAGGCTTTGAGTATATCCACATTGGAGCAGCCTCCAGCAGCGTTCCAACACACCTTATATATGGCTAGTCGGGCTCGAGGTGCACCCCCTCTAGCGGTCCCTGCTGCGAGCCCTTTGTAGCTAACATTGTACACCAAGGAACCAGCAGCTGTAGAGGAAGTGTGGGTACCATGTCCCATTGCATCTCTAGGGGATAAGTACTCCATGCCTGCTGTGGTGTTTATTGGTTCCTTTGTTAGCTCTAGCAACCCTTTAACAAACCAGCGGGCTCCAATTAGTTTCTTATTGCAGTGTGTTGAATTGAACTGATCTCCACCCACGCATGTTCCCTTCCATCTCGCAGGGATTGGTCCCAGTCCTTGGTCATTGTAGCTCTTCGATTCTGGCCAAACTCCTGCGAGTTAGAGAGACAGTGGTCAATGGATCAAATTGATACGAATGGGTTAGATTTACCATAAATGGGCTCTGCTCAGACCACATGCAAGTTGAGTTCCTAAGAAATCTAAGGATTTTATTTTTATCTCTATTAAGTAGATAAATAAAATGAGTAATGAAAGGCAAATACCGAGAACCTACCATCATATAATCTCTTCTTTAATGGAAATTGAAACACGGGAATATGCATGGGAAAGAATTCCAATTTCCAGCCATCACCCAAGTAATTCAATTCCTAACAAAATAACGGTCCTATCAACATTGTTATGTTCTATCTTCACACTTTATCTCATATCTTTCTCCTCACACCTATTCAATAATCCTTCTGTGGAGCTCATTTGATTGTGATCAATCTTTATGGACTCAACATGTGGACGATCTATAATATAAGGGGGCTGATTACGCAGTTCAGTTAAGTGAGGCTCAGTTAATTGCTAATTTGGATTTCTTCGCATGTGACTGATCCATGCATTGTGGAGGTCAAATTTGGGTTGGGTTAGACTTGTTGGAAGATGGTTGGGTTACTTGTTAGCACCATTAGTTCGGCCCAAATAGTTCACAAGTAAATGATAATCCATAAGCAAATACTAATCATACACATTGATCACCTTCTTTATCATATCCTTAATCTTAAGATAGGGCCACCATCTAAGCGGCTCATATTTTCACTAAGTGGGCCCCACCGTCAACCGTGTATTTCCACACTTTCCACTCATGCGAAGAGTGGGGGAGAAACTTAAGGGATCTAGACCCCCATTGTTGGTCCCATGTTTCCCGTGGGTGTTAAGAGTGGAATTTCATAATGGGACCTACTTTTGAAAACATAAGCTACTCAAAATGAGGATTAACCTCGCGTACCTATTGTTCTCAAATTTATCCCAATAGGAATTGGTTATATCCTAAGATTGGGCGCATGATTAAGAACGTCACAACAAAATCTATGCATTATTTACGTTCTTAATTATATTCTCAATTTCAAGTGGAGCGATGTCAGTTTGGGTGAAATTTGAGGAAATGTTACACAGCAGCTATGATTTTTGATTGGTGCGTTCTACTGCAGAGTTTCATCGCCCAGTGAGAGGGAGAGAGAGACCTGAATCGATGACCCCAATGATAGTTCCATCGCCCATATTGCTCTCGGTCAAGAGATTGTTAGCTGCTGGAGGGAGAGAGAGGCCAAGGAAATCCCAGCTTCTTGTGGTGTGCAACTTGACAAGGCCATTAGGTATCACATCTATAACACCATCCATCTCTGCAAATAAAAATATTTTGTCAACAAATCCTATAAACCAACTTTTGATTAAATGATTCCATCACCTTTGGTATATGCATGGCACAATGTTGTGTAATATAAGATGGTATTAGTTATCAAAGTTTGATTGAATTGATCTGGTCTTTCAATGCAATCTAGTTCCATAAACAGGGGAAGACTGGTATTCCATTTCCATCCAACCAGAGTATTATCGGTATAAGTATCTTTTGTTGTAAGTCAACTAAGTTATAGATACTTTTACCAAAAAAAAAAATAATAAAAATAAAAAACTAAATTCTAGGTAATATGATTTACTAAGTAAACATAATTAAAAGGATTCAGATTCTATTGTATGGCACAGAGATAATACTCTGAGTACGCAAACACTCGAATCTCACAACCTAAATTATGTAAGTTTTATGTGTAGGGTTTTTCATGGGCCGGGCCAGGCTGAGGACAACCCCGATTAGATTATTAAACTAAGGCCTAAGCCTGACTTGGGGAATAGGTTCGAGCTAATACCTGGCCCGCTTTAAACAAAAACCAAGCCCTAGCCCGGCCCATCTCAAAGTGGTTGGGGGTGATTGAGTTGCCTTTTAAGTAAAAAAACAGGTTTACTTAAATTGTGCTAAGTTGTGCTTAAGTTGGTTGGGACTTACCTGTGTGTTTGATAATGCATGAATTTGAGTCCCCTTTAGGGGTCGTTTGTTTCTTGTGAAAGTGATTCACATTTGCGTTTGTTTCTTGTGAAAGTGATTCACATGTGTAAATGACCCACATGTGAGTCATTTGCATAGGTAAATGACTCACATGTGGATCATATTCCACTGTTTGTTACTAGCATAACATTTCACATGTGTATCTATGAATGTGTTGTATATTGTTTGATGATATCTCAACAACCAAGACACATTAACGGTTGAAAATTGGACACATGGTCGTGCTTGAGCTTCTAAAGAATGTGAACGGTCCTGATTTTACAGGTGGGCCCCAGAAAATTAAAGAAATCATAAAAGGCGGACTGGGTATGTTAGTAACAATAAATTAATCTAACGGCTGTAATTATGTTGGTGATATCTCAACCTCCATGCATCATCGACGGTTGAAAATTGGACACATGGCCGTGTTTGAGCTTCTTAAGAGAATGAATGGTCCGGATGTTACAAGTGGGGCTCAAAAAAAAAAAAAAAAAAAAAGGCAGACTACTCATTGAGGTACTGTAGCAGTCCACCTTGTAACAGTAACATGTGATTCTCTTTCACACCTCTTGAGGTGTGAAAATGTAAGGCACAAAAAGGGCCAAGTTTCACACCATTTACATAGCTATTTTACACATGTGAATCAAAATCACACCAAACAAACATGATTTATGTGTATCCGTTACCCATGTGATTCCATTACATATGTAAATGAAAAAAACAAACGACCCCTTATAGCAACTTACTTGTGCCACTATTTGTATCTCTTGTTGTCCCTCCTACTTGGGCTCTCTACAGTTGAGTCCAAGCTCCACCGATATGTTAAACTACTCAAATAATAAATCAAGGCCCGGTCCATGAGTACTCGATTTTTATGAGTATTTGGGTCTTTGTTTGAGTCCAGGTCCATGTTCTCCAATCGAGCTAGGCTCAGATCTTTAAAATCAAACTGGGGCAAGGTAAAGATCCTCTGTAGCCTATACCCATCCTGTGCCCAGGTCTGAGTCCAATTCCAGTGTCGTTCCCATTTTGCTATTACATGAGAGGGTATTGTGAACTGTCCATACTCTAAACTAGCCTAATCTATCAGCCCACTGTAGAGATCCGCCCTTGTTGTACTCTTCAAGTGCCAAACAGTGCCAAGGGTTGATCCCTCAGTTCCTGACTCTCTGGTGACCACTGGGCTATCCCATGTTTCTCATTCCAGAGACGTTTCTGTTATTCAGGTCTGGGTCAAAAAACTGAGTACATTACAGGAGACCACCCAAACCAAACCCATTTTCATCCCTGCCATTTTGAGAGATCCAGATAGTGATTAATGGTTGGTAATGAGCAATGGACCCCCTGAAGTCACTAAATTTTTTCACATTCATTCCGGCCAACAAATGGGCTCTAAATATTCTAATATGCAGGAGATGGCTACTTAAGAAAAACCTGCAATCATCTGCGCGTGAGAATCCGTTAACCTTGCAGCGAATCCTGAGAAGCCATGCTTGTAACTGTATAAAATCGAATCAGCTGCCTCCTCTTTGCTGAAATTTCAAAAGTCAACATGTAAAAGCAGAAAAAAACACAGAACTGGATGAATCAAAAGTTAAAACTTCATTGAATACTGCTCTACAATTTACCTCCCTCCCAACACTGTGGCGAGCATGGTATGGTGTGAGTCAACCACAAGGGATGGATCGCTATGCTTCCTTTCGCCCATATAGACAATGTAAGACTGGGAATTCATTGAGCATGTCTCATTCAGAGTTAGAGAGAGAGAAAGAATCTACAATTGAAAAAAAATTAATTTGGAGAAGAGAGTAGAATTCGGAACAATAGAAAGGTACTTACCTTGGTCGGGGCATTGTCTGATGCAGTAGACAAATGTTGTTGGTAGCTGAGTAAGAAGAGCAGAAGGCATTGAGCAGAGAGAATTGTTGGACTAGATTTTTTCATTTGTAATTGGAAGTGAATGTGAACTGAGGGAAAAAAGAGGATGAGGCCTTATCTTATATTCCTACTTACGTAGGATTTATAGAAGAATCAAAGAAAAGGAGAAAGACTAGAGTTGCTAGACTCATGAAAGAGATAGATATTGGAGAATGACTTGAGTTCTTGACTCATGAAAGAGATAGATATTGGTTTGCACAAATTAAGGAGCAGAAACAGGAAGATGAACGCTTCTCCTGCGCCATGAAGTCTCTCACTCTTGTTAGGACGTTTGTTTAGCGGCATATGCACATGCGCTTTGGAGTTTTCTCTATTGGTACCTGTACCCGTAGCCGTACCGGGACCAATGAGAGACCCACTGACGTGGGAGCGCTGAACCCTAGCACATGCTGGGGAGACCACTTGCACAGGTGAGGGACAAACAATGTAGCAAGATTCAAACTAGTGGCCCCTCATTTCAATTCACTTAATAAGTAAATTACCCAAACAAACAAAGATCAAACTTCGCCTAGTTGGATGAGAACTGGATACCCAACCATTGGGCTATCCGAGTTGGGCTATCAGAAGCACAGAGCCCCAGCCTTCTACCAAATTACTACAGGCTCAAGTTTGGCATATTGAAATTGATTTTACAAATTTGGTTGAAATTGACAAATTTGAGGTTTTCAAAATAGTATTCCCTTTATTGGATTTTTCGCAGTAAGGCAAGAGAGCCTTTCAAAATTCTATGGTTGTCGTCTTTATAGATGTACACATATACCACTAGAACCTATATCCTTTATGAATTAGCAATAAACCTAGTTCCACGCTTATCTAAGCACTGTTGGATTTAGACCCTTGATGGCTTGATCTTAGGACTTTGATATCAAATTATTTACAAAAAAATCAAGCCGGTTTTTGGACCACCCTCATCTATACATACACCTTTCAATGCAGCCATATCCCTCCATTCGAAGGATCTTTCAAGTGGGCCTCACAAGCTTATCCTATTTAACTACTTTGTACAGTTTTTGTGCCGTTCCATAAAAAAAATTGGAGACACAAATTCAGTCACCCAAACCGCACCTACCCAACTCATCCAAAATTACACTGGGGCAGGGAATATTTGATTAGAATTGGTTAGGGTTGAATATCATCATGCCTCGTTTGGGTTGTGTCATGGTTTGAGCTGGACAGTTGGACCAATACCCACTGTCTCCTTACTGAGTCAGGATTCTCTCTCCCTCTCCCTCTCCCTCTCCCTCCTAGCTATATTACATGAAACTGCGCAACACCTTTTCTCAAACTCTATCTGAGGACCTAAGTAAAGAAAATATGGACCCCTCAAGATGAATCCCATCCCCTTCAATAACGTAACTTCAATTTTTAGCTCAAAAGGAATGAGTCTCACTGTACAATTGAACACAAAGAAAGAAATCTATCTGGCGCTGATATGGAGTTAATGAAGTTTCCATTATAATGCTAATGTTACAGTGGGACCTATTCCTTTTGGGCTGAGACTTGAGGACATTGGATTGAAGGAGAAGAGAATCTTCCTGAGCGGTCTGAATTTTCTAAAGTGAGCCCCACGATGGAGTTTTAGGAAAGGTATTACACACCTTCTTGCGTAATAGCTGGGAGATATTGAAACCTTAGATCAAGTAAATCCACTTCAATTTCAATATTGGAAGTATCATTTTCACCTTCATTTTCACGGTACGACATCTGTATATCATTTCCCAGTCTTTTCCTAAAGATGAACATCATCGAACATCACTACATGTGGATACCACTCAGCGATTCTAAAGTGTTGCGCATGGGTTGACGCAGACGACCTTGATTTACAAGAACATGGGCACCTGACCTTTTACCGACACCATTGATTGTGAAGACTTTGTGCATGTGGAAATCTTCTTTTGATTCGTTAGAATTGATACTTCTTTCATCACATTGGTTAAGGGGGTGTTTGTTTTTATGGAATTAAATCTTAATTATTCATGATGGGTTCCTACATATGATTATTATCAAAGTGGGGAGTGAAGGATATAAGATGAGACATGTACTTCTTAATATTTGATTTGTTAGAGAAATTGTTTGGTATTTTATCACCCAACTTTGCTTTATCCGTTTCTATTAAAAAGGGCATTATTTGATGCTCATTTATGGATATTTGCCATCATTTTTTTTAACTTTAACAAATTTTGAGCAACGTAGTTTTTAGAATTCGTGATCCAATTTTGTGCAAACAAATAGGTGCTATTAGTAAATACTATTTACATGATAGACTGTGGTATGATCGTATCAATCTTTTGTAGAAACTTGACTTATTTGAAGAGGAAAATGGCATTTCCCAAGCAATGGAGGGATGCCCCGAATCAAAAACCATGCATATTTTGAAAATATTATGATTTATTACAATTAATAATTCATGAATTCTCTTTGCAGTACAATGATTGTGATCCTAGTTTGCGAATGACCAATGATAGAATTAATTCATTCTATCAACAGTTTTGTTGTTCCTACATTATTATAAGCCTTGTAATTTTTCTCTTGAAAATGTCTTATATTAATAAAGTCAATACATCCTACATTTTGGTCCTAGCTATTGCGTTATTCTGATCTACATTTATTGTGAATGACTATAAAAGTGATACCTAAAAGGGAAGGGTGTGTTTATTCCTAGCTCTTTTAACTCAGCAGCTCATCCATTGGCTAAACTCTGTCTTTCTAGTAATCAGGCTATAAATAATGGATAGACTTTGTAGTTCTTAGGGGCATGTATCTGTTCTTGAAGGTTTTATTTTGCAGGATTGTCCCTGAGTCTTGCTTTGTTTTGGTGCTCCTTGCTTTCATAATTAAATAATAAAAAAAAAAAACGGGTATGTATGTGTCAAACTCACGATCCAATTGTAAATAAAATTACCCTTATAACCCAATCAACACAAATCATTTATAAAATTACACCTAAAATAATATATATATATATATATATATATATATAAAAGGTAACAGTAGTACCCTTTTGACCTTTATATTTGAAATTACTTTCTTTTTGCGGTACTTAATTTTGGATATAAACTGTCTCTAAATAGAAACGGTTTATAACAGCACCAAGACTTCATTCCTAATAAGCAATTTTGGTGTAAAAATATTTTTTTTTAAAAAAATATTTTAAAATTTTAATTTAAAAGATAATCTTTATTTTAACAACATTTAGAATTAATATATTTTTTTAAATATGATCTCAGACTTTAGTTGTGGTCAACTAATAGAAAAAGTGTAACTGATGCTGCCAAAGTAAAAAGAGAACTTGGTGGCTTGTCTTTTCATTTGTGGAATTTGGTTCCATCGTCACCATCTTAACTAATTAAGGAGGAACGTTCTTACCGTTGGACTTGGGCGACGCCTATGACTGTGATGATGTCCGCAACGGATGGACGAAATTTAAATTTTGACCGAAAGTGAAAGCCTTTTAAAGGTGGAAACGTGTGAAGCCCACCTCAATACATGTGAATCACGACCTCAATACATGTGAATCACGACGGAAAAATTATCCCCCGCTAAATTGAGTATCAAAGAATTCTATGGTTTAGATGAAGTGCTAAGATGATCTACAGGAGTTGATTTTTCTTTTTTAACCTTTGTTCTTAAGGAGACTATTCCAAACACTCCACCCCTACTAATCAGGGACGGACTCAAGAAAATGGAATTAGGGGGGGCCAAATGAAAATTGTTAAAAGAATATTTTAACATTTTAGGGGGCAAAATAAAAATTTATAAAAAATCTAGTGGTAAAAAATAACAATTTGAAAACTTAAGGGGGGGCCATCATGTAGGTCCACCGCTGCCACTAACCAATGGCAGAATAGGGCTTTTTATTTAAATGGTGAGAGCAATGGTCAACTGAAGAAGTTAAATATTAAAATATAATTTTTAATACACTATTAAAAGGGTTACTAAAGGCTAGAATTAGATTTATTTTATTTTTTTTGGTAGAAGAATCACTTGAACAACTTGATACCATATATTTCGCTAGTATGTATCTAAGCTGCGTAGAGGTAGGCCTCACTAATTTGCTAAACTTAAATAAAGGGCATGTAAAAGTCTAAATGAATAGAACTTTTGGGACCGGTCTTTGGACCGATCCCAAAGTCTGTCTATGTAGCACAGCTCAAAGGGTATTCATGCATGCCATTTATCTATGAAGACTAAGAGCCATATGTTAAACCATCAGACTGTCCAAGGGAAAAGATAGCCAGGCAGCTATGACCTTTCATTCGTCGAATTTGGTTCCTTTGCTCGCATCTTCTGAAGGAATTAAAGGGCCAACCTCACATATAATACTTGGACCACAAACGATTATGATTGTGATGTTGATCACTACCAAAGACAATGCCTCTCATAGGTTTGTAAAAGCTTTTGAAAGTAGAGAACATGACACTTCATAGAACTTGGATGCATGCGAATCAAAGATCTCATCAACCATCGTCATTGAATTATTATTATTATTATTATTTTGCTACATACAAATATTATGTGCATTACAATCCTAGCGGACATCCCGAAAAACTGAATGGTTGTAATTTCAATTTCATCAACATTCAATATAAACAAATATTTATATTATACATTGCAATATTTTGAAATAAGAATTCTAGTATGATTTCTGACCCAATCCATAACTTGATCATTCTTGGCTGTGGTAATTAAGCCATTCATTTGGTGGGCCTTAACTTTCATTAAAACTCCAAAGGGTCGGTGGACCACTCTCAAGGTGGGGATTTGATGGGCTCCACAGATAGATTTCATCCGGTTATCTTAACTAGTTTTCAACAAACAACTTGTTAAGTTCATGTATCTGTTTCTAGGACCAGATTAAAAACTTGTTCCAACATGGTCTTCCATGAACAAGTTGATCACTCAGATTGGAAGGATTTTGAGTCGAGTGAGTCAAAAAGTCTCACCTCATACTCAGCAAGACTCACCTAAGTTACTCTGTTCAGTGACTCACCTATATGTGCTGAGTTTTCCATACATTTAAACTATGAAAAACAGGATTTCAGTGGACCAAGTTGGGCCCAGAGCTGCCCATTGTGGATATAACAGCCATAAATTCTGAGAAATCATGAACACACACAGCTTAGTCCACATTCTTTTGGCACCTTTCTTCAGCAGTACCTTTCTCTCCTTGATGTTTAGGCCCATAACATTGGTTTTCTATGAGATTTTCTTTTAATTAATTTAATCATTTGAGAGTAGAGAAATATAGCTAAAATCAATATTGCAATCCAAGCTTTGGCGGCACAACCTCCTATTATTGATTTGATGGCTGCTCAACGTATATATTTAATAATATGCTCTGTATCCTTTTATTAATATGCAATTCGAATTTATAGATTAGATTGCACCCAGATACTCTCTCTCTCTCTCTCTCTCTCTCTCTATATATATATATATATATATAGAAGAGTCTTCTTATTCTATGTTAATTACATTGTATTTACGAGCTGTCTGTATAAGAAGGTATTATTTCAGTCCTCACTGATATAGGACTTTTTACCATGCGAGCTCCATCACTCCAGCTGAGGCTTCCGAAATAGTATCCTCCGATCACTTTGTGACTTGACGACAATGTAACAGTGAAAGAGCGCCTCTTGACAGTCGAATTGAAGACCAACATTTGGGGCCTCACGACGATTTGAACACCAAGTGGGAGCTCAACTGAAGCAACATATGTGCTGTGGATGGGACCGACATTAGTAACAGTTCTAGTAACTGTTACAGAGGCCCTGAGGTTTGGGATAGTTATGGAGGGGAGGTTGAGATCGAGTACGGAGGGCTTTTTATTGGGACAAGCAGTGATATTGTAGCCAATGGAACAAAGGTAATGGACATAGTCACTCATTTCCAAGTCATAGATGAGGCCAGGGTTTGCTGCTAGATTAGGATTAACAATGCCCCCTCCATAATCGAAGGGGTCAGCCAGCTTCTGAGGGTCTCCCATTGTAAAGATTGGCTCCCCGGATGAAGAAGTAGTTGATGCTGCAATTAGTGAAATTATTATCTCAATCAAAAATATCTTTGAATGTGAAGTATTATTAGAAATAGGTAACAAAATGTATACATGCACAGGTGTATATAGACATGTTCAGGACTGATCCTGCTATTCCTTAGCCTATATAGGTAGAAAAAAGGGGAAACAAAACCATATAATGAAGGAAGAACTATTTGGACAGAATCGAAACTGTCTAAATCCTGACCAATAGAAAAAAGGTAACATGATGCCAAGTTTTGCATATGATCAAATGAAGAGCAGAAACAGCTCATATGACCGTCGTCAATTTGAATAAATGCTAATACAAGTGAAGAGGAGGTTGATGACTTTGAAGGACTTAAATTTATTACAGGGATTTTATCGGCCTAGCTATTCCTTGAACTTTGGTATACATAAAAATTTATAGCAAACCTCTAGTTGATAAGATAAGACTATTGAAAATACATCTCCTTTGTAATTGTTTAGTGTAACTCTTTAAGATGATACCATATTCATTGATAAAGCTAAAATAAAGATGACGAATAATGAATAACAAGTGATTAATTGTACCTGTGGTTGTTAGCGCTGATCTGATTGCTGCTGGAGACCAACTTGGGTGGATCGATTTGAGTAGGGCAACTATGCCTGAAACATGAGGACAAGACATGGAGGTTCCTGTTTCAAAGGCAAAGCCCAAATATGCATCTGGATCCTTGGGAGTGAACGCGGCTAAGACATTGACACCAGGGGCTGCTATATCTGGCTGCAACACAGTCACGATGCATTGAAGAAAAACATTAACTATCAAACCCCTTTCCAGAATTCACTGTCACAAATATAGGAAATATTTTGGAACTATCCCAATAATATAAATACCAAAATTAAAAATGTAATAAACATTTAAAAAAAAGAAGAAGAAAAGAAATATCAGAATGGAATTGGGACTGAATGTTTGATTTTATTTCCCTTGCCTTCTAAAATTTAATAATATTACCTTAAGGATCTCAGGTGATAAGCTGTTAGGCCCTCGAGATGAGAAACGAGCAATCTTAGCCGACAAGGGCTTCCCTACAAGTGTATGGGAAGGGCTCAACTTTACCACTGGTGCCCTACACTCAGTGACCACCTTTTGTAAGTAAAGGAACAAATGTGAAAGTCTTAATCCTTGTAGACTGGAGTCTACTCAAAGAGATTATCAATGGGTGAACACACAATAAAATCCTAATAGAACAGAATGAAAATTTTATGTTCTTTTACTTACTTGGAAGAAACAATGTAGGAGAGTATTTTTTTTCCGACCTCATAATCAACTTCAAAGCATGGTAACTCATCACAGGGTTGGATAATGCCAGGACTCTTGGCAATGACCAAACCAACACCTCCACTAGCGTTGACTGCATCAGAAGCGATCAATGAAGCAAAGGAAGTGGATCCAAAGCAGAGCACAACCTTTCCGGCCATTGTTTGATTATCCGGAGTGAGAAACTCACAGATGCTGCAGACAGATCTCTTATTGTTAACGTGATACATGTAGTTTAATTAAACTCTAATACAAAGAAATGCAAATACATGTAAATTTGAGAGGAATGTAGGGGTGGCAATGGATTGGTTTGGTTAGGTTGATCTTTTAGGGCAACCTGGTCGTTAATCTGGTTGGAAATGTCAGTTCAACTCCCCTAATTCTCGGGTCAGGGTCGGTAGAGTCTAAGCGCTACAATGTGTTCGATTCTCGCATTCAAAGTCTGAATCTGATGAGGTAAAACCCCACGGCGAAAGATAAGTGGACCATTCATGGTCCACCGCGTCACTGCGAGCAGCTTGCTATGCATCTAGGCATGGTCTACCCACAGTGACATGGCAGACCATAAGTGGTCAACTCATAGTCACCATGCGTAGACCCACTTAGAGGATCTCGATTGTCGCATTGACTGGTTTAGTAGCATCTATTGGCTCAACCAAAACCCAACTGATTTGCAAAACTAGTTGGAAATGTAAACACAGACTCTGAATTAATAGGTTTGTCCCGGTTGATTTGTTTTGACTGGTTATGAACTGCTTCCCGCACCAAATGATTTCTTTCTTCCTTTCTGTGTTTTTTAAGGAACGTCCCTGTTTTCCTTTCCTTTATTTTTTTCTTTTTCTATTTGAAAATTTTGTTCATATGACACAATTAGAAGATCTGGGGAAAGAAGGATCTCACCAGACATCACTGTCATCGCTAACTTTGGGGCTTATCAAGCTTTTGAATCCAATCTCCTTATGGCCAGTAAACATGGCTTGACCCTTTGAAAAGAAAAGAAAAGCACTACACATTAGATGTCTAAAAATTTCAATGTTGAAAAGCCTCATCATGTATGGGATGGCTCGTCAGACGACCCTTTTCCATATCAATCCTTCCAGTACAGAACAGTGCATTGCTATACTACACAAGCTCCAGTAGGAACAGGTTCATCTGGTTTGTGCGTGGATGGGCACAAAAATTTGTGATTCTAATCATGGATAATCTGAGCACCCATGTTTTCTTGACCGCGGGTGTGCCGGCAATTTTGCTGATGTTGAATGTGGGCCCGGAAGGATCAATAGGAAAACCTAACCATCCAATCCCTAGCTAGAAATGAGGAGGAATTTATCTATCGGGCCCCACATGGGACCCTTTGTTTCATAGTAGATAAGGGCAGGAGCGTACTTACATATATGCTTTTGGGAGCAGTTGCTCGGTTGGACTTGAGTCCGCTTTCAAAACCCACATGAAAATCCTTAGTTCGCCCCTAAAATCTACATTAAAATTCTGTGTTTGCTCTAAAAACCGAACTATCTATTTCGTTTATCCCCCTCAAATGAAAATCCTAAATCCACCATTGGATAAGGGTTAAGAGACATCAGCTCCATTAGATTATCCCAACCCTTGATTTACAATTTTCAAAGTTCAGCGGTTAAAAGACTATCAATTTAGGTGGGGTTCCAATTCAATTGAGGGATAATTAAGGAGTATCATCTGCGAAGAGGTAGAATGATGTGGCCCAAATGGAAACTGTTTCTTGTTAGAACATTGGAAAAGTTTGTAAGATGTCACAAAAGTTGAATACCTTATGTTTTTCAAGTATATAAATTAGAAAGTGGAGAAACAATTACGAGGATAGTTTGATTGTTTCCAAGTGTGATGGGCGATGGGAAGGATCGATCCATGGTGCTAGCTGCAACTGAGATGACCCATGGTGCAACATTCTCCACCGTCTGGGAGCGCGGCCCGCTATTTCCCGCAGAACAAACAACGGTGATCCCTTTGGCCACAGCATGAAAAGACCCAACAGCGATTGCATCAAGAACAAAAGGGGGGCCCAGTCCAAGTGACACAGACAAAACGTCCACACCATCATGTATGGCTTCATCGAAGGCATTGAGTAAATCGGCATCGGAGCAATAGTACCCACCAATATTCCAGCAAGCCTTGTATGTGGATAGTCGTGCTCGTGGTGAACCACCTCTGGCAGTCCCCATGGCGAGCCCTTTGTAGCTAACATTGTGTACCACTGAGCCCGCAGCTGTCGCGGAAGTGTGGGTGCCATGTCCTATTCCATCTCTTGGTGAGAAGTACTCCATATATTCCGTGGTGTTATATGGTTCTTTGAGTAGGGCTAACAACCCTTTGATGAACCAACGGGCTCCTATGAGCTTTCTATTGCAGTTTGTTGAATTGAATTGATCTCCACCTTCACATGAACCCTTCCAGCGGGAAGGGATTGGACCCAATCCTTGATCGCTGAAGCTTTTCGATTCTGGCCAGATTCCTGCTCATTGGCAAATAAAGAAAGTAACTTCTTTTGTATTTTTGTTACAACTCAAAGATGAAGTAAATGGAGGTTCAACTAATTTTTCCAATATGGATCTTCCCATCCTCAGTCCCACGATCTATGGGGGTTGCCTCCATGGTACCGTGCAAGGTGGATACATAGGCATGTTAGAGTATTAATATAAAAAAGTACATACAATAATATAGAAAAAGAACTTTCATCATTTTCTCAGTTTTAATAAATTCATACTCGGTAAAAAAAACTGGTTCTAAATATAAAAAGTTTATTTGGACAGATTTTTTGGCTAGAATTTTGGACAAACCCTATGGTATGCCTTGAATATCTAGGGTTTGTTCAAAATTCTGGTAAAAAAGTTTGTCCAAGTAGCGCTACTCTTCTAAATAATGTAACAGGCTATATCAGCTGAACCTGACCAAGCTCCAAATTGGTAGAAAAAATAGAAAAGAAAAGTGGGGCAGACTCAGATATGAGCTCTCTAGGGTCTGTGTTGGACCGGCACAGACTTGGACTCTTCAATTATAAATGGACTCAGAAATTTACATAGATGAATCCAGCCCCAGTGGAGCCTGTTGACAGCTTTAGTTTTGCTGACTTGGTCTCTTATGATAGCTGAAATCTGGTGTGTCAAGATATGTCCACTGCATACACATGGGGTAGATGTCTGGGCTGGTTACCACTGTTCTACTTGATTCACTGCTGGTTAGGCGAGTAGGATTTGGCTCGGGCCGGGTTGTAAGCGGCAGGAAAAAGATCTTATTCCATAGGTATTCATGGGCTAGGTCAGTCTGGGACAAGGATGCCCCATTTAGTTAACGGGCTTATGTTCAGGACTGGATCCACTTTACGGGCCTAAAAGCAGGTTAAGGCCCATCCTATTAACAAAATATATAACTTATTTCTCCTATATCTAGTTGATCTAGCCTGGCCCATGCTTAAACCTGCAAAACAAGCAGCCTGCGACAGCTAATGATTTCGGATATGCTTTTTAGAAAATATTTTAATATTTGAGAGAGAGAGAGAGAGAGAGAGAGAGAGAGAGAGACCTGAATCAATGACCCCAATGATAGTGTCGTCACCCATGTTGCTCTCGTTTAAAAGATTTGTATTTGCATGAGTTAAAGAGAGGCCAAGGGAATCCCAGCTTCGGGTAGTATGGAGCTTCACAAGGCTGTTTGGGATCACATTTAGCACACCAGACATATCTGTAAAATCAAAATGCATGTTAACAATAAAACCCAAAAATTAACTGGTATAATCTAATCACATTCAGTTTATAGAAAGAATGTTGTGTACTTCAAGAACCCATTGCTTGTTAAGTTTGAATAAAGTTATCGTTTCTTCTAATTCAATCTAATTTTTATCAAAAAAAAAAAAAGAGGGGGGAGGTGTTGTATTCATCTAATCAAATTCCTTTGCAACCAATAAACTGCTTATCGATATCTTTTGTTGCATGTAACTTTATTTTAAGTAACAAAGATTTACCAAAAATAATCTAAGATTTGGGTCTGGAACTAGGGGCGGCAAAACATGGCCTAATCCGCTAGCCCAACTCTAACCCTACCCGATTTTGTCTCGCTAAACCTGACCCGCAACAAATACGGGTCGGTCATGGGTTAGGGTTTCCTGATCCTATACCAACGTTGGGCACAGGTCTGAGTCCCAATTCCAGTGTTGTTTCTTTCTTGCTATTACATGAGAGGAATTGTGAACTGTCCTAACCCAAACAAGCCTAATCTATTAGCTCATGAGTGAGCACTCCATTCCTATTCCAGTGCTGGGTCTGAAACTGAGTACATCACTAGAGACGGCCCAAACCAAACCCATTTTCATCCTAACCATTTTGAGAGATCCAGATAGTGAATATTGTTGGTAATCAGTAATTAACACCTGAAGTCACTTTTTTTTTTTTTTTTTTTTTTCATTCATTCCAGCCAACAATTGGACTCTAAATATTCTAATATGCAGGAGATGGCTAAATAAGAAAAACCTGCAATCATTTGTGCTTGAGAATCCGTTAACCTAGCAGCGAATCCTGAGAAACCATGCTTGTAACTGTATAAAATCGAATCAGCTGCCTCTTCTTTGCTGCAATTTCAAAAGCCAATATGTAAAAGAAAAAACACAGACCTGAAGAGTTAGAATTCCATTGAATACTGTTGGAAAATTTACCTCCCTCCCAACACTGTGGCGAGCATGGTATGGTGTGAGTCAACCACAAGGGATGGATCGCTATGCTTCCTTTCGCCCATATAGACAATGTAAGACTGGGAATTCATTGAGCATGTCTCATTCAGAGTGAGTGAGAGAGAGAGAGAGAGAGAGAGAGAGAGAGAGAGAGAGAGAGAGAATCTACAATTGAAAAAAATTTAATTTGGAGAAGAGAGTAGAATTCGGAACAATAGAAAGGTACTTACCTTGGTCGGGGCATTGTCTGATGCAGTAGACAAATGTTGTTGGTAGCTGAGTAAGAAGAGCAGAAGGCATTGAGCAGAGAGAATTGTTGGACTAGATTTTTTCATTTGTAATTGGAAGTGAATGTGAACTGAGGGAAAAAAGAGGATGAGGCCTTATCTTATATTCCTACTTACGTAGGATTTATAGAAGAATCAAAGAAAAGGAGAAAGACTAGAGTTACTAGACTCATGAAAGAGATAGATATTGGAGAAAGACTTGAGTTCTTGACTCATGAAAGAGATAGATATTGGTTTGCACAAATTAAGGGGCAGAAACAGGAAGATGAACTTTTCCCCTGCGCCATGAACTCTCTCACTCTTGTTAGGTCGTTTGTTTGGCGGCATATGCACATGCCCTTTGGTGTTGTCTCTTGTTTTGGTACCCGTAGCCGTAGGCGGACCGGGACCAATGAGAGACCCACTGAAGTGAGAGCGCTGAACCCTAACACATGCAGGGGAGCCCACTTGCACAGGTGAGGGACATGTAGCAAGATTCAAACTAAGGGGCAGTTGGATGAGAAATTTGAAATTTGTTACCTTCTGAGATCTAACTTTTAATTTTTTTTTCTTTTTCATGTCACTGCCTGTGGCCTTTCATTCCAATTCACTTTATAAGTAAATTACCCAAATAAGTGGGGGATGAGAAACTGGCTATCCTATGCATAGAGCCCCAGCTTTCTACCAAATTACTACTGGCTCAAGTTTGGCATATTGAAATTTTTTAGGAACCCCAATTGATTTTACAAAGTTTGGCTGAGATTGAATTTTATTAAGATTTGGACAAATTTGAGGTTTGTTTTCAAAGTAGTGTACCCTTTATTGGATTTTTCGCAGTAGGCCAAATTAATGAGAGACTTTCAAAACTCGATGGTTGTCGTCTTTATAAATATATATACACATATACCACTAGCTAGAACCTATTACCCTTTGTAAATTAGCAATAAACCTAGCTAGTACGTCGCTTATCTAAGCACTGTTGGATTTAGACTTCAAAAAATCTGAGCTGTTTCCAACCCTTGATGGCTTGAATCTTAGGACTTTGATATCAAATTATTTATAAAAAAAATAAAGCTGGTTTTTGGACCACCCTCATCTATACTTAAAACCTTTCAACGCAGCCATATCCCTCCATTGGAAGGATCTTCCAAGTGGGCCTCACAAGCATGTCCTATTTAAATTCTTTGTATAGTTTTTGTGCCGTTCCATAAAAATAAATTGGAGACACAAATTCAGTAACCCAAACCGCACCTACCCAACTCATCCAAAATTACACTGGGGCAGGGAATATTTGATTAGAATTGGTTAGGGTTGAATATCATCATGCCTCGTTTGGGTTGTGTCATGGTTTGAGCTGGACATTTGGACCAATACCAACCGTCTCCTTAGTGAGTAAGAATCCTCTCTCGCAGCTATTACACCAAAACCATGCAACAACTTTTCTCAAACTCTATCTTAGGGCCAACGTAAAGAAAATCCAGACCCCTCGAGATGAATCCCATCCCCTTTATAACATAACTTGAATTTTTAGCTCAAAAAGGAATGAGTCTCATTGTACAATTAAGCACAAAGAAGGAAACCTATCCGGCGCTGATGTGGTGTTAATGAAGTCTCCATTATGGTGCTAATCGTACAGTGGGACCTATTCCTTTTGAGCTGAGACTTGAGGACATTGGATTGAAGGAGATGAGATTCTTCTTGAATGAAACGGATTTTCTAATATGGCCTCCAAGATGGAGTTTTAGGAAAGGCATGACACATCTTCTCACGTAATAGCGGGGAGAGAGGATCCGGACTCCTCCTGAGAAGCACCCAATGGCCCTCCAAAGACCAAATGGCATAAATTCCCAAGGAGTACTACATACCCTTTCCCAATTTGAAATTTGGAATCTTAGATAAAGTAAATCCACTTCAATTTCAATATTGGAATTTTCATTTTCACATACGACCTCCGTTTATCATTTCCCAGTATTTTCCTAAAGATGAACATAGTTGAACAGCATTTTAAAGTGTTGCGCATGGGTTGACGCAGACAATGGACACCTGACCTCCTACCGACACCAGTGATTGTGAAGAGCATGTGGAAATCTTCTTTTGACTCGTTAGAATTGATTCTTCTTTCATCACATTGATTAAGGGGGTGTTTGTTTTCATGGAATTAAATCTTAATAATTCATGATGAGTTCCTACATATGATTATTATAAAAGTGGGGAGTGAAGGATATAAGATGTGACTTGTCTTTCTTAAGATTTGATTTGCTAGAGAGATTGTTTGGTATTTTATCATCCAACTTTGCTTTATCCGTTTCTATTAAAAAGAGCATTATTTGATGCTCGTTTATAAATATTTGCCTTCATTTTTTTAACTTTATCAAATTTTGAGCAATGTAGTTTTTAAAATTCGTGATCCAATTTTTGGCAAACAAATGGGTGCTATTAGTGAATAATATTTACATGATAAGACTGTCGTATGATCGATCAATCTTTTATTGAAACTTGACTTATTTAAAGAGAAAACTGGCATTTTTCCAAGCAATGGAGGGTTGCTCCGAATAAAAAACCATAGATATTTGAAAATATTATGATTTATTACAATTAATAATTCAATGAATTCTCTTTGCAGTACAATGATTGTGATACTAGTTTGCACTGACCAATGATAGAATTAATTCATTCTATCAACAGTTTTGTTGTTCCTACATTATTATGAGCCTTGTAATTTTTCTCTTGAAATTGTCTTATAATAGTAAATTCAATACATCCTACATTTTGATCCTATTGCATTACTCTGATCTACATTTATTGTGAATGACAATAAAAGTGACCCCACAAAGAGAAGGGAATAGTAATCAGGATATAAACAATGGATAGGCTTTGTAATTCTTTGGGGTAGATATCTGTTTTTTGAGGGTCTTATTTTGTAGGATTGTCCCTTTAGTCTTGCTTTGTTTTGATGTATATTGCTTTCGTAAAAGGGAAAGAAAGCAGGATACGTACGTATCAAACTCATGAATATGCAATTGTAAATAATATTACCCTTATAACCCAATCAACACAAATCATTAATAAAATTACACCTAAAGTAATATATAAAAGGCAACAGTAGTACCCTTTTACCTTTATATTTGAAATTACTTTCTTTTCATGGTACTTAATTTTGGATATAAACTGTCTCTAAATAGAAACGGTTTATAACAGCACTAAGACACCATTCCTAATAAGAAATTTTGGTGTAATAATAATAATAATTTTTTTTAAAATTATTTTAAAATTTTAATTTAAAAGATAATCTTTATTTTAACAACATTTAGAATTAATATATTTTTTAATATGATCTCAGACTTTTAGGTGTAGTCAACTAATAGAAAAAGAGAAACTGATGGCTGCCGAAGTAAAAGAGAACTTGGTGGCTTTTCATTTGTGGAATTTGGTTCCATGGTCACCATCTTAATTAATTAAGGAGGAACGTTCTCACCTGGTAGACTTGGGCGACGACTATGACTCTGATGATGTCCACAACGTATGGACGAAACTTTTGATGGAAAGTCAAAGCTTTTTAAAGGTGGAAACGTGTGGAGCCCACCTCAATATGTATGCATAAGAAAATGGAAGAAGCAGTGTGTGGCCCACCCATGGCCAATCCAAACCGTTTACACTCATAGTCTCCCAAAGATTTCATGATACAAACACCATTTGATAGAATGAAAAACATATTCAAATTTACAGGACCATTTAAATTTGTTCCCTTTTGTTTCAATTTTTTTGGACCTAACTTTTCCTTAAATCCTATTGCATGCTCAGCAATCTCCATCTCTCATGCAAAGGACATTACCACCTTTCATGTTGTCTGATGAATATGACATGTAATGAAGTGGGCTCCGAGCAGTTTCTTGGGGAGGAGTTTGTTTTGTTCACTGTTTTTGCAGCACTTCGACCCAAATTTGATCAGTGCATGCATGCCCTTTTTCACTCATTGCCGTATGATCTGATATCAGGCCCAATTATACTCTCAAGTCTCATCACACCTTTATCCGCCACTAGATTGAGTCTCAAAGAAGTCTACGGTTTAAAAATCACTAAATATTAAAGTAATTAAATCAAAGGCTAAGATGATCTATAAGAGTTAATCGTTTTTTTATTTTTTACCGTAATTCTAAAGAAGACTATTCCATACACTACACCCCCACTAATCAATGGCAGAACAGGGATTTTTATATGGGTGGTGCGAGCAATGTTCAAGTGAAAAAGTTAAATAATAAAATATAATTTTTAATACACTATTAAAAGAGTTACTAAAGGCTAGAATTATTTTTCTTTTTGGTAAAAAGGCTATAATCACTTGAGCAACTTGATGCCATATATTTTGCTAGCATGTATCTAAGCTGCGTCCAGGTGGGCCTCACTCATTTGCTCAACTTAAATAAAGGGTATTCATGTGATTTATCTATGAAAACTAAGAGCCATATGTTAAACCATCAGACTAACCAAGGGGAAAAGATAGCCAGGCAGCTATGTCCTTTCATTCGGCCAATTTGGTTCCACTGCTAGCATCTTCTGAAGGAATTAAAGGGCCCACCTCACATGTAATACTTGGACCACGTACGATTATGATTGTGATGTTGATCACTACGAAAGACAATGCCTCTTATAGGTTTGTAAAAGCTTTTGAAAGTAGAGAACATGGCACATGGCACCTTATACAACTTGGATGCATGCGAATCAAAGATCTCATCAACCATCGTCATTGAATTATTATTACTATTATTATTTTGCTACATACAAATATTATGTGCATTACAATCCTAGCGGACATCCCAAAAAACTGAATGGTTGTAATTTCAATTTCATCAACATTCAATATGAACAAATATTTATATTATATATTGCAATATTTTGAAATAAGAATTCTAGTATGATTTCTGAACCAATCCCTAACTTGATCATTCTTGGCTGTGGTAATTAAGCCATTCATTTGGTGGGCCTCAACTTTCATTAAAACATTAAAGGGTCGGTGGACCACTCTCAAGGTGGGAATTTGATGGGCTCCACAGATAGATTTCATCAGGTTATCTTACCTAGTGTTCAACAAACAACTTGTTAAGTTCATGTGTCTGTTTCTAGGACCAGATTAAAAACTTGTTCCAACATGGTCTTCCATGAATAAGTTGACTCAGATTGGAAGGATTTTGAGTCGAGTAAGTCAAAAAGTCTCACCTCATACTCAGCAAGACTCACCTAAGTTACTCTGTTCAGTGACCCACACCCACCTGTATGTGCTGAGTTTTCCATGCATTTAAACTATGAAAAACAGGATTTCAGTGGGCCAAGAACTGCCCATTGTGGATATAACAGCCTTAAATTCTGAGAAATCATGAACATACACAGCTTAGTCCACATTCTTTTGGCACCTTTCTCCAACAGTACCTTTCTCTCATTCTTGATGTTCAGGCCCATAACATTGGTTTTGTATGAGATTTTCTTTTAATTAATTTCATAGTTTGAGAGTAGAGAAATATAGCTAAAATCAATATTGCAATCAAAGCTTTGGCGGCACAACCTTCTATTATTGATTTGATGGCTGCTCAAAGTATATATTTAATAATACGCTCTGTATCCTTTTATTAATATGCAGTTCCAATTTATAGTTTAGATTGCACTCAGATTCTCTCTCTCTCTCTCTCTCTCTCTCTCTCTCTCTCTCTCTCTCTCTCTCTCTCTCTCTTTATATATATATATATATAGAAGATGTTGCAAAATAGAAGAAGATAAACTAAAAGAAAAAAAAACCAGGGGAAAAAGAGTTGGACTAAAATTTCTATATTTCATTGATAAGGAAATAGCCATTATATAGGCTAACAAACAAACGGTTACAAACATAAAAACAGGCACCATTAACATCATGCTAAACGACTCTTACAAACTAGGCAACAAATAGAAACAAACTACTGAACTCCTAAAGACTAGGACAACCCAAATCAACACATTCTAATGTGCTGCTACTAATATATTCAACAATCCCTCCCTCAAACTGTTGTTCCACACATAGCATCAGTTTAATAAGACTCAAACTTTGAAGCTCCATCCCTCAGATAAAGTCCTTTGAACTGCAAACACCAGGTAGCTCCCTGAGCTTCTGAAATGCTGGAAATTTGAGAGGCCTTGTTAGAATATCAGCAATCTGGTCATCACTTTTGCAGTAAACCAGATTAATAACTCCATCATTCGCGAGATCTCTCAAGAAATGATAATTCACATCTATATGCTTGCTTCGACCATGTAGAACAAGATTCTTTGAGAGCTTTATTGCTGAACTGTTGTCATAGTAAATGAGAGTAGGTCCATCTTCTTTGAACTACAGCTCTTGAAGAATCTTCTTCAGCCAAATAGCTTGACAAGCACAAGCTGTTGCTGCAACAAATTCAGCTTCAGTGGTTGACAATGTGACGATTGGTTGCTTCTTTGATGACCATGAAACAACTCCTGTTCCCAACATGAAAACATACCCGGATGTGCTTTTTCGATCATCGGAACCTCCTGCATAATCACTAACTGTAAAGCTAAACAAATCTGACTTTTCTCCCTTTTTGAAGAACAACCTAAATTCTTTAGTACCTTGCAAGTACCTAAGAATTCTTTTTGCAGCGAAAAGATGAATCTCTGTTGGACACTCCATGTATCTACTAATGACACTTATAGCATGCATTATATTAGGCCTTGTTGCAGTCAAATACAAGCTCCCCACAATATGCTTGTAAAGAGTGCTATGAACCTTCTTTCCTCCATCATCCTTGTTTAGCTTCAAACCAAACTCAGACAGTGTATTCACAGGATTACAATCCTTCATCTGAAACCTGCCCAAGATTTCTCCCTCATACTTCTTTTGAGAAATAAGAATGCCAGTAGAGGACTGCAACACTTCTATGCCAAGAAAGTAATGCATCATGCCAAGATCAGACATTTCAAATTCAGCCATCATGGATTTCTTAAAGCTTTCAAACATGGTTGTATTATTTCCAGTATGGATTAGATCATCTACATATAAGCAAACAATGAGCATTTTCCCTCCATCCTCAACTTTTATGAAAAGTGTATGTTCACAATGACATTTTTGAAATGCTTCCTTTAAAAAATAAGTTTCTATACAATTATACCAAGCCCGTGGGGCTTGTTTTAATCCATATAGAGCCTTCTTTAGTCTATACACTTTATGCTCATTTCCAGATTTCACATAACCAGGAAGTTGATCGATAAATACCAATTCCTTCAAATCTCCATGGAGGAATGCCGACTTTACGGCTGGAAAATAGGCCATGAGTTCTGAGCTGCCAATGCAATCACCAATCTAATTATGTCATGCCTTGCAACTGGGGCAAAGACTTCCTTATAATAAACACCGAACTCTTACTTATAGCCCTTGGCCACCAAGCGTGCTTTGTACTTGTCGACTTCACCATTCTCCTTCAACTATGTCTTGTAAATTCACTTCACACCAATTGTTTTGTGCCCTTTTGGAAGATCAGATAACTCCCAAGTGTCATTCTTTTCAATGGCTGCAATTTCAACATCCGTAGCCTTCCGCCATTTTGATTCTTTGACAGCACTTTCAAACACTGTAGGATCAAAATCTGAAAATAGAGCAAAATGAGTGAGAGGGTCTCAGATTGATCAATTCCGGTTACCTCATAATCTGACATCCATGCTGGCCTCCTTCGAACACGATGACAACGTGACTCAGCTGCTGCTTCTGGTGCTGTTGGAGTGACTTCAAAGGCTATAGGAGTTCCATTTTGAGGATTCTCAAGTGCATCGGTTGCTGGAGCAAGGTGTTGCTGCGGCTGGTTTGCTTCATCACCAACTTCTTCATCAAAACTAGTTGGAATTGGCTCTCCAACTACATTTTTGCTCCATTCCTAGATTTGATCTTTAACAAAAACAACGTCTCGACTGTTAAGTATCTTTTTAGTGTTAGGATTGTAAAGCTTATAAGCTTTTGACTGATCACTAACACCAAGAAAAATACATTTTTCTCCCTTATTATCCAGCTTCTTCCTCTTCTGTTCTGGAATTTGGGCATATGCAACACACCCAAAAATTCTAAAGTGATCAACATCTGGTTTCCGTCCGCTCCATGCTTCCTCTAGTGTCATGTTTTGAATAGTAAGTGTGGGACTTCTATTCAATGTATGAATGCTCCAGTTAACTACTTCAGGCCAGAAGCTCTTTGGAACACAACTCCTTTTTGAAAGACTTCTCACCATATTTAGAATAATGCGATTCTTCCTTTCACAAACCCCATTCTGTTGGGGCGTAAAAGTTGCTGTAAGCTGCCTCTTAATTCCATGAGTCTCACAGAAACTTGCAAATTCATGTGAGTTATATTCTCCACCACGATCTGTGCGAAGAATTTTTATGGGACTACCAACTACTTTCTCAACCAGCGCTTTATAGCTTTTAAAGGCTAGGAAGGCTTCAGACTTCTCTTGCAAAAAATAAACCCAGCTTTTGTGACTAAAATCATCAATGAAAGTAAGTACATATCTCTTACCTCCATTAGAGCATGGAGTTATTGCCCCGTAAATATCGAAATGAACAAGCTCTAGTGCAGCCTTCGCCCTCCATGATTTCCCTTGTGGGAATTGATTACGATGTTATTTGCTAACAACACATTCTTCACAAACTTCAGAAGGAACTGAAATTTGAGGAAGACCAGTCACCATATTCTTCTGTTGTAAAGTCTTCAACCCGCCAAAACTAAGATGCCCATACCGAAAATGCCATAGCCATTCCTTCTCTCTCAATCTTGCAGAAAAACATGAGTGAGCTGTGTCATGGAGATACAATGGAAACATTCTGTTGGCCGTCATGTTGACCTGAGCTATCAAGCCCAACTTCTCATCTTCAATTCTGCAGACTCCATTTTTGATAGAGATTCCATATCCCTTTTCTTGTAGCTGACCGACAGAGTAAATTTGTTCTCAAATCTAGAACAAAGAGAACGTTAGAAATAGTTTGAATAGAATTTCTGTTAGTTTTAATTGCTACCTTTCCCTTTCCCATAACAGAGACTGTAGACCCATCACCGAACCTCACAACATTATGAAAAGCATCATCCAATTCAGAGAATACAGACTTCTCTCCACTCATATGATTGCTGCAGCCAGTGTCTAAGTACCACAAATTCTTATCCTTCACGTGACAAGCCATCAACAAGGACACTTCTTCTTCCTTCTCAGCAAAATTGGACTGCTTTCTACCATCTCTCTTTAGATCAGTATGGCACTCTGACCTGTAGTGGCCAAACTTGTGACACCTGTAGCATTCAACTCTTGATTTGTCTGACTTTGACTTTGAAGGCGTTGAATGATTGTTGTTGTTGTCATGGAGCGTTGAATGATTATTGTTGTTGTCATGGCCTTTTCCTCTCCCTTGAGAATCATAATCTTCAGAATTTTGATTTGAGTGTCTACCATCATTGCCGCCTCCGCCTTTGCCTCTTCCTCGTCCTTGACCTCCTCCTTTTGATGCTGAGGCTTGTAATGCTTGCTCCTCCTTGTCTTGCTGATTCATTTTCTACTCAGGAACCAACAAAGAACTTTGCAATTCATCAATGGACATACTGTCAGTGTCTTTAGATTCCTCAATCGAACAAACAACATAATTGAATTTTGCTGTCATCAAATGAAGAATCTTCTCAATGAGTGACATCTGCTATTTTTTCGCCATGGGTTCTCATCTTATTTGAGATTGCCATCGTCCTGGAGAAGTAATCTGACACCGATTCTCCAGACTTCATGCGTAAAGTTTCGAAATCGCCTCGAAGTGCTTGAAGCTGTACCCTCTTTACCTTTGCTGTCCCCTCATACTTCTTCATAGAATCCCAGATCTGCTTGGAAGTTTCTTTACAAAGAATGGTTTCCAGGATGGAACGATTAATTGCCTGGAAGAGATAATTCTTTGCTTTGAGATCCTTCAACTTCTGCCCTCCAAGCTCCATCTTCTGTGCATCTGTCAGCACAACACCTGCTGTTGGTTCTGCTACTCCAGAAACAACAACTGTCCAATATTCTTTGGACCTCGAAAAATTCTCCATCAGCATGCTCCAATGGTCATAGTGACCATCAAAACATGGAATGGCTGGCTGCACAAAAGTTTCAGAAGCCATTGTGGAACTCTAACTTGGCTCTGATGCCACTGTTGCAAAATGGAAGAAGATAAACTAAAAAAAAAAAAAACAGGGGAAACAGAGTTGGACTAAAAGTTCTATATTTCATTGATAAGGAAATAGCCATTATATAGGCTAACAAACAAACGGTTACAAACATAAAAATAGGCACCACTAACATCATGCCAAACAACTCCTACAAACTAGGCAACAAACAAAAACAAACTACTGAACTCCTAAAGACTAGGACAACCCAAATCAACACATTCTAACGTGCTGCTACTAATATATTCAATAGAAGAGTCTTCTTATTCTATGTTAATTACATTGGATTTATGAGCTATCTGTATAAGAAGGTATTATTTCAGTCCTCACCGATATAGGACTTTTTACCCTGTGAGTTCCATCGCTCCAGCTGAGGCTCCCGAAATAGTATCCTCCAATCACTTTGTGACTTGACGACAATGTAACAGTAAAAGAACGCTTCTTGACTGTCGAATTGAAGACCAACATTTGGGGCCTCACAACAATTTGAACACCAAGTGGGTGCTCAACTGTAGCAACATATGTGCTGTGGATGGGACCAACATTAGTAACAGTTCTGGTGACCGTTTCAGAGGCCCTGAGATTTGGGATAGTTATGGAGGGGAGGTTGAGATCGAGCATTGAAGGCTTTTTACTGGGACAAACAGTGATATTTTGTATTAACGCTGAGATGGCAGATTTGCTGTAGCCAATTGAACAAAAGTAATGAACATAGTCCGTCGTATCCATGTCGTAGATAAGGCCAGGGTCTGCTGCTAGATTAGGATTAACAATGCCCCCTCCATAATCGAAGGGGTCGGCTAGCTTCTGAGTGTCTCCCATTGTAAAGATTGGCTCCTCATATGAGGAAGTAGTTGATCCTGCAATTAGCGAAATTATTATCTCAATTAGAAACATCTTTGAATGTGAAGTGCTATTAGAAATAGGTAACAAGATGTATACATGCATGCGTATATAGGCATGTTCAGGAATGATCTTGCCATTCCTTAGGCTAAATAGGCAGAAAAAAGGGGAAACAAAACCATCAAATGAAGGATGTACTATTTGGACAGAATCAAAGCTGTCCAAATCCTGACCAATAGAAAAGGTAATATGATGCCAAATTTTGCATATGAGAAAAATGAAGAGAAGGAATAGCTCATGACTGTCAATTTGAATAAATGCTAATACAAGTGAAGAGGAGGTTGATGAGTTTGAAGGACTTAAATTGATTACAAGGGTCTTATCAGCCCGACTATTCCTAGACCTTTGGTCTGCATAAATATTTATAGCGAACCTCTAACTGATAAGATAAGGCGCTATTGAAAATACATGTCATTTGTAATTGTTTAGTGTAACTCTTTAAGCTGATACCATATTCATTGATAAAGCTAAAATAAAGACGATGAATAATGAATAACAAGTGATTGTACCTGTGGTTGTTAGCGCTGATCTAATTGCCGCTTGAGACCAACTTGGGTGGAGCGATTTGAGTAGGACAACTATGCCTGAAACATGAGCACAAGACATGGAGGTTCCTGTTGCAAAGGCAAAGCCCCGATATGCATCTGGATCATTGGGAGTGAACGCAGTTAAGACATTGACGCCAGGGGCTGCTATATCTGGCTGCAACACATTTACAATGCATTGAAGAAAAACATCAACTGTCAAACCCCTTTCTAGAAATATAGGAAATGTTTTGGAACTATCGCAATAATATAAATACCAAAATTAAAATTGTAACAAACAATTAAAAATAAAAAAAAAAAGAAGAAAAGAAATGTCAGAATGGAATTGGGACTAAATGTTTGATTTTATTTCCCTTGCCTTTTAATATTTAATAATATTACCTTAAGGATCTCAGGTGATAAGCTGCTAGGCCCTCGAGATGAGAAACGAGCAATCTTAGCCGACAAGGGCTTCCCTACAAGTGTGTAGGAAGGGCTCAACTTTACCACTGGTGCCCTACACTCAGTGACCACCTTTTGTAAGTAAAGGAACAAATGCAAAAATCTTAATCCTTGTAGACTAGAGTCTACTAAAAGAGATTATCAACGGGTAAACACACAATAAAATCCTAATAGAACAGAATGAAAATTTTATGTTCTTTTACTTACTTGGAAGAACCAATGTAGGAGAGTATTTGTTTTCCGACCTCATAATCAACTTCAAAGACTGGTAACTCATCCCAGGGTCGGATAATGCCAGGACTCTTGGCAATGACCAAACCAACACCTCCACTGGCGTTGACTGCATCAGAGGCGATCAATGAAGCATAGGAAGTGGATCCAAAGCAGAGCACAACCTTTCCGGCCATTGTTCGATTATTCGGAGTGAGCGACTCACAGGTGCTGCAGACAGATCTCTGATTGTTAACGTGATACGTATAGTTTATTTAAACTCTAATACAAAGAAATGCAAATACATGTAAACTCGAGAGGAATGTAGTGGTGGCAATGGGTTGGTTTGGTAGGTTGATCTTTTAGGGCAGTGACTAGGGGCCCAACCCGGTCACTAAACTGGTTGGAAATGTCAATTCAACTCCCCTAATTCTTGGGTCAGGGTTGGTAGAGTCTAAGCGCTTCGATCGGTCCGATCCTTGCATTGACGAGTTCGGATCTAGTGAGGTAAAACCCCATGATGACTGTGACTAGTGCGGGCAGCCTGCGATGCATCTGGGAGGGGGCTACGGTAAAATTCCTGCCATGCAAAAATACGCACTCACAGTCATTGTGCATAGACCCACTCATCCTGCTTGACTGGTTGAGTGGCATCTATAGGCCCAACCAAAACCTGACTGATTTGCTAATCTGGTTGGAAATGTAAACACAAACTCTGAATTAGTTGGTTTGTGCCGGTTGATTTGTTTTGACTGGTTATGAACTGCTTCCCGCACCAAATGAATTCTTTCTTCCTTTCTGTTTTTGTAGGAATGTCCCTTTTTGTCCTTTTCTTTAATTTTCTTTTCCTTTTCTTTTTGAAAACTTTGATCATATGACACAATTAGAAGATGTGGGGAAAGAAGGGACTCACCAGACATCACTGTCATCGCTAACTTTGGGGCTTATCAAGCTTGTGAATCCGATGTCCTTATGGCCCGTAAACATGGCTTGACCCTTTGAAAAAAAAAAGGCACCACACATTAGATGTCTAAAATATTTCAATATTGAAAAGCCTCATCATGTATGGGATGGCTCGTCGGACAACCCTTTTCTATTTCAATCCTTCCAGTACAGAACTGTGCATTGCCATACTGCACAAGTTCCAGTAGGAACAGGTTCATCTGGTCATTTGTACGTGGATAGGCACAAACATTTGTGGTTCTAACAATTGATAATATGAGCCAGGAGCCATGTTTTCTTGACCGCGGGTTTGCGGCCAATTTTTCTGATGTTGAATGTGGGCCCTGAAGGGTCAATAGGAAAACCTAACCATCCAATCCCTAGCAAAAAAATGAGGAGGAATTTTTCCATCTAATGGGGCCCACATGGGACCCTTTGTTTCATAGTAGATAAGGGGCACGGGTGGACCTACATATATGCTTATGGGGGGCAGTTGCCCTGTTGGACCTGGGTCTGCTTCTAAAACCCACATTAAAACCCTCAATCCACCCCAAAACCAACATAAAAATTGTGTTCGCCCCCAAAAAACAAACTAGCTATTTGGTCTGAACCCCACAAATGAAAATCCTGGGGTTAAGAGACATCAGCTCCATTAGATTATTCCAATGCATGATTTCGTTTTCTCGAAGTTCAGCGGTAAGAAGACTGTCAATTTAGATGTGATTCCAATTCAGTTGGGGGATAATTAAGGAGTATCATCTGTGAAGAGGTAGAATGATCAAAGGTGAACCAAGTGGAAACTGTTTCTTGTTAGAAGATTGGAAAAGTTTGTAAGATGTCACAAAAGTTGAATATCTAATATTTTGCAAGTGTCTAGAATATTAGAAAGTGAAGAAACAATTACGAGAATAGTTTGATTATTTCCAAGTGTGATGAGCGATGGGAAGGATCGATCCATGGTGCTAGCTGCAACTGAGATGATCCATGGTGCAATATTCTCCACCGTCTGAGAGTGCGGCCCGCTATTTCCCGCAGAACAAACAACGGTGATCCCTTTGGCCACAGCGTGAAATGACCCAACAGCGATTGCATCAAGACCAAAAGGGGAGCCAAGTCCATGTGGCAGAGACAAAACGTCCACACCATCATGTATGGCTTCATCGAAGGCTTTCAGTACATCGGCACTGGAGCAATAGTACCCCATACCAATATTCCAGCAAGCCTTGTATGTGGCTAGTCGTGCACGCGGTGCACCACCCCTGGCAGTCCCCATGGCGAGCCCTTTGTAGTTTACATTGGGCACCAATGAGCCCGCAGCTATCGCGGATGTGTGGGTGCCATGTCCTACTGCATCTCTTGGTGATAAGTACTCCATATATTCTGTGGCGTTAAATGGTTCTTTGAGTAGGGCTAACAACCCTTTGATGAACCAACGGGCTCCTATGAGCTTTCTATTGCAGTTTGTTGAATTGAATTGATCTCCATCTTCACATGAACCCTTCCAGCGGGAAGGGATTGGACCCAATCCTTGATCGCTGAAGCTTTTCGATTCTGGCCAGATTCCTGCTCATTGGCAAATAAAGAAAGTAACTTCTTTTGCATTTTTGTTACAACTCAAAGATGAATTAAATGGAGGTTCAACTAATTTTTGCATCATTCATGGCAATGGGCCTGAACAAGGCAGGGGATCATGTTTGTTTAGGTGGTTTTGGACAAACATGAGGTCCAACAGCCTAATCCCGAACCTATAATTTAGGGTCCATAACCCTTAATCAGCAAGTCGCTAGCTTAGGGTAGGCAATTGATCTTGTGCGGCTATCTCGCACCATGCAAGACAGGCCATGGGGCCCGCCAAGGGGCCAACCTGCAAAATTTGAGCTTGTCATCCAAAACCTTTCATTAGGGGTGTAAAATGGGCCGTGCCCGCTGATTGGCCTGCCCATTAGGGGTGTAGCCCCCCATATTTCATGGATCCATGGGTTTAGACCATGAGAGTTTAAAAAAAAAAAAAAACTTTTGGATTTTAGAACTGCTAAACTCGTCCACCACACGTCAAAGGGTTAGGATGATGTGAATGACTTGAAATTTTGAAATTGAAAATCTTCATGTGCATCCACCTTGCACGGTCTCAATGGGCAAGAAGCATATGGGGCCCACCTAGGCGAGTCAGATTTGTCCACTGCATACACATGGGGAAGTTGTTTGGGCAGGTTACCACTGTTCTATTTGATTCACTGCTGGTTAGGCGAGTCAGATTTGGCTCGGGCCGGGTTGTAAGCGGCTGGAAAAAGATTTTGCAAACTTATTCCATAGGTATTAATGGGCTAGGTCAGTCTGGGACAAGGATGCCCCATTTAGGTAATGGGCTTATGTTCAGGACTGGATCCACCTTACGAGCCTAAAAGCAGGTTGAGGCCCATCCTATTAACAAAATATATAACTTATTTCTCCTTTATGTAGTTGATCTAGCCGGGCCCATGCTTAAACCTGCAAAACAAGCAGCCTGGGACAACTAGTGATTTCCGATATGTGGATGTGTTTGCCTTGAATTTGGTTTTTAGAAAGTATTTTGAGATTTTAGAGAGAGAGAGAGAGAGAGAGAGAGAGAGACCTGAATCGATGACCCCAATGATAGTGTCGTCACCCATGTTGCTCTTGTTTAAAAGATTTGTATTTGCATGATCAGGAATAGAGAGGCCAAGGTAATCCCAGCTTCGGGTAGTATGGAGCTTCACAAGGCTGTTAGGTATTACATTTAGCACACCAGACGTATCTGTAAAATAAAAATGTTAACAATATACCAACTCAATTGAGGCCTACTTGTTTACATGAGAGGAGTAGGAATCAAATAATAAATGAAGTTGAAGAGAAGAGGATTAAAGTAAAAGATTTTACATGACAAAATTTTACTTCTCTCCAAATTATTACATGTTAATCAATGGTAAGACATCTCCCCATTAACAACTGAGGATCAGTCCTTTACCAAAAAAAAAAAAAAAAACCACAGCTAAGGATCAATCCTCATTGTTACTTTGCTAGTTAGAGACTGGCGCACAGAGCGTGTGTGGGACCATGAGTTTAGCATTTTAAGAGGGGAAAAAGGATGTCATATGGTACGTAAAAAATGGACGTGTATTTGGGTATAAATTAGATTTAAGTATAGTTAAAGCCCTTGTATCTTGGACCGGTGCAGGCCCAGGTCTGAGTCCGATTTGGATCCCGTTTCGGTAATTTAAAAACTTAAATGTGAGGGCTCCACTCATATATCTCATATAAGGTGAGAGATATCTCTCATATGAGCATCTCCCTCTAAATAACATCATTCTGTTCCATATTATTTATGTATCATGGTATATTTCTTTGTTCTAGCAGACTCAACAGCCTTTGTACTAAGCAGGATAGAATTAAGAGAAACCTGCAATCATCTTAGCCTGAGAATCTGTTAACGTTGCAGCGAATCCAGAGAATCCATGCTTATAACTGCATAAGATTGAATTGGCCGCCACTTCCTTGCTGCAATTTCAAAGAACAGATAAAAAAAATTGTAACAGAGACGTTGATGAATTTAAATCACAGTGAACACTACTACAAAAATTTACCTCCCACCCAATACATTAGCCAGCATGGTATGGTGCGAGTCTACCACAAGCGATGGATCACTATGCTGCCTTTCGCCCATATAGACAATATACACCTGAGAATTTATCAGGCATGTCTCAGCCCAAGCTATAGAGAGAATATACAATTGATTTTTTTTTCTTTTTTTTTTTTTTGAAATTGGAGAAAAGGCATAATAGAACTCAGAACCTTGCTTTCAGCATTTTCTGATGCAGTAGACAAGTGTTGTTGGCAGCTGAGTAAGCAGAGCAAAATGCATTGTGCAGAGAGAATGGTTAGACTGCACTTCTTCATTTGGTTTAGGAACTAGGAAGACACTAGGACTGTTTAATGTTTTTTGTTGGAAGTGCATAAGAATTGAGAGCAAGGAGAAGGTCTTGTTTTCCCTCTATAACTGAAATCATTCTTATAGATGAATCATGAAAAGGAGCAAATACTAGAGTTGTTGAATCAAGAGAGTGACAGCTCTCATCAATTCAAAATGAGAAAGGGAAGAGGACAATGAACGTTTGGCATACGCCATGACTTCGTTAGGTGGAATAAACCGAGTTCCTTGGCGTGCTTCATAAACCTAAATGATAAGGAGCGTTAGTTCTTATCTAACTATCGATTCAAAGACCTAACTGTCCAAGTTAAAATAGGGGATCTAGACTCCCAACTTTGATGCAGGGCATCTGATTAAATGGTTGCTATCCTCGCACATTATGCTTCTGACCGACTAACTATTCACCTCATCTATTTCTGCTGCTGTTCTGTCTTCTGATCCTTGTAATTTGGGCTGAGCCAAAGTCGACCCCTCATGACCTGACCTGATCTGACCAAAATGGATTTTGATTCACCAGCATACTATTCCGACTTCTTTTTTACCCCGGTCAAGGGGGCTGGCTATCATCAGAAAGCCTGCACACGTGGGAAAGGAAGCCCACACATGTAGGATCCAAATTCCATTTGGAGTTGAGCCGGCCAGCCCAACCGTCTTGAGGACCAAAGAGAGGAGATTGCTCCTGAGGACTACTCATCTTCTTGCAAATATACAAACACGAAATTGCTCAAGTCAAAGTTAAAACTAGTCCACTTCAGCTCAAAATTTTAAATTTCTACGAGCGCGTTTTGTAAGGATAGACCCATTGATATTTTTTCTGAGAGGACTTGACTCACCTTCCATGAATCATGCGTGTTGCAGGTGGGAGAAATTTTACGGTCATGCTTAGAAGACCAATAGCACGTCCCCATTTCTTAAATATTGGGGGTTTTTTTGACATATTAGTCATCAGTAAATTTGATTTTTTCAATTTTATAATTGAAATTTAAATAATGTCACTAGGGCCACTTGACTCTAGTCAATATATATTTTTTTTAAAACTTTTTTTTGCCTCCAACCCCATAATATCTTGGGGATAGTGAATATCACGAAAACTGATAAATCCCATGATATTATGAGATTGTCCCATGATGTCATTATGGGATTGTCCTATGATGTCATGGCTTACATGAAGGAATGCTCTAAGAGGTTAAAATTATTAAAGACATGTATGAAATAGTGGTAATAAGTGTGAGAAATATTTGTGCATATACATGTGAGTACCCAATGATTGTAGGTTTGCATAGGGGTCAACCCTAATTACTTATCTCTTTGCATTGATTATTAATGAATTAACTACTCATATTCAAGAGGAGGTACCTTGGTGTATGTTGGTTGCTGATGATATAGTATTGGTGGATGAATTGGAAAATGATTTAAATGCAAAACTCGATAGATGACGAGGGACTTTAGAACTCAAAGATTTTCAAATAAGTTGTACAAAGACAAAATATATGGATTGTAACTTTAGTAAACATTTACAAAGAGCTGAAAATACTATGAGAATTGAAGCCTGAGAGATATCACAAAGAGATTTATTAATATTTCTGATTTTTGGGAAAGCTTTAAATGAAGAAAAAGAAAGGAAAAAAAGAAAAGGAAATGAGAACAAATAAGGAAGGCTTGCTGGCAATTGGTGGAGAGGAGATTTATCAATTTCATCCTAACCTATCTACACTTGCCTTAAATCTTACGATCCAGGAGAGAAAGAGGAGATGCACGTCTTCTTGTTGGAGATGTTGAAAGGAGATGTAGGTTGACCCACTTTCTCTTTTATAGAATTTTATTTACATGACATAGATTAACTGATTTTACTACATGTCATTAGCTTATATTGAAATCTAATTCGCTTAAAATCAACGTTTGTTCATTTAGCTAAATGGGAGTTTTATCCATTGTGGATAAAGAAGTATAGTTGTAATTTTTTTTATTTTGATTATTATTATCCACATGAAAATAGTCCGGTTAAAGAAATTTATTTTAAGGAGATAAAAACTAACAAAACAATGCTTTTGAATGATTTAGGTTTTAGATATGGGGTGTTATTGTTATTTCTCTTTGAGTTTTTAAATAATAGAGTCTTACGTTGTAACTTACAAGTTACATGCATAAGAAAGGACTGGATCCGCATCCGTTTTGAGATTTTTTTCATGAATTTTCTTTTGGTATCCTCAGCCAAAGGAATTGAGACCCAAGAGAGGGCTCACACACATGGGAAGACAGCCTACTCAAGTGGGAACGGAGCTCGCACTCGTGGGAAAAAAGCCCATATATGTAGGAAGGGTGCCCACACACGTGGAAAGAGGTGCGTACCCAAGGAAATTAAACATGTGGATTAAAGAGGATATAGATGAAGGTAATAAAAATAGATTTGAAGAAGTATAACTTATCTGGAGATTTGATGCATGATAGATCGGAATGAAAAAACATAATTCATGTAGCAATCACAACATAGTTGGGACAATGGTTTGATGATGATGATAATAAGTTTTACTATATGTTCCCCTCAACATTGTCATCTTTGCTACATCCATTTTATGCATATGTTGCTTCTTGATTGGTCATCAATTCATTATGCTCCGTAGATTAGAAATAGTTTAATCAACGTCTTGTAAAACTTTTTCTTTAATCTTGTTGATATTCATCTATCACAAAGTGCTCCATCAGCAAGTCTCCACTTCAACCATTCCGTTTTTATTCTAGTTCGACAGTTTTATCAATCTATTATCTAATTGAAAGGATTGTTGGTTCATATGGGTGTCGAAACCGAACTCGCAAAGAACCTTATGCATTCCGATGTGAGTTGGATACTGCAAACTTGTTGCGAATACTGTCAAATATACTGGATAATCAAACAAGGGTTCTCATCTCCCATATACAGAGGAATCTCTAGGAGTTGCTACTACTATGGACTCTACTCCTCCTGAAATCCCACATCTCTTGACTAGTAAGGGATTCTACCAAAGCGATAATCTGAATCTAATCCATACTCTACCACAAAGAGTTTGATCCTTAACTAAGTCAACTCAATCAAGACTTGTTGGGAGTTCATCCACGGCACACTGCTGAGCTTAATCTGGCGTGGACCCAATGACAATCGGGATACACAACTTTCCAACACTAACTAAGGTAACCAAATGAATCCTCACATCATTTCTCCTCAACTAATTTCTTCTCCTCTTCCTTTCAAGAAAAAATATCTTTCATCTGTCATTGTCAACTTTATTGCAGGAGCAAAAATTCTCTCCTACACCAATTTCTTCTCTCCTTCGTTTCGAGAAAAACTCCGTCCATCTGTCATTCTCAACTTTATTCTAGGAGCCAAAATTTTTCTCCTTCATTAGGATTTGAGAATGAACAAATATCAAATCGCTGTGCATGACCCAAAAAAAAAAAAAAAAAGAAGGAAGCAGCACAGTAGACACATCACCATGCACGAGAAATTTGAGAAGGAGAAATATCATATATATCACCATGCGAAATAGAAGCCAATGTCGAAAATTCTATAATTCTTCGATGCAAAAAATTCTAATACATGAGTACGTGCTTTCTTCTCATCAAAATTTTACTCCGACTTGAACCTGCTGACAAATAGAAAAACTTTATTCAAGAGTAGACTGGTTTTGGCAGATGTATTGATAGTCCTGGCAATAGAATTTCTCCTATTTCCTTTATTGCAGATCCTGGCTAACATAGTTTTGAAACCATTGAAACATAATTTTACACATCACATGAGCCAATCAATCCCAAAACCCAGGCATGTGGGATTTCATTTCATTGCTCGCATCGTGACAACTTCTCTAGTACGTTTCTCACTGTGTACGTGTTTCAATGGAGTAATCGGTACTGCAAGGCTGTGACTGTGATCCAGATCTTGGATGTGGGGCCCACTGTTTGCATCATTGAAGTCATTATCAGACGACTCCCACATTACCATGGTCATCACGTCTTATCCTTTGATTAATAGCCTCGAAGTCTAGGATTTCTTTTGTATATAAACAAAGCATATGTACGTATGTGACTTTTCAACTCTATTTCTCTATTTCACCAGAGGAAAAACTCTATTTCTTTAAACAGATGGCACCACTGATAGATCAATCCTATGTGGCGTCCATTCATTAATTCATGCCAAGACATTCCAAACCGTGGTCAGTTCCATGCATGCAAGACGCGCTTTCCGTGCAAAGTCCAAACATCAAATGTACATTTCAACAGTCATTTTTTCACATTAACCCCAAAGGGATTGCCCGAGTACTCAGGACCACGGTTCCTCTTTTTTACGGAGCTAGATCGAGATTTTGGTATCGACTCCCGGTTTTACCTTATTTAGGAATCGAAAGTTGAGTCCACTAGTGCTACAATTTTGGGGCCACGGGGGTGTTTACCCAGCTTCCCTCTGGATCTGGAGGGATTAATCCAGCCCAAAGGGTTGTGAACTAAAAAAATTAATAATAATAATAAATAAATAAAAATCATAAGCACTAGAAAAATATGCCCATGCAATATAATTATAATATTAAAATTTAAAAAAAAATTTATGATCAACTTCTTTAAAATTAAATACAAAAGGTTATAGTTTGAGAAAGAGGGGAAAAAAAAGAGAAGTCCATAGGAAGTCAATTTCTAATATCAAATAATTATAAATAAAAAAAACACAAGCCCACAAATATTGAAGACTAATGATTTATAGAAGTTAAAGTCACAAAAAAAAAAAAAATCCACTCCTTCTCCCTCGGCAAGTGTGCATGGATGGTAGCTCCCATTTCTCTCTCGGCGAGTTTGTCTTTTTTCAATAATATTTTCATTTTCTTATGAATTATGAAACTTATTATTTTTTTTATCAATAACATATATTATATATTCATTTGGGTTTAGTTTTTTTGTAAAATGGTTATCATGGAAAATTAATGACTATATAAGAAATCATATAAAAGAGTTATTTCAAGAGTTTGATCACATATATATGCTTGATGTGAAATGCATAACTATGAAAATAATAACAACAGTATTTATAGGAGTCAATATTCTAAAAATATAGTTACTTTTATAAACACTTCATAGATAAAGTCCAACTCCTAGTCAATATTCCAAGGTGGGACTAGGGTCCCTTCCTCATTAACTAATTTTAAGTTTTTGCTGATAACTATTAACAAAAAGATGCTCTGTAATGTAGTGGCAAGGTTGTCTCTTTTAATTTCAAACTGTCTTGGGTTTGAGTCTCGGTACATACCATGATTAATTTTTATATGAAGTATGATTTTCTAGTTTTGAGCCATGTCAAAATGTGACATTTTATAATCATACTTTTTATATGAATGAAGCAAAAATGAATTGAGATCTTTATTTTTGAACATCCATCTTAATTTCTGTGTTTACAGAACCTCTGGGAGTGTGCTCGTTGCTGTGTTACAAGTTATTACACTAGAGATCACTTTTTTGAGCGGCTGGATAAGATTGAACTCAGTTTGGAAAAGATTTCTTAGAAGAAAGGCCCTTATAATATGGGCCCACTGGATGTATCACAATAAAGAGATGTACGACACACAATAGTTCCAATCTAGATGTGGGGATTATTAGATGCCAGGCCAATCAAATTGATAATAATTAACCCTTAGTCTTAAGTCCTCAATGTTTCATGGCTAAACTATATCATTCTGTTGGAAGGAAATCCAATGGTGAACGTACGACGTCTGGAGTTTTGTAAAATTTGGGGCACATGATATCTTGTCAGGTTTTTAGTTAGCTAGGTCCAGGTCCACCGTCCTCCCATCCTGGACCAGAACTATATGCATCTTTTATTTTTCTTTTTGGTTCAAGTCCGGTTTCCATCTTGAATGCAACAATTGGAAGTGGAATGAGCATCTAAAAGAAATCAACTTCATAATATGGTTAATGCAAGTGGAGTAAGCTACATTAATTACCCACTTTTCCAGGGCCACCAGACAATCTTTTCTACAATAACTTGTGGACTCAGACCCAGACCTGGACACAATTCTCAAGCTAGCCTAAAATTGGATCCACATGAGAATAACTCAGTGGTCAGGGGTTCATTGACATGCCTATCGCCATCATCCCCATGGACCATGACATGTAAAGCCCGTCTAAAATCCAGCCCATATTGGGCAGTATTTATTTGATCTCTCTATTCAGGACCCTCAGTTGTACTCAGGCCTGGGCCTATTTTTCCTGAAAAGGCCTAGTATGCCTGACACATTCAAGACGAGGGTAATACATTTTTCCAATGGGCTAGCTAAGCTAAATGTGCGCCTATATTCTAAGCCATTAAACGAATAAGGTAGGCTTTGACAAGATTTGGCCCACCCATCCATGCACACAGGGGTCACCATTGAACACCCCTGAGGTTACACGTGTCCCATTTGAAAATCGTGTAGGTTAAGAACTCTTTCAAACTTGCTCTGATTTGGTGGAGTCCACTTGGTTGAACAGATCTAAGGACTTGTTTGGGATCACTAGTTTTTTTCTTGAAGACAATTCAAAAAACCAATGGAAAAAAAAAAAAAAGCAGCATAGAAAAAATAGGCTAGAATTAAAAGAGGTGTTTGATAATACAAGGATCTATGTTAAATAGACTATTTAATATCAATGGTTGAGAGTTTTTTGCATGTTTCTTGAGATTCACAAAGTATTAGGCCATGAAAATTGACCATACAATTCTCTTCAGCCTTCCAAAGAAATCTAACGATTTGGATCTTCTGTTCGGAGCCAATAGATCCTAGCAAATTGTATCTAAATGATTTTTTGCAAATATCTTGAGATTTGTGATAATCCAACGGCTGAAATTTGGTCTCATAGCCGTGTTTGATCTTGTGAACATCTTCAATGGTTTGGATCATGACTGAAACTCTTCTATTTTAATAAGAAAAAAAAAAAAAACCGGACGGGGGTGTGAATGGGTATAATCACTATTCGCCCGCCTCTTCTTTCTTTTTCCTCTTAATTCCATATGCAGGCAAAGTTGGGCTGTGGGAAATAGAGCCATTGCCTCTATTTCTCTCCACCATCTAGAGGTATTGTGACGCTGCCAAACGCCTCTCTATTTTCAAAATCTCTACGTGATTTAGAGATTTTGATAAATAGAGGCAAAAATCAAACCTCCTAAACATGGCCTAAGTGTTGTCTAAGTCAGTGGACTCACAGAGTGGCTACTAATAGAGCTAAACTTTTTGATTAGTTCTAAATTGTGAAGCACATGGATATCAGTGGGCCAAATGGGAAAAGAGCTATATACAATACAAGGAGTACTCTAATTTCTAGCATTGCCCATCCACCAATAGAGAAAAGAAGAGAGAGAGAGAGAGAGAGAGAGAGAGAGAGAGAGAGAGATATCACTTAACATCATCCCATACTAGAATTTTATTTAGGAAGTCAAACATATATAGATATATAGCACTCGAAGAGTCCTCCTCCTTAATGAGATTGTAATTTAGAAGCGATCTGTGTAAGAGGGTATTATTTCAGTCTTCACAGATATTGGACTTGTTACCATGTGAGTTCCATCGCTCCAACTGAGTCTCCCAAAATAGTATCCTCCGATCACCTTATGATTTGAGGACAATGTAACGGTGAAGGAGAGCTTCTTGACAGTCGAATTGAAGGCTAGTTTTGGTGGCTTCACTTCAACTTTCACACCGAGTGGATGCTCAATTGAAGCGACGTATGTGCTGTCCACCGGGCCAACGCTTGTAACTGTTCTGGTAACCGTCACAGAGCCTTTGAGGTTTGGAATGGTTATTGAGGGGAGGTTGAGATTGAGCATGGAAGGCTTTTTAGTAGGACAATCAGTGGAATCCAAATAGCCAATATAACAAAGGTAATCAACATAGTCACTATCGCCCATATCATAAATCAAACCGGGGTTTGCTGCTCGATTTGGATTCACGATGCCGTTCCCATAATGGAAGGGATTAACAACCCGCTGAGGTTCTTCAACAGTAAAGATTGGCTCTCCCGATGGGTCAATAGTTGATGCTGCAATTAGAAAATGCATTACAACTGGAAAAAAACTCTAAATCGTGGACAATTGTATCCTAATTGCACCCCATAGTGCCAAGTAAATCTCTCCCGTATTAATATATGAGTAATGATCTTAATTTTGAACTAAAGTTATACTAGCCACAACAAGGGAGAGTCCTTTGCCCACCAGCAGGCAAATCAGCAAGCCCTCTCTCCATTCCCCTTTAGAGAGAGAGAGAGAGAGTGAGAGAGAGATAATTTTTTGTTTCTTGTTTATATAGAACTTTAACTTTACCCCGATCTTGAGAGGAAACAAGAGGAACAAGACTAATTTGATGATCTTGATTTCTGAGTTAGTGAACATACCAGTGGTTGCTAGCGCCGATCTGATTGCAGCAGGAGACCAACTCGGGTGAAGCACTTTGAGCAGTGCAACAATGCCAGAAACATGGGGGCACGCCATGGAGGTTCCTGAATCTAAGGCAAAGCTTTGATAGAAATTCTCTTCTTGTGGAACGAATGCAGCCAAGACACTAACACCAGGAGCAGCTACGTCCGGCTATACCACATCCATTCAAAAAAACATCAATCATGATTGTGAAGCACTTAAATTGTCGCACCTCTAACACCTAGACATTTTTTGTTAGCGGCTTAAGATGGTATCGGAGCCAACATATCTGGGGTTGCTCTCCGGCTGGGCTTGGATATTTAATTAGGGCCCATTTAATAATTGGATTGGGCTTGAGTTAAGTGATAGAAAGCCCAAGGCCTAGGCCGGCCCAACTCGTGTAAGGAATACATGTGATTTAATTTGTCCAATTAATTCCTTAAATGCACACAAAAGTGATAAAGAAAACCCGGTTTGGCCCGGCCCAATTAATTAAATAGGCAGACTTGGGCCTGAGTTTTATGGCCCATGTAGGGCTTGGGCCGGGTGCCTTAGCCTGACCTGGCCCATGAACACCCCTAAACATGTCTAAGGTTCAAATTTGCTCATGCTAAGAAAGAAAAAGGCCCATGTCGTGTTTTGTGTGTGGGCACATGTGCAAAGGGCAAAAAGGCCCAATATTGCATCTTGAATGGGTGCGTGCTTCAAGTATGGGCGGTGTCCCGCCACAGGGATTCATTAAGTAGTTAATGTACGCACCTCAAACCTCTAGGCAATTTGGATGTATTGGTTAGCAACTTGACAATAATATTATTAATTTTTAGTACATTTCGACCTGACCACATTGGTTCCTTAGTGGTTTGGTACCTCCCCTCCACATAAACGACTAAGTGAGGGACTTGTAGAGTGTCTGTGGGCTTGTGAATTAGTTATTAAAAAAAACGTTGATAAAATCCTCAAAAGCTTTACAAATTTGTTGTCGAGCTTGCTGAAACTTGACTTGTGGATACATATTTTTCTTCCGAATTTTTTTAACGATGAGACTATTAGTAAAAATGATATATTGGTATATATAACCTATAAACATATTTTGTTCTATTAAGAAAAAGAGAGATGGTTAGAGTCTACTTTAAGAGAGGAGAAAAATTAGTGGTCTGCCTTACCCCACTTAGAGTTTAGTGTAGTGTGCAAGATAAAGAAAATTCAAAAGGTTTGCGTAATGTAGAATGTATGTATTTTTCATAGGCAAGAGGGAAATGGAGAACATTTTTCATGGACAAAGTCACAAGTTTAGCCTTTCCCCTTCGATTTCAAAATTCTTATAAACCCTGAATCCATGCCAAAATCTTCCACGGAAAATGCTTGTACCAAATATTTATAGCATATATTTGAGAAAAACAATGAACCTTTCTTAGAAAATACCACTGCACATATGTGCCATAAGTACACATTGCCAAACAATTGATGCTTTAGTGGTTGAGGCATCCACCTTAGTATTGCTAGAGAAATGAGGAGTCAATCCTTAAGGGCACATTTGTGTGGCAAGTTTTCAAAGAAAAATGAGGATTGGGCAAAGCTTTTCCATGCTACATTAAAATTTACGTTGGCGTGGTCTCTTTTTCATGAGAAAAGGCATAAAAAATGAGATAAGTTTTCGATGATTTCAAGGAAAAGCTTTACTGATATAGGTTTTTCGTTTTGGACATTTTTTTCTCCATGGTAGAGGAAAAATTCCGCATAACTGGTGTTTTGCTAATAAGCACAAACATGCCTTGAGAAGATGACTCCCCTATCACTATCCCAGCTAGCCAAGAAAGGAAAAAAGGAGAAAAGGAAAAAAGAACACCTATGCTAGTTACTAATGGACCTTATTTTTAGGTTATTAATATTATGGCTGTCATGTACAAAAACAAATACGCCCTAATCCCTTAGCATAAAAAGATAAAAATTTTGTTTCCTTTTGCCAAAAAGAAAAAAAGAAAGAAAGAAAATCTGCATTTACATTTTGACCCTTACCCATGCCTCCCTTTTCTATTTTCTAGTATGGGGCTTACTTATGATAAGTCTAATCCCGTAGCGTAAATCTTGACCTATATATGGGCACTAATGGAAGGCACTTCTCTTGGCCATTATTTTCCATTTGATTTAATCACAAAAACTGTTTTGAGCATGATAAAGCTATTAAACTTCCAATTTAAAAACTTAGCTTTAGGATTTTCAGATCAAAATTAAATTTGGCTCACTCTTCTTCCATGCCCATATCTCTCCATGTTCGCTCACCGAGTTTGGCTCAGTAAGAAAAAGTATCACCTGGTAGCGAAGCAGTTAAGTCTCTTTAGAAAATAATATATATATATATATATATATAAATATAATGCTTCTAGGATAGTAGCTCTCACATTATTACGAGAGTAAAGGGGATGACCATCATAGTTAGGCCGTTTGCATTGGATATGGATCTAATGAAGTTCCTTCATTACTCTCGTAGTAGTGTGAAAGTTACTCTCATACGATTATTTCCTATATATATATATACATATATATATACACACACTGTATGTATGTGTTGGGTTTATGTCTTGTAGTCCGGGTTTACCAGATTGGTTCATTGGGCTAGCCAATAACCGGGTTCAGGGCCAAGGGCATTTTGGTCATTGTAGCAAGGCTTCCTTAGGGGCTAAGAAAGTGGACATTATATATACAATGTAATCCGTAACCCTTGACCCTAATAAGCAGGGTATAATAGCGAAGAGAGTGAGTTATCTTTGGCCGTGGACATAGGCACTTTGCAGAACCAGGTAAATCAGTTGTGATTTTTTATGTTCTTGTGTGTGGGTGGATTATTGATCATATGTATTCGCGCTTCTGTACGCACGCACGCACATAATAGTATAAAAGTATGTATGTATGTATGTGAACATCACCTTGAGGATCCCAGGTGATAAGACGCTAGGCCCTCGGGATGAGAAATCAGCAATCTTTGTTGACAGAGGCTTCCCTATAAGGGTTTTGGTGGGGCTCAACTTCACCATAGGTTTCCTGTACATTAGATTTAGTCAGCTTCATGAGAGCAAAGACGGAATACCCATTTTCTTTTCCTGTTGTTATTTATTTATTATTTTTTTCGACACCTCGGCCAAGGAGGCTCGACCCATTAGAACACCCCCATACATAGGGAGAGGATGCTTGCATGCATGGGAAGATTAGAGCACCCGCACACATGGGTGAGATCGACTACACATGGGGAGAGGAAGCACCCACACGTGGGGGGAGGTCATCTAGACAGTGGGGAGAGAACACCTCCATATACAGGGATAAAGCAACTCTAAGGATCAATCCCTAAGGGCCTGTTTGGATAAATGAGAGTGGAGTGAAATAAAGTGGATTTCACATGTGGAGTGAAGTGAAGAGAAGTAGGTTGAAGTTAACGTAGTGTACTTCACTTCACTCCATTTGGATGCTTATTTTGATGATAAGGTTTGGAGTAGAATCTACTTTTACTCAAGGAAATAGAAATATTTAGAGTTGAAGTGAAATGAAGTACATGTGGCTCACAACATTACTTCATCTATTAGGCCAGACTCATCCAAACGGGGTAGAGTTGAAATTTTAAACTGTTATGGCCCATTTAACTTCACTCTACTCTATTTTTTGCGTATCCAAACAGGCCCTAAAGGGCTAGGTGAGAAGTGGGGTTCCCAGTCAAACGGGCGACCCCTCATTCTCCTTAATTGTTGTTGTATATTTTAGTTAGTTACCTGGAAGACCGAGTGTAGGAGAATATTTCTGTTCCAATATCATAATCAACTACAATACAGTGCCAATCATAGCAAGTAATGGCTTGCGTAGGGTAGAAGGCAATGATGACACCAGCAACTCCCGACAACCTCATATTTCTCAGGCCGCTGTTCACATTTGGGTTGTTGACACTAGCTGCACTAATAAAACATAGCACGACCTTTCCTTTCATTCTTGAATCAAGAACGATATCTTCACAGTTGCTGCAAACACAATCCATTTTAGAAACTCAGGTGGCATCAAGATTTTTTGAATTTTATTTAAATGTACTTTATTTTCAAGTAATACAAAATTTAAATGGTGTTTGTGTGTGTCTATTTTCTTCTAAGTACCAAATTTTCTCCCACTTGTCTCTCCTCCTTATTTCCATTATTTCATAATTTCTATTTACACATGCACACACAGATGAACCGAAATGTGAACATTGTTTGATAAATCACATTCAAAATTGTATGGTTAACACTAAATTAATACAATGCGTTCTACCAAAAGAAATAAATAAATAAATTCAGTGAGAAACTAGGGACTTTTATCATAAGGTGGCCCCTTCCATGTATTTAAAAAAAGTTACAGAGCATCTTCTCCTTCAAAGTACTATACAGCAGATTATCCATGGAGATATTCCCACAGTAAAGTAGTTTTTTATTAGCCCGATTGGAGCCCAGAGTCTCCATTGGTCAAGCAAGAAAGTGGGTTCAGGCAGAATTAGTGTTATCTATATGGTGATGGGCGGGGCATTAAAGTAGACATAGTCAAACCAAAATCCAAAAACTAAAGGCTCTTTAAGTCAAGCCAGACGGGGCCTAACCACCCATTCCTAACCTTACTCAAATTTAGGTTCTTTTTCTTAAAACAAAAAAAGATTGCGCATTCAACAAGAACACAGAAAAGACCATGAAACAAAATAAATGAAAACAATCTCAGTCAAACAACTCAAATTTAGTTTATCTTCTGTCTGAAGTTTATAAAGGGAGAAGAAAATAATAATCTCTCACCAGGTCGGAGCATCAGAAAAATCCTGAGGACATCCCAAGTCTCTGAATCCGGTCTTCTTGTAGCCAGTAAATTGGGATTGACCCTACAAGAAAAAGAAAGCACTAAAAATGTTTTTAACTCTAGAAGATTTCAGAACACTCCCGTTGCCCTAATCACACGCATGAACAACTAATTAATCTCCACACTTTGGTGGGTGTTCATCTTTCTGGCTGATCTGTGATGGATGGGTTCGAAACCCTGTGATTCTGTTCATCGACCAATAGGGATGGTCTAGGAAAGGAATGAAACTTATTTAAAATCAATTGCAAACCTCACTTTCAAGAATTTTTATTTTTATTTTTTTGAAATCATGAGTCATTGAGGAGTTTCATCACATTCTCATATATGCTCTTTTTTTTTTTTTTTTTATCTTGATTTGGTTTGGTGGAGTTCGTATTTGTAATAATTATTTGAATTGAATCTTAATTAATGAAATGGTTTGATCATGTCTACCATGATTAAAACTGAAAAATAAAAATGTTAAAAATGTCTACCTGATTAAGTAATGAAAGTCTTTCAAAAATAATAAAATATTTACTGGCCAACATAATTGAAAATAATGAGTTTGAATAAGTGGCACCACTTTTAGATTATTCACTCATAAAAGTTATCTAATATATATATCACTGTTATAATCAATTAGTATACTCTATTTCTTAAATTCAAATAAATTAAAATAAGGATACATTCTTATACTGATACTGTGGGAAATCTTGGTACTAACTAGGATTAGGTCTACTGATAAATTTTTCATATCTAAATCAAATTAACTATTTACACATAGCTACTTGCATCATTCACTTTGTAAAAATTGATAGCGTACGTGGATGTAGGGATGTAAATGGGTACCCAATTCTCCGATCACCCGGAGGTTCCGACCTATTAAAAACCGGGTCTAGGTCCTTATTTAGGCCCCCGATGAGTAAATAGGTTCGGGTCTGGTACTACCTTAGTTCGGACCAGAGACCCGATATATTACTTCAATTTTTTAAAATATCTAAAAACCATGTTTTTTTTAATATCATTCTCTACCTAAACCCGGACTCGGATCCAAATCCCTCTCATATATGGTTTTGGTTCCAGTTCCGGAGGTAAGAAACCGGTTTCGAAACGGTTTTGGGTCCTGATCCTGTTCCACCTTCTCATTAACGGTTCTAGTTCCACCATGGACCCGGATCGAAAATGACCCGTTTACAACTCTATGTGGATGTCTTGCATGCACCTACTTACCAACTATCTTGTGGGCCCCCTAGGGCCTACCAATATTAATAGGAGAGATGGGGGATGGAAAGATCTCCATAAGAGCAACCTATCTTTTAAGTTCATTAGATAATACTAAGAAGTTGAAGGTTTGAAACAAGGCTACCACGCTGTGATTTACCTTGCTCTCCCTGCACCTATAGGGATTATTTAGGAAACCCTCCTTTATTGAAAAAAAAAAAAAAAAAAAAACTCTTAATCAATGGGCCTAAAAGTCTGACTGTTTTAGACACTTATTAATTTTTTTTAAAGAGTTTAATCTAGTGTTGAGTCCCTTCGAATGAGTGACAAGCAGTGGCGGCTCTAGAAACTCGAGTCAGTGGGGTCAATAAAAGACTTATTTTTCTGCAAATTAAATAAATTATTTTTTTCCTTTATCTACATCTGTCATTTACTTCTGATAATTCAATAAATATAATATAAAATCTTAATAATCCATTTACGATAATCCGACAAAGATAATATTGAGTTCTAAAAAAAATTAAACATAAATTTTAATACATTGTTACTAATAGCTCTTAATCCAAAAAGATAATCCAAATACATTAACTTTTGTAACTGCCCTCAATAGGTTTTCATGTGTTGAAATCATTACATAATAGCTTAATTATCAAGACTAGCAACCGCATCAGTCATTTATCCATTGATCTCCCATTCAGTTACACAACATGTTATTTACGTACTTCATTCCTGAAAAAGCTCTTTCTACCATCGCAATTGGTAAAATTAACACCAATTTTAGAAGCAGATAAACCAATTGGTATACGATATCCTTGTCTCCACTAACTTTCTAGGAATGTCATAAATTCCTTTAAGTCCTAAAAACTCATTGCTAGAGCACATATCAGCAATGTTGGCCCATTAAAAAAAATTTAAAATTTTGGTAGACAGTTGGCCCATTAACTTAAGCAGTGGGTATTTTATGGTGACTTTTGATCACAACCATAGCAATAAAGAAAAGGGATAAAGCAAGCTAATGTGGGGGAAAACTCTTAAATTAAGTGGGGTCAAAAGCTTCCCATAAATTTAATTCAAGACATAAAAAAATTATTTTTAAATATTTTTTTAGATCTCAGTGGGGTCAATTGACCCCACTGTCATCAACTTGGAGCCGCCCATGGTGACAAGCATGGGGTATTTGATAATTCTGGGTGGGGGGTTGTGGGTGACGAGATTATATGCATTATACAGGCCCTCTCTCTATGAAGCATTCAAAATGAGGCATATGTTTTTCTTAATAGCCCAAGGACCAAACTTGGAGAAAATTTTAAAGGCCTGTCAATTTGAGAGCCGAGCATAGACAATACTAAGCCTTGCATATCTGAGTCTGAATCTGGTGAGGTAAAACTTCACAGTGACCGTGAATGGTCCAGATCTAGTGATGTAAAATTCCATAGTGACCGTGAATGGACCATTCATGGTCCGCCACATCACCGCGGGTAGCCTGTCATGCTCCGGGTAGGGGCTGCCCGCGGTGACATGGCGGACCCTGAGTGGTCTACTCACATCACCCTGTGTAGACCCACTCGAAGGGTCCCAATTCCGCAAATATGGATTTGTTTGACCATATATATGGGTCATTTGGGTATGAATCTTCTGTGGGTTCTTGTGTCATAGTTATATTAGTTTATTTTATATAATTCTTATGTAAATTTTGTGTGATTCTTATGTAATAATAATCATCATCATCAAAGCGTTGTTCCAATTATGTTGCAATAGGCTACATGAATATTGTTTCTCCATCAGAATTCATGCTTGGGAAAATAAAATTTTATGCTTGGGTTGTGACAAAATTTTATGGTTTCTGTCAACCTTATACTTGATACAACCCTCCTTTATCTAGGCTTGCGACCAGCCTAACAACCTGGCTGTAAAAAGTAACAAAGTTGAGACTATGATGCGATATTCATGAAAATAAGCCGTGTATGATTCTTTTATATATATATATATATATATATTCTCACCGTGCTTCCATGAGAATTATTTATGGGGCCCACCTAGCAACCAATTCAAACTGTGCACAAATACTGACCCCCTCATAGTCACTAATCTCGAGTTTTGGCACCCATTCAAATGGACTAGACTGTTGGATGGAGCGTTGAATTTTTTGTTTAATATAAAGTCATTAAACTCGTGGACCTCAAATGAAGGGGTTAGGGGTATGGGATTGGGGTCAAACTTGATACTTTTGGTGGTCCCACAAAAAATATCTCATTCTCCTCCGGTCCCATCCTTAGATGGGAACCACAAATGGGCCCATAGAAAGTTCTCATGGTGACTTTGTGAGAACAGTTCTCAATATAACAAAGCATATATATATATATATATATATTTACGGATTTTTTCAAGTGAGAACTATTATATAAAAACTTTCAACGATGCCCAATTATGGGTCCCATCTCGGTATGGGAGCACGGGGAATGGAAAAACCTATGTGAGACCACCCTAAGTATCAAGTTTGACCCCAACCCCTTGCCTCTAACCCCTTCAGATATGGCCCAAAAGTTGAATGGCTTCATTTTCAAAAAAAAGATTCAACCCTCGATCCAACAGTTCGGTCCATTCGGATGTGTGCCAATCCTTGAGATCGGTGACCGTCAGGGGGTTCCTAGTTGTGCATGGTTTGGATGGGTTGCTAGGTGGGCCCCACCAATAATTCTCATGGAAGCATGTTGGAACTGGTTCTCGCTTGAATATTATATATATAGGGATGTGATCCAGTGAGAAATGTTCTCACGGAGTCACCGTGAGAACTTTTTTATAGGACTCACTGGGGGCCTCATTTTGGAATGGGACCAGTGGGGATTGAAAGATCTGTATGGGACCACCCCAAATATCAAGTTTGGCCACAATCCCATGTTTCTAACCCTTTCATCCATGGCCGACAAGCCCAATCCATTCGTATGGGTATATAGTGGATCCAACGGTCCAGTTCATTCGCATTTGTGCCAAACCCTGTGGCGTGTGACTACCAAGGGTGTCCCTGACCATTGCAATGTTTGGATTGGGTGATAGGTGGGCCCCATCCATAGTTCTCACGGTTTGAATGGTGAGAACAATTCTCACCTGATTATTTCCCATATATATATATATATATATATATGGGAAATTCTAAAAGCACTCCACTTTAAAAACGCCCTCTTTTTTTTTTTTTTTTTTGTCGTGGGGCTTATGTTGAATCAATCTAGTCTTTTCACACACACTATCCCAGCATGAATAATCGCAAGTCCAAGTTTGACACTCATTCAATGTTTTCTCCTAAAAAATGCTCGGGCGCTATGTAGCGCTAACCGCTTAGGATAAAATTTCGTAAGCTCACGTTTGTGGGGCCCCCACCTTATCTCTCATAATAAGGTGAGAGCATCTCTCAAAGGAGCATCTACATATATATATATATATATATATAGAGGGAAATATTTAAGAAAGAACTAGTTTTCACCTATTATATGAGAACTTTTTTATGGGGCCCAACTAGCAACCCATCCAAACCTAGCAACCAATAGGGAACCGCTGATAGTCACTAATCCTAATGATTGACACACATCCGAATGGACTGAACCGTTGGATCGAGGGTTGAATATTTTTTTTGAATATAAAGTCATTAAACTTGTGGGCCACGGACGAAGGGGTTAAGGGCATGGATTTTGGGTCAAACTTGATACTTGGGGTGGTCTCACGTAGATCTTTCCAACCCCTTGGGTCCCGTCCCCAAATGGAGCCCACAATTGGGCCCTACAAAAAAAAGTTCTCATATAATATGTGAGAACTAGTTCTCACCTGAATATTACCCATATATATATATATATATAGAGAGAGAGAGAGAGAGAGCAAGGCTCTCCTAAGCTCAAGCTTAGGATAAAAAAAGCTAATCCTAAATTTATTTAAGCATGATTCCTGCGTAATTCTTTCTTTCATGGGTTCTTAATAGCGCATTACTATTTCTCTTTAGTTAATGAGTCTCATGTTTTGCCTCATATTCAGATTCACTCTAATGACCTACGTCTTGATGCACTAAAACCTTAAAAGCCAAAATACCAATGGTGAGCATGATTCCTACATAAAATTCATTTGTTTGTTCAGGATTTAATTCCAATTCAGGCTGGAAAACTCATGACTCAAACCAGCTCTAATTGATAGGGAGAGTATCAATGAGAGAACTCGATAATAAGGGCAAGCTTCACCTCACCTGCAGTCCTTGGTAAAGCAATCAGACATGCAAAGCATATGGTGACCTGCGGCAGGAGACACAACCAAAGGCGAGCTAACCCACCAAGTGAGCAATAGCTTGCAAGAGGAAAATGCCTACATTCCAGGCCAACCGAAAAAGACTACAATACCAAGTAAACATTCCCACACCCTACAAGATAAGAGTCCATGTCCCAGGCCAGGCCAAAATAAACTAAATGCCAGAGTCTGGAAAGACCTAAAACAAAAGGCCCCCTCCGCAACCATCTAATTTCTGTCATTAATATATATTACTCTCATTTTGAGAACCTATTAATAAGTTTTTATTCAACTAAATTTTGATTCAACGATTACTCACCATTTTTCATTCTTTTTTTTTCCCCTTATAAACTCATTCAATTAAGGTCTTTAACTTCTAAATTATTTTTATTTTGTTATCTTCTTTTTCTAAATAGAGTAACAATTGGGATCAATTGCCTTGTTGTTTCTAGGGCGAGGGAGATGTATGGTTCACTATTTGTTCTCTTTTACAATTTCATAATGGTTTTTATATCATTTACTTTATGGATTTTAATTTCCTTTCTCATTGATGATAGAAAACATTCATTCTTCCACTCCTGCAGACAAGGATTTGTTAATGAGTTGCTTCAATATTGCTTTGCTTCATTCTGGTCAAGAGGCCTAGCTGCTTTTCTGTTTTATTTTTGTTTTCATCACCTTGTACAACTTATGGAAACACTGAAATGACTCTATTTTTAAAGGTTAGAAAGTTTCCTTCATCTTTGTTTCGAGCCTCATCAAAGGAGGAGTGGATTTTCACTCTTTAGACGTGTAACCAAAGCTTTCGTAGCAGCTGCATAGATGCCATTTTCTTCACACTCAACTTGCAAAGGCAAGTTGATTCGTACAGAGGAGGCTCCTCTGCTTAGTGCATCCCTTGCTTAGTGCCCTGTTTTGTGCCGTGTGTATCTTTGTATCTTTTGTCTTGCTCAGTGCCATGTTTTGGTGGGGGGATTGAATTTATGGTAAGCATGCATGTTGGTTATAGATTTGAATAATGATAGCTACAAATTGGTCTACAAAAGAATCAGTTACCATAATAGTTCGATTGTTCCCGAGCATGATAGGAGAGGGGAAGGATCGATCCATGGTGCTAGCCGCTACTGATATGATCCATGGTACAACATGCTCTACTGTATGTGGACGCGGGCCGCTGTTTCCTGCTGAACAAACAACTGTGATCCCTTTGGCCACAGCTTGAAGCAACATAATGTCGATTATTGAAACCGTATAAGGTGAGGCCGGTCCACCAAGTGACAGAGACAACACATCCACACCATCATGTATAGCTTCATCCACGGCTTTGAGTACGTCAACATTGGTGCAAGAACCGGCTTTTCCAGGAAGATTCCAACAGGCCTTGTACACGGCTAATCGGGCTCGCGGTGCACCCCCTCTGGCAGTCCCTAGCGCAAGCCCTTTGAAGCTAACATCATGCACCAAGGAACCAACAGCTGTGGAGGCAGTGTGGGTGCCATGTCCGACTGCATCTCTAGGGGAGAAGTACTCCATGGCTACTGTGGTGTTTATTTCACCTTCTACCCCTTTGTTGTGCCAACGGGCTCCGATGAGTTTCCTATTACAGTGTGATGAATTGAATTGATCCCCATCCACGCATGCACCTTTCCATCTGGAAGGGATTGGTCCTAATCCTTGGTCACTGAAGCTTTTAGATTCTGGCCAGATACCTGCTCATTTGCAAGCTAAATTTAGAGTTTGGCAAGTTCATCACAAACACACATTCACTTGTATATGATAGTCCATAAACTAATTATATAAAGTTATTAATAATTGACACGGGCTAAGGAAAATAACAAATTCCATTATATAAAGTATTTTCCATGTAGTAAGTTTTTTGAGTTTATGTTACACCCCATCTCGAGTTAATCAAGATTAACTCTAGTTAATCAAGATTAATGCAAATTAAGCATGATTAATCAAGTTAATGGTGGTTAATGACTAGAATGAATCAAATTAGTCACAAGTGAGTGAGTTAAGCATCATGGAATCAGTTTGAAAGGAATTTACTTAATTGAGTTGATTTTTAACCCAAATTAAAGAGATTAAGGACTTTTCCGTAAATACGAATTTTATATTTTTCGTCAAATGTAGTGAAACTTAATACTATCGTGTGTATCTCGACAAATCGTCAACTTTCATAATATATTTATACGCATTTGACTTGAGATGGGTCAAATGAGTCTTGACCTGACTCAAACTAGAAATATGTATAATGTGTGGGGTTAAAATGCAAAATTCTGTTATTAAAGGGTTGATAAGAACCCAGAAGACATTCATACGAATGTTCCAGCAGCAACAACTCAGTGCGTGACCTAGGTTCTTCTCCTTTCTTTCTTTTCTCAAGTTTTCTTCATCTAAGAGTTAGAGTTAAGAGAGGGAATTGATTTCTACATCTTCCACATCATTTTCTTCAATCTTTTTGGAGCAAGAGTAGAAGGAAATCTCATATTTTCCTTTCTTCAAGCTATCAAGTGAGTGTAAAGATTATTTCAGTTTTAATTAGGTTCTTTACCATCTTAAAAGCTTATTGGATTTGTAATTGTATGAATTGGTGATGATAGGGTTAGAGAAAGGGTTTTGTTGGTGGAATTATCTCAAGTAGAGCTTGAAAGAAAAGGGGTTTTTGTGTTAGATTCAATTAATGGCAAGTATAAACAATTATTGTGATTAGATGCAAGTTACTATGGTTTTCCTCTTGATTTTTGTTGTGAAATATGATTTTTGCCCCTATATTTGATTGAATTGTATGTATGTGATTAATTGATTGGAGAAGAAGATGGGTTAATGGTATTTAAATGGGTTGGAAGAAGTTGTGTATGTATGAATGAATGATTGAGGGGATATGAGGTCCCATATTATGTGCAGGTTCAAGAGGAAAGGAATAAATTGAGAATGAATGAGAGAAAAACCAGTTTCAGAATCTGAAACTGGAATTCGTTGCAGGTCCGATTTATCGGACAAACAGGTCAATCGATCAGATAGTCCCAACTGAAACAGGATTTTAGGCCAATCGATTGGACTCGGAGGAATCATGCTGAGTTCGGAATTTTTATTATTCAAATTGAATCAAATGTTCTATTTATGAGCAAAATTGATCTATAAAATAAGTCTAAAGACTAATTATAATACAATTGAAGATTAATAAATCAATTAAGCTTTCCATAAAATAATATCTATGGATTTGGATCCACGATGGATTGAGTGTTAACCGAAGTTGAGTAATTGGATTTTTATTAAAGACAATAGCTTCTAAAGCTAACTGATAGGTTATTTATCGAAACTAGTAGAATTTAAATATTAATATCTGAATTTAAAGAAAAAGAGCATATTGATTATGTCAAGGTTATTAATACTGTTTATAATGCCATGGGTGTTAATTAAGGGGACTTTAATGCACCAAATTCATATAATTTTGATATTCATCGAGAATAACACGTGCATTAAACAACTGAGGATTACACCTAAATGGTTGGTATTGTCTAATTGAATTTGTACATAAAATTGTATCTGAAATGGATTATAAATTGAATTGAATTCTAAAAGAATTGTTATTAAATAGAATCCGTCAAATTGTAATTGAACGGAATAAACGTGCTAAATTGTATTGTTTTTTAGTCTGGCATTACATAGTGATTTCGTTAAGCTCGTTAGAGCTGTTCTTGCTGCAATAAATGATTTTGGAGTATTCCGGAGCTTCGTGGTGATGTCAGTAGTCCCTGGTCCGGGTACTGATAAATCCCACATGCATGTTAATGTATTTCCTTCCTTCAGGGAAGATGAATCCTTCCTTTTAGGGAATATGTAACTTGATATGAAATGCTATAGTAGTTTGCCAAATAATAAAGACTCTCATTGATTTTGAATTGTAATTATATTGTTTATTATTGAATTTAGATAGGTTAAATGTATAATTAGCATATATAATCATGTATTTATTTATACATTGCTGAATTGTTAAATTCATAGTGTTATTGATGGCATTACAGGCTTAGTTGCCCATGCCGAACCTGTCTAGGCCTTAGTGGCAGTGGAGGAGACTACTCCGGCTCCAGGAGGATTAGTCGAATGGAAATGATGCGATAACATTTTATATGAATTTTGGAGACTGAAAACAGTACATGAAACTTTGAGTGAAGTTGTGTTGGAAACATTTCACACTTTATATCCTTACATTGTATTAAATATGCAAGGGTATGGTTTTGTACATAGTGTAAATGAGTTTTTTTTTAATACATGAGCAATGTATATTTGTTTATATTCTACATAATGTATTATTAATATACATTGTGAATTTTATTTGATTAAAGTTCATGGGAGTAAGTACTGGACGCGACTCGGGGTTAACTCGGATTAATCATAATCTCGGGCTCGGGTCGTGTTGGTTTCTCATTGTACATCAATTATATTCAGATACGAATTCTAGATCCATTTGCAACATGAGATAGGAACGATCTCGTTCTTCATGAATTCAAGCAACTTTTTTGTTACCCAGTGTTGTGATCTAGGGCCTAAGAACATCCAAGAGAGATCAATCAAGTGCACACAAGAGAAACAAGACTTCTCTTGCGTGTTTTTAGGCCCAAGATTACAAAACTGGTAATAGAGAACAAGCTGTGTTAACAGCTTCCACCCAAAAATTCCTAGGTAACCCTACATTAGAGAGCATGCACCAAGTCCTCTCTAGAATAGTCCTGCTCATCCATCTTGCAAGAATGGCTTGATGCTAGTACAGATAATGGTGTCAATAAACAGTTGGCCTTAAGGGCAGTGCCAGTAAACAGCTGGAACTTAAGAAGGAAGCTTTAGAAAACTTGTAAGATAAGGTGCGAGCAAATGTTCTAGTTCAACAGGACGTAGAGGAGATGCAAAGCTCAAATAAGGAAAATGCGGTTTGGAAAAATCACATGCTAACTAGGGATATAGAAAGGACGAACAGAGCGATCTTGGAAAGAGCTCATTGTATGTTGTTTACTACATGATTGTCCTAGGGCTTTTGAGCTATGGTGGTACACGCGGTAAGCTACTTGGTAAACAAGTCTCAATACTCAAGGATTGGTTTCAAAACAATGGAAGAAATGTGGTCAGGTAATCCAACTGATTATTCTAACTTGTGAATTTTTGGTTGTCCAGCTTATGCTCACGTAAAAACCGATAAGTTAGAACCAATGGCTGTGAAGTGCATTTTGGTAGGATATGCTCCTACGGTGAAAGGATACAGATTTTGGTATACCAATCATGATTCACCCAAGTTTATCATCAGCATGGATGTTACATTTAATGAGGATGCTTTACTCGATGCAAGAAAGCAGGTGGAGAAGTCAAAGGTAAGTAGCAATAGTGACACCGCCCAGGTGGAGTCTAATGTCCAAGGAAGGAAACAGAGTGCATCCAGCTCCTCTTGCGATACATGAGATAGTCAGACTACATGTGCCAGAGTACATCCGGATCCTCCGACGATATAGGGGATAATCAAATTGTGCAATAGATGTGGTGGAAGAGCAGTAAATGTCGTAGATAGGCAGACTGCAAAGAGAAATGAAACCGCTAGTTAGATACAATTTTGTTGATATGACAGCATATGTGTCGACATCAGACACTGGTCGTGATGGTATGGTTAGATATGCACTGGCGGTTGAGCAATCCACGTCACAAGAGTTAGTGGAAAGGTAGGAAAGTGGTCAACATGCAGCAGCTATGGATGAATAGATTCAGTCTCTTGATGAGGGAAATCATGCCATTGGATGCAACTGGGTCTACGAGAAAAAGGAAGGAACTTCTAATGCAGGTGGAGTGCGGTTCCAAGTTCCTAATCATGTATGCAGTTTGAAGAAATCATTAAACGGGTCAAATCAAGCTTCTAGACAATGGTACATGAGATTTGGTACATTTATGAAGAAATGGGTTAAAGAAAAGTTCATGTCTTTCTTGGACTTGACGTCCCATGTCACTCGCCATTGAAGAGTGAAGACTACGCCCGATGACAATGGGCACAGGGACGTACCTTTCAGTGAGGTACAGGAAGACTAAATATATTGCCGATTATTCTTCTAGTGGCTTGAGTTCTATAGAATTCAAGTCAATGTGGAGATTATTGGTTTTATGTCTTGTTTTTCGGGTTTACCGGATTGGTCCATCCGGTTTGTCAGGGACCGAGTTTTAGGTCAGGGGTATTTTGGTCATCGTACCGACACTTTCATGAGAGCTAGGAAAGTAGAGATTATAAATATTATGTAATCTATAACCCTAGACCTAAGGTAGTGGAATAGTAAAGAGAGTGAGTTCTCCTTGGGCGTGGACTTTGGCACTATGGCAAACCATGTAAATCTCTCGTGTGATTTTCTCTCTTCATGTGTGTGGCTTGATTATCAATCGCATATATTAGCACTTCTGCACGCATGGGCACACCACCAAGCTATAGGGGGCTAGGACCATGCCATTAAGTGAGAGAAGTAGACATTGGATGTGGTGATGGAACCCCCACGTCACAAAAGTATACCACACGTGATGTGAGGGAGCCATCGGGTGAGGGGAGGTGGCATGCTTAGGGTTCAAACCTTGGGCAGCTTGGTGAGAACCGATGCCTCTTCCCATTGATGTAAGAGTTCTTTCTTGAATTCAAGCAACTTAAATAAAAGATCAACATCTATTGCAAGATCTTTTATTTTTCTCCCATGGCAAAATCGCCAAGATTTTCCATTTGAACCTAGCTCCGCTCAACAAAATGTTTTAGGAGTTCAAGCTCAAATAACCAACGGTCTTCAATTGTTTTTTCTTCCTTCTCATAGGATAACTATATATATATATATATGGCCCTACTTTATTATGTACACCATTTCCCTTTGTTATTGTGTGAGGGAGATTTTGCTTATACCCATGTATCTCACTTTATAATATAATCTTGTCGAAGAAAAAATGATCAACTTGAGCCTGCTCATTCTCCAAATGGGTCAACTCAATTTAAGCTCTAAGGTCCATATTGAACTCTAGATCCCAAATCGCTAAAGGCTCAATCATAGTGACCAAGATTGTTAAATATTGGTTTCTAAGGTCGTTTCTCAAGCGAGAAACCAGACCCGTTTGGCGCCCATTTTGTGAGAGAGAATCTAGGGAGATAGAGAGAGGATGTTGAGAAGTGTGTTATACCTAAGGGGAAGTATTGAAAAGTATTTATGCTGCCTTGACTAACACCTTAAGGTTTTGGTAAGAATGGGTATTTGAAGAAATTTAATTCGGTATTAGAGACAATCCGAATAGCTGAATGGGTTCCACTTAATGGGGAATGTTGAGAAGAAAAATTTCTCATTCGTTGGCTACCCATTACATTCTAACGGATATTGTGTGTATGATCACGATAATGGGATAATCATGGAATGTCGGGATGTGCTTTTCTTTGAGTGTCCGACGATTAATCCTAGATATAAACAACATGTGGAATTGCATGAGATCTCTAAGGATAAGGGCATTCTAACAAGTGAGAGTTCCGTTGTAGGCAACGTTGGAAATGAAAGCCTTGGCCAGGTCTCACTTGAGGAAGAACAGTCTGCCATATTAATCGGTAGACCCGGTTGGGCAAGGAAACAACCGGCATGACTATTGCAGTTTAATGGAAACTGTTCAGGAGAAAGAATCAGTTGATAAGAGCCAGGTATTACAATTAGTTGATCTACCAAAAGATCAAAAACTATTGGATGTAAATGGGTTATTAAGAAAAAGATTCAAGTCGGATGGATCCTTAAAAGATATAAAGCACGATTAGTAGCTAAAGAATTCACACAAATGGAATGAATAGATTACGATGAGACATTCTCTCCAGTAGTAAAGTTCCAATCTAAAAGACTCTTAGCCGCAATGGTGCATGTCGTGACCTAGAGTTACACCAAATGGAGGTAAAAGCAACTTTTCTAAATGGAAAATTAGAAGAGGAAATATATACAAAATAGCCCGAGGATTTTGTAGTGCAAGATTACAAGGACAAGGTGTACTGTACGGCCTGGACCATAATTATATGTATCAAGAATACTTAATAATAATTAGTAGTAACTAATTGGATTTGTTAGTTTTCTTAGGTCACGTTTGGCAACCAACTTTAGGAAAAAGATTTTTGGTTTCCCTAAAGTTGTGATAGATCCATGTTCGGCAATGTAAATCCCTGAGGATTTGGACAAATGGAAATCTTCATTTGTTGGGATCTTCAGATCCGACCACCCCTCATAAGATTTGAAAATCCCCATTTAAGTAGATTTACACACCGAACCCTATTTTTCTCAGCTATATGCATCGATACACCAATATTAAAGTGAAATCCTTAACTCTACAAGTCCCCAGCGACGAATACTTACTCCAGTGGTAGTGAAGAATCATCATATCTATAGATTTCTTGTCCGTTACATGTTTTTAGTGTTTTAGTGATGGACTAACTTAGTTTGAGGGTTAGAACGTGTTTTGAATAGGTTCGGGAAGTTTTGAGAGCATTTTGGCTAAATTCGATGACTTTAGGGGCCTAAGTTTAAAATTCGGTAAAGTTAATGGGGTTATCTGTAATTTTTGAAAATTCATGTGTTGGCTCCGTTTGATAGAGAAAATTGACCCCTACAACTTTCATATTTTTTCCAGACCCATCCGACACTTAGAAACCCCTCGTTTTATGTTAATTCAGTTGACAGGGGGATATTGTCCTCATTTTCAAAAAATCTGCCTAAATTCCCAAGTTCCCCGAAACACATCATATTTGGGCTTATTAGAAAGAGGATTTAATTTTGTGAACTATTGTATTTTACATCACATTCATTCGAGATCTAGATCTCAAGATTCAGCCTTGAAGACTTTTTAAGTTGTGGGCCCCACGTGTCCATACTATATAAGCCACATCTCTTTCCAATTTTCCTTATTTATCTCCTCTCCACTCTTGCATCGATCTAGCACTCGAGAACACTCTTTCTCTTTTCTTCTTCACTCACTTTCTCCTCCAAATGCCACCGGAGCTTCGCCAATTCAAAAACAGAGCTCGTCATTTTCTTCGCCATGATCTTCTCTCTTCACTAACCCATTTTGAGGCCAATTCATGTCTTGAGCCCCTAAGTTGGGCCATTTGTCGTTCATTTGCCATCTTAGAGGTAAGATCTTCTCTCCATCTTCTAGGTAGAGCTAGGGCAGGCCCTTGTGTCTCTTTATGCCCACATGCATGCCCTAATTCGAACTCTTTCATGGATTTCCAAATTCTAGGTTTATAAGGTTAGAAATTTGGGATTTTTGTGTATAGGTTTGTTCATTTGGATTTGGCTTGACTAGAGGCTTATTTGGGACCCCACTAGACCAAGGCAAGTGATTAATTCTAAAATCTTGATGTGTTTTCTTGTGTGACATTGATTCCTTGCTCTACTTCGCTAATTTCCTTGGTTTTGTACTCATGTTTAGCTTATAAATTTGTTAATCAATTGTAGTTATTGGTAGCTTATTTTGGTGTATAATTGATGGCCAAATGATCCTCTAGATGTGGTGTAAAAAAACCCCAAAAGTTGGCCAAACGAAGGGGAAGAAAGATGGAGAAATCGCAAGCCAAAGTGTCATGTCTGAAAGGTTCCTGGCATGGCGCGACTAGTCGTGAGAAGCTCACAGCTAGCTGTGGGCCTTGTCCGATGGCCATAGGGTCCATGTCCGAATGGACTGTTTTGGGGCTGTTTGAGCACTGATTCCTCCCCGATCTTTTTCAACTATTTTGAGGACTTGTACACTAGTTTAAGAGTCATTGTTTGCCCCCTCTAATGTACCAATTAGAGGAATAAAATATTAATTCTACGAGCTAGAATCACATACCTTAGACTTAGAATTTTGGGACTATGACCTGGTCTCACTCGAACATGATCCTCGGATTACGTATTTGAGTAGTTTGAGTTGCATATAACATCTTGAATTATTCGGAGGCATGTTTAAGACATTATTGAACTGAATGTATGCCTATTTAAGGCTTAAGGATGCATGTTACCTTCGGAAGCACCAAATACACAACTTCTGGACATACGAACCTTAAATACGTAGAAGTGCATTTCATGATGCCTTAACATGTCAAAGGTTGTCCCTAGACCTAAATAGGCTGTTTCGGAGGTAATCCTCACCGGTTTAGTCAATCAACCTATTTCTTGTAGTGTTACATACATAGTACTTGCTTGCACGACGTATGCCTATTTCTCTTGTACACGTTAGTCACCCACCACCAACACTTTCGTACCCGGACTTAGAATGGCTGGTTAGGTCTAAAAAGTCATGCTATGGGGTGAGTGAGCATTTAAGGCCACTTCTGAACCCCTAGGGTGACAAGATCCTAGGTTCAGGGTGTCATGAGCTCGGCATGGGTGCGATCACGTGCCGCATCCATCCTCGCGCACCGGATCCGAAATATACTCTTTCTATCCCTTTGGGACACATTATTCCCTTTTAGAATGTTGTTTAATTGTTTCCAAACCCTAGTATTGATCTTAAAACTATTTTCAACTAAATTAAAATGTTTTACTTATTTTTGTCTGAAAAGACCCGATTTACTAGATTTAGCCTTGTTAACCTCTGTTTTCGCCAGTCTGAGGTACTGTCTGCTTAGCCTGTTTGTTCTCAATTCTTGTAGGCTTTAACCCTTACTTGAATAGACCAATCTAAGTCGGGGTTTGGATTATATTTATTATCATGTCGCTGCAGTTGGTTTCCCCGTATGCACTATGGTCACGCCGCACGCAACTGTGAGTTAGCCACCACCATGGCCATGCCGCACGCAGCTCAGGGTGAGCCTTATCTCTTTGTTTGTACTCTACTCTGTCACAGTCACTCCACCGCAACCATGACGGAGAACATAGCACATGTGGTTGACATTTTGTTTAGATGATGATGATGGATAGTATACTAGTTCATGTACTTGATTCAATACATGCTTCTTAGTATTTGTTTATGCATGACTTGCCAAGTTTACTATCCTTATTACTCTGCTAATTGTCAGCCTTTTTAGATTTTAGTTTGCGGCAAATATATTATGATTATGTTATTAATCACCTGCCAGATCGTCGTTTATGACCTTGCATATTTGGTGCTCGGGTCCCTACGCCTTTGCCCTTGAGGAGGAGTACCAGGAGGCGGTTGAGGAGTCGCGACCCATAGTTAAATGGTGTGCAGACGATGTTGCATAGACATTGGAGTCTTTCGCGAGCAGAACGATAATACGGGGGAAGCGAAATTTTGTATTTTGGGTTTTTTGGGGCATGTACCGGTCTCTGTTGACTATTTTATTTTGTTTATGTAATTAAAACTCCCCTTTGTGTAAATATTGAATGTTAATGTTATGAGAATGTCTATTTAGATTCTCTTGCACTCTAATACACTTCTCATTGCTATTAATTGGTTCTGATTTGCCACGCACTTATGCATAGCTAGGCTTTGGGGTCAATCCGTCCAATCCTCGCAGCAAGAATCTATTGGAATTCGTGCATGCGGGTGCAAGTGCACCACGACACCCCTAGGCATAGCCATGTCCCTTGGGGAACGGGCCGGTCTTCGCTAGTCCGACCTCGCTTTAACTCCACATGAGGCTTTTTTAAACTGTGCAACAAGATTGGGTTGAGATCCCATGAGCCAAAGTGGACACTATCGTGTGGATAGTGGGCCTAAGTCATTACATACTTATCATCATATATATATATATATATAACGTACTTCATAGTAATTTATTTTCACTAGAGATGAACCCTTTCATAATTGCAGTAATGGATGTCTGATATCTCGTTCATTGTCAATCTCCACAGGCATTGATTTTCTGCCATAAATAAATTTGGCATTGATAGAGAAAAACAAGTTTCTTACTGACCCCAGCCAAGTGGTCTTGCACCTAAGAGAGAGGCCGCAGACAAGGGAAGCTAGCCCACTCACGTGGGGAAGGAAGTGGAAAAGGAGCCTACATACGTATAAAAAGGCAACATACCCAGGGTTCGAACCCTGGGCAACCAAGTGAGAACTGCTTCTCGTTACTACTAATAAGGTGCCGTTCTTATAAAACAAGTTTCTTATTTATGGCTTTTTGGCATAATATAATTTAATATCTTTTTTGTCAATTTATTCTCAATTAATTTTCTTCTCTACAGATTTCATGATCGCCATGAGCTCAATTCTCTATATGACCATAACTAATAGAACTTCAACGAACATCTGGTAACTTATAATATGTAATTAACACATATCAATGTCTAATATCAAAAAATGTTCTCGTACGAGCATACTGCAGGTCCAGTCTAGCATTGTGGGCCCACATGGGCTAAACGTTGACCTACGCAACGCTTTTGATACTATTTTCCTCTTATGATCTAGCATTGGAAACAGTTTACACAAACGGAATTTTACCATGGTTGGATTGAGTATAAAAAGTTACGATACTATTAAACTTTAAGCACGTTAAAGCGAGAGTAAAGTTATTCTGGCTGAGCTAATCTTTTGAGTTCCCTTTCTCCATAAGGAGACCTTAACATCTACCGTCTTCGCATTGATAAACATGTATTTAAGTGGGCCCCATAAGTTGCACTGCACATTATATGCAAATATGCAGTCCAACTCATAGGAGGACATCGCCCTTTAATCTGATCATTTTCATTTGAGTGAACATTTTTTTTTTTTCATTTTCTAGGAATTAAAAGATATGTGGTCTATTCATTTAATAATTGTTTAGATATAATGACTTATGTGGGCTCACCAGGGGCACCTTTTTCTAGTTTTTTTTTGTGACCCCGGCGAAGGGGCTGCAATCCTGAGACTCATGACACAACTCACACATATGAGGTGATGGAAAATCACACATGAGAGGAGAGATAAACACAATTCACACATGCAAGGTGATGGAAACTCGCACATCCGAGGAGACATAGACACAACTCACACATGTAAGGTGATATAAACTCACACATGCGAGGAGAGTAAATACAACTCACACATGAGAGGTAATAAAAACTCATATATGTAAAGAGGGAGGAGGCTGGGTTCGAACCCAAGACATCCCAATGAGAGCTGCCACTCCTTACCACGTTAGAATGAGATTTGGTGAGGGCCATACGAGATAGAGCCATGCATTTCGATTGGTATGGGCCATAAGTGGGCCCACATAGGAGCGTCACAAATCTCTCTTAGGTTTTAAAAGAAATATAAATCGATGTTGTTTAACCTTTTAAAGTAGATTTTAAGAAATGACAGCTGACAACTCGGTTGGTTGGCAAACTAATTTGTCACCTGAAACTATGTAGGGATCGATCCCTCGGTATACTATTATTCCCACTTGTATGAGCTTATCTTCCCACTTCGTGGGCTCCCTTATGTCTCATCCCCATCAGATGGGGCAGAAAAAAAAAATACATAACAGCTATGTCTCGGGTTTGGTTTGGTTTGGATGCTGCAAAAAAGTTGTTTAAGGGAGAGTTACACATGTTTAAAATCAATTTCTGCTAGTTAGGCACGTCAAATTTGATTTAAGTAACACCTTTGACTCTAGAGGTGTCCACAAGCTAGGTTGGTCTAGGCCAAAGCTTGTCTAGGAATGCCTCATTCAACAAGCAGGCCTGAGATTCATACCAGAATCAGCCTTTGTCTGATAACACACTGGGAATTTAATCATACGTAAACCCTGGCCTGGCTTAGGACTGGAATGCCAACCCCAAGATCACCCCTACCCAATTCTGTCCAAGGCCATACATAAACCATGAGCGAACTAAAATGCCCAACCAAAACTAGTCGTTGGTCTTTTCACAACCCAACCAAAGATAGCTCGATTAATGCACAATTTGGCTAGTAGTGGGTCCTTAGTGAGTAGTAGTAGGCAAATATTGTCCGAGATATGTTCAGGTATAGTCTAGAATTTTTATTTTTTTTATCCTAAAGTGGCTGAGACCCATGAGAGAGCCCACACATTCCTCAGAAAAGAGCGTGCGCAAGCACAAAGAGAGTCCACACATGTGGAAGAGAGCTTGTACAAACAGGAAGAGTGCAGCATATTCAGAGATCAAACCCGGGCTGATTGGGTGAGAGATAGGGTTGCTGACCAACTAAGCAACCTTTGGCTCTCGGCTATAATCTAGACTTAAAGTTAAAAATCATAAAATAAATTTTCAGTTTGAAAAAGAAAAATGCCCAATTGGATATGAAGGAGTTTAACAGAGATTTTTTCAAACTTTTTGGAATAAAATCTGGTGCGAGAGAAAGAGAGAGAGCTTTTTTTTTCAAATATATCTTATTTAATGTTTTTTTTTTTTTTTTAATGAAGAACAATGCCTCTTGGCTCCAACTAGGGCTTGCCAAAAAAAAAAAAAAAAAGGGCTTGAACACAGCTATCTTTTTGAAGATATTTATTACACTCGTATATCAGAGATGATTTGTATGATATTCTCACATGAATTTATATGAAAAGTTAATCATTTACGAAATAGCCATATGATGTGTTTTTTTATATACATGTATAATTTGTGAATAGTATGATTTTGATTTGTATGTTAATTAGTAATGTTTAAAATATACATTATGCTCTAGAAATTCATTATTAAGCACATGATTTATATAATATACACAAATTTACTATGCGTGGGTAAGCCTAACTAATAAAATTGAGAGAGAGAGAGAGAGAGAGAGAGAGAGAGAGACCTGTATCAATGACTCCAACGATAATTCCATCACCCATGTTGCTCTCGGGATAGGGATTATTAGTTGCATGAGAAAAGGAGAGGCCAAGATAATCCCAACTTCGGGTGGTGTGTAGCTTGTGAACCATTTTAGGTATTACATCTACCACGCCAGGCATTTCTGCAAAATTAAAGTGTTTCAACAACAAATCCCAACAATCAACTTCTAGTTCAATATCTAATTACCTTTTGTTTCCAAAAACAATGACCTATGATCTAAAGATCACATTGCTTCTCTTTTTTCTGTTCTTGGCAAAGGAAAATTTTACCAAGCAAGAAGCTTCAAACACACTATGGAGGATTAATGGATCACAATTGCTTATCAACCTTCAACTCAATTTTATCTCTTATACCAAAGCAAGTTAGCTTTAAAGAAAAAGGGCTGGACTAGTACTTCTATGAGAAACAAATTCTTTTGCACCAATGACACTGCTTAGTTCAATCTTTTGCTATATGTAATTAAGTTCTAGGTGATAGCAGTTATTGAATTACCATCGCCATCATCGTGTCATCATTAAAGCCTTGTCTCAACTATACTTTGATCAGCTACACAAATTTTTTTCCCCATTTCAATCTATCATTGTCAAACCCTCACATAAATTATACCTTTTCAGATCTATCCTCGCTATTTTCGTCCATGTCTTCTTTGTCCGATCTTTTTCTCTTCAGGGCCTATCAACATGCATAGAGGAGATTTTCCTCAGGCACCATTGTTGGGTGCCATATATAGAAATGTTTAATGCATCTCTATCATGTCTTTTTTGATTTATCATCTATTGAAGTACTTACCCATAAATGCCTTCGAACATGCATATATTTGTTCTCTTTTGCTTAGCTAATAGTATGAAGTACATACTCAAAGACACCAATGTCATTAATGATGTTGCATAGAGGTGGCAATCGGGTCGCATTGTGCTAAACGGGTTAGATAAGCCTAACCCATATCCGACCCGTTTATTAAACTGGTTGAAAACCCCTAATCCGCACCCACCACGGGTCAACTTGACCCGACCCACTTAAACTCACATAACCATTGCGGGTTATACAAGTCAGGTCGACCCGCATAACCCACATCCATCTAGTAAATCAATCGACTCAACCATGGTTCCTTGCCTGACCAAGACTAACTTTTAAGCTCAAATTTGGTCTAATTTCATTTCAACAATCATTTGATGCACATTGTCTTGCTTTCCGATTAATAGAAAGGGTGGGGTTTAATTGGTTAAGGTTCATTCATTCTTGTTTAGTATACACATTAAAACAATTAAATTCAATTTTATCTCAAATAAATGGGCTTTGCGGGTCAAGTGGGTCAACCTGAACCCGGCCCGCTTAATTGCGGGTCATGAATACTTGACCCGTGACCGACCCGCCTATCAAACGAGACGGGTAGGTTTGGCGGGTCAGGTCGGGTCATGTTTTACCACCTCTAATGTTGTACACACACACACCCCCACATATATATATATATATATATATATATATATATAAGGTTTTAGATTTCTAAAATAGATTTGGGTATCTTAAAGGTCTCTTTCTCTTGACATGTGTCACACAAGCTCAAGTTCAAACTCTGGTTTGAGTACCCCTTTCAGCAATTTAGTTCCAAGTCCGTTCACAATTTGGACAAAACCCGAAGCTAAAACCATCTTCATTCAAATTATTTTCCAAGACCGCTGAGGTGATTCGGGACTCGCCCAAACCTGTAAAAGTCCATTATGTTTTTCAAATGGCCTCTTCAACTTTTTGAATTGTTGAGAGCAGTTTTAACTAGACAACGCTAATCACAACAGGAGAAAAAAAAAATTATGGCTCTCTGTCCATTGAACCACACATAAGCCACTAAATGCCTTATATATATATATATATATATATATATATATATACTTATAAAGTTGGTAAAGATTTATGTTTGTACTCAAAAGATCACTAGGCTAATGAGGTGCATATTAATTAAAGGTGCATGATTTTTAATTATAGATGATTTTAACTCTGTTCATATCGGCACACCAAGAAGAGTGGTAAAGGTCCCAGGTTTTTTTAACCGCCGGATAAAAAAAATAATAATAAATGAATAAATAAGAGAACAGTTATAAAGGACGCACGGCGAGCTCAATAATAATTTCGGTCCATTTTGACAATTTGAAGCAAATCTGCTCAGGCCAACTCATTCAAACATATGCCCCAATACACACAATATATGTTCTAAAATGTAAATGACATGGTTTACAGCACCCAAGCAAGAAAGGAGATCTTGTTGTCTACAGGATCTAAGCATGAAAGGTGGCTAGATTCTATATACAAGGATTATTTGAGATAAACCTGCCATCGTCTTCGCCTGAGAATCCGTCAACCGCGCAGCAAATCCAGAGAAACCATATTTGTAATTATATATGATCGAATCAGCTGCCAATTCTTTGCTGCAATTTCCAAAGCCAAGTGTAAAAATTGTAGCACATAATAAATTTTTTTTTTTTTTTTTTGTACCAAGCCAAGGGGACTAGAACCCAAGAGAGAGCGAAAGACCGCTCACATATATAAAAGGAGCCCGCACACGTAGGAAGAAAGCTATACAAGTAGAAAGTAAATCTACACATATATAAACAGACAGTATTTCTAGAGTCCGAATACTAGACAGTCAGGTGATAACTGTCATGATGCTCGGATAAGGATCTATTTCCATATCAAAGACCTTGAGTACTTGATGATGGCATCTTAGTGCATCTTGAACTTGTACAAACTAAAATTTCAGCGAATACTTTACAATTTACCTGGTTCCCAACACGGTAGCAAGCACGTTATGGTGTGAGTCTACCACAAGAGACAGATCGCTGTGCTGCCTTCCACCCATATAGACAATATACATCTGAGAATTTATTAGGCACGTCTCATTGTCAAGTTAAGAATTTAATGTTCTCAAGTTGAAAACGAGAGTAGAACCCAGAAGTAGATCGTGTCCTCACCTTGCTTGCAGCATTTTCAGATGAAGTAGACAGGTGTTGTTGGTAGCTGATGAGTAGGAAGAGCAAAGTGCATTGAGCAGAGAGCATGATTGGAGTATATTTCTTCATCTCTATTAGGAAGTGGATGAGAATTGGGAACAACCGAGGATAAGGCCTTACTCCATCTCTTTCTATGGATGGTATTTAAAGAAAAAAGTAGCAAGACCATCACTGTTAATCTCCACTCACGCGAGAGAGTAAGATCCCCTTCTTTTCTGATTCGTAATCAGAGAGAGAGAGAGAGAGAGGCAAAAGGCAATGGACAATTTTTTCCTATTGCCATGGGCCAGGAACATTTTCGTTTTTTCTCGCTAGTGGCAAGAAATGATAAAGTACAACCACTGTTTTGGATATTCTTTGTTTGCTTTCTAATTTCGAATGAAAATTAATATGAAAGCGAAGCTGGATGATGCATGGAGTCCTCTACAGGGAATTATATATACGAACAACCTTAATAATTTTGATGTGGATTGGGAATTTATTAAACACTTGCCATTCCTTTTATAATTATTTATGGTCTATTTTAAAGTTGTTTTCTTTAGCCTGAATTTGATACTTTTAGTTAATTTTTTTTTTTTTAACTGTTTAATGGGAGATGCCTCTATTGGAGGATCTTTACCGAATGATCATGTCTTGCTATATATTTACCTCTTCGTAAATGAATTCCGCTTAGCATTAAAAAAGGAAAAAAGAAAAAAAAATTTCGTGAAAGCGAAGGTGGATGGTGCATCGAGCCCTTGAAAGGGTAAACTGAGCTAAGGGGCTCCATCGTTTCAGTTGCTAGGGAATAATTATAGGACCAACCTTAAAATGGATTGCTTGGACCACCATAATGATTCGGATGTTGACTAGGAATTTATTAAACACTTGTCATTCCAAGTTAGATAGAGAAAGAATTTACAACTTCATCATTTTTAAATTGGAGAAAGAGAGTTCGAGGGCCGTACTTACGTTGCTTACGGCATTTTCCGATGCAGTGGACAGTCGTCGTTGGTAGCTGAGTTGTATGTGCAGACAGAGTGGTTGGAGGACTGGGTTTCTACCTTTGTATTAGAAAGTGCACGATAGGTAAAGGAGGATATATTAGAAATTTGTTCGATCTAATTTATACTCCTCTTCAGTTTGGGGGTTCAAAAGGCACTTTCTTTATATCCACATAAGAGATGGTCCATTAATTATACGAGTGGGTGTGGGGTTACTTGGAAAGCAAATTACTCATGTAAAAACGAGTCAAAAAGGCACCTTTTTAAAAGGATTTTGTGAGAAAATTGAAAATAGTGAAAAAGATGATTTTTTACATGTATCTCGAGTTAGGATTTGAAGAAACGAAAAAAATCAAGATTGGAGGGGAGTGAAGATCTAATGTACTCAACTATAAAAAGCAGGAGGCTGTATAAAATATATGATCTTGTTTATAGAAACATAAAGGTGCGGAGTGTGTGTGTCTTTATGTATGTGATGTTGTACAGCCAAATGGCTGTATAAAGCCTCTGTTCTGAATCAAATGAACGAAACACAATATATATATATATATGATTCAAATTTTAAGATTGCAAGAGATTTCGTTATACCAAAGCACTTAGACAATCTTTTAAACCTTCAATACACATGCATTTTCTTCACACACCACGAAACAACTACAGCACAATCTAAACTACTAATAATCCAACATAGGTTTGCGCATTTCATTATATGGATTGGAAGAGTTTCATTTTTAGGTATTTTCTAAATTATTTCTTAGTACCACCATGGAGGTTGGTGATGGTTTTTTTGTGGATGATTCCACTGGCAGGAAAGAAGGGTCCAGCGAGGAAATGATAACGACAGGCTATTTGGCTTTATTTCTAAAATCTCAAAATCATTGATTGGTTCCTGTTCAACTGACAGACGGACTAATGATATTTTGGACCACAACCTTGAAAACATTTTGGGTAGCATGAAAAGTTGGAAGCTTTCACACTCCTTGTGTTTAATGGGGGCCCTGACAAACTTTAAAATGGCTTTCTCAAGTGCACATGTGACTATGAAACTTTTGTGTCCTTCGAGGTATGACATTAGATTTGTCCTTGCTTGGGACCCATCCACTAAGCGATGGTGACTAATGGCTTCTGTATTTATTTATTTTGTTTAGCAGAGGGTCCCTAATTTTTTAGACTAGATTAATTCCTTGGGGCTCAATAAGAAGTCGGATAAAATCCCTATGGCTCCCAGGTAGTAATACTAGTAGACTAAACATTCGATTTCTTAAGAAGAGAAACCAGAAATCGATACCAAGACCTCTAGTTATCAGAGAGAAGAAGAACCATTGATTCAATATATTTCACATATCTTACAAGAAAGAATTATAGGTCATCCATACAATCTTCACGCACGGGCAGCAGCAGTAACTTATTTATTTCCTTTTTCCTCACTGTTACAAATGTGTTTGAGGCTTTGAGCTCACTTCCTTCAAACCTTGTGTGGGTGCTAGTGTGCTACTTTATGCAAAGTTTTAGAGATTTGTATGATTTATAATTCATCTAAAATCTGGATCCCACAAGATGATGATGAAAGACCTCAAAACGATAGTAGAGTCCCTTAAATGTGGTAAAAACAATTTATTGACAATTTTGCTTGAGACCCATGCACGTTACCATGACTCATGATATCACGAGATTTATAAGCTTTTGAGAAATATAGCAAGTAAACAGCAAGGAATATATGATATGATATTTTATTACAGCTTAATTCTCAAAAGATAAAATCTACACTCGGTAATCAACCAAAAGGAGCCGTAGGCCTCTGCCTTTTCCTATAAATTCTGCAAAAAAAAAAAATATCACTCTGGGATTTTGAGAGTGGAAAAACTCATGATGTCATGAGTCACAATATCATGGGATTTTTGGGGGAAATAGTTAAGACAGAATTTTGACTATAGTCAAATGATTCTGCTGTCATTTTCGAGATCTTTCGTCATATAAACTGCTTAAAATCGAAGCCCTCTTCTTTCAAGGAATATGGTCAAGTTTTACTCTAATATGGGTTAGCCCTACTATAAGATTAAGCTTATATATAAAAAAAATTGTACATAAAATATAAAAGATCATACCTTTTACGCATAATCGGCCATGTATATGGTGGAGCCACTCATATTTGTTTAAAATTAGGCCATACTTATAAAAGAGGAGGATGTTGATTTGGAATAGTACAGATTTTTAATATGTCGGCCCCATCTGGAGTTTCACTACTCTCATTTGTATGAACTTTGAGTTATCCAGACTAGTTTAATGAGGAAGGTGACTTGTTTTAGACATTTCTTCTCCCTTCAACCCACAAAGCTTTGATTTATGCCTAAGAAGTGTGAATTTGGAAATGCCAAGGAAAATTGACGGAAATGCAATTTACTTCATTTTTTATTTATTTTTTTGTGGAAATGGTAGGAAATACAAATTTGTGACAAGTACAAATTTGAAACACTTATTTTGCGTCCAATATCTGTACCTATTTTATTTTGGGTTATATGATTTAAAGAAAACAAGCTTGGATCTATGTGAATATCAAACTCGAGTATCAAGTTTGATTCAGGGTTCTGCTAGTTGCATTTATGCAAATACAAATTACCAAAAGGTAAAAAAGAAAGAACACTGTTTGATTGGAAGGGATGAAAATTGGTCTTAACTTGCAAGACTCAAATTTGGAGATCTTATTGGTATGTGCAACATCAAGTTAAATAGAAACCGTCAAAAAAGAAAAGTCGTTATTGTTGGTAGGAATGAATGGTGGTCCCAAATAAAAGAACTCAAATTAAGAAAATATGAGCTCAGTTGAGCCCCATGAGCTGAATCACATCTAAGCAAAAGAGATAATTATAATATTTTTTGGTAGGCAACTTTTTTTTTTCTTTTTTACTTTAATTTGAAGTGCATTTTGAATACCTATTAAAAAAAGTGTCCCATGAGCATTTCATATTTTTAATATGCGGGGACACTGATTTCAGTTTTAAGTTTATCATTAAGACATGTTAATTCAGTGAAGTACGAAGGTTGAGGACTCTCATATTTGAAGAAAATGTTTCATTTCTCTTTGAAGACAGGTGAGATTTGGCTAAATTTATAATTTATTAAAAGTAAGTATCTTTGTGTGACCGAATTTCAGTTAATCAAAAGTGGTTTAATTTAATGATTATTGTACCATTAACGGATCTACAAGGCTTGGTTATACGATATCTTGTATTTCGGTTTGACTGGATTGGTTATTTGGGTTAGCCAATGGCTAGGTTCAAGGTCACATGTATTTTAGTCATTGTATGAGGGCTTTCTTGGGGGCCAAAAAAGCAGAGTTTATATATTGATGTAATCGGTAACCAGACTTTGAGTAAGAGAGTTGAGAGCCCTATATCCCGTGGTGTCGGAGTTTTTTGAATGGAAGGGGCGCATATGAGAGCAAGATTGAGACCTATGGGGGAGAGTAGGCTAAGTGTTAGAGGGTTTGGAATCTTTATAACAAATTGTTCAAACCCTGCATAGATTGCCGAACCATTTAAATCACTTGAAATGCTTGTGGTTAATTGATCCTGCATGTTTTTCCCTAATTAAATTCCCCATCAAAATGGAGGCACGGAGCCCTTGAAAGGGAAATGACAACCATGCGGCTGACTAGCTTCACTTGCTTAGAGGGAAAAAGTAGCAAGACTGGTATTGCTCCTTATCTGATTAGAAAGAACGAAGGGAAAGGGAATCATAATTCTAACCATGACTGACTTGGGACATCTGTTTAGAGTTTGTCCCACATTAATACTTGTTCGTTATGTTTATCATTAAGACATGTTAATTCAGTAAAGTACCAAGGTTGAGAACTCTCATATTTGAAGAAAATGTTTCATTTCTCTTTGAAGACAGGTGAGATTTGGCTCAAATTATAATTTATTAAAATTAAGTATCTTTGTGTGACCGAATTTCAGTTAATCAAAAGTGGTTTAATTTAATGATTGTTGTACCATTAACGGATCTACAAGGCTTGATTATACAATATCTTGTATTTCGGTTTGACTGGATTGGTTATTTGGGTTAGCCAATGGCCAGGTTCAGGGCCAGAGGTATTTTAGTCATTGTACGGGGGCTTTCTTGGGGGTCAAAAAAGCAAAGTTTATATATTGATGTAATCAGTAACCAAACTCTGAGTAAGAGAGTTGAGAGCTCTATATATATCCGTGGTGTCGGAGTTTTTCGAATGGGAGGGGCGGATATGAGAGCAAGATTGAGACCTATGGAGAAGAGTGGGCTAAGCCGCTAAGTATTAGAGGGTTTAAAATCCTTGTAACAAATTGCTCAATTCCTGCATAGATTGCCGAACCATTTAAATCACTTGAAATGCTTGTGGTTAATTGATCCTGCATGTTTTTCCCTAATTAAATTCCCCATCAAAATGGAGGCATGGAGCCCTTGAAAGGGAAACGAGAGCCATGCGGCTGACTAGCTTCACTTGCTTAGAGGAAAAAAGTAGCAAGACTATTATTGCTCCTTATCTGATTAGAAAGAACGAAGGGAAAGGGAATCATAATTCTAACCATGACTGACTTGGGACATCTGTTTAGAGTTTGTCCCACATCAATACTTGTTCGTTATGTTTATCATTAAGACATGTTAATTCAGTAAAGTACGAAGGTTGAGAACTCTCATATTTGAAGAAAATGTTACATTTTTCTTTGAAGGTAGGTGAGGTTTGGCTCAAATTATATTTTATTAAAAGTAAGTATCTTCATGTGACCGAATCTCAGTAATTCAAAAGTGGTTTAATTTAATGATTATTCAACCATTAACGGCGCAACAAGGCTTGGTTATACAATGTCTGTAATCATATGCATCTTGTATCTTGACTTTACTATCGTATTTATGGCATGGGACTGATCATGATGATAGTGAGTCAGAAACAAAGCATGACTAGCAAGCTTAATATCAAACATTATTTGCAAAGACCATGAAGATGAAAGAAAAAGTGGCCAATAAGTGGAAAGAGTTTGAAAAGCAGAATTCATCTCTCAAAGCTGAACTTGCAGAAGCACTTGCAAAATTACAAAAATTGGAGGATGAAAATAATAGGTTGGCTGACAAATTGACTGCAGAATTACAAAAGTGTAACATACTTGATTATGATATAAAGGCGTTGAAAGCACAAAATTCTGATTTGAATGAAATACTCAAGATAGTTCTATCTGAGTTAGATACTGCTAAAGATTCATTAAATAGGATGAACATTGGATAAAAAAAATAAAATTAGATGACATCCTATATAGTCAAAAGGCACACACTGACAAGCATGACATTCGCTACACTGACGGAGCATCCACTTCGAATGCCAAGGGTATAAACTGCTTTGCTAAAAATTCAATTATTACTAACCCTGTTGTTAGTGTTGCAAAGAAAGCTCCCAAGAAGAAGAATGTGTTAAGTTCTGTACGAATTTCCACTTGTCATCATTATTAGATTAAATGACATATTCAACCCCATTGCAATAAGTTGCGAAAGTCATTAAATCAAAAGCAGTGGTAAACGCAAAAGGAAGAGTCACCAATTAAAAACAAAGCTATATGGCTCAAGAAAGAAGACCTTCCATCTGTAATGGTACACACTTTGCTCAAATGTCTTAATAAACAAGTGTGCCTACCAAAGCTTCATCACCCCTGATCTAAAGATCAAGCCCCCACCCCAGTGCTGATACGAAAATCATATTAAGGGGGAGTCAAAGTTGAGGGGGAGTTGTAGAATCCAGATTGACAGAAGCTGCTTAAAAATAATTATTTGTCAATTATGGACAAAAACAGGGAGATTAATGAAGCTAGGGGGGGGAAGACAGTACAAGATCTATTGGTGTTGAGATTTTTTTTTTGGGCTGAAAACTCAATGTATTTTGGATTTTTCTTTTTGGGTAGATCATTTGTATTTTTCTATGGAGTTTTGTCCATGAATTGCCAAAGGGGGAGATTGTTAGTAATTTTATGTTGGCTAATTCATAGGTTGGACAAAACTCTGGGTCCATTGAGCTGTATTGTATATTTTAATTAGAATGGATTGTGGTTGTGTCGCTAAAAGAGCTAAAATGAATAAAAGAAGAAAATAGAGAAAATCAGGCGAAGCACCCAGGTCCGATCGATCGGACAGCAGACGCGCCTCAGTTATTTGGGTGGTCCGATAGATCGGAGCCACTGTCCGATCAATTGGACAGGCGTGGGCACAGCGGGAAAGTCTCCATATCTATTAATATTTAGTTTCCTTTTGAGACTTGGTTTCCCACTTTGACTCCTATTTCTGCTCCTAACTACAAGGCACGAATTTGGGGCTATAAATAGGGCGTTGCTCTGAACCCTAAAGGCATGGGTGTGCATATTAAAGATTAGATACACCACATCTCTCATCAATCTAAGTAAGAGATATCTTAGAGAGAGAAATATTCTCTAGAAGTACCATTGAGAGATTTTAATTGAAGGACTGCTCTAGAAGGTTGTTATTGTTTTTACTTTCTTATAGAAGATAGTTCATATTAACTGACAATGTGCGAGGAGATCAAGTAAAGAATAATGGTGCACGGTGGATGTCGTGGCAATAGATTTTGTACAAGAACAACTACGGTCCTTAGGTTGAGGTACAGACTGAGGTAAAGGAGCTGTGAGTATATCTTGTAATTGTTCGTGAACTTTTGATTTTTGGTTCATGTTTTTTCTCCTTGGATAAGGTTTCCACACTAAATATTGTTTCTGCCATCTTGTGGTGATTGCTAGTTCTATATTATTTATTTTAAATATTTCCGCTGCATGTTGATTGGTTAAATTGTAACTAGTATCCATTCTAGTGGTAGCGTATATAAAAAAAATTAAAATCTCTACACACAATCTCATAAGCTCCTTCTCTCTCTTCTAGTTTCCATCTAGACTGCTAGGGTTTTCTTCTACTTAGAGATCCCACCATTTCTCTTTGAGAAGTTCTCTACAATAGGGTTATAGTGTGGACGAACACAAAGGTAAAGGTGATCAAATCTGCGAAAAGGGTTTTCCTAGAGATCAAATTGTCAAGTTCTCAATTTGAGCACAACCAAACTCCTCAGATATAGATTTACTTCTAGTTTCTTGTAGTAGAAGTTCTATGTTTGTTTGTTTCTTGATCTATCTTTTTGATGGATATGTAATCTTAATGCATCATATTGGGGTTTTAGATCTTGGGGTTGGGTTTTGGCCTTATGGGTAATTTGATCCCTGCTTCAAGTGAGACAAAAGTTTTTGAATACCTATTAATGATGCCCACCTATTTCCAACAACATTTTGCTTCTAAAGAAATTAAAGAGGATTTTACCAAAAAGAAGAAAAAAAGAGGATTTTACTGGAAAATTCCCATTACATGGGTATTGCAATAAATAATACCTCTTAACTCGGGCAGCACAAACGAGTATTTGAGAGGAGTGACGCTAGCGTCGCTCGTCTCTAATTAAGCAACGCTAGCGTCACTCCCCATAACTACGGGAGGAATACTTTCGTGTTGTGTGAGTTAAGAGACATTATTTCGTGCAACTCCCACGTAATGGAAATTTTTCAATAAAATCCTCAAAAAAAAAAAAAAAAAAAAAAAAAAAAAAAAACACTTTATATGTACCCTAGATAAAAAAAAAAAAAACCGTCATTTTAGTTTCCCACCTACCAATTTGGCCTCCCCGCCAAGTATCTTCATTTGGTCTTCCCCATTGGGTTATATTTGGGAAAGAGGAGGACGAAGATGAGGGAAAATGAGTTTTTTTGGTATGCATAGGGTCAATATCAACCTTCGAAAAAACAGGTAGAAAAGCAAATGAATTTTTTAGCTGAAAGACCTATTTGGTAGGAGGAAAACTAAGATAACATTTTTGGTCTAGGGTGCCTCTAAAGTATTTTTATTTTATTTTTATTTTGAAAAAATCCACAAAATCAAATTACCATAACAGAAAAAAAAAGAGTCAAAGTAATAAATGTTAGAGTACGACTCGGACTCTCACATCAATACTTCTGAATTATGTTAGAGATTAAGACATGTTATATCTATACATATGACTGAGGAAAAGCATGATACAAAAAAACGTGTAAACAACAAGCTAGGAGATTGGAATTTGTCTTATATGTAGAAAAGGTCATTCTGTCCTGGAAGGTAGCCAGGTTTGGCCCAAATTACAATTTATGAAAATTAAATTGGCTTTCCCCATGCAGTAACTTTTAGCCATTAATAAGCCGATCGAGTGAAAAAAGTTGTGATATTTCCCTACATGTTCTCCACATTAGAGGTAATGGCAAAACTGCCCATATTTAGGTGATTTTTCATTTCTTTCAATTGATCCGATAGTACACAAGTCCCCCTTTAATTGGGTTAAAAGGGAATATATGTGTGCGTGATATTGTACTGTCTATGATTTTATGTGATATCGCACAGTCAATCTAGCCCATAAAAACTGCTATATGGGAAAAATATTCAAAACTTGGTAAGGAGGCAGGGAAATCCATGTCTGAAAGTAACAGAACGGGACAAACCCCAAAAATAAATGAATGTGAATGTCCATTGCCCATGTATAACTAATTTACAAGTGGTTTAATTCACTAATTATGGTGCCATTAATGAATAGGCAAAGCTTGCTTATCAAGATATAATTAAAATGAAAAAATCAAATATAAATGCATGGAAACTTAAAAAAGGCCATCCATCCACGTTCTGTTCTTTTTTTAAGAAAACTTTAAAAATGAAAAAAGTGGAGATGCAACCGCAGGCTTTATTGATGATTCTGTTTTTTAAGTTTTGTTGAGACTTGTCCAAGTTATTGGGCTCGCTCAATGACAGATAAGCTGAGCTAAAACATGATGAAGCACAGGGGTATCAGTGGTTCAAATGGGCCAAGAACAGGTCATAGTGTATACAATATAAATAAGGCATTGGCCATCCACTAAGAGTGAAGAGGAAAGAAAGAGAGACAAAAGAAGAAGAAAAAAAATCAAACAAGCACGAGTATATCAAAGTAAACATCATCCCATACTAGAATTTTATTTAGGAAGTCACACGCACATAGATATGGAGCACTGGAAGCGTCCTCCTTAATGAGACTGTAACTTAGGCACCATCTGTATAAGAAGGTATTATTTCAGTCCTCACAGATATTGGGCTTGTTACCTTGTGAATTCCATCACTCCAGCTAAGTCTCCCAAAATAGTATCCTCCAATTGCCTTATGATTTGAAGACAACGTAACAGTGAAGGAGAGCGTCTTAACAGTTGAATTGAAGGCTAGTTCCGGTGGCTTCACTCCAACTTTCACACCAAGCGGATGCTCAATTGAAGCAACGTATGTGCTCTCCACTGGGCCTACATTTGTAACGGTTCTAATAACCGTCACAGAGCCACTGAGGTTTGGAATGGTTATGGAGGGGAGGTTGAGATTGAGAATGGAAGGCTTTTTATTAGGACAAACACTGAAATGCGAATAGCTTTTGCTGTAGCCCATGGAACAAAGGTAATGAACGTAGTCAGTCATGCCCATATCATAGATCAGACCGGGGTCTGCTGCTCGATTTGGATTTACGATGCCACTTCCGAAATGGAAAGGATTCGCGACCGTCTGGGGATCTTCAACAGTAAAGATTGTCTCTCCCGATGGATCAGTAGTTGATGCTACAATTAGCAAATGCACATTACGACTGGAATAAACTCTAAATCGTTAACAATTGTATCCTAACTGCACCTATCATAGTGCCAAGTAACTCTCATCCATATTAATTTTTTTTTTGAAGTAAAGTTATATTGGCCACAATAGGTGAGAGTCCTATGCCCATCCGGCAAATCAGCAAGACCTCACTTTGCTCCCCCCTTAGTTAGAGATAGAGAGAGAGAGAGAGAGAGCTTTCTTTTCCTTTTTTGTTTCCTGTTTATATAGAACTTAACTTCACCCCCATATTGAGAGGAAGCAAGAGGAATAAGCCTAATTTGACGATGCTGATTTCTGAACTAGCGATCATACCGGTGGTTGCCAATGCTGATCTGATTGCTGCAGGAGACCAATTCGGGTGAAGAACTTTGAGCAGTACAACAATGCCAGAAACATGGGGGCACGCCATGGAGGTTCCCGAATCGAAGGCAAAGCTTTGATATGAATTCTTTTCCTTTGGAACGTAAGCAGCCAAAATATTCACACCGGGAGCAGCTACGTCTGGCTATACCACATCCATTCAATAAAACAACAATCATAATTGTTAAGCACTTAATTTGCGGCACCTCTAATACCTAGACATTTTTTGTATAGTTAACGTCAAGGGTTTGAACGCACACGGGGCGAAAAAAGAAAGAGGCCCATGTTGCATTTTGCATGAGGGTGCATGTGCACAAGTCGATCGAAAAAGGCCCATGTTGTGTCTTGTACGAGTGCATGCTTCAAGTATCGGTAGTGTCCCGCACAAGGGATGTATTAATGTGGTTAGTTCGCTACAACTCTAGCACATCTCTAACCCCTAGGCATTTTGGGTGCATTGGTTAGCAACTTGAGAATAATTAGTAGTTAGGCACAACCTCTCCTAAGAAACAACTATGTGAGGGACTTATGGAGTGTGTGTGGGTGTGTGAATTAGTTACCAAAGAAAAAAAAAAAAAAAAAAAAAAAAGCGGTTGATGATCAGATCCTCAAAGCTTTATAAATTTTGTTGTCCAGCTTGCTGAAACTTGACTTGTGTATACTTACTGTTCTTCACAATATGAGAAAGGATGAGAGTTGTAGTAAAAATGATATATTGATATTACCTATAAACATATCTAGTTCTCTCGAAAAAAAGAGACATGGTTAGAGTCTAATTTAAAAGAGAGAAAAAAAATTAGTGGTCTGCCTTACCCCACTTTGATGTGATGAGGTTACCAAGCTACTAATAAGAGACTGTATGTATATATACAATATTTGTGTTTACTGTAGTCTGCAAGATACAACAAATTCAAATGGCTTGCATAATATACAATGTCTAGATTATTTCTTAGGCAAGAGGGAAAAAGAGCACATTTTTCATGTATAAAGTCACAAGTGTAGCCATCTCCCCTTTAATATCAAAACTCTTAAACCCTGAATTCTTACCAAAATTTTCCACGGGAAATTCTTGTGCAAAACATTTATAGCATATATTTGAGGAAAATAATGAGTTTTTCTTAAGAAATACCACTTCACACATATGCCATAGGTAAAACCTGTAAAACCTTTACCAAGTTGCCAAACAACTGCGGCAAAGTCACCTTAGTTTCACTAGAGAAAGGAGGGTTCAATCCTTAGGGCACATTTGTGCAACTAGTTTTTTAGATAAATTAAAATGAGGATTGAGACAATCTTTTCTATGCTACACTAAAATCTATGTTGGTGCAGGCTGTTTTCTGTGAGAAAATGCACAAAAATGAGCTAAAGTTTTTGTGATTTCAAGGAGAATCATTGCATATAGGGGTTTTTTTCGGAAAATTTTTTCTCCATGGTAGAGGAAAACATCCACATAACTGGTATTTTGGTAACAAACACGAACATTTCATGACAATATCCCTCCCCTATCATTACTCCAACCTAGCCAACAAAAGGAAAAGGAGTGGAAAAAAAGAAAACTGATGCCATTTACTAGGGGTGTTCGTGGGTCATGCTGGACCAGGCTGACACATATCCAAGCCCGGCCCGGCCCGGCTTTAGAAACGCTGGCCCAATAGATGAAGTAATATTGTCAGCCACATATACTCCATTTCACCTCAACTCTAAATACTTCCATTTTCTTAAGTAAAAGTGGATTCTACTCCAAACCTTAACTTCTACTCCAAATCTTTAGCTTCAAACCACTTCTCTTCCACTTTACTCATGTGAAATCTACCTCATTTTACTTCAGTCCTCATTTATTCAAACAGGCCCTTAGCGTATAAAGATATTATTGGGTTTATGTCCTGTACTCCGGGTTTACCGGATCGGTCCATTGGGTTAGCCAATGACCGGGCTTAAGGTCAGGGGTATTTTGGTCTTTCTACCGGGGCTTTCTTGGGGACCAAGAACGCGAAGATTATATATACATGTGATTTGTAACCCTAGACATAAGGTGGTGAATAGAAAAGAGTGAGTTCTATTTGACCGAGGACGTAGGCACTCTACTGAACAACGTAATCTCTCGTGTGATTTTCTTTCTTCTTGTGAGTGGCTTCATGGTCAATCGTAGGTACTCGAGCTTCCGCACACACCCACGCACAACAGGTGGTATCAGAGTTAGGGTTGTGTTGCGGTCGCGGTCGACGAAGGTCTATCGGGTTGGATCTGGAGAAGATATCGTTTGGGTCTCTTGTGTTTCACCGCATGTTTCGCACGGAGAAAAAAGAGAGGATTGGATTGATCCTCAGTAGGCCATGGTTCTCTAATCAAGGAGTTGTAGAAGAGTTCTTGGTTTCGTTGTTTCACTATGCTGGAGAAGAGACCGATAGCCGTCTCTGCTTCTGTCCTCACCTTCAAGTTCCCGAATCTGAGGAAGATCTCATGTCCAAGGATTGTGCCATCACCTAAGGAAAAACAAGACTGAAGGAGGTCGGGTTCTGTTTTTTCGTTCTCTTGAAACATAACGAAGAAGAGGAAGACAGGTAGATTGGATTCTTGACCAGGACTGACTCGTTTGCTGAAGCGTAAAGGCAAAAGAATATGTGATGTCAGCAGTTCGTACGGTCAAAGAAGATTTGATCAAATTGACGACCGAAACTTTCTGCGATATCATAACCATCCGGAGTCGGATCACATATTTATTTCTTCCGGCGTGCTCGTGATGACGAGATCTATGCATTTGCAGTAAGAGATTATCTTAGAAAATTAATCTTGAGAAGCCCCCAATGAAGAGAGGAATTTCAGATTTTGTAATCGCTACAAAACTCAAACTTGAGAAATTCAACAGAAACGACGACTTCGGTCTATGGCATTTGAAGGTGCATGCTTTATTGGTTTAGAATAGGTCACAGAAAGCTTTGAAGGGAAGGAATGCCATGCCTCATACGGAGACAAAGATGAGTTGCTGGAAAAGTCATACTGTGCAATTGTGTTATATTTGAGTGACACAATATTGCGAGAGGTTGCTCAGGAGAAGATTGATGCTGGCTTATGGCAAAAGTTGAAGAACTTGTACATCGCGAAGTCTCTCACAAACCTCTTGTACTTGAAGAAGCAGTTGTTCACTCTACAAATGTAGGAAGGTACGTCTGTTGCAAACCACCTTGATACATTTAATAAATTTGTCATGGACCTGGAAAATATCAATGTTAAAATTGACGATGAGGACCAAGTTAGTTTACTGTTGTGTTCGTTACCAACCTCATATGAACATTTTGTTAATCCCATGATGTATGGTAGAGATACTCTGTCCAAGGAGGATGTAAAGAAAACATTGAATTCTAAGGAGTTGAAGGAAAATGTTGTGGGTAAAAATAATAATGATCGTTTGGCTGAGGGTTTAGTAGTACGAGGAAGAACAAACAACTCCAGTAAGAGGGGCAAACATAGATCTAAGTCTAAATCCAACAGGAAAACATTAAATATTATTATTGCCACAAGAAATGACACATCAGAAAAAATTATCATGAAAGGGAAATAAATCGAAGATTCGTCATCTGATAATTCCATAACTGTTGTAGATGGAAGATCAGATTATGATTCTGACAGTGCACTTTCTATGATTGAAAATTGTATTCGTCGTTAGGTTGAATGGAATCTTGGCACAGGTTGTTCGACTACACATGTCCCACTAGGGACTAGTTTAACACTTACAAAGAAATCAATGATGGTAGTGTCTTAATGGGTAACAGTGTTGCATGTAAAACGGTTGGAATTGGAACAATTAAAATCAAGATGTATGATGGAATCCTCAGAACATTGGCAGAGGTTCGGCATATTCCTGATCTGAAAAAGAATCTTATTCTTTGGGTGCCTTGGACTTCCGATGATTGTAAGTTCTCAGTTGAAGGTGGAGTAATGAAGATTGTGAAGGATGCTCAAAGATTTGTCATCTGATAATTCCATCAGTGTTGGAGATGGAAGATCAGATTATGATTCCGACAGTGCACTTTCTATGATTGAAAATTGTATTTGTCGTTAGGTTGAATGGATCGAATCTTGGCTTAGGTTGTTCCACCACACATGTCCCACTAGGGACTGGTTTAACACTTATAAATAAATCAATGATGGTAGTGTCTTAATCGGTAACAGTATTACATGTAAGACGGTTGAAATAGGAACAAATGAAATCAAGATATATGATGGAATCCTCAGAACGTCAGTAGAGGTTCGGCATATTCTTGATCTGAAAAAGAATCTTATTCTTTGGGTGCCTTGGACTCCGACGATTGTAAGCTCTCAGCTGAAGGTGGAGTACTGAAGGTTGTGAATGATGCTCTGATTCTTATAAGAGACAATAGAGTTACAAATTTGTATGTTATGTCTGAAAATACAGTTACAGTGGACCTGTAGTGTCTTCCTCATATGATAATGGATTTGTCTTAACTCGTTTATGGCACTTGCACATGAATCAAATGATTGAGAAATGATTGACAATATTGAGCAATCAGAATTTGTTATGTGACACAAAGACAAGGAAGTTGAATTTATGTGAGAATTGCATCTTTGGAAAACATCGCAGGGTTAGTTTCAAGACAGGTATTCATCACACGAAAGGTATTCTTGATTATGTTCATTCAGATGTGTGGGGTTCTTCTAAGCTTTATTCCAAGGGTGGGTTCAGGTTTATGTTGACTTTTATTGATGATTGTTCAAGTAAAGTTTGAATTTATACTATGAAGACGAATGATTAGACCTTTGTTATATTCAAGCAATAGAAGGGAATGGTTGAGAAACAGACAGGCATGAAGGTGGAGAAGTTGAGGAAAAATAATGGCAAGGAGTACAGATTGACGGAGTTTGAGATCTATTGTAAGGATCATGGCATAGTTTGACATTACACAACTACAAGAACTCCATGGAAGAATGGAGTTGCAGAGAGGATGAATAGAATATTCTTAGAAAGAGGTCGTTGTATGTTGTTTACTACAGGATTGTCCAAGGACTTTTGGGCTGAGGTGGTACACGCTGCAGACTACTTGATAGATAGGTCTCGGCACACAAGGATCAGCTGTAAAATACTTGAAGAAATGTGGTCAGGTAATACAGTTGATTATTCTAACTTAAGCATCTTCGGTTGTCCAGCTTATGCTCGCGTGAAAAATGATAATTTAGAACCAATGGTTATGAAGTGCATCTTAGTGTGATATGCTTCTGGGGTGAAATGATACTTGTTGTGGTGTAATGATCAGGATTCACCTAGGTTTATCATCAGCAGGGATATTAAATTTCATGAAGAGAAGACAAAGGTAGGTAGCAGTAGTGACACCGTTTAGGTAGAGTTGGACATCCTAGTAAGGAAGGAGAGTGCATCTAGCTCCTTCCGAGATACCGAGGATAATCAGACTGTACAGCAGACGCAACGTACAGAGTAACAGATGCCGTAGATAGGTAGACTGCTGAGAAAAAGGAAATCGTCAGTTAGATACGGTTTCAAGGATATGATGATGTACACGTCGACATCAGACAGTAGCCGTGATGATATGGTTGCATATGCATTGACGATTGAGTCTTTCGAATTAATGGAATAGCAGGAAAGTAGTCAACATGCAGTAACTATGAATGAAGAGATGACGTCTCTTGATGAGGAAAATCAGGCCATCAGATGTTCCATCGGCTCTATAAGAAAAAAGAAGGAACTTCCAGTGCAGGTGGAGTACAGTTACAAGTTCTTGATCATGTATGCAGTTCAAAGAAATCATTAGACGGGTTGAAGCAGCCTTCTGAACAATGGTACAAGTGATTTAGCGCATTCATGAAGAAATGGATTAAAGACAAGTTCAAGTCTTTCTTGGACTCGACGCATGTCACTCACTATTGAAGAGAGAAGACTGTGCCCGTTGATAGTGGGTGTAGGGATGTACCATTCAGTAGGGTACATGAAAACTGAAGACATTGCCGGTTATTCTTCTGGTGGCTTGAGTTTTACGGAATTCGAGCCAAGGACAAGATTGTTTGGTTTATGTCGTATTCTTGTAGTATGGGTTTACCATTGGGTTAGCCAATGACTAGGCTTAGGGTTAGGGGTATTTTGGGGGCCAAAAAACCAAAGATTATATATACATGTAATCTGTAACCCTAAACCTAAAGTGGTGAATAGAAAAGAGTAAGTTCTCTTTGGCCGTGGAAGTAGGCCCTTTGCCGAACTACGTAAATCTCTCTTGTTGTGTGTGACTCCATAGTCGATCATAGGTACTCGCGTTTCTGCATGCACTCTCACAACAGATAAAAAATTTGTTTCCTTCTACCAAAAAGATTTTGTGTTTCCATTTGACACTTACTCATGCCTTCCTTTTCTATTTCCAATAAGGAGCTTACCTATGATGAGTCTAATCCCCTAGCGTAAATCTTGACCTATGTGTGGGCACTAATGCATGGAACTACTTTGGCTATTATTCTCCATTTGATTTAATCACAAAAATTGTTTTGAGCTAGTATGATAAAGGTATTTTCGATTTGATCTAATCACAAAAAATATTTTGAGTATGATAAAGCTAATACCGTTCCAAGTTGAAAGCTTGGACTTAGGATTTTAGGATCATAATTAACTTTGGCTCACTCTTCCTCCATGCCCATATCTATTCTAGTATCCAAACCGTCTTCATTGTCATGAACCCGATTTGGCTCAGTAAGAAAAGGCGACACCTAGGCTAGTAGCGAAGCAATTATGTCTCTAAAAAATTAAAACCGTCTTTATTGTCATGAACCTGATTTGGCTCAGTAAGAAAAGGCGACACCTAGGCTAGTAGCGAAGCAATTATGTCTCTTAAAAATTAAAAAAAAAGAAAAAGAAAAAAGAAAGTAACATAACAACAGATTGACTAGAAGTTTGTATCTTTTTAAGCAAATAATGTATTCATCCTGGATCATAAATTAAATGAAATCTCTCGCACATTGACAACAAGTATATCATAAATGGATGAGTTTGATTTATATGAATGTAATATAACTTGTATCTGATGGTTACTTTCAGAAGTACGTATGTATGTGAACATCACCTTAAGGATCCCAGGTGATAACATGCTAGGCCCTCGGGACGAGAATCCGGCGATCTTAGTTGACACGGCCTTCCCAACAAAGGTTTTGGTAGGGTTCAACTTCACCATAGGTTTCCTGTACACCAGATTTAGTCAGCTTCATGAGAGCGAAGAATGAATAACCTTTTCCTTTTCCTATTATTGTTTATTTATTTATTTTTTATTTATTTTTTTGACACCGCAGGTAAGGAGGCTTGGACCCAAGAGAACACCCCCATAAATAGGGAGATGTTGCCCGCACACATGTGGAGATCAGAGTACCCACACACATGGGGAGAGGAAGCACCAGCATATGGGGAGAGGTCATCTATATATTTGGGGAGAGAACACCTATATAGATGCAGACGGCTGTACCATAAGGCCAATAAATTCTTTGCTTTAGGCCCCAAAAAAAGGACAAAAAAAGGCCTCATAATAACATCTGACATCTTTTGAAAATTCAAAAAATCAAACTCGTCAACTGCCATTCATTTTGTTTTTTCTCTCCAAAATATAAGGCTTCATAATAACTCTCTCTTGAGAAGATACAACCAAGATTTTTATGGGGACTTAAAGTGTCATTTATGACCTATTATATTTCCAAATCTTTCCCTTATATTTCTATTGCTAGGAGTCAAATTGATTTTATCACACATATTTCTAGCGGTCGATGTGTATCAGTCCATGTGTATCAAATCTCAGCCATACAATCAGTCATGAATTTGCTTCACAAGTATTTCTCATTATTTTTGTGTATCTTATTTCAATAGGGGGCCATTCAGATTTGATCCATGATGTCGTTGTAATAGATCCATAGCATTAGATTTTAACCCTAATAATAGATCTTAAAATTTAAGATAAACAATGGGCCCTCACCGGAATTTATTCACTTGCCCACAGTGCATATGAGCACTGTGCATCTGGAACATCCAATACATGGGACACACCTCTGAAGTCCATCTTGGATGGTCCTGACTCATGGTGCATATGCACATGTGAAAATGCTTTGATCCCTACCAGTGGCGGGATTAAGATTTTTTGTTCTCTTTTTTTTTTTTTTTTTTTTTTTTTAAGGGTTGGATTTTGTGACCCAAGATTTTCATGTGAGTCTTGTGAATGGGCCCAAAATGTTTATTTGGGATTTGAAGGTGGACTTAAGATAGGTTAGCAAAACTTGAATATAAAAACTTAATTAGTAATTTTGCATCACAAAAGAGCAAGAAAGAAAAATTTTAAATAAAATATTTATAATAATATTGAAACATAGAAAATGTCTCATTTAGGATTGTCGGCCTCGAATTGTCTCGAGCCGGCCCTAGATGGAGAGAGCATATTTAAGGATCAATCCCTATAAAGGCTAGGTGAGAAGCAGGTTTCCCAATCAAATGGGCACCCCCTCTTTCTTTCTTAATTGTCATCGTTTATTTTACTTACCTGGAAGACCTAGTGTAGGATAATATTTGTGCTCCAAGATCGTAATCAACTGTAATACATTGCCATTCGTAGTAGGAAATGAGTACAGTACGGTAGATGGCAATGATGGAACCAACAGCTCCTGACGACCTGATATTTTTCACGCCCTGGATTGCATTTGCGATGTTAGGATCAGATGCACTTGCAAAACATAGCACGACCTTTCCTTTCATTCTTGAATCAGGAACGATGTCTTCGCAGTTGCTGCAAACACAGACCATCTTTGCAACTTAGGTGGCATCAAAAGATTTTTTCATTTTTATTTAGATGTATTTTTTCATATTTACACACACAGAGAGATCGACCGAAATGGGAACATCGTTTGATCAATCACATTTAAAATTATAAAGTTAACACTAAATTACACCGTTCTACCAAAAGAAATAAATAAATAAATTCAATGAGAAACATTTATCATAGGTGCCCCTTCCATGGGGATTTAAAAAAAAGTAGAGAGTATATTTTCCTTGTTAGTACTATACAGCAGATTCTCCATGCATGGACAAAGGAGGTTTTTTTAGCCCGATTGGAGCCTAGAGTCTTGATTGGTCAAGCAAGAGAGTGGGTTCAGGCTCAATTAGTTTTACATATTTAGTCATGGGCGGGCATTAAAGTAGACATACCAAAATCCAGAAACAGGCCCTTTAACTCAAGCCAGACGGGACCTAATTGCCACCCATACCAAACCATACTCAAATTTAGGTTTTTTTTTTTTTTTTTTTTTTTTTTAATAAAAAAAACAGTGTACTTTGGTCATTTTGCAGAGTATCCTTGTACTTTGGTATTTTGGACTAAATCTACCTGTAGTTTTAGTTGAATGACGGGATATAGAAAATGACGAATTTACCCCCTCCATGTATTCGTTTTATTCTTAGCTTTGCATATCCTCCTGTAACCGTATCACTAATGATTCTAGCTGCAATGTGTAAGCCCTTTTTGCTGCACACTTCATCAGAATTCAATAGAAAAAGAAGAGATTTTTCAACAAAAAGAGCAGCAAAAAAGGCAAAAATCTCGCTTGCTTCCACTCTCTCGACCCGGCAACAGACTCTCTGTTCTTGATCAACCTCCTATGCCTCTACTGCGCAACCCTATCCATCAACTCCTGCACCGCCCACCTCTTCCATCCCCCTCCCCCTTCCCCTCCCCCCTCGCTCCCATCCCCAAACCCTCTCACTGCGCTCTCCACCTGCTGCTGCTGAAACGGATTGTTGTTGCTCAACATTGGATCCGACTGAAAACCCCCTCCCACGGACGAAACCCTCACATCCTCCTCCCGACCGCCCGCCTCTTCCCTCCCCCTCCCCCTCCCCAAACCCTCTCACCGCGCTCTCCACATGCTGCTGCTGAAACGGATTGCTGTTGCTCAACATCGGATCCAACTAAAAACCCCCTCCCACGGACGAAACCCTCACATCCTCCTCCTCGACCGCCCGCCTCTTCCCTCTCCCTCCCCCTCCCCCTCCCCCTCGCTCCCATCCCCAAACCCTCTCACCGCGCTCTCCACCTGCTGCTGCTGAAATTGATTGATGTTGCTCAACATCGGATCCGACTGAAAAACCCCTCCCACGGACGAAACCCTCACATCCTCCGCCGCGACCGCCCTCGCCTTCGTCAGAAAATCCTCCAACGTCATCTCCTCGTACGGAGGATCTTTAAACACCAATCCCTCAATTTGTCCTCCTTTGATCTTCCCCTCTCCCGCAGTGATCTCCTTCCACACCGCATCCACTGTGTTAGCTGCTGCAGCAAAGCCGTTAGATGGTCTGTATAGATGTTGCGAAGCAGATCGTCCATGCTTATGATTCCGAAGCTCTTGTTGTGATTGCCAAGTGAAAGAGAATGTATAGAAGAAGATTGGCGTCTAGTGCATTTCCATTTTTATAGGGAAAAAAATTGTCTGCTGGCATGTCTGGTGCATTTCCATTTTTATTGGCTGGTTTACGGGCAAATAGGTCTTTTTAGACGAGTAATTTGACTTCAGTATGCATCAAAAACATTTTATACGACCTACACCGTTAATATTAACAGAATCCGTTCATTTTGCATATCAACTAAAACTACCGGTAGGTTTAGTTCAAAATACCAAAATGCAGGGGGCACTCTGCAAAAAGGCCAAAGTACAGGTAGGTTTCCTGCTTTTTCCCTTTTTTTTTCTTTCATCCAAATTTTTTTTTTTTTTTTTTGAATTCAACAGGGACACAGAAAAAAGACCATGACATGAAAAATAAATGAAAGAAAGCTATAGCTGAAACCACTCAACATTGACTTGAAAATAAATTAAAAAACCTCACTCAAACCACTCAAATTTAAGTTTATCTTCTATCCGAAGTTTATAAAGGGAGAGGAAAATAATAATCTCTCACCAGGTTGAAGCATCACTAAAATCCGAAGGACATCCCAAGTCTCTGAACCCGGTCTCCTTGTCGCCAGTAAATAGGGATTGACCCTACAAGAAAATGAAAACACTGTTTAGATGCCCAGAATGTTTTAATTATATAAGAAGATTTTCGGTACATTCCCCTTGCCCTCATCACACGAATGAACAACAAATCAACCTTCAGATCCCTTCCAATTTATTTATTTATTTATTTATTTTTGGGTGGGGGTTTCCGTTAGAGAATATTATCGAAGGATAAAATAGGATTAGGTTTGTTTTGATTGTGAGAGATTTCATTGATAGTGACATTTTGCTCCTAAAATTCAAAATAATTAAAGTTAGAGTACGTGTACGCTGCCTATAGCTGATTCATACAGCTGCCAAGAGCATCCTTTCTTAGTACGCTGTTTTGTGCCCTGTGTAAGCTCTCTTTGTATCTTTACATCTTTTGTTTTGCTTAGTGCCCTTTTTGGTAGAGGGGTTGTATTTATCGTTAGCATGAATGTTGGATATAGCTTTAAAAAAATGATAGCAACTACTTGGTTTAGAAAAGAATCAGTTACCATAATAGTCCGATTGTTTCCAAGCATGATAGCAGAGGGGAAAGATCGATCCATGGTGCTAGCGGCAACTGTTATGATCCATGGTACAATATGGCCTACTGTATGTAGACGCGGGCCGTCATTTCCAGCTCCACAAACAACAGTAATCCCTTTGGCCACAGCGTGAAGTAACATAATGTCCACTGGATCTATAATATTTCCGTCTCCAGCAATTGAGAGAGACAACAAATCGACGCCATCACGTATAGCTTCATCCACGGCTTTGAGTACGTCAACATTGGTGCAATGACCAGCGTTTCCAGGAAGATCCCAACAGGCCTTGTACACGGCTAATCGGGCTCGCGGTGCACCCCCTCTGACAGTCCCTTGCGCAAGCCCTTTGAAGCTAACATCACGCACCAAGGAACCAACAGCTGTGGAGGCAGTGTGGGTGCCATGTCCGTTTGCATCTCTAGGAGATAAGTACTCCATGGCTACTGTTGTATTTATTTTGTCCTCTACCCCTTTTGCAAACCAACGGGCTCCGATAAGTTTCCTGTTGCAATGAGTTGATTTGAACTGATCCCCACCCATGCATTCACCTTTCCATCTGGAAGGGATTGGTCCTAATCCTTTGTCACGGAAGCTTTCAGATTCTGGCCGAATACCTGCTCATTTGCAAGCTAAATTTAGAGTTCGGCAAGTTCATCATCACATACACACGTGTATATTATAGTCCATGAACTAATTATATAAAGTTGTTAATAATTGACACGAGCTGAGGAAAAGAATAAATTCCCACTCACCTGTTCATGCGCACAGAGAGACATAAATGAATCCCAAAACACCGGTAACAAACTTACCACTAAATAGGAGCACATCTTTGGAAAAAAAAAAAAAAAGAGTACTTCATGGCGGGTCGCTAGTTTTAGCCTGATCCATTGCCTTTCCTAATACATAGGCAAAGTATTTTCCATATAGTAACTTTTCTGAGTTTCCCCTAGTTCATCAATTATATTCAATTATGAATTCTGGATCCATTTGCAAAAAAAAAAAAAAAAAAAAAAAAAAAAAAAAAAAAAAAAAAACTGCTTGTTCTCCAAATGGGTCAACTCAATTTAAGCTCTAAGGTCCATGTAGAACTCAGATCCCAAATCGCGAAGTCATAGTGACAAAAATTGTTAAATATTGGTTTCTGAGGTCGTATCTCAAGTGAGAAATCGAGTTTGGTGGCCATTTTGTGAGATAGAATCTAGAGAGGAAAAGAGAGGAGGGAGATAGAGACATAAATGATTTTATAGATGTGCAGGATGGGAGGGGGAATGCGACATTCCCATAATGATGCTAAAGAATGTATGCTTGATTAATTATTTTTATTTTTTATTCCATTTTGTTGGCTTGCTAACTTTTTTTTGGCAATTTCATTTATTCAATTTTATTTTTAATACTTTTCACATGAATTTATATGGAGAGTTAATTATTTTGGAAACAGGCATATGATGTGTTTTTTTATATACATATATAATTTATGAATAGTATGATTTTGATTTATGTGTTAATGTTGGGTTTATGTCATATATTCCTGTTTACCACAAAGTGGTTCATTGGGTTGGCCAGTGACCAGGTTCGGGGTCAGGGGTAATTTGGTCATTGTATTTGAGACTTTCTTATGGCTAAATAAGCAGGAATTATATATACACGTAATCTGTAATCCCAGACTCTGAATAGAGTCAAGATGTGAGTCATTGCTATCTTGTCGTGGACATAGGCGGTGTTGTCAAACCAAGTAAAATCATCATCTCACACTTGTGTTGCATGATTGTTCGATTGTAGGTTTCGTGCTTCTGCACGCACGCGTACAACAAGTGTCTAAAATATGCATTATGCTCCAAGAATTCATTAATATTTGGATAGGAAACAAGGTTAATAAACAAGAGAGAAAGAGAGAGAGAGAGAGAGAGAGAGAGAGAGAGAGAGAGAGACCTGAATCGATGACTCCAACGATAATTCCATCACCCATATTGCTCTTGGGATAGGGATTATTAGTTGCATGAGAAAAGGAGAGGCCAAGATAATCCCAACTTCGGGTGGTGTGTAGCTTGTGAACCATTTTAGGCATGACATCTACCACGCCAGGCATTTCTGCAAAATTAAAATGTTTCAACAACAAATCCCTAAAATCAACTTCTATTTAATCATCTAATTACCTTTTTGTTTCTAGATCAAAACAATGACCTATGATCTAAATATCACATTGCTTCTCTTTTTTCTGTTTCTAGCAAAGGAAAATTTTACCAAGCAAGAAGCTATAAACACACTATGGAGGATTACGGATCACAATTGCTTATATATCAAACTTCAACTCAATTACTTATCAAACTTGAATTAATTTTATCTATTCTACCAAAGCAAGTTAGCTTTTCTTTTTTTTTTTTTAAAAAAAGAAAGGGGTGGATTGGTACTTGGGTATACCAAATTCTTTTGCACCAATAACACTGCTTATTTCTAATTTTAACCATATGTAATTAAGTTCTAGGTAATAGTAGTTATTGAGTTACCATCACCATCATCATATCATCATAATGGCATAGTCTCAACTACACTGGGTCAACTATGCAAATTTTGTTTCCCTATTCCAGTCAATCATTGGTCAACTCCTCTGATGGATTGCACCTATTAAGCTCTATCCTCACTATTTTCGTCCATGTCCTATTTGGCATATCTTTTCCTCTTTAGGGGCTATCAACATACATACTGGAGACTTTCCTCAGGCACCATTGTTGGGTGCGTGCTACACAGAAATGTTTAATCCATCTCTATCATGTCTTTTTCTATTTATCATCTATTGATGTTGCTCACAAATGCCTTCGAATGCGCATATTTTTGTTCTCTTTTTATTAGCTAATACTATGAAGTACATACTCGAAGACACCAATCTCATCAATGATGTTGCATATGTATATAGGTTGAAAGTTTTTGCAGGCTACCAGAATGGATACCAGTTCTAATTTAACCAATCAATGCAGCAGAAATAATCAATCATACAGTATAGAACTAGCTATCTACCAATCACACATCACAAAAAGGCAGACATAATATTTATCGTGAAAACCCTATCCAGGGAGAAAAGCTACGAATCAGAAATCAAGAGTTTACGAATAGTTACAAGATATACTCACAAGATCATTTACCTCAATCTATACATTGACCTAAGGACTGTAGTTATTCTTGCACAGAATCCACTTCCACAACATCTACCGTGCACCGTTTTCCTTAATTGATCTCCTCGCACATTGTCAATCAAGATGAACTATATTCTATATGAAAGGTAGAAGCAACAATGACCTTCTAGAGCAGTCATTCATAATTATATCTCAATGGCTCTAAAGAATAATCTATCTAAGATATATCTGACACAGATTAATGAGAGTGGTGGTTTCTAGGGTTGAGAGCAATACCCTATTTATAGCTCCAAATTCGTGCCTTGTAGTTAGAATACAAATATGATTCAAAGTGGGAAAGAGAGTCTTAAAAGAAAACAATTCCTATTCAGTTTAGGAGACTTTTCCGTATAGTCCACGCCTGTCCGTTCGATTGGACAGTGGCTTCGATCGATCAGACCACCCAAATAACTGGGGCGCGTCTACTATCTGATCGATCGGTCTGTCCGATCAATCGGGCTTGGGAGTTTTGCCCGGTCTTCGTTTTTTTTCTTCTATTATTCTCTTATGCTCTTTCGGCGACGCAACTACGGTCCATTCTAAAGTAAATTAGATAATACAACTCAATGGACTCAGAATTTTGTCCAACCCAAGAATTAGACAACATAAAAATACTAACATAGGTTTTAGATTTCTAAAATAGATTTAGGTATCTTAATTAAAGGTCTCTTTCTCTTGACATGTGTCACACAAGATCAAGTTCAAACTCTGGTTTGATTACCCCTTTCAGCAATTTAGTTCCAAGTCCGTTCACAATTTGGACAAAACCCCAAAGGTAAAACCATCTTCATTGAAGTTATTTTTCAAGACCCCTGAGGTAATTCGGGGCTCGCCCAAACCTGTAAAACTCCATTATGTTTTTCAAATGGCGTCTTGAACCCTTTGAATTGTTGAGAGCAGTTTTAACTGGACAACGCTAACCACAACACAAAAAAATAAAGTTCTGTCCACTCAACCACGCATAAGCCACTAAATGCCTTTTTCTTTACTTATAAAGTTGGTAAAGATTTATGTTTGTACTGAAAAGATCACTTGGCTAATGAGGTGCATTTTAATTAAAGGTGCGTGATTTCTAATTATAGATGATTTTAACTCCGTTCATATCGGCACAGCAAGAAGAGTGGTAAATTAAGGTCCCAGGTTTCTTTAACAGAAAAGAAAAAAAAAGGAGATCTTGTCGTCTACAAGATCTAACCATGGAAGGTGGATAGATTCTATAAAGGACTATTTGACACAAACCTGCCATTATCTTCGCCTGAGAATCAGTCAAACTCGTAGCAAATCCGGAGAAACCATGTTTGTAATGGTATATGATCGAATCAGCTGCCGTTTCTTTGCTGCATGCATTTCCCAAAGCCAAATATAAAAATTGTAGTGCGTCTTGAATTTCAACAAATCCAAATTCCAGTGAGTACATTACAATTTACCTGGTTCCCAACACGGTAGCAAGCACGTTATGGTGTGAGTCTACCACAAGGGACGGATCGCCGTGCTTCCTTTCACCCATATAGACAATATAGATCTGAGAATTTAGTAGGCACGTCTCAGTGTCCAAGTTTAGAATTGAATTTTTCAAAGTTTCAAAAGAGATTAGAACCCAGAACTAGAGAGTGTACTCACCTTGTTTGCAGCATTTTCAGATGCAGTAGACAAGTGTTGTTGGTAGCTGAGGAGTAGGAAGAGCAAAATGCATTGAGCAGAGAGAGTGACTGTAGTATATTTCTTCATTTGTATATGGAAGTGCATGAGAATTGAGTACAGCGGAGGATAAGGCCTTACTCAATCCATCTTCTTCTATGGTTGATATTTATAGAGGAATTACAGAAAAAAGTAGCAAGACCATCACTGTTCTCCGCTCACGAGAGAGAGGCACGCGGCTCTATCGTTTTGGTTGCTAGAGGAATTATTGGACCAACCTTAATAATTTTGATGTGGACTGGGAATCTCTACTTATACACTAAAGTGACTTAACCCTTTATATCATAGGTCATAGTATCATGGCTTTCTACTTTTACTTTGCATCAAACATGGCCTCACCTCTTATTTTTGTTTAAAAAATTTGAGGAAAAATTGATCCAGTACCACCCACCCCTTATTTGTGTCTAAACAAATTCTCCATTTAATAATCAGCAAGTAGGAACTATGACAAAGAAAATCTTTTCTAAATTCAAGGAAAAAGGCACGATATCATGGGATACCTAAGTAACTTCAATAATACATACAATATGTTTTAATCGGGGAGGATAACTTGATTTTTCTTTCACCCCACAATTTTTCTTAGAAACAAGTTCTACATTTTTTTAATTAAGAATTAGGACCCAGAATATTCTAAGATGTATTTTTTTAAATTCATGAGAGAATTCATAGAAGAGTCATTTCGCACATGAAATTTGCTGCGGAAGTCCACAGGTGAAAAAGATTCGATTCATTATGCATTTTAGATTTAATGCACGGTCAACAGGTCCTGCCAATGGCAGCACAGATAGGGGTGTAAATTGGGTCGGGCCAACAAGGCCCAAGCATGAAAAAATCGGGCTTGTGGGTCAGCATGGCTTTTTGTTCACATTGATCGGGCCGGCTGGGCATGACACTACCCAAAGGATGAGCTGTGCTGGCCGGGGTGCCTGGCTAAGGCAAGGCCTAACACAAGATTTATAAATAAAGTAAAAAACTGAAAATAATTAAAGTCTTATTTTCATTAGTAAATTAGCAGCAATGTTTATGCGTTTATTTTTAAAGTTTCTTCAAGTTTGGAACCCTAAAAGTCGATAAAATCTCTTGTAATTTTCTATTAATTTTTTTTTAATTTAAAAAAATAGAAGAGGCATATGAGCCGGCCAACGAGCGGCACAGCACAACAGAGGGTCCTCCGACGAAATGATAATGAGCGGCAATTTATTTTTATTTGTAATTCTTCAAAACCCTTGATCGGGTCCTCTTGAATCGATAGATGATGGACCACGACCATAAGAAAGTTTGTGTGATGTGAAAACTTGGAAGCTTTCTTTCACACTCAAATGTCTTTCACGAGTGCGCTGCGCCCTATTGCCCTGGCAAATTTAAATGCTTTTTCAATTGCATATTAGACTATGGGAATATGCCATTTGCGTGGGACCTATCCAGTAAACAATGGTGTCGAATGGCTTCGATCTGTGTGTTATTTTTATTTTTATCTTTAACGAAACTTTCATTAAAAGGAGAATACAATATTTTGCGACACGGCCAGCAGTTCCTCCTTTAGTTCCTTTAATAATGTGTGTTTATAAGTGGGATTGATCAGCACACTCCCTTCCACCTATTTTGGGTGCTACTCATGCTTTAAGTAAGATTTTAGAGATCTTTATGGTTTCAGTGCTTCTAAATTTGGATTCATGAGATGAAATGGCGGCAAAGTTGTTTAACTCTATTAAAAAAAATCATTGGTGATTTTGCCTAAAACCAATGTTATCGTGCCTTACAATATAATGTGATTTATAGTTTTTTTTAAATAAAAAAAAAACAGCACGGAAAATATGATTTTATCTTTCATCATAGTTGGATTTTCGAAAGACAAAAACCCACATTTGGTAATTGGTTAGTAAAAGCTAAAAATCTGATTTTTTTTTTCAAAAAATACAATATCGTGAGATTTTAAGGGTGGAAAAGCCCCAGACACCATGAATCACGATATCATGGGATTTTGTGCAGCATAGTCAAAACAAAAAATCAACTAACTAGATTCAAGCAACTCTGCTGTCTTTTTTTGGGGTCTTTTCACTCTTTTAAAAATGTTTATCCTCTACAATCCAAGTTAAATTGGAATTAACTACAAAAAATCCCAAAAACCAATTACACCCCCCTATTGAATAATTTAAATTGCTTAAAATATAAGACCTCCTCTTCTTCTTCTTCTTCTTCTTCTTCTTTTTCATGAAAAGTGAAAAGGAAGAACATTTTTAATTGGCAGGATCAAAATTTGTCCTGAAAACTTGAAAGAATGAAATTAAAAAAAAATACATTTGAGATTTGTAGCATGAATTTAAATTGAAACTATCAACAAGAGAAGAATTGTCAGTGGTAGGGATGAATCATAGCCTCGAATAAGAGATGTATAATAGTGAAACTAGTGTCCTCAGCTATAGAAAATATGAAATGCTCATGGGATCCAATTTTTTTGAATACGCATTCAAAATGCACTTCAAATAAACGTAAATACTTAAAAAAAAAAAATAATCAGAAAAGAGGCAACTCATTTGACCAGACTCTTTATGGTTGACCTTTTAAACTTTTTTTTCTTCCAATTTTAATTTGGAGTACATTTTGATCGTCGATAGGAAAATCTAGACCACAGAGAAATCTAGACCACAATGAAAAAGAATCAAATTTCAAAGCTCAGCTTCTTGACTTTTTAGCATTTTGTGGCATGAGAATATATGTTTGACTTTTCTAGATAAAAACGTATTGACCTTCTGTCATTTAATGGAATGAAAGAATAGATTTTTTTACTTTTTTATTAAAAGAAAAAATAAAAAGGTGATTTTTGAAACTTGATACTTTTTTTATATGAAACCTCTCATTTTCTTGTCTCTTAATTTGAACATTCAACTTCAATTCATTTTACAAGTGAATTACCAAAATAAGCCAAAATTATCTCAGCTTTAGGATGAAGTTGATATGTCATAAACCATGGAATATCAAACATAAAAGTCATCTAAGCAATAAAAGTCAGTATGGAATAAACACTGAGAGAGAAAAAATAAATTTTGATAACATTGATCGAGGAATTTGTTTTCCAAAGATAAATTTGTGTTGAGTGGAAAAATAAAATTTTCTTCATTGTTTAAGACATAGTGTATTATTGAAGGTATTGATAACCTATGATATCATGGGCTGTTCCTTAAATTGTGAGAAAAAATTTACGTTCTGCTGAGTCCCACTTCTTCATTAAGAAATAAAGACTTTGTTTTACAAAAATAAATATATCATGAGAGAAAAATAAATTTGTACAAGTGGGAAGCCATTATATCATGGGATAAAGGTAAGACCGCCAAAAATTGAAAGGACAATAATCAAGCAACTTTGATGATATTTTCTGGTCTTTGATCTGTAACTTGTAGAATCCATGTTTATGTACATCAGGAAAAAGTCAATTAAAAAAAAGTAGCAAGACTACTATTGTTCTCGCGGGAAAGACTAGTACTGTGATCCTCTTTCTTTTCTGACTTTTTTTATTTTGTTTATGCTATCGGAGGGTTCCTAACCATTTGAGCTGGACTAATCCCTCCGGGCCCAGAGGGAAGCCGAGTAAACTCCCCTGTAGCCCTAGTGTGGTAGTGCAGTTTCGAACCTACAACCTTTGGGTGCAAACCGTAGTCCTAGGCCAACTGAGCTACCCCGTGCCTATTTGGATATATGGTGAATTGAAGTACAGTGAGGTGAAGCATCAAATCAAGAGAGAATAAAATATAAAGTGTTATAATGATGTTTTGTTTTTAGTTGTTTGGTATGGGATCTTTTTGACTTTTTTGTATAGAAAAGTGGAGTTTTTTTGTCTTTTAGTCGAGAAAAGAGGTTACTTTTTTTGACTTGTTTTGAAAAATTTGGAGGGAATTTTGAAATTGTGTACTTTTAATATGACCCTTGTCATTTTTTGTCTGGATTCTCTTTACTTCACTTTAACTAGTTAAGTGCCAAACACGGGGTTATCTTTCTTTTCTAACTAAAAAACACAAAGGAAAAGGAAAATGTTCTTTTTGTCTCTAAGCCATGAACTAAGAGTCCAAAGAAACTTTTTCATGTCTGATCTTGCCTCTCGAAATGGAATGATAACTCCAAGTTCCAACTATTACTAGCTTTTTTTCTTTTTCTTTTTTGCTTGATGGCAAATTGGATTAGAAAGAAAAGCGGAAAAGCTAGAAAAGCTAGCCCCAAAACCAAAGAAAGGGAAAAATGGCAAACAAAAGAGAAAATAAGAAAGCCCTACTAGATATAACAAGGGAATTATCACTCCCAAAATATGACGTATGTTAGAGAGAAGGGTGAAGTATTTGTAGCTGGTAAGTTAGCTATTGACAAGAGTATCCAATCTTTAATCAAGCTCTTTGTCCTAGTGGAAGAAGGAATAGCTCCATTAAAGATTGCATTCGGTTTTTTATAGCCAAATTGCATAGATTATATTAAAAAAAAAAATGGCAGCGCAGATTGGCTTCTCTAAGGATGCTCTGCCTGAAGTTAAAGTCGACCCATAAGCTTGAAGGAATTGAGGAGATAGGCTGAAGAGGATAATTTAGCACACTAAGCATCCAGTACAAATGGTCATTCTGTCATATTTTCATTGGTTGTTCAAAGAAGGGCAAAAATGCCCCTTTTCTAATGGGGCATTATGTAGAATTCCTCGATATTTATAGAGGAATAAAGAAAAGAAGTAGCTAGACCATCAATGATGTTCACTCACGAGAGAGTGAGATCCCCTTCTTTTTTGATTCGCAATCAGAGAGAGGCAAAAGTAAGTGGACATTCTTTTTTGATTGCTAGGGGCCAGGAACATTTTTGTTTCTTCTAGCAAGTGGCGAGGGAATGATAATTCCAACCATTGACTCTTTTTGGACCATATATATATATATCTACTTTTTTTTTTCTATAAGGGAGGGTATGCAAGTCATTTGGGCTGGATTAATCCCTATGGGTCAAAGGGGAGCTGGGGAATTCCCCTAGTCTTTTTGGGAACTTCAGAAGTAGAGTGGAGTGAACTAAGGCCTATAATTTTCAAACAAATGGTCACATTAAAGATACACATTTTCAGAATTTTCCTCCTTAAAAAAAAAAATTTAAAAAGCAACCTCTTTTCCCCACTAAAAGACAAAAGACAAAAAAAAAAAAAAAAAAAAAACCCACTTTTTAAATAAAAAATCAAAAAGATTTCCTACCAAATAACTAAAGACAAAAATATTATCATAAAACACTTATATTTTTTCCTTTCACTATTTAAGGCTTTATACTTCACTCCACTTTACATGTAAGTCCCAAATAGTATGGCGCTAGTGTGGTAATGCAGTTTTGAACCCTTAATTTCTAAAAGAAAACCGTAGTTATAGGCCAACTGAGCTATCCCTTGTATTTTCTTATTTTTATTTTGGTTAACTTCTATTTCCTTTGATAACTTTTGTTTTCTTTGTAATTTATCAATGATGAAAAATAATGTGAAAGCGAACGTGGATGCCTTGAGAGCTTCCACTACAAGAAGTTGCACCTTTAGCGACGTTTTTTGCCGATGCTTTTATAAATTCGTCGGTAAAGATACACTTTTGCCTACGAATAAAATATCATCGGTAAAAGTTAGACTGCTACCGACGTTTTTGTATAAAACGTCGGCAAAGTTCAATTTAAAACTGAACATTATTACCGACGAAGCCTAAAACATCGATAAAATTATTATTATTTTATTTATTTTTCTTTTTTATTTTACCGACGAAAAAGGACGTCGGTAAAATTGTACTTATATTCTTTCTTTTTTTATTTATTCGTTCGCCGACGAAAAAAAATGTCGGTAAAAGTATATCATATTCTTTATTTATTTTTATTTTACCGACGAAAATAAACATTGGTAAAAGTATTTTTATATTTTTATATTATTTATTAGTTTACCGACGACAATAAACATCGGTAAAACGTATTTTTTAATATTATTTATTGATTTGCCGACGAAAACAACGTCGGCAAAAGGGTTTTATATTTTACATATATTTGTTTTATCGACAAAAAAAAAAACTTCGGTAAAAGTATTTTTATATTTTTATTTTTATTTCTTTTTTTTTACCGACGAAAAAAAACGTCGGTAAAAAAAAGAAATATAAATAAAAAAATAAAAATACGTTTACCGACGTTTTTTTTCGTCGGTAAAATAAATATATGTAAAAGTATTTTATGCTTTTTATTTTTACTTCTGATTTTTTCGATGAAAAAAAACTTCGCTAAAAGTATTTTTTTTTTTAAAAATTGATATATTTGTTTTTTCAATATAGTTATCTTGTTAACCTGTTTACACACCTTTATCAAAAAATAAACCTGTTCATGTACCTATATTCAATATAAAATATGCATGCAAACAAAAGTTGGAAAATGAACAAACAACCATCGCCATTTTTCATCAAATAATTTATCTCTTTAAACAAATATTACAATAAATAATGATACAATCACATATAAATGTCAAATATACATAAACAAATAAACTAAAAAGAATAAAACACCCCCAGAAATTTGCAACCGACCCCAAAGCGTCCATCAATATGCAAAGAAAAAAATAACATTAGAATCATTTCAATGAATGAAATTATAAATGAAAGATAAACATGTATATATATAAATCTTTTCTTAAGTTTTTCGGCGGCCTGTTTTCCAGCTTAAGTGTTGAGAATCAGGCAGTTTTTTGTGTTTAATTCATTTACCTGAAGTCCGATTCACTAACCGTCAATTCGTACAAGTTACTTTGGCTTTAAATAAGGTACCCGTGTCGGTTTTTGATTTTTTTGGCGGCCGTTTCCCGTTCCGGACCCCCGACGGGCCGTTTTCGAACCCAAGTGTTGGAAAACTCGATGTTTTTGCTTCTAGTTCTCTAACTGTGAGTCTTATTTGTGAAACCGTTAGTTCCTACAAGTCACACTAACCTCGAGCGAAGTGCTCGTGCGAGTTTCTAAATTTTTTGGGGGGTCGTTTCCCGTTCCGGACCCCCGACGGGCCGTTTTCGAGCCCAAGTGTGTTGGAAAATCCGATGTTTTTGCTCCTAAAGCTCTAACCGGGAGTCCTATTTGCGAACCGTCAGTTCCTGCAAGTCACACTACCCTCGAGCGAAGTGCTCGTGCCAGTTTTCGATTTTTCCGGGGGCCGTTTCCCGTTCCGGACCCCTGGCGGGCCGTTTTCAAGCCTAAGTGTTGGAAAATCTGATGTTTTCGCTCCTAAATCTCTAACTGGGAGTCCTATTTGCGAACTGTTAGTTCCCACAAGTTACTTTAGCCTCGAACGAAGTGCTTGTGCCGATTTCTTATTTTTCCGAGGGCCGTTTCCCATTCCGGACCCCCCGACGGACCATTTTTGAGCCTAAGTGTTGGAAAATCGTCGATTTCCGCTTCTAAATCTCTAACCGGGAGTCCTATTTGCGAACCGTTAATTCCCACAAGTTACTATACCCTCGAGTGAATTGCTCTTGTCGGTTTTCGATTTTTTCGGGGCCGTTTCCCATTCCGGACGAATTTTTTAAAATCAGAGACCTTTACCGACGAATTTTTTTTTTACTGACGAAAATTATCGTCGGGAAATTTATTATTGATGTTTAATTTTAGACGTCGGTAAAGCCCTGTTGTTTTTTTTCCTCTCTTGCCACCCAAAAGCCCTATTTTCTCCTCTCTCTCTCTCTCTTGCTTGATCTCTCTGTGCTCTTTCGATCTTCTCTAACTCGCCCTCTTTGGTCTCTCTCTCTCTGTCTCTCTCTCGACCTTATTGTCTCTCTCTATCTCGCTCAACTCTCTCTCTCTTACCCTCTCTGATCTCTCCGATTTCTTGCTCTCTCCTATCTGTCAGTCTCTCTCTGCTCTCTCTCCCTCGCTCTCGGTCTAATTTTAGGAAAAGCCTCGGGCTAATTTTTGAAAACGTTGGTAAAAGTAAAATAAGCGTCGGTAAAACGCTAATTTTTACCAATGGAAAATTATTACGTCGGTAAAATGTTTTGTCCACGACTTTTTACCGACGTCTGGCCGACCAAAATTATTTCGTCGGTAAAGGGTTTTACAGACGTTTTTTGGGCTTTTGGTGATGAAAAATTGCGTCGCTAAAACTGCAGTTTGTTGTAGTGTTCAAAGGGGAAAGTGATCCACCGGCTTTATTGTTTCGGTTGCCAGAGGACTTATAGGACCAAGCAAAAAGGAATGCTAGGACCATCATAATACTTGTGATGCCGACTTTGAAATTTTTTTTTTTTTAATGGAGGGTGTCCCAGCCCTTTGAGCCAGAATAATCCCTACAGCCTAGGAAGAGTCGGGTAAATCCCCTGTGGCCCTAGTGTAGTAGTGCGGTTCGAACCCTCAACCTCTGAGTGCAAACTGTGTTCCTAGACCAACCGAGCTACCCTCGGGGTTGATGCCATTAGTCACCAATCCATTGCATAGTGGATGGGTCCCATGCAAGGACAATCTAATGGCATATTCCATTGAAGGACTCAAAAGTTTCATAGTTACATGTGCACTTGAAAAGCCTTTAAAGTTGCCAGGTTAATAGAGTCCAGCGTCCCTCTTAAAAAAAGTGGGTGAAAGCTTCGCTCCCGTAAAAAAAAGTTATCGACGATTTTGCTTAACCCATGTTATCGTGACTCATAATATCACGAGATTTATCAGCATTTGGGAAATACAACAACTGCAAACAACAAGAAAAATATGATATTATCTTGAGGATTTTACCGGAAAATGAACTGTATTGGACCATTAGACGAAATAATGAAAATTCTTTCCCGCTGCACAATATCATTCATCCTGCCATTTTTCTTATTGTTTTCATTTTTTTTACAAGGGATGATAGCATCGCCCAAAATAACCATGGGCGACGCTAGCCTCCCTCTTCACCTAATATATACTACGGCCTTAGGAGCCTTTTTTGTAGGTTTGGTGGATGTAAGATTTCAAGAATTTGAGATGGGCAATTCAACAACCAGCTGTCCATGAAGACCACTAGGTGGGCAGGCATCCATAATATCACATAATGGCGAGATGCAACATTCTCCATTGAATGACTATGAGCGTTTCTTGTTGATCTGGTCTGGGGTACAGGTGAGTATGAGAATTAGTAAGCTCACCTTGATGTTCTAAGGAACCCAATTCTTGCATAACAGGGGACTGACTTTGTAGCTGCTGGTGCGTAGAGCTTTGCAAAGAATCAACTTGAAAATTTTCAGAATTCAAGCGAAGAAGAGATGGGTCCCTTGTTTCATTGTGTGAACTTCTACTAAGAGGCAAAGCATGTGTTATTTGCTCGTGTGAATCCACAACTTTTGGCATGTGACAGTCTGGAATTTGTGAATGTAGCTCATCTAGACAAGTGCGGCTTGTACTGAGAGAGGCAGTCTGTGAGGAACTTGACACAGTGACATACTGGTTTGTTGTGGTTGAAATGGGCAAAGAACTAAGCTGCTCCCCCTTTGTTGCAGCTTCTGCAGGGTGTGAGTTTGTATACAAGTTTGGAATCTACCAATTAAGAAATTCCTCAAAGATAAATGGACGGAATGAGAGTAACCAGGGTTTTATGGGATTTACGAAGAGCGACGCTAGCGTCGTTTCATCTTAAATTGAGCAACGCTAGCATCGCTCGTCCCAAAGTTTAAAAAAAAACAAAATACACGAAATGACGCCTAACGGACCACATTTGTGCATTATCTATAAGCCTCTGATTTTTTTATAAATTCTGCACTAAAACCTATGATATTGTCGGATTTTAAGAGTGGAAAAACTCATGATATCGGATGTCCTGAGTCACAATATCATGGGATTTTGGGGGAAATAGTTAAGACAAAAATTTGACAAGAGTCAAGTAACTATGCTGTCATTTTTGAGTTTTTTCTCGTTATCATGTGGAAATCCAAGTTTACTAGGAATTTAAATGGTAAACATCTTCAAAAATCTATAACATTACTTCCTCTTTTACTCCCTTTCTTTACTTTTATAAGTGAACTTGAGCTAGTTACCCAAGTGGTAAGGAGTGGCAGTTCTCATGTCTTTCCATGTATGTGCTGGCTCTCAATTGGGTATCACCCCCCCGTGGCTTGGTTAACCAAAAAAATAGAATTGAACTCGAGCTCACTCCCTTGAAGCCTAAAGCCTTTAACATCTTAAAAACTCTATTATGGCCCCACCTTCATTTACAATACAAGCCCTTTCATGGGTATATGCTCAAGTTTTACCTTAATACGGGTTATCCTCGATGCAAGATAGAGGTTATATACAAAAGGTCAATAAAGAAAAATAAACCATGCCTTATATACATAATAGGCTATATTCTCAATCCTATGGTGGGCCCACGCATATTGGAGCAAAATTAGTTCGTACCTATAGAAGAGAAGGGCGTTCAATTCCAAACTGTGCATATTTTTAATAGGTGGGCCCTACTTTAGAGCACCACTTCTCTCATTTATAGGAATTAATGTGAATGATTAAGACTAGTTTATTAATGAAGGTGACTCGTCAAGTCTCTTCTTCTCGCTTCCACCAACAAAGTTCCACTTATGTCCAAAAACAGAAATCTTTCTACACACAGAAAACAAAAAGAGTAAATTAGCAAAAGATCCCTAAAGTGGAATGTTTAGAGGCTCGGGTCCACACAATTTCTGTTTTAGGTCTCTGGTCTACGCAGTTAGACATTTTGCAGCCAGAGGTCCCCTATGTTCACACGATCACATATTTCGTGACTGATTTGCGGTTTCAACCATTTTAGGCATAAAATTTTGAAATTTAAAATTTCAATTGTTGTATTCTCCCTCTTCTTCTTCAACCCGGACTTGTTGAATTGATGGTTAGGGCATAAAAGATACAAAGGAAACAAGTTGAGTCCCACGTCGGAGCAGATTAACACCTCCTCAGATTGCAGTATTTTGTCAGGATCATGTCACAGTCGCTCTCCAAGTCCTCAAATTGCAGAAAAGACACAGGGAGAGGGCATGCTGATCCAAGTTGGTCCCACCTGGCTTTCCACCATAACCAAAACAGCCCACAAAGTCACGTATGCGTTGCTTCCTAGCTAAGAAAACAGCCCAACAACGATGCATTCTATTTGACACAGTCAAACCTCAAATTCTGCATTATATTTCTTAACACACTTCACTTTCACTTTGCAATGTTTACAAGGAACATGATACCTTTTTACTTTTACTGCTCCATTCCGTTTTTGGAGCACTTGACCCACTTGGGTCTTGTCACTAAAGATTGGGTCTGGTTGAAGAAGTAAGACACGTTGCAAGGCTCAAACATCATCAGCTCTATCTACTCGCATCGGAGAAGCAGAACCATGTGAATCCACCACCATAGTTGGCCTTACCGGAGAAGAAAGGATTAATTAATCTGAGTTTTTGTAAAGTTTATCTGAGTTTTTGTGAAATTTATCTTTGTTTTTGTCAAATTATTTGTCTTCTGTCAAATTTCTTTGTGTTTTTTATAAATTTATTTGAGTTCTTTTTTAAATTTATCTGAATTTTTAGCAAATTTTTTTACATTTTTTTGAAATCTATTAGATTTTTTTAATTTTATTTGCGTCTTTTCAAATTTATTTGCATTTTTTGAAAGAAATTTAACTAAGTTTTGGCAAAAATTCTTGATTTTTTGGAAAATTTTTCTGAAATTTGGAAAATTAATTGAGCTTAGTTTTGGCAAATGTGCTTGCGTTTTTTAAATTTATTTGCGTCTTTTGAAATTCATTTGTGTCTTTTGAAATTTATTTACATTTGTTGAATTTTCTTTAGATCTTTTGAAATTTATTTGAGTCTTTTGAAATTTATTTACATTTTCTGAGATTTATTTGCATCTTTTTAAATTTATCCGCATTCTTTTGGAATTTATTGCTTTTTTAAAAAAATTATTGTGTTTTTTGAGATTATTACATTTTTTCAATTTATTTGCGTTATTTTAAAATTTATTTGTGTGTTTTTTGAATTTATTTGAAAATTTCATTAATGGTCATGGCCAACTAAATGGTAGTTAACCATTATTAATGGGATATCCCAACAATCATGGGATATGATTCAAAGAAAGGGTAAATTAAACATTTTAAATATTCAAATTTGGAAAAAAAAAAACTTATCACACTATATAAAAAAAGATTGTGGATCTAAAGTCATAAAGTCATGCGTGAGGGACCTCCGACCAAACGCCCCAAAGAAAAATGATGGGAATGAAGTAGCTTTTAATGCTAGGAAATACAATTTGGGACAAGTACAAAATTCAAAATCAAGATTTTTATCCAATATTTGTACCTATTTTATTTTGGGCTATGTGATTTGAAAAAAACAAGCTTGGATCCATGTGAGTATCAGATTTGAGTATCAGATTTAATTTGGGGTCGAAGTGTGGTGCATATATATAGATAGGGGGACATTCATGTGCATATATCCCTCACCATAGGGTGAGGGCACTTTTCCTTTCTGCACATGAATTATGGAAGTGTACCTCACCCTATGTACTTGAAAATTCCCTTTTGTATTTGAAAATTCCTAATTATGGAAGTATCCATCACCCTATGGTGAAGGATGGATGCACATGAATATTCTATATATATATATATATGCTTAAATTCTCCATTTACATTTCAAAATAGTACCTCAGTGTAGGATCATGATTTTAAGTGACTTTTCTATCATTTTGTTTGTTTTTAAATACAAAAAATGCCCATAGGGCCCTTCTCTCCTCTCTCGTGATCGTTCAAAAGGGGAAGATTTGACATTGTTTTCCGGTGCTGATACTCACAATCCAGTGAATCCTTCTCCTGTAATGCCATCCATAAACAATCGCCTCCACTCCGATCTACAGAAAGAGGTCAACCTAATGCTATTGGTGGTTAGAAACCCCAATACCGTCCAAGTCTACAACGTGTAGGAGGACGAATCCGCTCTCCATATGGTCCTGGAGCTCTGCTTCGACTCCGACATCTACGATCTTGCCTCCAAGCACACCTTCTCTGAGATGGAAGCTGCTGCCACGATGTCCTCACTCATGGAGGTGATCGAGCACTACCACCCATGGCGTCACTCATCGCAACATCACGCCGCCGTGATATCCTCTATCATGAACGTGATCTTGCACTCCGAGTCTGCCACCCATGGCGTCACTCATTGCAACATCAAATTGGATAATGGGCACTTTGGTTGACAATAGATCGGTGGATTGCTTTTTCAAGGGCACCAAATCAATAAGAAAAGCTGACTCTCCTCTCCCATTCCCAATCCGAGCCTAGCTGTCGTCCTGTGGCCCACCTCAAGGGTGCATATCGGTTCTAAGCGATCTGCCTGACGAGGTGTAACGCCCATTTCCTATTAATATTAATTAATTGTGTGATTAGTTAGTAAGTGTATTTAGAGTCTTAGCGAGTCGAGTTTGACGTGTGACTCACGCGTGGGAAGTACCGTGCGAGTATGAGCCTGTTTGGGTACCCTTTTGTTGCATCCAGATCCAGACCCACGGACCCGACCCAAGACCGACCCGTACACACCCAAGCCCATTGCATCATTCCCTTTTTCCCTATTTACCCCTGCCCCCTTTTTAAGTCACGATGGACCACCTCCCCTTCATTTCCACAACATCAGCAGCCCCCTCCCTCTCTTATCTCTCATCTCATCTCTCTTCCCCAGCTCACTGCCGCCCCATCTCTATTCTCTCTTCCTCACTCATCTCTCCTTCACCCATCTCGTTGCCCCACCGTCCCGGAGCTTCACCATTGCCGTTGAGTTCCCCCATCTCCGGCGAACCAGCCCACTCCATCTCTCCCCATTTCCCCATTTTTCTTTCTTCATTTCATTCCCTATTTCTCTCTTTCCTTCTTTATTTTCTTTCTTTTTCTCTCATCTCTCACTTCACTCTCTTTGCTGCCACGTGATTGAGCAGCGCCCCCCCCCCCCCCCCCCCCCCCCAATCTCATTTTCTCTCTGTTGGAAATAAGTGGGCCTCGTGGACAGATTTTCAAAACTTTTGACCCACTTAACTCAAGGATCAAGTGCCCATAAGGCCACAAATCATATCCATGATGCAATCCCTCATACTCATCTATCATGTACAACAATAATAACCTATTTAAAAGATAGAAAACTAGCAACACCATGCAACAAAATAATCCACAACTATTAGAGAATCAGATTATACATTTGGAGGTAGTGCTCTAATGGAAAAGAAGACTTGCTAGTTGAAGAAACTCTTTCTTTGTAAGCAACTTCGGATCTCCAAGACCTCTTAGTCTTCCACGCTATAACCCATATCAGATCTCTTCTCTAAAGGAGATGGGTTTGATCTCCTAAAGAAAACAACTAGAAGCTCTTAAGGAGACTAGAAAAGAACTAGAAAAGGAAGAGAGAGATGTGCAACTCTTGCACAAAGGGGGGGCTAGGCGTGAATTCCAAGAGTGGAGGTCCCAGCCCCCTTGCTTCCCTTTTATAGCTTTAAGTAACCTCCTTCCTTCCTCTTGAACTAATTGAAATAGAAGTCTCACTTCCACACAAATTAGTAACCCACTATTACCACTATTAGAAGTTTCACTTCAAATAGAAATAGTAGCTTTCTAATTCTTTCCTTTTAGAGTTCAAGTAGGATTAGTATCTTTCCAATAACTTGGGGCTAGCGTGAGGACCACTAGGGATTCCATCGAAAGCTGGCTCCAACTGGGACACCGCGACCCCACATCTCATGTGCAATCCGGGTTCATAGTTAATTGCAAATAACACCACTATATAAATACAATTGCACTCCAGTCTTAGGAATAAATTACAATAAAGATCCTAAACTTCCCGATTACCACAAGTAGGCCCCTCTATCAATATTCATTGATCAATTGGACTAAAACTGTCCCACAAATTTTAATCCACATCTTATTATCCTTGAGCCCCAATTAATCACAGTGATCATCAGTACCATCCAATTAACTCTTAATCGAGATGGGTGCGCACTTACTAATGACAAATCCATTAATTGGCACAAGGTGATAATATAGATAGATTTCATCTTGACCATTTCAACGTTCCCACAGTTCTACTACCACATACCCAAGACATCGAGGTGTTGACCTACAATTGGCCTCACTCATTGGTGATTAAAGCAAATGAATAGATAGAAACTTGAGTTCATCAATGTCTCAGGATTGAGAGCCTATTGCTAGGGAATTATGAGAGCAAACCTTAAACTCGAGACAGTATTCCATAAGGTGCTTCTCATGGTCCTTCAATACATAAAATGTACCAGCATCGTGATCTAGAGTTTTCCATTCTGATGATCGAGACAAATCACACTATCTCATTGTGATCAGAGTGCTGCAACCTTATCAGATGAGATGCCCAGTTTCATCACTGGTTGTGAAGATATTTTAAGTATAAGATTTGTGACACATGTCGCCTGTGTGTGGATCTCATCCATTCACATATATCACATCTAATATACTAATGGGACCCGGTTCAACTCATGAACCATCATGTCATATATATTGGTCATGTGCATTAAGTAATAAAAACACCATTCATCTCATGAAAAGAAAACATGATATTATTGATAAATAAAGAAATTAAATCAATTTATTACATCATCTGATGGATTGAGTCCATACAATCTAACACTCTCCTTACCCATCTATTGCCAACGAAACTATCCCCACCCATTTCACCATCTCACCTTTTCATTTCACTCTTTCTCTCTCCCTCTGTTTTTCTATATTTCTTTCTCTCTCTCCCATCTCCTTATTCCACGTGAATCAAGCCCCTCATCTCACCATTTCATCATCTCTCTCTAATTCTTTCTCTCTATGTTCTCTCTCTCTCTCTCTCTTTTCCTTTCTTTCTTCCATTCTGTCTTCTTCCTTCTTCTTGTTAATGGGCCACTAATCAAGTAGGCCACCAATCAAGTGGGCCCCACAACCTCCGATCTTAGCCAACATCATATTCGTGTGGATCCCGCGAGCTCAATCATCTTCAATTTGCAAGCCGCCACTCTAACCCCTTCACTGTTTGGTAAGCTCTTCTTCCCCTTAGGTTGGGTTAATATACTTTGGATGTGGAGTTGTGTTAGGTAGCTTAGAGCCTTCCTTTCTTCGATTTATATTTAATTTAGTTTTTATTTTACTAATACTCCCTTAGGTTTGGTTTGTTGGGCATTGAGCTAGGATTTGTGGATTTGGGGTTTTTCAACCAAGGCAAGTGGATATTTATATCATGCTTTGATATGTTTCTCCTCTTTATGATTCTAACATCTAATTTCAATTCTAGACTCCATTGTGCTCATTGTATGTTAAAATTGGAAATTAATTTTTAGGTTATGTTATATTTTGAATGGGTTTATTTTAGATGAAATGATGATTGTCTAATGTATGGATGGAGAGGGTGTGGTCCATTTGCTATTTGATTGTAAGATTTATGGGTGTAGGGAAGAGCTTCCCATATTTCAAATTTGACAAAACTCATGTTACAGAACCCAAGTCACATTTTGGTGAGGCCTCATGTAAATCATGAGTATGAATAAGAGATAACTTTTGTTGGAAGAATTATTAAAGAAACCAAAAGCATGTTTTTATGATTTCTTTATACACCGACAATTTTACATTTCTTTATTAATTTATAAACATTTGTTTATTATCAATTGTCTATACATGTTCATGCTTACTGAAACCTCAATGTGACTCGGTGTGATCATCATTTTGAACATAACTGTGGTTGTATTTTTATATCACGGATACTTTAGGATTTGTGGACTTAGGTGGGACCCTGGCTACCTTTTTAGACTCAATTGAATATGTGCAAGGATGTTGTGAGCCGACATTTTTCATGGTTATTCCGGTTGCATCGGGATTCAACATATCTCAATCTTGAATGGTACGGGACAACGGGATACCCCTTTTATATCTATGTACGAACCTTGATCCCTTTCGGTGACTGACTAGGTTGTACGATGCTTCAGGATTAACATTGTACTTATGATTGGATTGTCTATCGCTTATGATTCCGAATTGTACCGTCTGGTACTGTCTATATGTAATGAACATGTTCCTTAGCTCTGTTTGCTTTGATTTGTTTGGGATTACATTGAGAACTTAGATGATGGACTTAGGATCCCTTTTGATATCCCATCCGTTCTGATGTTTGTTTGAGGTGTTGAGGCTAGGGGGCTTTGAATGTAAAGCTTGAAGAGAACTACTATTGAAATCTGTTTGAAGTCTGATTTGATCTGAGGCAAAGTAGTTTCTTTATTGTTGATGAATCTTGTTCGCACAAGAAGACCTAGCTCCTCACCGACGTTTGTTTAGGATTCTTTGTGTCAGGCACCACTCAGCTATTAACGTTCAACACAGTTGGGGAACCACCTGTGTGAGGACTTTGAATTTAGAACCTTGAGGCAAGATTGGGCCAGAGCCCTCGGGGACCAAGCCGCATGAGCCAAGAGAGGACCGTCTGAAGTACGGGTTGGTTTAATGGACACCAATCAATGCCACAGCTGGGCATCACTTTGAACACTCTGAACATCGGGTTTTGATCCCAATTTACTGACATCTCCACAACGACTCAATGTGAGTAAGGGAGGGCAATGACACTATCCCGTAGTAATTAGCATATGTGGACTGCATACTTTGATAGTCTGTTTATGATTCAAATGCTATGCGTTTCTTACGATCAGACTGCTATGCAATTCATCTGATCCTGTTTATCGTTTATTCTTTTTAGTACTGCATATCTTTGGTGATTTATATATCTATCTGCTTGCCGACCATTGTGTTTGATGATGCTACTCTTAGTGTATAGGTACCGAGCCTTTCTACCCCAAAGAGGAGGAGGCGACGGAGGAGGTTCAGGTAGATCAGCCTGATGACTTCCTAGAGTATAGTACGGACGGTATTGTATGGCCGTATTGACCCCGCACACTAGAGCCTTCATGCTATATTTGATTAGTTTCGTCTTTTGGTTTTAGTATCATTTTGATCAGGCCTAGTTTTAGTGTGGCCTTAACTCTACATATGATATTCAGTATTTGCTCTTAAACTATACATCTCTAAGATACCACTTGCATTTATGAAGCTTCCGCTGATTGTTATATATATTTGAGGAAATGTCTATACATCATAGCGGTCTTCGATCCGGATGGGACATGACTGGGGCCATATTGCATTTGATTGACGTTAAAAATTTTTAATTGGCCCTAATTTCACGCATAACCTCGGTTTCACTTTTGTGGGCATGACGCGAGGTCTATAATCCAAAGTAGACCTGAACATGATCGATGGGCTGAGAGGGTACTCCAGAGATCTACCAAGGAGGATGTGGAAGGTGTATGAGGAATTAAAGGGTGAGGAAGCAAACGTGGGTGATGGAGGGAGGAATGGCAATCTGGGCGGGTGATAACCCGCTACCTCACCTGGGCTCGCTTGGGGTTGTTGTGACTAGCCGGCGCTGGAGGAGAGGAGGTGGTGTGACGGGGAAAAGGGTTTGGAGAATGGGTTTAAGGATATTTTGGTCATTTGGAAAAAAGAGGAAAAAAGCTCTTCAGAAAATCCTGGACCCTACAGGATGTCCTTATTTGAAATGCAATTGAGAAGTTTAAGTCATATTTTGATATATAAAGTTTATTTTTGTTCTGATTTGAAATCTGGGCAAATCTTGAGCCCTATTTTGAAATTTTTCCTTAAAAAAATTGTTTAAGGGTCACATTTTGCAATCAAATCCTGCAGAACTCTTCACTGGTTTAATACAAAGTTTTTGAAAATATATGTTTGGCATTGCTTGGGTTTGTTTAGAAAAATTATCCTATCCACTCTTAGTACATAGTGCACATCCCTAGTCGGCCCACCTAATGGTCCATCCAAGTGGATCAAAAATAAAAAACCCGTACCCTATAGTTCATACGCTCCTTGAGTTTTGATGCATCCAAATGGACTTGACTTGTGGAGCGCAGACGATAAGATTAGAATGATCGGATGGGGGCTGAGTTCTTTGTACATATGACGTCCCCACCTAGATTCTCAAATCCCCTATGGTCATTATCTTATGTGCATGGCGGGCATGAAGCATTCCATGCGCTCCGCGTTATGAAGCCCCACATGCTAGCCCACCTCAGGTGGGACCTCGAGGATTTGAAGATCTAGGTAGGCCCCTCCAATGTATAAAAACCAACCCCATCCAATCTTCCTAACCCTATATTTTGTGGTGACAATTACATTTCATTGAACTGTGTATCCAGTCAATCCAACGGACGTCCAATCCATTCGGATCTATCTAAACATGAGGGCGTGCGTCCTATGAGGGTGGCGGTTTTATTGGTCCACACAGGTGGACAGGGAGGTTTGGCCCCACTAGGTCTGCATTATGCTTGTTGGATTTCAATTGTTGGACCCACCGGGTGTTTAGTAGCACTCAAGTTAAAGAGAAGTTTTTCGTTTGTGTGTGTATACACTTCTTTTAAGATGAAATTATTTTATTTGGGTGTTTTTTCTTTCCGTATTAGGTTCTAAGGGGAATTGTGTCCCGCAAAAGTGATGGTTGTCACATACCTTTTAAGCCAAGGGGTTGTCACTTTATATAAGCTTACTTCGTTTTCTTCTCGATATTCTAAGTTTCTTTAATAATTATAGGTAATAAATTTGTTTCTTTTAGATTTTTTTTATTCATATTTCAAAATAACCTTAAATTTGTCACGTTCTGTTCTTTTTTTTTTTTTTTTTTAAAGAAAACTTTAAAAATAAAGAAAGCGGAGATGCAACCACAGGCTTTATTGATGATTCTGTTTTATAAGTTTTGTTGAGACTTGTCCAAGTTATTGGGCTCGCTCAATGACAGATAAGCAGAGCTAAAACATGATGAAGCACAGGCGTATCAGTGGGTCAAATGGGCAAAGAGGAGCTCATAGTGTACACAATATAAATAAGGCATTGGCCATCCACTAGGAGTGGAAAAGGAAAGAAAGAGAGACAAAAGAAGAAAAAAATAAGACAGGCACGATTATATCAAAGCTACTAGAATTTTATTTAGGAAGTCACACGGACATAGATATGGAGCACTGGAAGAGTCCTCCTTAATGAGACTGCAATTTAGGTGCCATCTGTATAAGAAGGTATTATTTCAGTCCTCACAAATATTGGGCTTGTTACCTTGTGAATTCCATCACTCCAGCTAAGTCTCCCAAAATAGTATCCTCCAATTGCCTTATGATTGGAAGACAATGTGACGGTGAAAGAAAGCGTCTTAACAGTCGAATTGAAGGCTAGTTCTGGTGGCTACACTCCAACTTTCACACCAAGTGGATGCTCAATTGAAGCAACGTATGTGCTGTCCACTGGGCCTACGTTTGTAACGGTTCTGGTAACCGTCACAGAGACACTGAGGTTTGGAATGGTTATGGAGGGGAGGTTGAGATAGAGAATGGAAGGCTTTTTCCTAGGACAAACAGTGGAACGCATATAGCTTTCACTATAGCCCATGGAACAAAGGTAATGAACGTAGTCAGTCATGCCCATGTCATAAATCAGACCAGGGTTTGCTGCTCGATTTGGATTTACGATGCCGCTTCCGAAATGGAAAGGATTTGCGACCGTCTGGGGATCTTCAACAGTAAAGATTGTCTCTCCCGATGGATCAGTAGTTGATGCTGCAATTAGCAAATGCATATTACAACTGGAATAAACTCTAAATCGTTAACAATTGTAACCTAACTGCAGCTATCATAGGGCCAAGTAACTCTCATGATCCGTATTAATGTTTTTTTAAACTAAAGTTATACTAGCCACAACAGGTGAGAGTCCTATGTCCATTTGACAAATCAGCAAGACCTCACATTGCTGCCCCATATATAATATATATATATATATATATAGAGAGAGAGAGAGAGAGAGAGAGAGGGAGAGAGAGCGCTACATAAGATGAGAAAGCTTTCTTTTCCTTTTTTGTTTCCTATTTATATAGAACCTAACTTTACCCCCATATTGAAAGGAAGCAAGAGGAATAAGCATAATTTGACGATGTTGATTTCTGAACTAGCGATCATACCGGTGGTTGCTAATGCCGATCTGATTGCTGCAGAAGACCAATTCGGGTGAACCACTTTGAGCAATGCAACAATGCCAGAAACATGGGGGCACACCATGGAAGTTCCCGAATCGAAGGCAAAGCTTTGATATGAATTCTTTTCCTTTGGAACGTAAGCAGCCAAAACATTCACACCGGGAGCAGCTACATCCGGCTATACCACATCCATTCAATAAAACAACAATCATTATTGTTAAGCACTTAATTTGCCGCACCTCTAATACCTAGACAGTTTTTTGTATAGTTAACTTCAAGGGATTGAACCCGCACAAGGCAAAAAAAGAAAGAGGCCCATGTCGCATTTTGCATGAGGGCGCATGTGCACAAGTCAATCGAAAAAGGCCCATGTTGTGTCTTGTACGAGCGTATGCTTCAAGTATGGGTAGTGTCCCAAACAAGGGATGCATTAATGTGGTTAGTTCGCCACACCTCTAACACATCTCTAACCCCTAGGCATTTTGGGTGTATTGGTTAGCGAGAATAACTAGTAGTTAGGCACATCTCCTCCTAAGAAACAACTTTGTGAGGGACTTGTGGAGTGTGTGTGGATGTGTGAATTAGTTGCCAAATTAAAAAAAAAAAAAATAAGGGTTGACGATCAGATGCTCAAAGATTTACAAATTTTGTTGTCCAGCTTGCTGAAACTTGACTTGTGGATACATATTGTTCTTCAGAATATGAGTAAGGATGAGAGTTGTAGTAAAAATGATATATTGAAATTACCTATAAACATATCTTGTTCTGTCGAAAAAAAAGAGACATGGTTAGAGTCTAATTTAAAAGAGAGAAGAAAAACATTAGTGGTCTGCCTTACCCCACTTTGATGAGATGAGGTTACCAAACTCCTAATAAGTGACGGCATATATACAATATTTGTGTTTACTGTAGTCTGCATGATACAGCAAATTCAAATGGCTTGCATAATATACAATGTCTAGATTATTTCTTAGGCAAGAGGGAAAAAGAGAACATTTTTGTCACAAGTGTAGCCATCTCCCATTTAATATCAAAACTCTTAAACCCTGAATTCTTACCAAAATTTTCCATGGGAAATTCTTGTGCAAAACATTTATAGCATATATTTGAGGAAAATAATGAGTTTTTCTTAAGAAATACCACTTCACACATATGCCATAAGTAAAACCTGTAAAACCTATACCAAATTGCCAAAAAACTGTGGCAAAGGCACCTTAGTTTCACTAGGGAAACGAGGGTTCAATCCTTAAGGCGCCTTTGTGCAATTAGTTTTTTAGATACATTAAAATGAGGATTGAGACAATCTTTTCTATGCTACACTAAAATGTATGTTGGTGCGGGCTGTTTTCTGTGAGAAAATGCACAAAAATGAGCTAAACTTTTTGTGATTTCAAGGAGAATCATTATGTATAGGGGTTTTTTCGACAAAAAATTTCTCCATGGTAGAGGAAAACGTCCACATAACTGGTAATTTGTTAACAAACACAAACATTCCATGACAATATCCCTCCCCTATCATTACGCCAACCTAGCAAATAAAAGGAAAAGGAGTGGAAAGAAGTAAAACCTTTGCCATTTACTAGGGGTGTTCGTGGGTCGTGCTGGACTAGGCTAAGACATATACAAGCCTGGCCCGGCTTTAGAAACGCTGGCTTGGCCCGACACAGGCCATTAAAGTTAGGTTGGAGCCCATCATTTAATCAATCGGGCTGGGCCGAACTAGGCCTTTTATCACTTTTGTGGGCATTTTAGCAATTGTTTGGAATTACATTTATTTCATATGCGGGCCGGCCAGGCTTTCTATCAATTAATCCAAACCCGACCCAATTATTAAACGTGCCTAATTACATATCCAAGCGCAGCCCAAAACGCTGGGCCTGGATCAGGCTCGGTTGGCTGGGTCCATGATAGATAGGGCCCAGAATGGACCTTATTTTCAAGTTATTAAAATTATTGCTATCGTGTAATAATACAAATAAGACCTAATTCGGCTTGTTTGGATAGGCACAAAATAGAGTAAAATAAAGTTAAATGAGCTCAAACAGTCTAAAATTTAACTCTAAAATTTAAATGGGCTCTAATAGTCTTAAATTTAACCCTTAGTATATAAAGATATTATTGGGTTTATGTCATGTACTCTGGGTTTACCGGATCGGTCCATTGGGTTAGCCAATGGATTTTATCCTAAATTACAACGTTCTACCAAAAGAAATGAATAAATAAATTCAATGAGAAACTTTTATCATAGGTGCCCCCTTCCATGGATTTTAAAAAAAGTTAGAGAGTATATTTTCCTTGTGCGTACTATACAGCAGATTCTCCATGGACAAAGGAGGTTTTCTAGCCCGATTGGAGCCTAGAGTCTTGATTGGTCAAGCAAGAGAGTGGGTTCAGGCTCAATTAATTAGTATTACATATTTAGTCATGGGCGGGCATTAAAGCAGACAAAGTAAAACCAAAATCCAGAAAAAAGCCCCGTAACCATACTCAAATTTAGGTTCTTTTTTTTTTTTTTTTTTTTTTTTTTTTCCTTCATCCAAAAACAAATTGCATTCAACAAGAACACAGAAAAAATACCCATGACACGAAAAATAAATGAAAGAAAGCTATAGCTGAAACCACTCAACAGTGACATGAAAATAAATGAAACAACCTCACTCAAACCACTCAAATTTTAGTTTATCTTCTATCCGAAGTCTATAAAAAAGGAGAGAAAAATAATAATCTCGCACCAGGTGGAAGCATCACTAAAATCCGAAGGACATCCCAAGTCTCTGAACCCGTTCTCCTTGTTGCCAGTAAATAGGGATTGACCCTACAAGAAAATGAAAACACAGTTTAGAAGCCCAGAATGATTTAATTATATTAGAAGATTTTCGGTACATTCCCCTTGCCCTCATCACACGAATGAACAACAAATCAACCTTCAGATCCCTTCCAATTTTTTTAATTTTTTTTTGGGTGGGGGTTTCCGTTAGAGATTATTATCTAAGGATAAAATAGGATTAGGTTTGTTTTGATTATGAGGGATTTCATTGATAGCAACATTTTGCTCCAAAAATGTCAAAATAATTAAAGTTAGAGTACGTGTACGCTGCCTAGAGCTGATTCATACAGCTGCCTGGAGCATCCTTGATTAGTTCTCTGTTTTGTGCCCTGTGTTAGCTCTCTTTGTATCTTTACATCTTTTGTTTTGCTTAGTGCCCTTTTTTGGTAGGGGGATTGTATTTATCGTAAGCATGAATGTTGGATATAGCTTTAAAAAATGATAGCTACTACTTGGTTTAGAAAACAATCAGTTACGATAATAGTCCGATTGTTTCCAAGCATGATAGGAGAGGGGAAAGACCGATCCATGCTGCTAGCGGCTGTTGTGATTGAGTGTGCGGAAGCGTGCGATCAACAAGCAATTAAAATCAAGCCACAAAAAGAAACAAAGATTTACGTGGTTCGGTGATTTCACACCTACGTCCACGGACAAAGCTCGTCTTCTTCTTTTTCACCAATCAAAGTTTTTCCCTTTCTTAGGGTTACAAACAAAAGAGATAATAAATAGTTTTCACATAGACTAAATTACCCTTCAACCCTAATACAATTTAATTGGGCCTATAAAACGAGCCAAAACCCAACAAATCTCCACCTTGGCGAGATTTGCAGGTCACAAACATTTTTCACCTTGGCATGCAATCACACGCCTTCAAATGCGCCCGTAGACGCTATACACCTGAAGGTGCTCAAACTCGCAGGATGTTGATCAAGTTCAAGCAATGCTTAAACTTGACTCCAGTCACAACCTTAGTCAGCATATCTGCAGGGTTATCAGCTGTTGCGATCTTCTGAAGAAGTATATCTCCCTCGTCAACAATCTCCCGTACAAAATGATACCGTACATCGATGTGTTTCGTACGTGAATGATGAACCTGATCCTTTGCCAAACAAATGGCACTTTGACTATCACAATGTACATTCATGTGCTCCTGAAAGATCCCCATGTCATCAAGCAAACCTTGAAGCCAAATGGCCTCCTTAATGGCCTCTGTCACAGCCATGTACTCTGCCTCAGTAGTTGACAAAGCAACTGTAGACTGTAACGTTGACCTCCAACTCACCGGTCCCCTTGCAAGTGTAAACACATAACCTGTAGTAGACCGGCGCTTATCCAAATCACCAGCGTAATCGGAATCCACATATCCAACCACATGCTGACAAATACTATCATCCTGCTGAAACACCAAACCAACATCCACGGTACCCAGAATATACCGTAAGATCCATTTCACCGCTTGCCAGTGCCCTTTTCCTGGATCATGCATATATCTGCTTACTATACTGACAGCTTGTGAAATGTCCGGCCTAGTACACACCATCGCATACATCAAACTACCAACAACACTCTGATAAGGAACCTGAGCCATGTAATGACGCTCATCATCTGTGTTAGAAGACCTAGCAGTGCTAAGCTTGAAGTGAGAGGCAAGAGGTGTACTTACAGGTTTTGTTTTTGCATCCATACCAAAACGTTGTAGTATCTTCTTCAAATACTGTTTCTGCGACAGACAAACCTTGCCTTGCACCCTGTCTCTTTGAATTTCCATACCAAGTATCTTCTTGGCTTCCCCCAGATCCTTCATTTCAAATTCAATACTCATCTGAGTCTTCAATTTTTCAATCTCCACCTTGCTCTTAGAAGCTATAAGCATATCATCGACATATAAGAGCAAATAAATGAAGGTTCCATTCTGTAATTCGCGATAGTAAACACAATGATCAAAAGAACTCCGTGTATACTTCTGCCCAATCATAAACTTGTCAAATCGTTTGTACCATTGTCTCGGAGATTGTTTCAAACCATACAACGATTTTTTTAGTTTACAAGCCAAATGTTCTTTACCAGCAACCTTATACCCATCTGGTTGGGTGATGTAGATCTCCTCATTTAGGTCACCATGCAAAAATGCAGTTTTAACATCAAGTTGCACTAACTCAAGATCAAACTGTGCAACCAAGGCTAACAAAATACGAATAGAAGAATGCTTCACAACGGGAGAGAATACCTCATTGTAGTCAATGCCTTCCTTCTGTGCATAGCCTTTAGCAACCAATCTAGCCTTGTACCTGACACTTTCCTTTCCTGGAGATCCTTCTTTCATAGTGTAGACCCATTTGCACCCAATTGCTTTCTTCCCCTTAGGTAACTGTACTAGCTTCCAAGTGCCATTCTTCTGAAGAGATTTCATTTCCTCATCCATTGCATTCTGCCACTCTACACTTTCTGAATGCCTCTTTGCATCTTTGTAGGTAGTAGGAACACATTCTTCAACCATTGGAAGTGCATATGCCACCATGTCAGTGAACCGTTTAGGTTTTCGAATATTCCTTTTTGGTCTACTAGCTGCAATAGAATCTGCTTGTACTTGTGGAGGCTCTTGGGCTGGGGTCTCCTCCTCATCTGTATTATCATCCTCTGACTTAATTGGGATGACATCAAACTCCACCTGCTTCGATGTACCATTGGCCTTGTTCTCCTCTTGAGAGTCATTTTGCTTGTTCTGTTTCCACATGACAAATTCATCAAAAGTCACATCCCTGCTCAGAACAAGTTTCTTTGAAGTTGGACACCATAGCCGGTATCCTTTCACATCACTGCTGAAATCCAAGAATATAACTTTCTTGGCCCTTGGATCTATCTTATTCTCTGTGGCATGGAAATAAGCAGGACAACCAAATATATGCAATTTATCATAATCAGTAGCGGGTTTTCCAGACCATACCTCAATGGGTGTTTTTCCATCAATCGTAGTAGAAGGTAATCTGTTAATGAGATGACATGCATAAGCAACTGCCTCACCCCAAAACGCTTTGCCTAATCCGGAATTAGACAACATACACCGAACTTTCTCCAATATAGTGCGGTTCATGCGTTCTGCCACCCCATTCTGTTGCGGTGTGCCACTAACTGTAAAATGCCTCACAATCCCTTCATCTTGACATACTTGCAAAAATGGATCAGACTTGTACTCACCACCGTTATCTGACCTGAGCCTTTTTATCTTTCTGCCAGTTTGTGTTTCAATCATTTTCTTCCATTTCAAGAACACATTCAAGACTTCATCCTTGTGTTTCATGATGTACACCCATACTCTTCTGGAGAAATCATCAACGAATGTAACAAAGTAGTGCATACCTCCCAAAGATGCCACCTTAGTAGGACCCCATACATCCGAATGAACATAGTCTAGTGTGCCTTGAGTCCGATGGATTGCGGTGCCAAACTTCACTTTTGTCTGCTTGCCAAAAATACAATGTTCACAAAATCCCAACTTGCAGGTCTTTGCACCTTGCAACAAGCCTTGCTTAACCAAAACCTGCAATGCTCTCTCCCCAGCATGCCCTAGACGCATGTGCCACAATCTGGTATTGTCTGTAACAGTCTCATTCGAGCTATCAGATACTGTTGATGCTCTACCAACAACTGTACTTCCTTGTAAGAAATACAAATTACCTCTTCGGACACCTTTCATCAACACAAGTGCACCATAAACAACTTTTAGAACTCCACCTTCCATGGTAATCTTGAAGTCTTTGGAGTCTAAAGCACCCAATGAGATGAGGTTCTTCTTCAAATCCGGTACATACTGAACATCTGTCAAAATTCTAACTGCTCCATCATGCATCTTCAAACGGATTTTTCCTATCCCTTTTGTTTTGCAGGCACTATCATTGCCCATCAAAACTGTTCCACCATCCAACTCTTGAAAGCTGGAAAACCATTCCCTGTTGGGACACATATGATAGGTACAACCCGAGTCTAAAATTCACTCATCAGAATGGCATACCAATGAAGAAACAATCAAACTAAATTCAGAATCATCATCCCCATTATGTCCAATGTTTGCAACAGATTTATTTTTGTCCTTATTTTTCAACTTTGGACAATCCTTCTTCCAATGTCCTTTCTTGTGACAAAAGGCACATTCATCTTTTGCAGGTGGTTTTGATTTTCCTCTCGATTTAGAACGAGATTTTCTACCAGATTTCCTATCATCTGATCTGCCTCTTACTGACAATGCATCAGACGATGAATCCTTGTGAGCCTGTTTGTCCTTCTTCCGATATTCATTATTCATCAAAGCAGCAGACACAACATCGTATTTAACCTCATTCTTCCCGTTGATCAAAGTGTGAGTAAAATGATCATAACTATCAGGAAGTGAATTCAGAAGAAGTAATGCCTTATCCTCATCATCATTTTTCACATCAATGTTCATTAAATCAGCAATAATCTTATTAAAATCATCAAGATGTTCGGTCATAGAAATACCTTGGCGATATTCGAAGCGGAAAAGTTTCTTCTTCAAATAGATCCGATTCTCCAAGCTTTTGGTCATATACTTTTCCTCCAATTTCTGCCACAATTCTTTTGCAGAAGTTTCTCTCATCACTGAGTATTTTTGATCCTTCGCAAGACATAATCTGATGGTGCTACATGCCTGACGATTGATCTTCTGCCATTCTTCATCTTTCATATCTGAGGGTTTATCCTCCAGAGCAATTTTCAACTCTTGTTGGCTTAGAACATCTCTAACTTCACATTGCCACATACCAAAGTTATTGGTTCCATCAAACTTTTCGACTTCAAATTTTGCATTCGAGATGGTGGTCTTTGCCGATGATGAACTTGCCATTTTTTTTTGTCAAACTATCAATCCACTTCGTTCAGATCGTAGACCTCGTCGATACGAATCCAACAAAAAAATCGGAGTTCAATTCTGAGTCCGGATGACTCCGGAAATCACAAATCAATCCTGGCTGTCGATTGATCAAATTCTGCCTTGACTATAATGCTTGCTGATGTCAGCGTGCTGCAGAGAACTGCTGCTGGGCTTCTGTGCTAGGCGGGTCAGACTTGACCTGAAACCGACTCGAAACTGACCCAGAGATCTACTTCTTCTTCTCCTTTCTCCGCGATGAGTACTGTGACAGAACAAAATAGAACACAGCCGCGGATCTGTCCCTTTGGATCTCCGGTGTAAGTGGACCTGCGGCGACAACTGTGATCGGACTAATGAGGCGATTGGGATGCGATCCCTTCTTTGATTCCGGCGAAACAGGACCTTGGTGATGAATGGATGATTCCTGCACCTTGGAAGCAAAAGAGTAAGCACTGCTCTTCTAATGGCACTAAAGACAAAACAAGTTGTCTTTTGTACCCACAGTAGTCAAAGAAGAAACTTTTCTCTTTTTTTTTTTTTCTTTGGTTCCTGCAACGTGTTGTACCAACAGTAGTCAAAGAATAAACTTTTGTTTCCTCTGGTTCCTGCAACGTGTCCCTTGCAAACAGAGTCGTCTTGATCTTCTCCGATCGACAGTCGTGGCCCACCTTGATCTCACCGATCTTGTCGTCGATCGCATACCACAACTTTGCTCTGATACCAATTTGTTGTGATTGAGTGTGCGGAAGCGTGCGATCAACAAGCAATTAAAATCAAGCCACAAAAAGAAACAAAGATTTACGTGGTTCGGTGATTTCACACCTACGTCCACGGACAAAGCTCGTCTTCTTCTTCTTCACCGATCAAAGTTTTTCCCTTTCTTAGGGTTACAAACAAAAGAGATAATAAATAGTTTTCACATAGACTAAATTACCCCTCAACCCTAATACAATTTAATTGGGCCTATAAAACGAGCCAAAACCCAACAGCGGCAACTGTAATGATCCATGGTACAATATGTTCTACTGTATGTAGACGCGGGCCGTCGTTTCCGGCTGAACAAACAACAGTAATCCCTTTTGCCACAGCATGAAGTACCGTAATGTCCAGTGGATCTATAGTAGTTCGGTCTCCACTATTTGAGAGAGACAACACATCGACACCATCATGTATAGCTTCATCCACGGCTTTGAGTTCGTCAACAGTGCTACAAGCACCAGCGTTTCCAGGAAGATTCCAACAGACCTTGTACACGGCTAATCGGGCTCGCGGTGCACCCCCTCTGACAGTCCCTAGCGCCAGCCCTTTGAAGCTAACATCATGCACCAAGGAACCAACAGCTGTGGAGGCAGTGTGGGTGCCATGTCCGTTTGCATCTCTAGGGGAGAAGTACTCGATGGCTGCTGTTGTATTTATTTCGTCCTCTACCCCTTTCGCAAACCAACGGGCTCCGATGAGTTTCCTGTTGCAATGAGTTGATTTGAACTGATCCCCAACCATGCATTCACCTTTCCATCTGGAAGGGATTGGTCCTAATCCTTGGTCATGGAAGCTTTTAGATTCTGGCACGATACCTGCTCATTTGCAAGCTAAATTTAGAGTTTGGCAAGTTCATCATCACATACACACACGTGTATATTATAGTCCATGAACTAATTATATAAAGTTGTTAATAATTGACACGAGCTGAGGAAAAGAATAAATTCCCACTCACCTGTTCATGCGCACAGGGAGACACATATGAATCCCAAAACACCGGTACCCAACTTACCACTAAATAGCCTGATACATTGCCTTTCCTAATACATAGGCAAAGTATTTTCCATATAGTAACTTTCCTGAGTTTCCCCTAGTTCATCAATTATATTCAGTTATGAATTCTGGATTCATTTGCGAAAAAAAATCGCCTTTCAGCAAAAATAAAAAATAAAAACTGCTTGTTCTCCAAATGGGTCAACTCAATATGAGCTCTAAGGTCCATGTTGAACTCAGACCCCAAATCGCAAAGTCATAGTGACAAAAATTGTTAAATATTGGTTTCTGAGGTCGTTTTCCTCAAATGAGAAACTGGGTTTGGTGGCATTTTGTGAGAGAGAATCTAGAGAGGTAGAGAGAGGAGGAAGATAGAGATAGAAATGATTTTATAGATATGCAGAATGGGAGAGGGAATGCGACATTCCCATAATGATGCTAAAGAATGTATGCTTGATTAATTATTTTTGTCTTTTATTCCATTTTGTTGGCTTGCTAACTTTTTCTTCTTTTTTCTGGTATTTTCATTTATTCAAGATGTTTTAATTCTTTTCACACGAATTTATATGAAAAGTTAATTATTTTGGAAATAGCCATATGATGTGTTTTTTTATATACATATATAATTTGTGAATAGTATGATTCTGATTTATGTGTTAATGTTGGGTTTATGTCATATATTCCAGTTTACCAAAGTGGTTCATTGGGTTGACTAATGTCCGGGTTCGGGGTCAAGGGTAATTTTATCATTGTACTGGAACTTTCTTACGGTAAGAAAAAGCAGGTATTATATATATGTAATCGGTAATATCTCAGACTCTGAATAGAGTCAGGATATGAGTCATTGCCATCTTGTCATGGACGTAGTCGGTGTTGTCGAACCAAGTAAAATCATCGTCTCACACTTGTGTTGCAAGATTATTCGATTGTAGGTTTTGCGCTTCTGCACGAACGGGCTTAACAGTTGTCTGAAATATGCATTATGCTCCAAAAATTCATTAACATTTGGATACGTAACAAGGTTAATAAACGGGAGAGAGGGAGAGAGAGAGAGAGAGACCTGAATCGATGACTCCAACGATAATTCCATCACCCATGTTGCTGTCGGCATAGGGATTGTTAGTTGCATGAGAAAAGGAGAGGCCAAGATAATCCCAACTTCGGCAAGGTATGACATCCACCACGCCTGGCATTTCTGCAAATTAAAATGTCTCAACTCTCAACAACAAATCCCTAAAATCAACTTCTAGTTAATCATCTAATTACCCTTTTATTTCTAGATCGAAAGAATGACCTATGATCTAAATATCACATTGCTTCTCTTATTTTCTGTTTCTAGCAAAGGAAAAATTTACTAAGCAAGAAGCTATAAACACACTATGGAGGATTACAGATCACAATTGCTTATATATCAAACTTCAACTCAATTGCTTATCAACCCTAAATTAATTTTATCTATTCTACCAAAGCAAGTTAGAAAAGGGGGAGCTGGTACTTGGGTGTACCAAATTCTTTTGCACCAATAACACTACTTATTTCTATTTTTTGCCATATGTAATTAAGCTCCAGGTAATAGGAGTTATTGAGTTACCATCACCATCATCATATCATCATAAAAGCATAATCTCAACTATACTGCTCAACTATACAAATTTTGTTTCCCTATTCTAGTCTATCCTTGGTCAACTCCTCAGATAGATTCACCTTTTCAGCTCTATCCTCACTATTTTCGTCCATGTCCTATTTGGCATATCTTTTCCTCTTCAGGGGCTATTAACATACACAGTGGGGACTTTCCTCAAGCACCATTGTTGGGTGCATGCTACATAGAAATTTTAATCCATCTCTATCATGTCCTTTTTTATTTATTTATTTATCATCTATTGATGTTACACACAAATGCCTTCGAATACGCATATTTTTGTTCTATTTTGCTTAGCTAATAGTATGAAGTACATACTCGAAGACACCAATCTCATCAATGATTTTGCATATGTATATAGGTTGAAAGATTTTGCAAGCTACCCGAATGGATATCAGTTCTAATTTAAACAATCAATGCAGTGGAAATAATTAATCAGATAGTATAGAACTAGCTATCTACCAATCACACATCACAAAAAGGTAGACACAATATTTAGTGTGAAACCCTATACAGGGAGAAAAACCACAAACCAGAAATTAAGAGTTCATGAACAGATGCAAGATATACTCACAAGCTCTTTTACCTCAGTTTGTATTTTGACTTAAGGACTGTAGTTACTATTGCACAGAATCCATTGCCACAACATCTACCATGCACTGTTTTTCTTATTTGATCTCCTCACACCTTGTCAGTCAAGATAAATTATTTTCTACATAAAAGGTGGAAGCAACAATGACCTTCTAGAGCAACCATTTAAAACAATCTCTCAATGGCTCTAGAGAATAATCTCTTTCTAAGATATTTCTGACTCAGATTAATGAGAGCGGTTGTTTTTAGGGTTGAGAGCAATACGCTATTTATAGCCCCAAATTTCATGCCTTCTACTTAGAATACAAATATGACTCAAAGTATGAAACAGAGTCTCAAAAGGAAACAATTCATATTCAGTTTAGGAGATTTTCCTTATAGTCTGTGCCTGTCCATTCGATCGGACAGTGGCTCCGATCGATCAGACAATCCAAATAACTGGGGCGCATCCACTGTCCAATTGATAGGACAGAGGCTTCGATCGATCGGGCTTGGGAGTTTTTCCCGGTCTTCTCTTATTTCTTCTATTATCCGCTTTTCCGGCGACACAACCACGGTCCATTCTAAAATAAATTAGAAAATACAACTCATTGGATCCAGAGTTTAGTCCAACCCATGAATTAGAGAACATAAAAATAATAATATAGGTTTTAGATTTCTAAAATAGAGTTGGCTATCTTAAAGGTCTCTTTCTCTTGACATGTGTCACGCAAGCTCATGTTCAAACTCTGGTTTGAGTACCCCTTTCAACAATTTAGTTCCAAGTCCGCTCACAATTTGGACAAAACCCCAAAGGTAAAACCATCTTCATTGAAATTATTTTCTAAGACCCCTGAGGTAATTCGGGGCTCGCCCAAACCTGTAAAACTCCATTATGTTTTTCAAATGGCCTCTTCAACCTTTTGAATTGTTGAGAGCAGTTTTAACTGGACAACGCTAACCACAACAAAAAAGAAAATAAAATTTTATGGCTCTTTGTCCACTCAACCACACATAAGCACTAAATGCCTTTTTCTTTACTTATAAAGTTGGTAAAGATTTATGTTTGTACTCAAAAGATCACTTGGCTAATGAGGTGCATTTTAATTAAAGGTTGCGTGATTTCATATCAGCACATCAAGAACAGTGGTAAATTAAGTTCCCAGGTTTTTTTAACAGAAAAAAAAAAAAAAAAAAAAGATCTTGTTGCTACAAGATCTAACCATGGAAGGTGGATAGATTCTATATATGTGGACTATTTGGCACAACCTTCCATTATCTTCGCCTGAGAATCAGTCAACCTCGTAGCAAATCCAGAGAAACCATGTTTGTAATGGTATATGATCGAATCAGTTGCCGTTTCTTTGCTGCATGCATTTCCCAAAGCCAAAGATAAAAATTATAGTGCGTCTTGAATTTCAACAAATCCAAATTCCAGTGAGTAATTTACAATTTACCTGGTTCCCAACACGGTAGCAAGCACATTATGGTGTGAGTCTACCACAAGGGACGGATCGCTGTGCTTCCTTTCACCCATATAGACAATATACATTTGAGAATTTAGTAGGCACGTCTCTGTGTCAAGTCTAGAATTGAATTTTTCAAAGTTTGAAAAGAGATTAGAATCCAGAACTAGAGAGCGTACTCACCTTTTTTGCAGCATTTTCAGATGCAGTAGACAAGTGTTGTTGGTAGCTGATGAGTAGGAAGAGCAAAATGCATTGAGCTGAGAGAGTGATTGGCGTATACTTCTTCATTTGTATATGGAACAGCGGAGGATAAGGCCTTACTCAATCCATCTTCTTCTATGGTTGATATTTATAGAGGAATTACAGGAAAAAAGTAGCAAGACCATCACTGTTCTCAACTCACGAGAGAGAGTAAGATTGCCTTCTTCTTCTGATTCCTAATTAGAGTGAGGCAAAAGGAAATGGACATTTTGTTTTTCCTATTGCCATGGGCCAGGAACATTTTTCTTTTTTTCTGGCTAGTGGATGATGCATCGAGCCCTTGACAGGGAAAAGTCAGGCACAGGGGTCTATCGTTTTGGTTGCTAGTGGAATCATAGGACCCCCTTGGCAGGGAAAAGTTAAGGCACGCGACTCTAACGTTTTGGTTGCTAGAGGAATTATAGGACCAACCTCCAAACAAGGGAATACTTACCTTTTGCTTACGGCATTTTGTGATGCAGTGAACAGTCGTCGTTGGTAGCTGAGTAGTATGTAGTGATTGGAGGACTGGGTTTCTACCTTTGTATTAGATAGTGCATGAGAATTTAAGTAAGGGAGGATTCATTAGGACTTTGTTGGACCTGATCATTTTACTCCTCATGGGTTTGCGGTCCAAAAGACAGTTCCTTGGGCTTTATATCCACAAAAGATATGGCTCATTAGTTATACGAGTGGGTGTGGGGTATCTTAGAAAGCGAATTACCTAAGGGAGTCAAAAGGCAAGAAACTAGAAAGAATGAAAAAAGATAATTTTTTACATCTCTCTCAAATTAGGGTTTAAAGAAGAGAAGAAAATCAATGTTGAAGGGAGTGAAGATCTAACCTACTCAACTCTAAATTGCAAAAGGTTGTAGAAAATATATGATCTAATACCACTTTGAAAAAAATGCTCTGATACAAGCTCACTTCCTTCGAGCCTTGTGTGGGTGCTAGTGTGCTACTTATGTGTTATCTAAAAATTTAGAGATTTGTATGATTTATAATCCATCTTAAAATTGGATTCCACAAGATGACGATAAAAGACCTCAAAACGAGAGTAGAGTCGCTTGACTCTGGTAAAAAAGTATATTGACGATTTTTACCTGAGACCCATGTTATCGTGACTCATGATATCACGAGATTCATCAGTGTCCACAATTTTTTGCCTAAGACCCATGTTGCCTGTGACCCTTTCTTCAAATATCACGAGATATCACGATTTTTACCTGAGACCCATGTTACCACAAGCTCTTACGGCAGTGTTCAATATAACTCAACAACATTGAGCAGCATCCACTCTCACCTTTGCAAAAGGATCTGACCAGGATGGTTGAGGTCACAGAAGACATCAGTACATTGACCGCATGGACACAGTCACATGTGAAAAACAAATTGGACTCATTTTGCATTTCAGTTGTATACGTGATGTCACTTGGCCGTCAGGTCTTGTGGATGGTATTGGCAAGTGCTTGCTTGTCTGTTATCTAGATGATAAGATCCGTGCTTAATTTAATTTTCCGACTAGGGCTTTTCATGTAAAATTCCCTGCATCTCCTTTTTTTTTTTTTTTTTTCCTTCTTTGTGGTGGTTGATTGCTTAATTATTTTGGTTAATTAATTCTAAATTAATTAATTGAAATTGAAATCTAAAAGAGAAATTGATCTAGAACCCTAGCCTGTATTAAGATTTAAACGCGTCCTTCACACTTTTCATTGTCAATTACTTAGAACTTAAATTTCTTAAATTAAAAAAGATAGGACGACTCATAAGTAGAGGGTGTATTCACCTTTCTTGCAGCATTTTCAGTTGTTGGTAGCTATAAGTGGTTTTACTGGGCATGTAGTTGTGTTGCACGTGTCTTGCATAGGTGAGAATCTGTTGGATGTTAGCCCTATTTATTCTCCTTTGTGTAACAAGCTTTTGAATTAATGAAAAAAAGTTTTTAGTGTTTCACTTGAAAAAAAAAGCTAGTTTCCTACTCCTCAACATTCTGAAAAGTTGCATTAATTAAGCAGTAAACTCTACAACCCTATCTTCCTTTATGCCTACTATTTATAGAGGAATTAAAGAAAAAAGTTGGAAGACTATCATTGTACGTTCTCCATGAACCAGGAACTTATCTTTTATAGGAATCATAATTCTGACCCCCTGGACTCTTTATAGACCATTTGTTTTGGATAATCTTTGTTTGTGATACAGTTACTGGAATGGAAATAATTGAAGAGCGAAGATGTGTTAGGTTTATGTATTGTATTTCTGTTTGACCGGATTAGTTCATTGGGTTAGTTAATGACCTGTTTCAGGGTCAAAGATATTTTGGTCATTGTACCGGAGCTTTCTTCGGGGTCAAGAAAGTAGAGATTATATATTCATGGAATGGGTAACCCTAGACTCTGAGTGAGAGAGGTGAGATCTCTCTCTCCCGTGGTATCGGAGTTCTCCGAATGGGAGGGGCAAATGTAAGAGCAAGATTGAGACCTATGGAAAGGGAGTTAGTTAAGTGTTAGAGGGTTTTGGAATCCTTGTAACAAATTATTCAATTCTTGCACAGTGAAATCCTCATAGCCCCGTGGACGTTAGCTAGTTTGCCAAACCATATAAGTCACTTGGATTGCTCGTGATTCATTGATATATCGTGCACGTTTTTCCCTAATTAAATTCCCCAACAAAATGGAGGCATGGAGCCCTTGAAAGGGAAATGAGAGCCATGCGGCTGACTAGCTTCACTTTCTTAGAGGGAAAAGTTAGCAAGACTGTTATTGCTCCTTATCTGATTAGAAAGCACGAAGGGAAAGGGAATGATAATTCTAACCATGACTCACTTGAGACAAGTGTTTAGAGTGTGTCCGACATTAATACTTGTTCGTTATGTTTATCATTAAGACATGTTAATTCAGTAAAGTACGAAGGTTGAGAACCCTCACATTTGAGGAAAATGTTTCATTTCTCTTTGAAGGCAGGTGAGGTTTTGTTACACCCCTACCCGAACTAATTGAGATTAAGGCTAATTAATTGTGATTAATGCTAATTAAGCATGGATAATTGGACTAACTAAGGTTAGTGACCAAAGAGGGACAAATCAGTCTCTAATGACACATTAAGCCTAATGAAATGGAATTGAATTGATTGAAATGAGTTTTGACTCAAACAAGGTGAATTAAGGACCTTTTCGTAAATACGGGTTTTCACGTATTTCGTCAAATACGGAAATCCTAGGTACCAACGTGTGTATCTCGAAGAGTACGTCAACTTTCATAATAAACGCAATTTCATTTGACCTCAAATGGGCCAAGTGAAGAGTCATTTGACTCAAAATGTAAATAAAACAAATGAGAAGGGGTTTTAGTGTGAAGAGGGCTATATTAGAATGAAAGGGGAGAGATGAGTTCATTTCATCTCTTGAGACTCAAGGAGAACCCTAGAGCCATTTCTCTCATTTTCCTTTCCATTCCTCTTGTTTGAGAGTGAGCTTGAGAGTGATTGTGGTGGGCTTTGAGGAGTTTGTCTTCATCTTCATCTTCTTCCTCAAGTGTTTCCACCATTATTGAAGTGTAGAGCTTGAGAGAAAGCTTGAGGACCTTTCCCCTTTGAACTACAAGTAAGTAAATGACCTTCCTTTGTGATTTCCCAAGTCCATTAGTGATTAAGTAGTGATTTCTAGCACCAATGACTCATGGGAGTTCATTTGGATGTTATTGTTGATTAGGGTTTGAAGTTTGGGGATTTTAATCTCAAGCCAACCTAAGTAAAAGAGGATTTTGGCAATTAGCTCCAAAAAGGCAAGTATAAACCTTGCTTGTAATTCATATTGACCATTGTAATTGTTTATAGAAATGTATGATAGATTTGCCATGGAATATATGCGTTTTTACATGGATTTTGGGTTTATTATTAATGCTTAATGGAGTGAATAAGGTGGATAATGAATGATTAGTGGTAATGAATGTGAATGGATGATGCATGGGGGGGGGGGGGGGGGGGGGCGGCGGGGAGGAACAGGAGGTTCCATTTTTCCATGCAGGTTGTAGAAATGTGTGGAAATATGATTAAGAAAAGAGAGGAGAAGAAGAGTGAACTGCACAGAATTCGGGTTGGAATTCTGCACGGTTCGCTCGAGCGAACAAGGCTCTGTTTGGGGTGAAATGAGTTTTTGCGCAGTTCGCTCGAGCGAACAGGTTTCTATGGGAGTTCGCTCGAGCGAACAATGAGTTGGCTCGAGCGAACAGTGTTCTGCCTGAGGTCCGCTCGAGCGAACAGTGGGTCCGCTCGAGCCAACCTGTTTCTGGCCCAGTGACACTATTTAGTGAAAATTTTGGAGTCCGGTGAATTTCGAGTTTTGGATTTTTACGAGAATTTGGAGTGCGACTCTTAAAGATAAATGCGTTCCGATTAATTTCGAAGACTAATCATGCTTAGACTAAGTTATTGAGAATTAATGGTATTTTAAGAAGGTTCCTTGAGTGAACTATAATTGACAATTGCCTAAGCTCCATGGGTGTTAATTAAGGGGACTTGAAATGCACATACTTAAAATACAAATGTGATGTCCATCAAGAATAACGCGTGCATTTGGAAACCAACGGTTACACCCGAATGGTTGTTTAGGATTGAAATATGATTGGAATAGGATTGAGTAAAGCCATGTGTGGTGAGTATTACTCTCATTGTGTCATTGTGATCAATCTAATGAGATTGACATTATTGTCATTCCTTTCTTTTGTCATGAAAGGAATCTAATGAGATTGATATTATTGTCATTCCTTTCTTTTGTCATGAATTGGATCCATAAGTGGATTCCTTACTGACTGTTATTGATCATTGAGTCTGGCACTACCTAGCGATTGTATTAGAACTCCAAGTGAGTTCAATGAATAGTGAATGACTAATCCTGCTGCAGCAGATGGTATTGGGGGTGTTCCGGAGCTCCGTGGTGATGCTAGTGTCCCTGGCCCGGACACTGGTAAGTCCCACCTATATATATATCCGATCATACCTTCGGATAGTGATTGAAGCCCCCCTTTGAGGGGAGATGGTAAATGAATAAATCCCGATCATATCTTAGGATATTGATTGAAGCCTTCCTTTTAGGGAAGATGGTAATGAATTGAATGAAATACAATTTAAGAATGCTATGGTAGTTGCCAATTGGTACACGTATACTGACTGTCACTGTCTATTACTGTCATTGTCTATTATTGTCATTGTAGAATTGTCTAGATTACTCTAGCATTGAAATTGTCATTATTGCAATATGGATGTATTGATATACTTTATTGCAAGAATTGTTTATACATTGTTGAACCGTCGTGTTCATTAGTGTTATTGATGGCATTACAGGCCAGATTGCCCCTGCCGGCACTACAGCGCCCCCGGCGCCAGCGGAGGAGACCACTCTGGTTCCTCCAGGAGGATTGATAGAGTTGAATCGGCGGGATACCATTTGACTTGGTATTCGAGTGCGATTGGAATATTTTGATAAATATTTTGAGAAAGGTTTTGATAACTGTTTATAAATTCGTTTGAGAATGTAGTTAACATTTGGACTGTAATTAATGGTTGTCTGCATAATGATTTTGTATATGCAGCATTTGGCAAATGTATATTGAAAGCAATACATGTATAAGGACTTTCTTTTTGTATACATGTAAATGATAAATTGTTGATGTCAAATATATATTGTTTTCCGCAAAAGTTTTATATTTGGCAGGTTCTTATGATTGATATCCCTTGTGGATCTCGTTTTAACTTCGGTTAAATTCGGGGTTTACGGGAGTAAGTATGATGATCACGGCTCGGCTCGGACCCGGGTCGTGACAGGTTTGGCTCAAATTATAATTTATTAAAAGTAAGTATCTTTGTGTGACCGAATCTTAGTTATTCAAACGTGGTTTAATTTAATCATGATTATGGTACCATGAACGGATCAACAAGACTGGTTATACAATGTCTGCAGTTATATGCATCTTGTATCTTGATTTTACTTTGGTTTTAGAACTTTTGCATCGATCAGCTGATATTCCAATTTTATAATTATAGTTTGGTTTTCTTCCACATTTCTTCTTTAGAAGAAAACAATCTCATAAATTTTTTAGAAATTGGAAAATTGAAATATTCTTCATTGTTTAGTGTATTGAAAATGTAAATAAATTTTCAAATTAGTATAAAAAGACAACAAGAATAATGGACCACAAGCAGGTCATCATTTTGTTGTGAGGATTTCAATAGTATGTGAAAACCAATAGCAAGATCAGTATTCGTGGGGAAAGAAGTCCCCAGGTGAAAATCAAATTTGATTGCTTTTCCATGTCATTACGCAGGTGTTGTGGATGGATTGATACCACAACCGGAAAAAGAGCCCTGCCAGGGAATGAAGTTTTATTTGTAAAATGTCAAAACATTGGATCCGGTTTTTTAGGACGGATAGATGATGGACTGATTGTTTTTTGGACCATGACAATGAAAAATTGCAAGCTTTCACACACCATATGTTCCACGAGGGTGTTGCACTCCTTTGACCCCTGGAATTTAAAAAAGCTATTTTAAGTGCATATGCCACTATGAAACCCTGAGGCCTTTTAAGTGCATATGCCGGCCCCTAGATTGTTTGTACGTGGGACCTAACCACTAAGCAATGCTGGGAATGGTGTTGACCGTTTGTCATTTTAGGTCCCTTGGTCATGATGGTTTGGTTTCTTTTGTCCTTTTGGTTTTAATGATCATAATTTGTTGAATGGCATCTGATGATGCCAAAAAGTGGTTTTCGGGCACCACCGGTCAAGTATATAATAATTAATATTAATATAGAGAGAGAAAAAGAAAGAGAGGGTTTATAGTGGTTCGGTCAGTGTGACCTACGTCCACTTTAAGGTGAAGATTTTATTTCTCAAATGTGTAGCGATTGCAGAGAATACAGGAAGATGATGATAAAGGTTGGTTGCCAATAGCTTGCCCCTCAGTGTGGGTGGGGCTCTTGTTTTATAGTCGTCCCCTAACAGATGGGGACGACTCTTCAGCAGCGGGAGCTTCGTGTCCGCAGCGGGAGCTTCGTTTTGGCGGAGTTTCCGAACTGCCCTCAACAGACGAGGCAGGTAGGATCTCCTCCGCAGGACCTGGTAAAAGCGGGTTAAAGGAACGGCTCTGACTTCGTCACTTCACGAATCTGGACCCTGCCTCTACCAGGTGGATTTGGGCCTGCACTTATCACGGACTCGGGTCACTTGGGCCTGACCCATCATTTGCCCCTCAATGTCCTGCATTCAAAAAAGCTTTGAAAGGGGGACATTTCAAATAGTCAAGTTCCTTCTCTCTTCCAAAATTTTCTTTTGGAAGTATCTCATAAAAATTACTTGCAAGTTAGTATCTCATAAAAACATGCTGCCACTTTGAAATAATATGCTCTTCGCAGAGGGGGTCCGGGGGTGTCCCCCGGCGGTGGTCGAGCTGACCGGTCAGCTCGCGGGGGCCCAGGGGGTAGCGGCCCCGGCGGGGGTTCGGGGGCAGCGCCCCCTGGCAGGGGCTCGGGGGCAGCGCCCCCGGACCAAAATTTTGACCTAGGGTTTTGTAAGGATCAGATTTGATTTTTGTTTGCCTTCTGTATCTGTCCTTTTTTTTTTTTTTTTTTTTTTTTTTGATCCGGAAGAGTCCTCCCGGCTTTGGACATATCTTGCTCTCAGATTCCGGATTGCAGCAGGTGATAGAATTCAAGGTGGTTCGCAGGAGGCAGCAGAGGCGGCGGGCGCCGCGGCAGTGGGCGCCCTGACATGGGCGCCCATGGGCAGTGGCATAGGTGCCCATGGGCAGTGGGCGCCCATGGGCAGTGGCATGGGCGCCCTGGGCAGTTGCTAGGGCGCCCTGGGCAGTGGGCGCCCATGTGGGCAGTGGCATGGGCGCCCTGGCATGGGCGCCCATGGGCAGTGGAGGCCAGCAGCGCCCTGGCATGGTGCTGGCCTGGGCGCCCCCTTGAGAGGCAGCAGAGGTCCAGGCCGAGATGCCAGCAAGCGAGAATGCCGAGATAAGTGAAGCTACAGCCAAGATGAAACAGCAGCGACTGAGCTGGGGCGCTCCCGCGTGGAAAAGCAGTAGTGACAGCAAGGGCGCCCAGCTAGGCGAGGCATCAGGGTCGCCCAGCTAGGCGAGGCAGCAGCAGTAGCGCCCTGGACGACCTGGAAGTGACCTGGGCGAGCTGCTTGGGCGAGCCTGGGAGCTTTGGGCGCTATGGAGGAGGCTAGCCTTGGCGTGCAGGCATCAAGAGGCGCCACTTTGGGCGAGCTAAAGGGGGTCTAGTTGCCCTGTGGATGATGGGTAGACTCATTTGGGCAGCCAGACAGTTGGTTACACTAATTTATTGTAGTCCCTGAGTTTCAAGATCCTTTTGAAACTGTGCTTTTCGGCCGCTAAGCTGGAGATAGGCTGCTTGTTTGAGAACAGTGCAGAGGTAGGCCAAGCTTTTTGGCTACCCGCGAGAGAGCCGCTAAGCTGGAGATAGGCTGCCTGTTTGAGAACAGTGCAGAGGTAGGCCAAGCTTTTTTGGCGACCCGCGAGAGAGCCGCTAAGCTGGAGATAGACTGCCTGTTTGAGAACAGTGCAAAGGTAGGCCAACCTTTTTTGACGACCCGCGAGAGAGCCGCTAAACTGGAGATAGACTGCCTGTTTAAAAACAGTGCAGAGGCCAAGCTTTTGGCGACCCGCGAGAGAGCCGCTAAGCTGGAGATAGACTGCCTGTTTAAAAACAGTGCAGAGGGGCAGGTCAAGCTTTTGGCGATCCACGAGATGATTCACCTCGCCTGGACCTGTTGATTTCCTCAGCATTCATATATTTTTGAGCTTTTGCCATTAGTTCTGGCATGCTTTTTGGCGGGCACTTCATCACCGAGAAGAGGAAGCTTGATGAGCGAAGGCCTCCCAGAAAGGCTGTCATGGACACCTTGTCATCGGGTTCTTCGACCTGAAGTATCTCCTCGTTAAAACGAGTGAGGTAGCTCCTGAGGCTCTCATTTTTGTCCTGCTTTATGCTGAGCAGGTGTGTGGCAGGCTTCTGGTGGCGGCGCCTTCCGATGAAGTGCGAGACGAATGACTTGCTCAACTCTCCAAAGGTGGCGATAGAGGCTGGGGCGAGGTTGGCAAACGACTGTCGAGCGGAGCCCTTCAGTGTGGTTGGGAACGCCCTGCACATTATCTCGTCAGGGATATTATGCAGCTGCATTTTGCTTTTGTACGTCTCTAGGTGGTCCAGTGGATCCTTCGTCCCATCGAAGGTCTCCATAGTTGGCATTTTGAACTTTCGAGGAAGTGGGTAACTCGCCACGCCGGGCTTGAACGGTGTGTCCGTTCGTTGCACAAGGTAGTCTATTGTTTCTGGTCCCTGTGCCTTCATGGCTTTGAAGACATTGCCCAGTTGATCTTGCATTGCTTTGATCTTTTCCTCCCATTGATTGGGGGCTTCTCTGGACCGATCGTAGAAGTGACTCCCCACTTCTATGCTTCGATTTTCATCTTCCTCCTCTTGGAAATGAGGTTCCTCCCCATTAGAAACAGAGGGAGGAGGTGGAAGACCGCCATGATTCGCTCCACCTGGAGGTGGGGGTCCTCCAACATGAGCTCCACCTTGGGGTAGAGGGACTTTGTGATGGGCGCGACCTTGAGGATCGACCAACAGCACTCCGAGAGGGGGGTTACGAGGAGCTCCTTGGGCGCCGGTGCCCGGTGGATGGGCGCCCAAGCCAGGGCCCTGTGGATGGGCGCCCAGGCCTTGGGCGCCATGGTGATGGGCTGGGAGGCCTTGGGCGCCCAGGCCTTGATGGGCGCCCAGGCCTTGGGCGCCATGGGCGTGGGCGCCCAGGCCCTGGGCGCCATGCTGATGGTCACCCGGGCGAGGCGCTTCCCTGCGAGGAGCTCCCTGGCGAGGCCCTCCTTGCGTTGCTCCTCCCTGCCCCGCGAGCATGAGCTGCAGGATCTGCTGGTTTTGGGCTACCAACTGCTGCATTCTTGCCAACATCTGTTGAGGAGTGGGATCTGGAGCGGTAGTATTTGGAGGAGGATTATTTGGTGGAGGATTGTCCTCTTCCTCTCGCCTGGAATTGTTTTCTTGTCGCCTCGTCGATCTGGTGGTGGTCACCATAGCTTTCGAAAATGAAGTGTTATGAAGCGGGGATTTTGACGATTCCCACAGACGGCGCCAAACTGATGATGCCAAAAAGTGGTTTTCGGGCACCACCGGTCAAGTATAGAATAATTAATATTAATATAGAGAGAGAAAAAGAGAGAGAGGGTTTATAGTGGTTCGGTCAGTGTGACCTATGTCCACTTTAAGGTGAAGATTTTATTTCTCAAATGTGTAGCGATTGCAGAGAATACAGGAAGATGATGATAAAGGTTGGTTGCCAATAGCTTGCCCCTCAGTGTGGGTGGGGCTCTTGTTTTATAGTCGTCCCCTAACAGATGGGGACGACTCTTCAGCAGCGGGAGCTTCGTGTCCGCAGCGGGAGCTTCGTTTTGGCGGAGTTTCCGAACTGCCCTCAACAGACGAGGCAGGTAGGATCTCCTCCGCAGGACCTGGTAAAAGCGGGTTAAAGGAACGGCTCTGACTTCGTCACTTCACGAATCTGGACCCTGCCTCTACCAGGTGGATTTGGGCCTGCACTTATCACGGACTCGGGTCACTTGGGCCTGACCCATCAGCATCTTAATTTCTCCTCCTGTTGAATAATCTAGACCACTCAAAATATAAGCCCTTTTTATAGGATATGCTCAATTTTTACTTTCATATGGGTTAGCCCATCTGTAAGATTGAGGTTATATAAAAAAGGGAAGTTTTAAAAAATGCCTCACTTTAAAAACACCCCTTTTTCCGCCTCTCTTTTTTCTGGATATAGGGCCATGTTCAGTAAATCAAATATTTTCACACATACTACTCCCACATAAATAATCACTAGTCCAAGTTTGACACTCAACCAACTTTTCCTAACCGTTGGATTGAAGTCATGATAAAATGATGCCTCTAGATCAAAAGGTTAGGATGATCATATTGACTCAATAAGATTTTTCTTATAGGTACGTCTTATGTGGATCTTTCCATCTAATAGACTTTCATGATCATCATGCATTCAATGGGCCCAACTAGAGAGGTATTTTCTCCTAAAAGATGCTCGTGCTGTGTAGTGCTGCCCTATAAAAAAATGTAGATAAAGAAATAAAAACGATCATGTCTTTTATACTTTATTTGCTATATCTTCAATCTTATGGTGGGGTCACACGTATTGGACAAAAATTATAGCGTACCTATAAAAGATGAAGGTGTTCGTTTTCAACTATTCAAAATCTTAATTGATGAGCTCCAGTTAGAGTATCAGTTCTCTCTTTTGGAGGAAGTCTGAGCAATTGAGACTAGTTTAATAATGAAGGCAACTCAAAAGGACTCTTCATGTCCTCAAAGGACTGGTATGGCTTGACATATTTGACACAAAGTCTTAATACATTTTCTAAATGAGCTAGAACTTTGGTTGAGATTTATGTTGGCTAATTCATAGGTTGGACAAAATCCTAGATCCATTGAGTTGTATTTTCTAATTTATTTTAGAATGGATTGTGGTTGTGTGGCCGGAAAAGCTGAACCGGAGAAAAGAGAAGACCAGGCGAATCCACCGAGGACTGATTGATCGGAGCCTCTGTCTGATCGATCGGATGGCTGAAGCGTCCCAGTTATTTTGGGTGGTCCGATCGATCAGATGGATTGTGCGATCAATCAGATGGCACATGAGTTTCGAAAAAGAGTCTAGATCTGCTACGAATTTGTTTCCTTTTGATACTTTGTTTCCCACTCTGAGTTCTACTTGTGCTCTAACATTAATGCACTAATTTGGGGCTATAAATAGATTGTTGCTCTCAACCCTAAAGTGAGATGTGCATATTCAAGATTAGACACATCAATTAATTCTCTCATTAACTTGAGGTGAGAATACCCTAAGAGAGATTCTTTGATTCTCTAGAGTCATTGAGAGATTGTTATTGAATGCTACTTTAGAAGGTTATTGTTGCTTCTACTCTTTTGTAGAAGATAGTTCATCCTGGCTGACAAGGTGCGAGGAGATCAAGTAAGGAGAACTGTGCACGATGGAAGTCGTATCAGTGGAAGTTGTGCATGAACAACTACAGTCCTTAAGTTGAGGTATAGACTATTGGAAAAGAGCTGTGAGTATATCTTATAACTATTCGTGAGTTATTGATTTCTGGTTCGTGGTCTTTATCCCTGGATAGCGTTTCCACGTTAAATATTATATCTGCCTTCTTGTGGTGTGTAATTGGTGGATTGCTAGTTCTATCATGTTTATTTTGTTTTGTCCACTGCGTGTTGATTGGTTAAATTAGAACTAGTATCCATTTTGGTTACCTCCAGAACTTCGAAGGCTTTAACAAGCTTTGTCCCACCCATCCATGAACACAGGAGTCTACATCGAAAATCCCTGACGCCATATGGTCCCATTTGAAATTCATGTGAAATAAATGTTGTTTAAGAACTCAGTCCAACTCGCTTTGACTTGGTGGAATGAGTCTAAGGCTTGTCTATGTTAGTGGGCCCACGTAGAGATCTACTTGCAGAGCTAAACTTTTGTGCTTTAAAATTATGATGCATAAGGGTATCACTGGGCGAAATGTGGTGCAGCTCATAGTGTATACAAAGCCAGGCATGAGTATATTAAAGTTAACATCTTTCAGTACTGAAATATTATTCCAAAACACATACATATGTAGATTTATAGAACTAGAAAAGTCCTTAATGACATTGGAATTTAGAAGCGATCTGTGTAGGAAGGTATTATTTCTGTCCTCACAGATATCGGACTTGTTACCTTGCGAATTCCATCGCTCCAGATGAGTCTCCCAAAATAGTATCCTCCGATTGCCTTATGATTTGAGGACAATGTAACAGTGAAGGAGAGCTTCTTGACAGTCACATTGAAGGCTAGCTTTTGCGGCTTCACTGCAACTTTTACACCAAGTGGATGCTCAATTGAAGCGACGTATGTGCTATCCACCGGACCCACATTAGTAACTATTCTGGTAACAACCACAGAGCCTCTAAGGTTTGGAATGGTTATGGAGGGGAGGTTGAGATTGAGCAAAGAAGGCTTTTCACTGGGACAAACGATTGAATGCGAATAAATGTTGAAGCCAGTGAAACAAAGGTAATGAACATAGTCAGTCTTGCCCATATCATATATGAGACCAGGGTCCATTGCTCGGTCTGGATTCATGATGCCACCTCCGTAATGGAAGGGATTGGCAACCTCTTGAGGGTCTTCAACTGTAAAGATTGGCTCTCCAGATGGGCTAGATGTTGATGCTGCAATTAACAAATTTATCACAACTGGAACAAACTCTAAATTGTAACAAATACATCCTAATTGCATCTCACAGTGCCAAGTGTGTCTCTTCCATGTTAATATAATGTTATATTATCCACAAAGGGTGAGAGCCCTATGAATAGCTGCCAAATCACCAAGATCTCACTCTGTTCCACTTTAGAGAGAGAATAATGCAGAAGATGAGAAAGTCTCCCTATTTTCGATTTATATAAAAATTCCTAACTCTTACCCCATTTCGAGAGGAAGAGCAACAAGCAGATTTGACGGTATTGATTTTTGAGATGTTGATTTCTGACTAACTGATCATACCAGTGGTCGTTAGTGCTGATCTGATGGCAGCAGAAGACCAATCAGAGTGAAGTACTTTGAGGAGCGCAACAATGCCAGAAACGTGGGGACATGCCATGGAGGTTCCTGATTGGAAGGCAAAGCTTTGATATAAATTCTCTTCTTGTGGAGTGTATGCAGCCAAGACATTCACACCAGGAGCAGCTATGTCCGGCTATACCACATCCATTCAATAAAATATCAATCATCAATCTCATTTTACATTTACTCCTAACACATATAAGTCAAGAAAATACTCAAGAAAAAGAATCTAACAGAAATAATATTAGTAGGTTTGAGCATGTTTGAGCTTGAGTAACAGCCCATATCTACTCTACCCTACCTGCTCTAGTATCTAAGCAGTCAGTCCCGTCTAGTACAACAAATTGAGTAGACATTTGTATCCTTTTATGCAAATCATACGTACGTTCATCATGTATCATAAATTGAATGACATCTCTTGCACAGTGACCACAAATATATAATTAATGATGAAAACTGTAATATTGATGGATCATGAACCACTTCTAATGGTTATTTTTTGAAATATACAAACATCACCTTAAGGACCTCAGGTGATAGAATGCTAGGCCCTCGAGACGAAAAATCCGCAATCTTGATTGACAAGGGCTTCCCTACAAGGGTTTTGGTAGGGCTGAGCTTCACCATAGGTTCCCTGCACCCAATATCTTGCCAGCTTCATGATTGAGCAAAGAAGGAATATCCTTTTTAAAATATAGGGAGTAATTGGCTGTTCACTTGGGGAGAAAGCACCCACACACGAGAAGAGGTCACCCACATACGTAGGCAGAGAGCATAATTAGGGATTGATCTCTTGAGAGCTAGGTGAGACGTGGGATTCCCAAGTCAGTCCCAACAAACTAAGCAACACCAAGAGGTGGGGTTCTCAACCATTTGGGAAGCCCCTTATTCTCTTTTTCAATTTTTAGGTGCCTAGCCATTGGAAGTACGACACATATTAGAGAACTCATCCCTTGGAAACAATATCCCCTTCCTTGATAAGAAATTTCACCCCCTAAGATAATTTCTACTCCGATCGTAAGAAACTATGCCCTTGGAGATATGACAGCCGCACTCCTCCCACGTTATCTAGGTTTAAACCCTAGATATTAAGGTGAGAAGAGGGGTTTAGAACCAACTAGACAACCCTTTCTACTCAACCCCATATTATCTTTTCTGTTGTTTATTTTACTTACCTGGAAGATCGAGCGTAGGAAAATATTTGTGTTCCAATATCGTAATCAACCACAATGCATGGCCAATCGTAACAAGGAAGGATTCTAGTAGAGTAGATGGCAATGATGACGCCAACACCTCCCGACGACCTGATAATAGGTATGGCCTTGGCAGCATTTGAGATGTTGAAATCAGATGCACTTGCAAAACATAGCACAACCTTTCCTCTCATTCTTGAATCAGAAACGATTTCTTCGCAGTTGCTGGAAACACAATCCATTTTAGTAACTTTGGTTGCCTCAAGATTTTTTCATTTTATATAAATTAATGTACTTCATTTCCAAGTAATACAAAAATTTCAATGGTGTTCGGATGTCTATTTTCTTTTAAGTATTATTTCTTTCTGTGTGCGCACGTGAGAGAGAGAGAGAGAGAGAGAGAGAGAGAGAGAGTATCAAATTTAGTTAATCTTCTAACTGAAGTTTATAAAGGAAGAGGAAAAGAATAAAATCTCTCACCAGGTCTTAGTTTCATCAAGATCCCCAGGACATATCAACTTCCTGAATCCGTTCTCCTTGTGGCCAGTAAACATGGCTTGTCCCTACAAGAAAAAATAGCACCAATTAGATAGATGGTCAGAATGTACTAAAAGCTTGAAGATTTTGGAGCATGCCTCTTGCCCATTACATGCATGGCCCATCAAATCAAACGTTAAGATCATCGAGCCAAGAACCCTATCATTACGCCACACTTCCCGGGGAAGGGATCATCCTTTTAGCCCATGGTCGATGGATCGGCTCAAAATCCCATGATTCTCTGATCATTGATCATGGGAGATTAGTGACTTCTCGATCGAGCTTCATCATATGAGCATTTCAGGATTCTGATCATCATTCAGCTTTGTTACAAGTCTCATTAAAGATGAAGCTTTCATGGCTAACCAAAGGTTTTCGTAGCAGCTACCTTGATACCATTTTTTTTTTTTTTATGTTCAACTTGCCAAAAAGCCAGCTGGTTCTTATAGAGGAGGCGGCTCTGCTTAAAGCAGCCCTGCTTGAATCAACTACAAAAGCCTTTCCATGGTCCTTCTCTTTCCTTTGTCATTAAGTTTTTGGGAGATGCTCATCCGCAGTAATTTTTATCTTTTTCTTCTTGCCAAGCCTGTTGAGAGAGGATCTTCTTTTTTGATCCTAGTGTTATTTTGGGAGCTGATCTTCAGCTCTTTCCTTTTCTTATCTTCCAAACAGTTTTAGTGTTGGATACGGATTTAAAAAATGAGAGCTGCAAAACAGTTTTAAAAAGATTTAGTTACCACAATGGTTCGATTGTTCCCAAGTATGAAAGGAGAGGAGAAAGATCTATCCATGGTGCTAGCGGCAACTGTTATGACCCATGGTGCAAAATGGTCTACCGTATGCAGACGCGAGCCCTCGTTTCCAGCTGCACAAACAACGGTGATCCCTTTGGCCACAGCACGAAGCAACGAAATGTCCAGTATTGGAAACCAATAAGTGGGGGTCATTCCACCAAGTGAAAGAGACAACACATCCACACCATCATGCATGGCTTCATCGACGGCTTTGACTACATCAGCAATGGTGCAAGCACCAGATTTTCCAGGAAGATTCCAACAGGCCTTGTACATGGCTAATCGGGCTCGGGGTGCACCCCCTCTAGCAGTCCCTAGCCCAAGCCCTCTGAAGCTAACATCATGCACAAAGGAACCAACAGCTGTGGAGGAAGTGTGGGTGCCGTGTCCGTTTGCATCTCTAGGAGATAAGTACTCCATGGCTACTGTTGTATTTATTTTGTCCTCTACTCCTTTTGCAAACCAACGGGCTCCGATGAGTTTCCTGTTGCAATCAGTTGATTTGAACTGATCCCCACCCATGCATTCACCTTTCCATCTGGAAGGGATTGGTCCTAATCCTTGGTCACTGAAGGCTTTAGATTCAGGCCATATACCTGCACACTGGCACGCTAAGTTTAGAGTTTCGCAAGTTTATCACATACGAACACTCACGTCACATGTATATTATAGTCCAACTAATTATGTAAAGTTACATATAACGAAAATGCTAAGGAGATAAAAAGGTCTTCTAAAACCAAGGAATGAAAGCACCTCACTAGCTATGGTGCCAGTTTGGCAACTCTGCTAATAGGGTCAAGTGACGTAAAGTTAATTTTGAAGAAAAAATAAAATATAAGTGTGTTATGAATGTATTTTATTTTTAGTTGTATGTTAGGGAAATATTTTGACTTTTTGTATGGGAAAGTGGAGGTTTTTTTTTTTTTTTTTTTTTTTTTGGTATTTTAGTAGATAGAGGTGGTGGTATTTTTACTTTTTTTGAAAAAGATGGTGGGAGTTTTGAATTAAAGTACATTGGATGTAATATCTTGTCTAAAAATTGGAGGCATTACTTGACTTTTACTATGCTAGAATATTGTAAAAGCAACCCTATATTGTAAAAGCAATAAAGGGCAAGTTTGGTAGAGTAATGGATAATTTTGTGAGAGCTGCTAGAATATCTTTAGATGTTGTCTTTTCACCAAATAAGGTAAATTCTCCTTATTTCACGATTGCATTAAATACAACTGCAGAACATGGTGCATGATTAAAGGCACTCACCCCTTTAGAGACTGGGCATCTTTGTGTTGAAAAGGAATATAAGGAGTTGCAGATTTGGGTAGAAGGGTATAAAAGGGTGTGAAAGGAGAGGAGTTGCACACTAATGTATGATAGGTGGACGACCATCACACATCATCATGTATTGAATTCTCTTGTCTACTCGCCTTTGGGCACTGTGTTCATCAAATCTAACGATGCAACTGATTCTATCCAAGATGAGAGATATATTAGTAAGTTGTTTAATGAGGTGATTGATGATACTAGGGTAGATTGTGTAGTTCAGGTTGTTACTAATAGTTCTATATATAAACATGAAGAAAATAGGATTGATTCTTATGAAACAGAGACCAAAGATTTTCTAGCCTCCTTGTGTAGCACATTGTCTTAATCTAATGCTTGAAGAAATTGCAAAAGGAAAAGTCATGCGGAAAATGATTTAAAGGATAAAAAAGATTGTTATTTTTTTTTATCAATCGTATAGACACGTTTCCATGATGAAGAAAGTATATGGACAATCATGAACTACTACAGTCTGGCATTACTAGATTTGTCACCCACTTCATCGCAATATAGAAAGTAATTTACAAGTATAGAGAATGACTTCTCCAATAAATAAAACCACATGAGTAGTTGGATTCAAAGTGGGGAAGGAGGCCAAGTGCTCTAACACAAGTATGTAAAATAATTGAGTATAATAAGTTTTGGCCCATTATGAAAGGTGCTTTAAATATTTTTTATCCCCTAATCAAGGTTATTCGAATTGTTGATGGCAATGATAAGCCAACTATAGAATTCTTAGATAAGGCCATGGAGAGAGAGAGAGTGAGAGAGAGAGAGAGAGAGAGAGAGAGAGAGAGAGAGAGAATGGTTATTCAAGGAAATTGTAGATATTAATAAAATATTGAAAGATTAGTGATGATCGATGGGAGCGACAATTGTATCATAACTTATACACTGCTGGTAAGTGGAGACTATTTTCTTCGATACTTTCATTATTTTATTAAATTCTTCTTATTACCCTATTAATTAATTATTTAATCAAATTAATTAATTTTACAAGTTACTTCTTTAACCCACAATGTTCAGATGAAGTTATATCCGATAAAATTTGTGTGGGGCTTAAAAATGTAATTAAAATGAATGGAAGACAAAACAGATGATGCAATTTGGGCAATAAATGAAGTAAGTAAACTGAAGAGAAAAGCATGTTACTATCTTGTATGATGTCTTCTCCAATTTAGTGTCTTTAGATTGATACAATATACAATACACGCATATTGGGAGTTTTGGAGTTGCAACAGTGCAAAGAGCTGTTACGCAGTCATATCCTGATAAAGATAGTAAAATCATGTTCTTATTATTAAAAAATTAGAAGATAATTATTTGACTTTAATCTATTTTTCTATGTTTTTTAGCTAATTGGTGGTTAAATTGTGGAGAGAGTGCTCCAGCACTAAGGGCGATGTCAATTAAAGTCCTTAGTCAAACTACATCGTTGTCAACTTGTGAAAGAAAGTGGAGCACCTTTTCCTTTATCCACACGAGACCAAGATCTTGTGCTTGTGCATGCGGAAGCGCGAAACCATGATCAAGCAATCATTCCACACAAGGGAGAGACAATCGACGACTTTACGTGGTTCGACAAAACTACCTACGTCCACAACAAGAGAACAATGACTAACATGTTACCTCTCTTCGGAGTCTGGGGTTGCATATTACATCGTATATATCATCTCCACTTTCTTAACCATTAAGAAAGCCCCAGTACAAGGACCAAAATACCCCTTACCCTGAACCCAATCATTGGCTAACCCAAACAACCACTTGGAATACAAGACATAAACCCAACACAACAAACAGATTAACAATGCAAAGTTAAATAAATATTTGGTCTACAACCTCAAACTCCGGAGTCAAAATTGAAAAAGATAATTTGAGGACCAACAATATTACTTCTTTCCAATTAATTTGGACTAAATTATTTCCGTGGACGATGGTGTGTTAGGTGAGTGGCCAGAGGATTTAAAAGAGCCAGTATTGGATAAAGATCTAGAGGTAGCTCAGATGGTTGAGGAGTTAACAGGGGATAGGCCCAAGCCAACGAAAGCCTCAACAAGATTAGAGAAATATATTTGACAATGCAACAAAGGTGCACCCCTGATCCAACTGAGGCAAGGGGAAATGAGGTGGACGAGGAGAGTAAGTCGAGTATCTCTACATCTTTATCTTCAGCATGAATTCCACCTAACTCTCCTGGGGATGTTGGTCATTATGGAGATGATGAGTCTACTATGCATGAGACAATTAAGTATTTTCCTAGTGCTACCAACTTAAATCCTCATCATGGCTATGTCAGACATGTTCCACAAGTCAAGTAAGAGGCTAGTAGTGGTGATGCTGGTCAAGGAGGGGGGGAAGGTACTGCTAGGGGTGATGTTAGCCAACAACAAGTCATGTATGGATACAACCCTAATTTGGTACCCCTATTGCCGATGCCACTAGTTTCTGTCACAATTTTGGTTTAAGCGAGGGTTGATCCACCCTAGGCCCCAACAACCTATTTATGCCCCTCACCAATTTCCTGAAGTTCTATGCCCCCAATCATCTCAATCTATAACGGATAGCTCATCATCTTATCAAGGGATCTTCGCACCTCAATAGCAACATCAATATGGTCATGGGTATGGGAGTGCAGCACAGCAATTGAAATCATATTATTATAACCCATACCAAAGAAATGATGATTTCAAGCGTGGGCGACACTCCACGTGGAATTAAACTGTGTATTCAGTCCAGCCCTCTCTCCAGTCTCCCGCATCTCAGGTAAACCATAAACCTTCAATGTCCGAGTTGGGTTTGACAACTTGCTTGATGAATGAGTGATAAAGGATGAGTGATGAATGATGGGGGTACAATATACTTACTATATACAAACACGCTTTATTTTTCTTAAATTTCACACTAATAAATAGATCATAAGCCAAAATTATGGTTGCATTTTATAAAAATTGTGATATTCTAATTTATTTTGGTTTATACATCTAAATCTATTGAATTGTGAGTAAAATTTATACAAATCCGGATAAGACAACTATACTGGATGTCATGATCCGGATAAATTTCACACTAATAACCGCGACTGTTACCAACACCGTATCGGTTTCATGGCCCAACCGATACTGCGATTTTTAAACCATGCTCATGAATGAGGAAGGAAACACATCCATTGAAGTTGCTTGGTCTCTTGGTTTGATATTGTCATTTGCCTCCCTAGCAGTCCTCTATTTATAAATGTTGGGTTCCAACTAAGGCTTTGACCCTGCAACTATCGTGCCTCCTCTTGAAGGACTTTATTAGCCCTTTAACTAGCAGCAACGAAGTTCATTTTGTAGAAAGTGTTTTATAGTTTTTTTAAAGATATGTTTTAAACAGATATATCGGAGATGATATGTGTGAAGTTTTCACTTGATTTTGCATAAGAAGTTATAGATTTTGCAAAATGGCCATAAAGTGCGGCTTTTCATATACATGTATATTGTGGATAGTATGATTTCAATTTGAATATTAATTTGAGTCTTTGTAAGTGTGTGTGGTTTTTACCAAAAGCATATTCAAATATCCATATACCTCCAAAAGCATCATCAAATACAAGTAATTCCCAAAAGCATCTTATACCTTAGATTTCATTTTTTTTTATACCAAATTATCCTTCACTTTATCTCTCACTAGTTCGATACATGACACTCACAAGCTCGAGACATGACTCGCGAGCTCAGGATTTAATGTCGATATGTATGCCCAAAATTATACGCTCTCTGGTTTTCTGCTTATGTTCAATTCTATTCACTAGAAGCATTCAATAAGCTTCTCTATCATGTTAGACTGATTTATATTTTTTTATAAAGTCTAATATGTTTTTTTTTCTGAATGTACTCTTACTACAATTAGTTGAAAATTATCTCGAACCTATAGGAATCCAACATAGCTTCACCTGAAACTTTCCATGGGACATTACTATCATGTCAAACTCCAGAATGTGTGAAGTCAAGGTCGAATAACTCCCTTGTACAACCCTCGTGTGAGTGATGCCGAGGGTCTGAGATCTTACAAGATATTTTAGGCTCCTATATACAAAAAAATCAATCTCATCTGATCATCGGAACCTTTTCAACCATGGCGCACAAAGTTTCACTATCTAAAATGGGTGACACCCGATCCAATAGTCTCATTTGGATGGGTGAAAACCCAAGGGATGATTGACTATAGGAGGTGTGGTCCAGTCAGATATAGATCATCAGGTCGGCCCCACTATGAGGTGTGCACACCCAAAAATGATGTGGACCTGATAAATGCTCTTGATATAATATACATACTATACAAAGATTTACAATGGGTGGGCTCACCAAATAAAACTTGGGGTGGAAGATTGATTGTGAGAGAGAGGGAAAGAGACCTGAATCGATTAGTCCAACAATAATTCCATCGCCCATATTGCTCTTGGCCAGGAGATTAGTAGCTGCATGAGAAAAAGAGACGCCAAGATAATCCCAACTTCGGGTGGTGTGGAGCTTCAAAAGGCCATTAGGTATCACATCTACCACACTAGGATTTTCTGCAAAATGAAAATGTTTCAATAATGAAATCAAAAAATCAACTTCTAGTTAAATTATCTAATCAGTTTCAGAACTATAAAGCGTATGTTGAAGAGTGGGCTCCACCCAACCAAAAATGCTCCAACCGGTTTCCACCTGACACCGCACCACACAAGCCCAAATTCGACTCTAGTTTGAGAACCCCATCAGCAGTTTCGGTCCAAATGAGTGTACTCTGTGCACCAAACCCAAAACCACACCCATTTCTCCATAGAAATTATTTTGCAGGACCCCTGATGCAAGTGGTTCGGGTTCCGTCAAAACTTATAAAAATCGATTCGATATGTTTTTTTTATGGTCCTACAACATTTTTCATCGTTTGTCAGCATTACAACAAAAGGGAACGCACCCTACAAAACTCGACAACAATTGTAATTGGACCGCGTGAATAGAGTAAAAATAAGTTTTGGCACATGCGAATAAAACAACCCCACAGAGGCCACTAGAAGTTTTTTTTCTCTGGTAGAGTTTGCAAAGATTTCTTTGTTTCTCGAAAGTTGACTTGGCTAATTTGGTGTATTTAAATTAAAGGTCGTCTCAGTTTTTTTTTTATATTTCTAACCTTAGCTCTGTTCATATCTGCACACCAAGAAGAGTGAAATGGTCCCAGGTGAGTGAAAGGGTCCCAGGTTTTTCTTTGGTAAAAATAAATAATAAAAAGAAAATTCAAACATATCCAAGATGCCCAATACTCTTTTTTTGGTATCCTGCATTTCAGCGTCGTAGGTCCGGGACCATGACGGACTCGCACATGCGAAGTGATGGGAACTTACACATGCAAGTTGATACAACTCAAGATAATTACAACTCACCTATGCAAAAAGTGGGGAAGCCAAGTTTGAAGCCTGGATCAAGGAGCCGTTCCAGATGCCCAATACTCATAATGTCCTAAAGTGTAAACGACTTATGGTTTCTAACACCCAAGCAAGAAAGGATGACGTCTACAAGATCTAAGCATGGAAGGTCCCTTGGGGATTGGCCGAAACAATATTTTCCTAGTTCAAAATATTTGAGAGTAACCTGCAATTTTCTTCGCCTGAGAATCCGTCAACCTCGCAGCGAATCCAGAGAAACTATGTTTGTAACTGTAAATGATTGAGTCAGCTGCTGCTTCTTTGCTGCAATTTCAAAAGCCAAATGTAAAAGTGCAATGGGGATGTTGATGAATTCAAATTCCAATGAATAGTACTACTCAGCAATTTACCTCCCACCTAACACAGTAGCAAGCACGTTATGATGTGAGTCTACCACATCCACAAGCGACGGATCGCTGTGCTCCCTTTCACCCATATAGACAATATACATCTGAGAAATGATTAGGCACACGTCTCATTGTCAAGTTTAAATTTAATCTTGAAAAAGAAAGCTGAGTAGTCAGAACTAGAGAGCGTACTCACCTTGCTTGCAGCATTTTCAGATGCAGTAGACAAGTGTAGTTGGTAGCTGAGTAGGAAGAGCAAAATGCACAGTGCAGAGAGACTAGTTGAAGGATTGAGTTTCTTCATCTGTATTATGAAGTGTGAGAATTGAGAACAAAGGATATGGCCTTACCTTATTTTGTTCCTCTACATGAAATTTATAGAAGACTCAAAAGAAACGTACAAGAACTATTACTGAATTCTCAGACTCACGGGAGCGACTGAACCTTTTGTCTCGTAACCCATGGACAGAACACTTGTTCTGCAATTGCCATGGATCATATTTCCAATCACTGACTTTTATGACATCTGTTTTCAGTAATTCACCTTGGGTGTGTTTTTTGTTTGCTACCCAATTAACTTATTTAAATTTTGTAGATTATCTATTTTTCAGTCACTTGTTTCATAAAAAAAAAAAAAAAAAAAAAAAAAAAAAAAAAAAAGTTGTAAAAAGACTTTATAAAAAGTGGACCCCAATGAGTGTTTTTAAGCTCCTAACATCACCACCAACAAAATATATATATATATATATATTTTCTTTTCATGCATGTGGTAGTCCCACCTAGAACTCATCATGAAGAGTATTCATCTCTGATGAGGGGCATGTGATGAGAAGGCCTCTTATCTTTCCACCTTATGCGCTTGCCATCCATTAACTTTCACACTGTTGAATCGTCCAAATGGAATAGACAGACCGAATCTCAGAAATTTGAGTGGAATGGTTCTTTGCATAGAAAAAGAAAACATACAAAAGCATCATGGTCCACATGGACTCTGCTTGAAGCAAGACTACCCAGAATACTACAAATACAACCGACCAGTCAGGCTTCTCCATTGGTAGCAGTTGACAGCACAACCAGCCCTGGTGTTGAATTAAGATGAATCCATTAATGTAAAATCCAAGATTGCTAATGGGCCTAGAATTGGCCCGGGTCTGACAGAGTGCAAATCAAATGGCACTAGATTTTCGACAGTCCAGGGCCGATCGACTGAGTGAAACCCAAGAAATTAGTGATGACCATAAACTGAGTCCAAGGCGACTGATCGAGTTCTCTGAATCCCTAAATTGGGCATTAGGCAGAGACACAACCTAACTATATTCGATCCATGATACTCCCTACCATGGCAAAGTCGATCGGCCTCACCATACTTCCGGCCCAGAAACCCATTCCCAAGGTTGAGGTTAAGGGTCCCACTACAAAACATTTGGGTTCTATTGTTAAGAAGATTTTCTCTAGACAAGTTCCTATTTATTGATCCAATGAATGAGCCTGAATAATTATTGTGGGCTTTTGGTCGTTCCAACTAGTCGTCACTAGCATTGGATTTCAAATCTCTCCTATGGAGACAGGGCTTAATGTTCCATTCAGTGTGTTAAGATTTTGAGTGTTTGCTAATTCATGGGTTGGACAAAACTCTGGGTCTTTTGAGTTGTATTTTTTATTTTGGAAAAAGGCTCTGAAGATAGAAGTTTGGAATGACTCATAAGAAGAAAGTCTGAAAGAATTAAAAGAAGAATGTTGTGAAAGAGTGCTGAATTTTCAGATCAATTCAGAGAGGGGTCCGCTCGACCACCACATTCGCTCGAGCGAACAAAGTCGGACTAGCCCAGTTCTGAAACAGAAACTGGTCCGCTCGAGCGAACATGTTGACCGCTCGAGCAAACCAGGTGCAGTGATATATGAATTTTGAAAACTTGATATTCTGATTGTGCTCAAACTGTTGGTTTTAGTTCTAATCAAGTTAGGCAACTTTAAGCATGTCCTAATAGTTATTTAAAGGACTCAAGAGCTATTACAAAGAGATACACACATCATCTCTCAAAGTGCCGAGATAAAGATTAATGTTGGAGAGAATTCTTCTCTAGAGACTTTTATGAAGTTGTGCTCTCAAGTTCTCTAGAGTCAGTTCTTTTGCATCTTGAAGATTTGAGGAGTCAAGTGCTGGCTGGAATCTGTTGCAATCAACGGTGTGAAGTCATTGAAGCATGAAGCGACACAAGGTAACTTCAGTCCTTCATTGGGTAGGGGATATCTAGGGAAGAGATCTGAGTTTCTTGTAATTGCGAGATTCATAATGCTTGATTTAATCAAGTTCGGATAGGTGGTTTTTCACCCGGCTAGGGTTTTCCACCTTAAATTTGGTGTCATTGTGGTGTGTGCTTGTTGATTTAATTTCCGCTGCATAATGTTTATTTCTGCACACTTTTGGGTTGATTGTTTAAGTAGACCAATCTAAAAATCGCGGACCCTATAAAAAAATATCTTTTTCGGTGTGCTTTAATTTATTTATTGCGTTTTGAAGCATTAGGCTTTTCCAAATTCTATCCCTCAGAGGAAATTCATGAGGATGCCTACAATTGGCTCCCTGGTGAGGTGAAGGCATGAAGCCATGAGAATGATCAACCATGCTTAGGCCTGTCAATGGGACGGGATGAAACAGGTAAAAAGCCCGGCCCGGCCCGTCCCAAGCCCTAAAATACAAGGCTTTTAAAAGAAATTTGAGTCCAGTGGGCTGGGTTTGGACAATACATTTTAAAGCCCGGCCAAAATGGGACTGAGACTGGGCAGAGGATGTCCAGCCCGTTCAGGCCCGGCCCGTCCCAAGCCCTAAAATAAAGGGCTTTTAAAAAATTTGAGTCCAGTGGGTTGGGTTTGGACAATACATCCGTTCATTTCTGTTTTAAATTACTTAACCCATATAGGAAAATAAGATACTCATTCTCATTCATTTTATTGATTTTTTGATTTTCTACTTTCACCGTTCAAAAAAAAAAAATAAATTTTTTAACTGATCCTACATTACTTTCACTTGACTCATATATGATACTCATTCATTTCTTGACCCATATAGTTTATAGGAGACTCATTCAATTCTATTAATTTTCTAATTTCTACTGTCACTAGCAAAAAAAAAAAAAAAGTTTTTAACTCCGCCATGTTGCTTGTTGCATTGTATTGCCGGTCCCAAGCCCGAAAAAAAAAGGAGGAGGGTTTAAAGTCCGGTTCACACCAGGTGTCTGGTGACAGCAAGAATAATTAGAAAATATTTTGATTCTGTCTAGAATCGGACTAAGCCCAGGCCTGGCCCTGTCCCAGCCCGGTACCGTATGGGACAGGATTTGATGTAGGCCCGTTCAATTTAGGGCCGGGATTGGACAACACTTGGCAGGCCAGTCCTATTTTCTGGACGGGATTGGACAACCTAAGCCCAGACCCGGCTCGTCCCATTTACAGGCCTAACCATGCTCCTGGGTATTGAGTAGGCAATAATCCTCTGCGGTAACTACAAATATGCACATGTGTCAATCATAATGTGACCCATGTGTGATACCCTCACATGGAGATGGGACAGTGGCCGTTGATAGTACGGTGATGCGTCTTGCTTTAATCATTTGGCATAAAATCTATTTCTGATCTCCTTGCATAATAATTCTAAAAAGATGCAGGTTTAAGGGGGAGAAATTCCTGGATCTCAGAAATCAGGTTTGAAGTGGTGAGCTTAGTGAGAAACTTGAGGAAAGGAGTGAATTGATCAATGAAAACAAGGATGACTACTACAGACACTTCCCTTAATTTTTTGGTTTGTAGCCACTATACAAAATCACATGTGATGTGACTGTGTGATATGGTGAAAAAAAAGGCATATTTAGAATTGTATTTCCTCTTTTTTGGTATGATCACTAAAATAATAATAATTATTTGGATCAACTCCCTACCAATTAAATTAGATTCTTAGGGCTCCTCTAATCAAATTTTCAAATTAAAGTTCTTTAAATGGTCTTTTTTGTCATTTTCCTTATTTAGGCTCCGTTAATTTCCTTTTCCCTTTTGCCAGTTAAATTAGACTTTTATGGCTCCTCTATGATCAAAATTCCTGAAGCTTTTGAAATGGTCCTTTATGTCATTTTACATATATAGCCCCCCTTAATTACCTTTTTCTTCTTATTATTTTTTATATGGAGCCCCTCAAGAACTCTAATTTGAACACTAAGATCCCATAATTATGTTTGAAAAGATGGTTTGACCGACCTTCTTGAATCCAAAGGGCTATTTGTTTGTATACGGATTCATAGTCAAATGGATGCAAATAAAAGATCATTGAAGAGTTAATCAGTTAAGGATAAAAGGTGAGGATGCATATGGACCTTGACCATCCTAGGATTTGACTTTTCTATTATTGGATTTGCCAAGGAAAAGATGCCATGTTAGGTTTTCCTTTCTCATCTTCCTTTCACTTACTACATTACGTGGAGATTATATGATAGTAATTTTTAAGCCTTTCCACAATTGTAACAACTTTTATACATTATAAGAACATAATTATTAGTCACAGAGCCTAATCTCAATTATGTTGAGGTCACCTACATATATTCTGTTTCAAGATTTCAGTCCATCCTCTGCTAAACCCTCAACCAAGTTTGATGTGAACTCATATGGATTTTGTATTTCTAAAAGTGGTAAATAAGGACCCAAAGTTTTGTAATTGGACAGTGATTCAAATTAAAGAGCATGGGCAGCTCCCTGTTTTATAGATATTGCAGATTGAGTGGACACGGCTACGTATAATTTAATTTGTTTTGCAGTCAGTTCTGAACTAGAAACTTTTCCTATTTCTAGTCCGGTCTTAATTATAGGGTGCTGGCATGGGTACGTCCTTGTTTTCATTGATAGTGAAAATTTGCTCCTAAAATGTCAAATTAATTAAAGTTAAGAGTGCCTGTCAGACTCTCACATCCATACTTCTTAATTATGTTCGGGATTAAGACATGTTATATCTATAAACATGACCGAGGAAAAGCAGGATACAAAATGTGTAAACAGCAAGGTCGGAGAACGAAATTTCTCTTATATGATGAAAAGGTTTATCCATCATGGAAGGTAGCCAGATTTGGCCCAAATTATAATTTATAAAAATTAAATGGGATTTGCTCGTACAGTAACCTTTAGCCATCGATAAGCCTATCTGGTGGAAAAAGTTGTGATATTTCTCAACACGCTCTCCATATTAGAGGTAATGACCCATATTTACGCCATAGTGGAAAAAGGTCTCCCTTTCATTGGGTTAACAGGGAATATATGTGTCTGCGATACTCCACATGTGGTATTGCAGAGAATTCTATTCCATAAAAACTGCTCTATTGGAAAATATTCAAAACTTGGTAAGCAGGTAGGGAAATCCATGTCTGAAAGTAACCAGACGGGAAAAACCCCAAAATTAAATGTTTGTGGTTGTCCTTTGCCCAACTATAACTAATTTACAAGTGGTTTAATTCATGGATAATGGTACCATTAATCGATTTGCAAAGCTTGCTTATTAGGATGTAATTAAAATGAAAAGATTAAATATAAAGACACCAAGAATAAAAAATGGCCATCCATTCCGATTCGTTCTTTTTTTAAAGTTCAAAAATATATATGAAACGAACCGGTTTCAATGGGTTGCAGGTTTGGGCTAACCCATCTAGCTCGCATTAGACCCAATCCACCCCACTTATTTTTAATGACACAATAAACAATTTGGATTTTATAGGGGCAGCCCTGCCACTACACCACAGAACATCTTTTTGCTAATAGTTATCAACAAAAGGTTAAAATTATTTAATGAGGTAGGGACCTTAGCCTCACTTTGGAATATTAAATGAGAGTTGGACCTCATCTACAAGGTATTTACAAAAGTAACTTTATTGACCCCTCTAAATATTGTTGTTCTTATTTTCAAAGTTATGCATTGTACTTTAAGCAGAGGTAATCATACTTTTGAAATAACTACTTTATATGATTTCTTATATAGTCATTAATATTCTATGATAGCCATTTTACAATAAAACTAAACCCAAATGAACATATAATAGATGTGATAGATAAAAATAATAATAAATCTCATAATTCAGAAGAAAATAACAACATTATTGAAAAACGACAAACTCGCCACAACAGCGTGAAGCTAAAGAGGAGGCGGAAAACTTTTTATGCAAGCTTGCCGAGGGAGAAAGATTGGAGTTTGACTATTTTTTTTTTTTTATCATGGGGTTATCTGTGAATTCTCCTTTTTTATGTTGTATTTTCTTCTCTTTTTTTATTGCTTATCATTATGATTTAATTACTTATTTTACTTGGGGATTTAATAGGAAAAGCCCTCATAAACAGGCTATTAATTAATTTAGCCCCAATATAAACGACCAGACAGAATGGGCCTTAAATTGATGTTTCTCTTTTTTGTTTTTTGTCTTTTAGCGCTATAGTCTATATCGAAGCTCACAAAGAAGGCCGCCCCAACCTTCATTCATCTCTTCCTCTCTGCAACTGATCTCAATCTCACAACAATCTTTGAGAAGGATAAAGAAGGAAAGAGAAAGCTGGTGGGTGTGTGCAGATGAGATATAAGGAGATGGAGGTGTGCGTAGGGGCTGTGAGGGCGGAGTGCAGCAATTAAGGAGGGAGAAAAGAGAAAAGCAGAGGAAGAAAGAAAGAAACTGACGAGGACCGAAGGTTGCCTTTTCCTCCGGCGACAGCAGAGTCCAGCGCTGGGCTGCAGATCACAGCGAGGAACGGTCCTCTGATCCAAGGTGGGCCGCAGATCACAGCGAGAAGAGGTAGTTCCCTATTTGGTTTTGAGCGCGAGAAGAGGCAGTTCCCTCTTCGAACTCATTTTACGGATCTCTACCAGCTGAGATTAGAGACCTCTCCTTCCTGGAAGAGCTGAGGGTTGATGGGAATCTGATGACGGGTAAGATTCCAAAGGAGATTAGAAAGTGTGTTTCTTTGCAGGTTCTTGACCTCGAAGAGAATTCCTTATCTGGGGTGATTCCAGATTTTCTTAAAGTTAAGGGACTTGAGAACTCTGTCTCTTGGTGGAAATCTTTTTACAATTTTGATTCCTGCGAGGTTCTCCAATCTTTCTAGGGTTGAAGTTCTTTCCCTTAGAGGGAATCAATTGACTGGAAACTTGCCAGAAGAGCTGGAGAACCAACAAGGCACATCAGCTATTTGCTCACAACACATTAGTATCGCCTGTTTGGTTCTGATCCAAGGTAAGCCGCAGATCCTCTGAGTTTCTCCTCTTCTTCGATCAAATCGGATTTCTCTGGTTCGTCTTCTGCATCGCAATCCAAGACCAAGGAACAGCCTTGCTTCTCCGTTCGTTGTGGCCGAACCAGTCCTCTATTTCTGGTCGCAACAGCCACACCCTCTTCCGGTCTCCTTCTCCAATCCAGGCGATCGACTTTCAGAACCCAAACCAACAAAGGACCGACTTCTCTATCTCCATTCTATGGTCCTCTATACCAGAGAACCCAAATCGCTTAATTTGGCCTCTCTCTTCCATATCAACAGAACCCTACAACGAGATCCTCTTGTTCTACAATCTCTTCTTCTTCTCCGATCATGACCCACCAATCCGATCAGATCTGTTGGTGAGGAAGAAGAGGGCCAGGAGAGAAGGAGAGAAAGAAGAAGAAGAAGAAAGAGAATGGGATGATGCAGATGCACTGGGTGCATGCTGGGACGAAGGACAGAGGAGAAAAGAGAAGGGAAATTAAAAAAATGGAGAAGGAGAGGTGATGCATGCCACGCCTGTGGCTCCTGAGAGGGTGAGATGCAGGCGCAACTCAGGTTTTTGATAGTCGATATGACTATTTAAAAAAAAAAAAAACATTAAAAAGGAAAAAAAAAAAAAAAACATAAATGGCCCAAAGGACCTATTCTATCTGCCCATTTTTATTGGGCCCAAATTAATCCAATGACCATTTATGAGGGCTTTTTCCCGTTAATTCCACATTTCACTTTCATAGGGTTCTTTTCTTTGTGAAATCCTTTTATGGATTTTTCTTATTTCTTTTGTGGCTTCAGATTTCTATTTTTGAGTATTAGATTATCATAAGTTGGTTTAGTCCTTCTAAATTTCTTGCATCATTGTAATGTCTTTGGATTTTTATTAATATATATTTTTATAGCCTTTATTTATTTTATTATTATTTCTCACTTTTGATGGGTTTTTTAGTTTCTTTTTTTTCTTTTTTTTTTTTTTTTTTTGTGATTGTTTTTCATGAATTTGTGGGTTCTTTTGTCTTTGCCCTTTTGTGCTTTATTTTTGAATTTTTTTTCTCATGGGTGTTTGATTCTTTTAAATTTATTTTGTTATTGAATTGATTATGGATTTTCATTTCTATGTTTTATTTCTCTGTGTCTTTCAAATTTTATTGGATTTTACTAATAGTTTATATTATTTTTTTTGTTTTCATTTTGTTTTTTAGTTTTCTTGGTCATTAGTCTTCAATTTTCATGGGCTTGTGTTATTTTTTAAATTATTTAGTATTAAATATTTAATTCTTATGGACGTCTTTTTTTCCACTTTATCAGACAATGACGTTTTGCATTTAATTTTAAAGAAATTGATCCTAAATTCAATTTTTTTTTAAAAAAATTTTAATATTATGAATATATTGCCTGTGCTAAGCACAGACGTGTTTTTTTCTAGTGACATATGAAAACTTTTGTGCTTTTAAATTATGAAGCACAAGGGCTGGGTCAAATGGGCCAAGAGCAGCTCAAAGTGTATACAATGTAAGGGCCCTAATCTCTGGCATTGCACATCCACCAAGAGTGAAAAGGAAAGAAGAGAAAAAACAGATAGGCATGTGTATATCGAAGTTAACATCATCCCATACTAGAATTTTATTTAGGAAGTCACACATATATAGATATAGAGCACTGGAAGAGTCCTTCTTTTTGAGATTGCAAGTTAGTAGCGATCTGTGTAAGAAGGTATTATTTCAGTCCTCACAGATATCGGGCTTGTTACCTTATGAATTCCATCGCTCCAGCTGCGTCTCCCAAAATAGTATCCTCCAATCGCCTTATGATTTGAGGACAATGCAACAGTGAAGGAGAGCGTCTTAATAGTCGAATTGAAGGCTAGTTTTAGTGGCTTCACTCCTACTTTCACACCAAGTGGATGCTCGATTGAAGCAACATATGTGCTGTCCACTGGGCCAACGTTTGTAACGGTTCTGGTAACCGTCACAGAGCCTCTAAGGTTTGGAATGGTTATAGAGGGGAGGTTGAGATTGAGCATGGAGTGCTTTTTACTCGGACAATCAGCGGAATAGCCCATGGAACAAAGGTAATCAAAATAGTCAGTCATGTTCATATCATAGATCAGACCAGGGTCTGCTGCTCGATTTGGATTTACGATGCCACTTCCAAAATGAAAAGGATTCGCGACCATCTGAGGTTCTTCAACAGTAAAGACTGGCTCTCCCGAAGGGTCAACAGTTGATGCTGCAATTAGCAAATGCATTACAATTGTAATAAACTCCAAATCATGGACAACTATATCCTAATTGCACCTCATACTGCCAAGTGAGTCGCTTCCGTATTCACATATATATGAGTCATTCTCTTTTGAACTAAAGTGATACTAGCCACAACAGGTGAGAGTATGATGCCCACCCGGCAAGTCGGCAAGACCTCACTTGGTTCCTTTTTAGAGAGAGACAGAAAGCTACATAAGATGAGAAAGCTTTCTTTTTCTTTTTTGCTTCCTATTTATATAGAAGTTAGATTTACATATTGAGAGGAAGCAAGATGAATAGCCTAATTTGATGATGTTGATTTCTGAATTAGCAATCATACCAGTGGTTGCTAGGGCTGATCTAATTGCAGCAGGAGACCAACTCGGGTGAAGCACTTTGAGTAGTACAACAATGCCAGAAACAATGGGGCACGCCATGGAGGTTCCGGAACTGAAGGCAAAACTTTGATATAAATTCTCTAGTTGTGGAACGTATGCAGCCAAGATATTCACACCAGGAGCAGCTACGTCTGGCTATATCACATTTAATTAAATAAAGCATCAGTCATAAGTACTTAATTTGACACACCTCTAACACCTAGACATTTTTTGTGTATTGGTTAGCAGCTTGAGATGTATCAACGCCAACAAGTCCAGGGTTTAAATTGGGCAGGGTTAAAAAAAAAAATCCCACACAACGTTTTGTGTGGGTGCATGTGCAAAAGGAAAAAAGGCCCCATGCTACATCTTTAATGGGTGTGTGCTTGAAGTCTAGGTGGTGTCCCACACAAGGGAGGTATTAAGTAGCTAGTTACTTTGTTGCACCTCTAATCCCTACGCATTTGTGATGCATTGGTTAGCAACTTGAAATTAATATTATTAAATTTTAGCAAGTTCGAAATTGACCACATTGGTACCTTAGTGGTTAGGCATCTCCCCTCCACATAAACAATTAATATTGATGGTGAGGGACTTGTGGAGTGTGTGTGGGTGTGTAGATTAGTGACCGACCAAACAAAAATGAAATTGGCTGATCAGATCCTCAAAAGCTTCACAAATTTTTGCCTAGCTTGCTGAAACTTGACTTGTGGATACATATTGTCTTTAGAATATTAGTAAGGATGAGACTAGTGGTAAAAACGATATATTGATATTACTTGTAAACATATTTTGCTCTATTAAAGAAAAAGACATGGTTAGAGTCTAATTTAAAAGAAAGAAAAAAGAAATTTGTGGCCTGCCTTACCCAAACTTTGATGTCATGAGGTTACCATGCAAACTCATATATTACTGATAAGTGAAGGTATACATACAATAAATATCGTGTTTAGTGTAGTCTTCAAGAGACAGTAAATTCAATTGGCTTGCATAATGTACAATGTATTCATTTTTTCTTAGGCAAGAGGGAAAAAGAGCATATTTTTCATTTACAAAGTCACGAGTATAGTCGTTTCCCTTGGATATCAAAACTCTTAAACCCTTAATTCTTGCCAAAACTTTCCACGGGAAATTCTTGAGCAACACATTTACGCTGCTCATTTTCCAGATACAAATGACGATTGGGAAAATCTTTTCCATACAATACTAAAATCTACGTTGGTGTGGGCTCTTTTTCGTGAGAAAAGGCACAAAAATGAACTAATTTTTTTATGATCCTTAGGGTTGTGTTTTTTTTTTTTTTTTTTTTTTTTTTTTTTTTTTTTTTTTTTTTTGAAATTTTTTTTCTCCATGGTAGAGGAAAAAGTCCACATAACTGGTGTTTTGGTAACAGACGCAAACATACCTTGAGAATATCACTTCCCGATCACTATTCCAACCTAGCCTAGAAAAGGAGAAAGGGAGAGAGAGAAAAAAAAAAGAAGAACACCTATGCCAGTTACTAATGGACCTTATTTTTAGGTTGTTAAGTCCTATTCCCTTAGCGTAAAAAGATAACCAATTTTGTTTCTTTTTACCAAAAAAAGAAAAAACAAACTCCTTGTTTCCATTTGACCCTTGCTCGTGCTTACCTATGATGAGTCTAATCCCCTAGCGTAAATCTTGACCTATATATGTATGGGCACTAATGGAAGGCACTCCTCTAGCTATTATTTTCCATTTGATTTACTCACAAAAGAAATACTTTGAGCATGATAAAGCTATTAAACTTCCAAGTTAAAAACTCAGACTTAGGATTTTAAGATCATAATTAAATTTGGCTTACTCTTCCTCTATGCCCAAATCTGTTCTAGTACCCAACATGTCATCAATAGTCATGCATCAAGTTTGGCTCTAAGAAAAGGCAAAACCTAGTAGCGAAGCTAAAAAAAAAAAAAAGGAAAGTAACAATAGATTGACTAGAAATTTGTATCTTTTTAAGCAAATAATGTGTTCATCTTTGATTACAAATTGAATGAAATCTCTTGCACAATGACAACAAGTGTATAATAAACGGATGAATTTGGAATATGGATGTATTATAATTTACTTATGATGGTTACATTCAGAAAAAAAAAAAAATATATATATATATATATATATATATATATGTGTGTGTGTGTATGTATCTATGTAAACATCACCTTAAGGATTCCAGGAGATGAGATGCTTGGCCCTCGAGATGAGAAATCTGCAATCTTTGTTGACACGGGCTTCCCTACAAGGGTTTTGGTAGGGTTCAACTTCACCATAGGTTTCCTGTACACCAGATTTAGTTAGCTTCATTAGAGAAAAGTAGAAATACCCTTTTTCTATTGTTTTTTTCTCTATTTATTTATTTATTTATTTTCGACATCCCCGCCAATGAACCCCTGAGAACACCCCTATAGATAGGAGAGGTTGCCCGCAACCTCACACATGGGGAGAGGTCATATATACAAGTGAGAAGAGAACATCTACATAGGCAGGGAGAGAGTATACTCAATGATCAATTCCTGAAAAGACTACATGAGAAGCAGGGTTCCCAATCAAATAAGCACCCCTCTTTCTCTTTAATTATTGTTGTTTATTATACTTACCTGGAAGACTGAGTGTAGGAGAGTACTTGTGTTCCAACATCGTAATCAACTATAATACAATGCCAATGGTAGCAGTTAGTGAGTTGGGTAGGGTAGATGGCAATGATGGCACCAGCACCTCCCGACAACTTGAAATTACCCACGCCCTGGATCGCTTTACTGATGTCAACATCAGATGCAGCACTTGCAAAACATAGCACGACCTTTCCTTTCATTCTTGAATCAGGAACGATATCTTCGCAGTTGCTGCAAACACAGTCCATTTTTGTAACTTTTAGGTAGCATCAAGATTTTTTTTTCATTTTTATATAAATGTATTTTATTTGCCTCCCACTCGTCTCTCCTCGGCCTTATTTCCACTATTTCTATTTCTTATTCACACATTATTTGATCAACAGAAATATGAACATTGTTTGATCAATCAGATTTAAAATTATATGGTTGACACTAAATACAACGTTCTACCAAAATAAATAAATAAATAAATAAATTCAGTGAGAAACTATTATCACGGGCGGGGAAATAGTCAAACCACAGAGATATTTTCCTTTTTTAAATACTTCCATCGATTTAACAAGAGTTACAGAGCATATTTTCCTTCAAAGTACTATACAGCAGATTCTCCATAGAGATATTCTCACAGCGAAGGAAATTTTTCTATAGCCCTAGCTAATTGGAGCTCAGCCTCAGAGTCTTGACTGGTCAAGCAAGACAGTGGGTTCAGGGACAATTAGTGTTATCTATGTATTCAGGGGCGGGGCAATAGACAATAGTCAAACCAAAATCCAGAAAAACGCCCTTCTACTTTTCGTCCATTTAACTTGTGACGTTTTCGTTATTTTATATATAAATTATTTTATTATTATTATTATTATTATTATTATTATTATTATTATTATGTAATTGTATTTATTTTAGTTAAATATGTGATTAATTTAAGTGGGGACCACGTTACTATCTTAGACTTAGGTTTGGTGAGTTAGACTTGTTGTTAGATAGGTGTCTTGACTCATAGTTAACGTGAGCCCAATTTCAAGACAACCATATTCGTTTTTCGCAAAACCCTCTTCGTCAGGATATCTCTTTGGGCTTTTACAATAAGAATTTTAGTATGTCTATTTTAACCGCGAACCAAAAACAAGTACCTAATCATAATTTGTGAATTTAAAGCTTATGTTTATGGTTGATTTAAGTGTGGATGCATGTAGAAACCCCTTTTATGCCCTAAAGTTTGATTTTGTCTATTTTTGTGATGATACCTTGTATAGCTCGCAGGCAACCATCAGATGATTCTAATATTAGGGGCGTGAGTCTCCTTGGATTGCTTTCTTTTATTTAATTTTCATGTGGGGCCCGTGGGGACACCTGATCGGATCTGGTCCGTTCTTGTAGCCATACATTGCGGGCGACATGGTGAGGTTGTTTTGGGACTGGGCCTAGTGGGCCCACTGTCCAGACATCCCTGATGAACCAGGCCTGATGCACACCTGTTGCAAAACGTGAGTCTCTGTTGAGATGCCCTATGTGTGTTTAAGCATGTGGTGGGGCCATTTTTTGATCTGATCAGAGATCGGGTCCATTCTCGTGCCCCTACTTGTTTGGTCGAATCTGCTAGTGTGGTTAATCTTGGGGCAGGGCCCAGTGGGGCCCACTATCCAAGTGTCCCGGTCAGGCTTGGCGTAAAGCCCACCTCTTCCTGGAACCGAGTTCTGTAGGTATTGGAAGAGAGAGAATGCCCATATGACAAACATTAATGATGTCAAGGTATTTCCATGCCCACCTCATAGTTTCTAGAATTTAGAAAAAGAGCCTTAGTCTTTAATGAATCTGATTGGACCCTACGACTCATATTCTTTAAAATAAACTAAGATGGGACCCTTAGTTTTCTAAAATTATAAACTAAGACTGTTCTTTATCATTATTATTTGCAAATTACTTTTGAATGGTATCTTTGATTTTTTATGTGTTAAAATTATATTTTTGGATCCTATTGATTGAATCATTGGACCTGAGTAAATATGGTCTTGGTACACAATATCTTACCAACGTGGAGTTTAGTGCCTTGTATGACCTCGGGGGAAATTCGAACTCAACCCATCTTTATTCGTAAGCCCTTAAGTGGGTATGTGCACCATTAATTGTGAATGGATGTGTTGATCTTTTATATATTAGAAATCCACGTAGTTGTTGGGTACAAGACCGTATATCTGACCTTAGGATTGGCTTGTGATTATTCTTTGGCCTTCGGATTTGTATACATGATTGAAATTGATATTGGTTTGTTCGTTGCATACCCTATGTTGATTCGATATGGATTGTGATGTGGCTTAGCAATTGATTGGGATATTATGGAGGTTTATTCGAATGATTTGTTAGTATTCGATTGTGGATTGTTGTGCACCCAGCCCTTTACTTTGACTTAGATTTCTATATGTATGTGTGTATATATATATTATATGAGAGATGCTCATATGAGAGCATCTCTCACCTTACTATAAGAGATAAGGTACTGACAACTTAAATGTGAGGGTCCACCTTTATCTCTCATAATAAAGTGAGAGATACTCTTTTAAGAGCATCTCCCTATATATATATATATATATATATGAAAAATATTCAAGTGAGAACCTATTTAGATGAGATCTTTTTTGCGGGACTCAACTAGCAACCTATCGAAACCTAGCAACCAATAAGGAACCCCCTAATAGTCACTAATCCCAAGGATTAGCACACATCCGAATGGACTGAACCGTTGGATCGAAGGTTGAGTATTTTTTTAAAATATGAAGCCATTAAACTTATAGACCACGGCTGAAGAGGTATATATATATATATATATATCGGGTCATATTCAAACGACTGTAGTTGTAATCGGATGGTTGATCATTGATGTGTGCGGACACTTATATCCGTAATTGATTGTTTGATCGGTATTTCGGGTTATCGATCTGTTTATGACCACCAACGTGATTTAGATAGTTAGGGCTAACCGTCCAAACTAGTGGCATTGCTTCTGTGTGATTATTGTATTGCTCTATTGTGTAGATTGGATTTAAGTTATACATTCTTTTCATCATTGTCAGAGTGTTATTTTCTTATGATCATTACTTGTCATTACTCTTATTGATCTTGTATTTTATTTATAAATTACGCTTTCGTGCTTGCTGTTTACTTTGTTTATTGGTGCATAGGTACCAATCTCTATCCTGCCATGGAGACGGAGGAGGGTCAAACGTTTCAAGTGTTTGAGGCCATGGATGAACTCGAGTGGAGTGCCGGAGATGGCTACAGAGCCGTCTGAGTCTGCGCATGGGATATCGAGATCTTAGACTCTTTAGTTTATTAAATTCCATAATATATTTTATTTAGTTGTTTTGTATAGGTTATTTTGGCAACTTTAACCTTAACTATTTAGTGGGTTATGTGTAGGTTTTGTTTTGGATGTTGATACCAATTAATTTAACGCTTCCGCAAAGATTTTATTATGACTCATCATGTTTCAAAATTTTGTGGGTCTATATTTGAGAGCTTATGTTGCATTAAACACATAAAATAAATATTTGTTCTTATTTTTTGCGTTATCCCCTTGTTGTATTTTCCGGGACGTGACATAACTCAAGTCGGCCTAACACAGAAAAGGTCCATGAAACCAAAATAAATGATACAACCTAACTGAAACCACTCAGGATTGACTTGAAAAATAAATGAAACAATCTCACTCAATCAACTCAAATCAGTCTGAATTTTATAAAGGGAGAAGAAAATAATAATCTCACCAGGTCGTAGTATCAGTAAAATCCCCAGGACATCCCAAGTCTCTGAATCCGGTCTCCTTGCGTCCAGTAAATGTGGATTGACCCTACAAGAAAAAGAAAGCACTGTTTTTAGATGTCCAGAATGTTTTAAAAGTAGTAGATTCCGGAACAATCCCCTTGCCCTCATCACATACATGAACATCAAAATCAACCCTCAAGATCAACGTTCAAGACCCTGTGATTCTGATCATCGATCAATAGGGACTAGTTTAGGAAAGAAATGAAAGCCGGTGATCATACATGCCATCTTCTGCATGCTCAACTTGCCTAGTGCCCTGTTTTGTGCCCTGTGTTTACTCTCATTGTATCTTTGCATCTTTTATTTTGCATAGTGCCTTTTTTGGTAGGGGGATTGTATTTATCGTAAGCATGAATGTTGGATATAGCTTTCAAAAATGAATCAGTTACCATAACAGTCCGATTGTTCCCAAGCATGATAGGAGAGGGGAAAGATCGGTCCATGGTGCTAGCGGCAACTGTTATGATCCATGGTACATTATGGTCTACTGTATGTAGACGCGGGCCGTCGTTTCCGGCTGCACAAACAACAGTAATCCCTTTGGCCACAGCATGAAGCAACCCAATGTCGGCTATTGGAGCCAAATAAGGTGGGCTAAGTCCACCAAGTGACAGAGACAAAACATCCACACCGTCATGTATAGCTTCATCCACGGCTTTGAGTACGTCAACATTGGTGCAAGCACCTGGTCTTCCAGGAAGATTCCAACAGGCCTTGTACACGGCTAATCGGGCTCGCGGTGCACCCCCTCTGGCAGTCCCTAGAGCAAGCCCTTTGAAGCTAACATCATGCACCAAGGACCCAACAGCTGTGGAGGCAGTGTGGGTGCCATGTCCGACTGCATCTCTAGGGGAGAGGTACTCCATGGCTACTGTGGTGTTTATTTCACCTTCTACCCCTTTGTTGTGCCAACGGGCTCCGATGAGTTTCCTATTACAGTGTGATGAATTGAATTGATCCCCACCCACGCATGCACCCTTCCATCTGGAAGGGATTGGTCCTAATCCTTGGTCACTGAAGCTTTTAGATTCTGGCCAGATACCTGCTCATTTGCAAGCTAAATTTAGAGTATGGCAACTTCATCACATACAGACATGTGTATATAGTACACGAACTAATTATATAAAGTTATTAATAATGGACACGAGCTGAGAGAAAGAACAAATTCCCACTCACTTGTTCATGCGTACAGAGAGACATAAATGAATCCCAAAACACCGCTACCAAACTTACCACTAAATAGGAGCACATCTTTGAAAATTTAAAAAAAAAAAAAAATGGAGCACATCATCCCGGGTCATCAAATATATTTAGTTATGAATTCTGGATCCATTTGCAAAAGGAAAAATTTGCATTTCAGCAAAAAGTAAAAAAAAAAAAAAAAAAACTGCTTGTTCTCCAAATGGGTTAACTCAATTTGAGCTCTAAGGTCCATGTTGAACTCAGATCCCAAATCGCTAAGTCATAGTGAAAAAAATTGTTAAATATTTATTCCTAAGGTCGTTTCTCAAGTGAGAAACCGGGTTTGGTGGCCATTTTGTGAGAGCAAATCTAGAGAGGTAAAGAGAAGAGGGAGATTTTTTATTCTTTTTTATATTTATATTTTTTATTCCATTTTATTGGCTTTCTAACTTTTTTTTTTTTTGGTATATTCATTTATCCAGTTTTGTTTTTAATATTTTTCACATGAATTTATATGAAAATTTAATTATTTTGGAAATAGCCATATGATGTGTTTATATATATATATATATATATATATTTAGATATATACATATATAATTTGTGAATAGTATGATTTTGAATTATGTGTTAATGTTGGGTTTAGATCTTGTATTCCGATTTACGAAAGTGGTTCATTGGGTTGGCCAATGACTGGTTTCGGGGTCAAGGTTTGGTCATTGTCAGGGCTTTCTTACGACTAAGAAAGCGGGGATTATATATACATGCAATCTGTAATTTCAGACTTTGATGAGAGTCAAGATATGAGTCATTGCTATCTTGCTGTGGACGAAGGTGATGTTGCCGAACCACGAAAAATCATCGTCTCACTCTTGTGCTGCATGATTTTTCGATTACAGGTTTCACGCTTCTACATGAACGCGAGCAACAGTTGTTTGAAATATGCATTATACTCCAAAAATTCATTAATATTTGGGTAGGCAACAAGGTTAATGAGAGAGAGAGAGAGAGAGAGAGAGAGAGACCTGAATCGATGACTCCAATGATAATTCCATCACCCATGTTGCTGTCGGCATAGAGATTATTAGTTGCATGAGAAAAGGAGAGGCCAAGATAATCCCAACTTCGGGTGGTGTGTAGCTTGTGAACCATTTTAGGTATGACATCTACCACGCCAGGCATTTCTGCAAAATTAAAATTTTTTAACAACAAAACTAGATGTCATCTAATTACCTTTTTGTTTCCGGATCGAAACAATGACCTATGATCTAAATATCACATTGCTTCTCTTTTTTCTGTTTCTAACAAAGGGAAATTTTACCAAGCAATTAGAAGCTATAAACACACTATGGAGGATTACGGATCACAATTGCTTATATATCCAACTTCAACTCAATTGCTTATCAAACTTCAATTAATTTTATCTATTCAACCAAAGCAAGTCAGCTTTTTTTAGGGAAAAAAAAAAAAAAGGAGTGGACTGGTACTTGGGTGTATCAAATTCTTTTGCACCAATAACATTGATTATTTCTATTTTTTGCCATACGTAATTAAGTTCTAGGTAATTGGAGTTATTGAGTTACCATCACCATCATCATACCATCATAAAAGCATAATATCAACTATACTGGGTCAACTATACAAATTTTGTTTCTCTACTCTACTCTATTCTTGGTCAACTCCTCAGATAGATTGCGCATTTTCAGCTCTATTCTCACTATGTTCGTCCATGTCCTATTTGGCATATCTTTTCCTCTTTAGGGGCTATCAACATGCATAGTGGAGACTTTCCTCAGGCACTGTTGTTGGGCACCATATAGAAATGTTTAATCCATCACTATCATGTCTTTTTTTATTTATCATCTATTGATGTTACTCACAAATGTCTTCCAATAAGCATATTTTTGTTCTCTTTTGCTTAGCTAATAGTATGAAGTACACACTCGAAGCACCGATAACCTCATCAATGATGTTCCATATGTATATAGGTTTTAGATTTCTAAAATAGATTTGGGTATTTTAAAGGTCCCTTTCTCTTGACATGTGTCACACAAGCTCAAGTTCAAACTCTGGTTTGAGTACACCTTCAGCAATTTAGTTCCAAGTGTTGGAAAATGGCCTAGAGAACCACTACTTTTTGTAAACTTTGAGCCCAAAACTAAGTGGGACCCACTTATCTTTTTAGGTGGGAATATATGGGTATGTAATCTACTCCATGAGCAGATTAGAGACATGTATTGGGTTGCTCTAATCAATTAAGGAGTGAATGAGAAATTGCCTCCTAAACACCACTACTTGAACATGTTAAATATGGAAACAAAAGGAAGTGGTGAACTTGCTTCCCACATCTGTTCTGAACAGATGCAACCCCCCTTGAAAGGACTTGATGCAAGCTATAAATATGCATCTTGTCCATGCGTTTTTTATTATCCAATCCACTGCTGCTGCATTGCATTTTGAGTCATTTGAGTCCACAGAGAGAGTCCTGTTGCACTGTTGGTTCGCCAGTCACAAAGTTTGTAGTGCTGCAATTGTTGTGAGACCGATCATTGTATCCTGGGAGACAGACGCTGTTGAAACTCGTTAGCACCTTAGCGAGGGCGAAATTTGTCTTAAGGACATAGTGTTTTAACACTAGCGTTGATCAACGTTCTTCTGCAATCTCCTGACAGAGTACTGTTTTTCTGCCTTCAAACAATAAGTGTATTTCAATTTAATTTTAGAATTTTGTTCTATTGTTTTGCTTCACTGTTGTGAAGAACTGTTTCCTAATACTGAACTATTATTATATGTACTCGGATTAACAATCTTAAGAAAAAATTTTCATCCATTTCTGAGTACACTCTGTTAACAATTTTACTTCAGTATTTTCTGGTTTTAGTTTATGTCAATTTCACTGCTGGTTTCTAGTTCTTCTAAGTTCTGAAACTAGTATTGTGAAACTGAGTTTCTCTCTTTTCTATAACATTACAGAACTTCAATGTATTCTGTAAATATTTTCTGATTGCCTCAATATACAGTAACCAATATCTGGTTATTATATAATCTGAGTTTATAAGTCTGCAGTACTCTCTGTGTTCATTTTATTTCTGTTCTATTAGCAGTAATGGGTATTGAGAAGTATACTCCAGTTAGTACCCCTACCCCTGTTATGGTTAACCATGGGGAAAAACCTGAGAAGTTCAATGGTATTGAGTTCAAGAGATGGCAACAGAAAATGTTGTTCTATCTCACTACCTTGAACTTGGCTAGGTTCCTCCATGAAGAAGCTCCTGCTTTAATAGAAGGTGACACAGACAAGCAAGTTGTTGCTGCTATAGATGCCTAGAAGTATGCTGACTTCCTCTGTCGGAATTATATTATCAATGGACTAGACAACACATTATATAATGTGCATTGTTCATTGAAGACTGCTAAGGAATTATGGGATTCACTTGACAAAAAGTACAAGACTGAAAATGCCGGAATGAAGAAATTCGTTGTTGGCAGATTTCTTGACTACAAGATGAACGATTCCAAAGCAGTAATCAATCAAGTTCAGGAACTTCAAGTAATTCTCCACGAAATTCATGCAGAAGGAATGTCTCTTAGTGAGTCTTTCCAAGTGGCAGCAATCATTGAAAAATTGCCACCACTTTGGAAGGATTTTAAGAACTACCTTAAGCATAAGTGAAAGGAGATGAAACTTGAAGACCTGATTGTTAGATTGAGGATAGATGAAGACAATCGTGCATCTGAGAAGAAAGCAGGAAAAACCTTCACTGAAGCCAAGGCAAATGTGGTGGCACATGGGAAGAATCTTAAGAAGAGGAAGAGCAATCCCAACGGTCCAAAGCAAGGTCTCAATGATAATAAGAAGTTCAAAGGGAACTGCTATGTATGCGACAAACCAAGCCACCGTGCTAAGGACTGTCGTAAGCGTAAGGACCAAGGAAATACAAGTAAGAAACCAGCGCAGGCCAACATGACAGAACTAGACACTCTCTCCACTGCTGTTTCAAACATCAATCATTCTGCTGTAGTTTCAGAAGTCAATCTGGTTGGCAACACCAGATAATAGTGGGTGGACACTGGGGCCACTCGACATGTCTGCTCAATTAGAGAGATGTTCTCCACTTACCATGCATCAACTGGAAAACAACTCTTCATGGGCAACTCTGTCACTTCTAAAGTTGAAGGCCAAGGACATGTGGTATTAAAGATGACTTCTGGAAAGGAACTCACCCTCAACAATTTACTGCATGTACCTGATATTCGTAAGAATCTGGTATCAGGCTCACTACTGAGTAAGAAGGGTTTTAATCTTGTATTTGAGTCGGATAAGTTTGTACTCACTAAATCTGGAATGTACGTGGGAAAATGGTACATGAGTGATGGGCTCTTTAAGATGAATGTAATGACTATTGTTTCTAATAAGAATAAGTCTTCTACTTATATGCTTGAGTCGTCTAATGTGTGGCATGGTAGACTAGGTCATGTTAACTATGGTGCTTTGCGTAGATTAGTTAATATGAAATGTTTGCCTAAATGTAGTTTTGATTCAAATATCAAATGTGAAACATGTTTAGAATCTAAACTCACTAGAACTTCTTTTCATTCTATTGAATGAACTTCTGAACCCCTTCAGTTAATTCATTCTGATATCTGTGACTTGAAGTTTGTTCAAACTAAAGGTGGTAGGAAATATTTTCTTACATTCATTGATGATTGTACAAGATATTGTTATGTTTACTTATTGAGACGTAAAGATGAGGCCTAGGAAATGTTCAAACATTACAAGAATAAGGTTGAGAATCAACTTGACAAGAAAATCAAGGTGATAAGAAGCGATAGAGGTGGTGAATACGAATCACCTTTTGGTGAATTCTGTTCACAAAATGGCATTATACACCAAACTACTGCCCCTTATTCACCTCAGCAAAATGGTGTTGCTGAAAGGAAAAATAGAACTTTAAAAGAAATGATGAATGCTATATTAGTAAGTTCTGAATTACCTCAAAATTTGTGGGGGGATGCTATCCTCTCTGCAAATTATATTCTCAACCGAACACCTCAAAAGAAAACCAATAAGACCCCCTACAAATTTTGGAAAGGTAGAATGCCTACTTACAAATACTTGAAAATGTGGGGGTGTTTGGCTAAAGTGACGGTTCCTACACCTAAAAAGGTGAAAATAGGACCAAAAACAGTTGACTGTGTATTCATTTGGTATGCTCATAATAGCAGTGCGTATCGGTTTCTAATTCACAAGTCTGAGATTCCCGATATGCATCCTAATACTATTATTGAGTCAAGGAATGCATCGTTCTTTGAACATGCATTTCCTTATAAACCATCGAAGGAAACGAGTTCTACTAAAAGAACTCATGATACTGCTAGTAGCAGTAATCAAAACCAATAAGAAATTAATGAACGTAGACGAAGTAAGAGGACTAGAACATAAAAAACGTTTTGTTCAGATTTTCTAACATTTCTGTTAGAAGATGAGCCTCAAAGCTTTAAAGAAGCGGTGTCCAGTCCCGAGGCACCATATTGGAAAGAGGCAATAAATAGCGAAATTGAATCCATTTTGTAAAATCATACATGGGAACTAGTGGATCTTCCACAAGGTTGCAAAACTCTTGGTCGCAAGTGGATATTCAATAGAAAGATGTGGATATTCAAGAGAAAGATGAAAGCAGATGGATCAATTGAAAAGTACAAGGCCAGGCTTATTGTTAAAGGGTACAAACAAAAGGAATGCTTGGACTATTTCGATACTTATTCACCAGTTACAAGGATAACATCCATTCGAATGTTAATTGCAATTGCTGCTGTACACAATTCCGAGATACATCAACTGGATGTAAAGATAGCTTTCTTAAATGGTGAATTAGACGAAGAGATATATATGGAACAACCAGAAGGGTTTAATGTTCCAGGTCAAACTAAGAAAGTTTGTCTGCTTGTCAAATCTTTATATAGATTAAAACAAGCACCAAAGCAGTCGCATGAGAAATTTGACAGTTTGATAATGTCAAATGGGTTTAAGATCAATGAATGTGACAAGTGTGTGTATGTCAAGAACACTAACAATGGCTGTGTCATTATTTGCTTATATGTTGATGATTTGCTCATTATGGGAAGCAATGATAGTATCATTCAAGCTACCAAGAAAACGTTAAACAATAAGTTTGATATGAAAAATTTAGGTGTTGCCGATGTCATACTAGGAATAAAGATTTCTAAAACATCGAATGGACTGATATTATCTTAATCGCATTATATTGAGAAAATACTCAAGAAATATAATCAAGATAGTAGCAGTCCAGCGAGAACACCTATAGATATTAGTATCCATTTATCCAAGAATAATGGAAAAGGCATATCATAACGAGAATATGCGCAAATAATTGGCAGCCTAATATATGTAATGAATTGCACTCGTCTTGATATTGCATATGCTGTTAGTAAATTGAGTAGATACACAAGTAACCCAAGAGCAGACCACTGGAAGGCCTTAGTCAGGGTTTTAAGATATTTAAAATACACCCAAAAATATGGATTGCATTATTCTAAATATCCAGTTGTACTTGAAGGGTACTGTGATGCTAACTGGATATTAGATATCAAATATTCAAAATCCACAAGTGGATATGTATTCACGCACGGTGGTGCAGCAGTATCCTGGAAATCTTCTAAACAAACATGCATTGCTAGATCCACTATGAAATCTGAGTTTATTGCATTGGATAAAGCTGGTGAAGAAGCTGAGTGGCTTCATCATTTCCTCGAAGATATTCCAATGTGGTCGAAACATGTGCCTCCTATCTGTGTGCATTGTGATAGTCAATCAGCAATTGGAAGGGCACAGAGTAAAATATATAACGGTAAGTCTCGACATATTCGTCGAAGGCATAATACCGTGAGGCAACTGCTCTCTAGTGGCATTATGACAATTGTGTACATAAAGTCCATAGATAACATTGCTGATCCTTTTACCAAAGGTTTAGCGAGAGAGCAGTAAATCGTTCATCGAGGAGAATGGGCTTAATGCCTATGAATGAAAAGTCGCCATAATGGAAACCCTACCTAGTTGACTGGAGATCCCAAGATCTAGGTTCAAAGGGACAACTGAATTGTGTGTGACTTAACGATATCACTATGAAGATAAACTCTCCTGCTCATTCCTATGATATTAATAGTGATACCTGCAGCAGTAATTAGGATAAGCAAAACTTTTAATGATTCTTATATCTTGACCTATCAGATGGGGTATAGCAGGATACTCTTAATAAGAATCACCTATGTGAGTGTGAACTGGGCCGATTCTATGAGAATAATAAGGCTAGATTCTCTAAAACACTCATGAAACCAGACATTGTTCAGGGCCAAAACGAACACAATCATGAGAACCAACTGTGTCCGGAAAGATTCTGTGTGAACTCTATTGTCTCGGTTTACGCAAAAGGTTGACCAGTTCAAGACATCATGTTCACTGTTCAACCAGTAAATCCGATAGTAATTCACAAGGGAAGGTTCAAGGCCACAAGCTACCTTTCTCTATACAGAGGATTTCCAATTGTACTCTCTCTGTGTTTCTGCATATCATTTCATTGCTTTCGGTCAATTTCATTTATGTGGGGGATTGTTGGAAAATGGCCTAGAGAACCACTATTTTTTGTAAACTTTAAGCCAAAAACTAAGTGGGACCCACTTATCTTTCCAGGTGGGAATACATGGGTATGTAATCTAAGTAGATTAGAGACATGCATTGGGTTGCTCTAATCAATCAAGGAGTGAATGAGAAATTGCCTCCTAAACACCACTACTTGAACATGTTAAACAGGGAAACAAAAGGAAGTGGTGAACTTGCTTCCCACATTGCTTGGGAGCAAAACATTCCTTGGGTATAAATACACTTACTTTGGTAGTATAAGATGAGCCCCAAGGGGCATTCCACTTTTGTGAAGGAGGGAGGACGTAGACCAAGGTGGGGTCACCACCACACTCGCGCCGCCCCGCACCGAACCGGGCTTGGGCCTGGGCCTGGGCCGGGGCTTCACGCGCTAGTTGGGCCTGGCTCAGCCCACTACCCATTTTTTTGGAGAAATTTTATTTTATAAAATTTTTCTTTTTCAAATGGGATGTGTCCTTAGTGGTGTGGTGTGTCCTTTCGCAGTTGAAAGGGTGTGTCCCCAAGAGGTGTGTCCAAAGACAAAGAAGAAGTGCATCTGTTCACACTGTTCTGAACAGTCACTGTTCTGAACAGATGTAACCCCACTTGAAAGGACTTGATGCAAGCTATAAATATGCATCTTGTCCATGCGTTTTTTATCATCCAATCCACTGCTGCTGCATTGCATTTTGAGTCATCTGAGTCCAGAGAGAGAGTCATGTTGCACTGTTGGTTCACCAGTCACAAAGTTTGTAGTGCTACAACTGTTGTGAGACCGATCATTGTATCCTGAGAGACAGACGCTGTTGAAGCTCGTTAGCACATTAGCGGGGGCGAAATTTATCTTAAGGACATAGTATTTTAACACTATAGCCTTGATCAACGTTCTTCTGCAATCTCCTGCCAGAGTACTATTTTTCTGCCTTCAAACAGTAAGTGTATTTCAATTTAATTTTAGAATTTTGTTCTATTGTTTTGCTTCACTGTTGTGAAGAACTGTTTCCTAATACTGAACTATTATTATATGTACTCGGATTAACACCAAGTCCATTCACAATTTGGACAAAACCCCAAAGGTGAAACCATCTTCATTGAAATTATTTTCCAAGACCCCTGAGGTGATTTGGGGCTCGCCCAAACCTGTAAAAGTCCATCATGTTGTTCAAATGGCCTCTTCAACTTTTTGAATTGTTGGGAGCAGTTTTAACTGGACAACGCTAACCACAACAGAAAAAAAAAATAAATAAATAAAAATTATGGCTCTCTGTCCACTCAACCACACATAAGCACTAAATGCCTTTTTCTTTACTTATAAAGTTGGTAAAGATTTATGCTTGTACTCAAAAGATCACTTGGCTAATGAGGTGCATTTTAATTAAAGGTGCGTGATTTCTAATTATAGATGATTTTAACTCTGTTCATATCGGTACATCAAGAACAGTGGTAAATTAAGGTCCCAGGTTTTTTTAACAGCAAAAACAAAACAAAAAAAAAAAAAAAAAAAAAAAAAAGGGAGATCTTGTGGTCTACAAGATCTAACCATGGAAGGTGGATCGATTCTATATAAGAGGACTATTTGACACAAACCTGCCATCATCTTTGCTTGAGAATCAGTCAACCTCGTAGCAAATCCGGAGAAACCATGTTTGTAATGGTATATGATCGAATCAGCTGCCTTTTCTTTGCTGCATGCATTTCCCAAGGTCAAAGAAAAAAATTGTAGTGCGTCTTGAATTTCAACAGATCCAAATTCCAGTGGGCACTCTACAATTTACCTGGTTCCCAACACGGTAGCAAGCACGTTATGGTGTGAGTCTACCACGAGGGACGGATCGCTGTGCTTCCTTTCACCCATATAGACAATATACATCTGAGAATTTAGTAGACACGTCTCAGTGTCAAGTTGAGAATTGAGTTTTTCAAAGTTTGAAAAGAGATTAGAACCCAGAACTAGAGAGTGTACTCACCTTGTTTGCAGCATTTTGAGATGCAGTAGACAAGTGTTGTTGGTAGCTGATGAGTAGGAAGAGCAAAATGCATTGAACAGAGAGAGTGATTGGGGTGTACTTCTTCATTTGTATATGGAAGTGCATTGAGATTTGAGAACAGCGGAGGATAAGGCTTTACTCAATCCATCTTCTTCTATGGTTGATATTTATAGAGGAATTACAGAAAAAAAATAGCAAGACCATCACTGTTCTACACTCACGAGAGAGAGTAAGATTCCCATTTTTTTCTGACTCGTAATTAGAGAGAGGCAAAAGGAAATGGACATTATTTTTGCTATTGCAATGGGCCAGGAACATTTTTCGTATTTTTCTGGCTAGTGTACGATGCATCGAGCCCTTGACATGGAAAAGTCAGGCACGCGGCTCTATCCTTTTGGTTGCTAGCGGAATTATTGGACCAACCTCAAAAACCGTCTCTGTGCGCGCGCGCTAGCGGAATTATTGGACCAACCTCAAAACCTGTCTCTGAGTGCGCGCGCGCTAGCGGAATTATTGGACCAACATCAAAAACTGTCTCTGTTTGTGTGTGTGGGGGTGGGGGAGTGGGGAGTTTTACCTCCTCTTATTTGGAAAGGGGGAGGGGAGTAGAGACAAAATGACAATTCAGTAATTTGAACCCTCTTTCTCTTCTTTCACTCATATTTTTTTTCTAGTTTTAAAGGTAAATTTCAAAAATTTTACCCCCAAATCCCTCTTCCCCACTTTCCCTCCCCCCTTCAAGTTCTACATTTTTTTAATTAAGAATTAGGACCCGGAATATTCTAAGATATTTTTTTTTTTCAAATTCATGAGAGAATTCATAGAAGAGTCATTTCGCACGTGAAATTTGCTGCAGAAGTCCACAGGTGAAAAAGATTCGATTCATTATACATTTTAGATTTAATGCACAGTCAACAGTTCTTGTTAATGGCAACACAGATAGGGGTGTAAATTGGGTCGGGCCACCTAGGCCCAAGCATGAAAAAATTGGGCTTGTGGGCTGACATGGCTTGTTGTTCACTTTTACTGGGCATGCTGGGCATGGCACTACCCAAAGGCTGAGCCATGCTGGGCCGGGGTGCCCGGCTAAGGCACGGCCTAACACAAGATTTATAAATAAAGTAAAAAACTTAAAATAATTACAGTCTTATTTTCATTAGTAAATTAGCAGTAATGTTTATGCGTTTATTTTTATAGTTTCTTCAAGTTTGGAACCTAAAAGTCGATAAAGTCTCTTGTAATTTACTATTAAATTTTTTTTAAAAAAAATTAAAAATATAGGAGAGGCATATGGGCCGGCCAGGGAGCAGCACAGCACAACCCATTTAGGGGCACAACCAAGCACAACAAGATCTAAGTCGTGCGCCGTGCTTGGCCGACCCCAGTTGACCTGACCTGGGCACGACACTGCATGGCCCAAGCACGGCTGGGTTGGCTTTAGATCGCCCCGTTGACACACCAAAGCACAGGGAAAAATAGAGGGTCCTCCGAGGAAATGAAAATGAGCGGCAATTACTTTTTACTTGTAAAACTTCAAAACCATTGATCGGGTCCTCTTGAATGGATAGATGATGGACTGGTGGTATTTTGGACCCCGACCATGAGAAAGTTTGTGTGATATGAAAACTTGGAAGCTTTCTTTCACACTCAAATGTCTTTCACGAGTGCTGCACCCTATTGCCCTGGCAAATTTAAATGCCTTTTCAATTGCATACGTGACTATGGGAATATGCCATTTGCGTGGGACCTATCCGGTAAGCAATGGAGTCGATTGGCTTCTCTATGTTATTGTTAATTTGTATTGCTCAATTGAGGTTAATTAATCTTGGTTAATCGGACTCCTGGATTGCCCAACTTGTACTGTGATAAGAAGTAGGCCCGTCTTAGGTTTACTGCGATTAAGAAGTAGTGTTTAGATGTAACAGAATTTTGGGGCTGATATTATAAATAGAGATTAAGAGTCTCTATGATGTACACCTCTTCTGATTATATAGTGAATTCTCCCGTCTTCCCGTGGACGTAGGCCAAAAGCCGAACTACGTAAATATCTATGTTCTCTTGAACGTGATCGATCTCTTCTCGTAGGCCCTAAATCACAACAGTTATTTTTATTTTTATCTATAACAAAACTTTCATTAAAAGGAGAATACAATATTTTGCGACACGGCCAGCAGTTCCACCTTTACTTCCTTTAATAATGTGTGTTTATAAGTGGGCTTGATCAGCACACTCCCTACGACCTTTTCTGGGTGCTACTCATGCTTTAAGTAGGATTTTAAAGATCTTTATGGTTTCAGTCCTCCTAAATTTGGATTCATGAGATGATGATAAAAGACTCCGAAATGGCAGCAGAGTTGTTTGACTCTATTAAAACAAATTATTGATGATTTTTCCTAAAACCAGTGTTATCGTGCCTTACAATATATTGTGATTTATCATTTTTTTTAAATACAAAAAAACAGCACGGAAAATGTGATTTTATCTTTCATCATGGTTGGATTTTCGAAAGACAAAAACCCACATTTGGTAATTGGTTAGTAAGAGCTAAAAATCTCTGATTTTTTTTTTTTTTTCACAAAATACAATATCATGAGATTTTAAGGGTGGAAAAGCCCCTGACACCATGAATCATGATATCATGGGATTTTGGGTAACATAGTAAAAAAAAATAAAAAATCAACTAATTAGATTCAAGCGACTCTGCTGTCATTTTTTGGGGTCTTTTCACTCTTTTATAAATGTTTATCCCCTACAATCCAAGTTAAATAGGAATTAAATACAAAAAATCCAAAAAACTTTTACACCCCACCTTTTGAATAATTTAAATTGCTTAAAATATAAGACCACCTCTTCTTCTTCTTCTTTTTCTTTTTCATGAAAAGTGAAAAGGAAGAACATTTTTAATTGGCAGGATGAAAATTTGTCCTGAAAAATTGAAAGAATGAAATTTAAAAAATCCATTTGAGATTTGTAGCATGAATTTAAATATAAACTATCAACAAGAGAAGATATTGTCAGAGGTAGGAATGAATCATAGCCTCGAATAAGAGATGTCTAAAAGAGAAACTAGTGGCCTCAGCTTAAGGAAATATGAAATGCTCATGGGATCCAATTTTTTTTTAATACGTATTCAAAATGCACTTCAAATAAAATTAAATACTTTAAAAAAAATCAGAAAAGAGGTAACTCATTTGACCAGACTCTTTATGGCTGACTTTTTAAACCTTTTTTTTTTCCAATTTTATTTTGGAGTACATTTTGATTGTCGATAGAAAAATCTAGACCATTGAGAAATCTTCTTATTTTTCATGGTGGGGCCATGAGTTTCACCTCTGCATTTAAAAAGAAAATCTCACAACGTGGACTTTAGGTAACGAATAGGATTTTATTTTACTTTTTTTTTTGGTGGGGGTGGGGGGCGAGGGTTGTACAACTGCCATTGAAGTTGCCTAACAAGTCCTAAAGAAAGAGAAAAACAACGGATGATGGATGAGCTTTCATTAATTCTTTTTTAAAGATGCCCTTCGTAACCCTTGTATTTTCCCCTTCCAGGCCACCTAGCTTATTTGCGAGCATTAAAAAAATGCTCAAAGATCAACATTTGGCAATCAAATCATGTGGGATTGTCTCGTACAAAGTCGTGGAACCGATAATTTACTCGTAAAGTAAATTGAAGTGAAGGTTTAATTGAGAGATATGAAAAGAAGAGAAGGTTAAATTAAAAAATATCAAATTTCAAAGTTCAGCTTCTTGACTTTTTGGCATTTGGTTGCATGAGAGTATCTATTTGACTTTTCTAGATACTTTTTTATTAAAAGAAAAAATAAAAAGGTGATTTTTGAAACTTGATACTTTTTTTATATGAAACCTCTCCTTTTCTTGTCTCTTAATTTGAACATTCAACTTCAATTCATTTTGCAAGTGAATTACCAAAATAAGCCAAAATTATCTCAGCTTTAGGATGAAGTTGATATGTCATAAACTATGGAATATCAAATATAAAATTCATATATCATGAGAGAAAAATAAATTTGTACAAGTGGCAAGCCATTATAACATGGGATAAAGGTAAGACCGCCAAAAATTGAAAGGACAATAATCAAGCAACTTTGATGATATTTTCTGTTCTTTTATCTATTACTTGTAGAATCCATGTTTATGTACATCGGGAAAAAGTCTATTAAAAGAAAAGTAGCAAGACTACTATTGTTCTTACCAGAAAGACTAGTACCGTAATCCTCTTTCTTTTCTAACTTTTTTTATTTTGTTTATGCTATTGGAGGGTTCCCAACCCTTTGGGTTGGACTAATCCCTCAGAGCCCAGAGGGAAGTTCGGTAAACTTCCCTATAACCTCCAATGTGGTAGTGCAGTTTCAAACCTACAACCTCTAGGTGCAAACCGTTGTCTTAGGCCAACTGACCTTCCTTGTTTGGATGTATCATGAATTGAAGTATGGTGAGGTGAAGCATCAAACAAGAGAGAATAAAATATAAGGTGTTATGATGGTGTTTTGTTTTTAATTGTTTGGTATAGGATCCTTTTTACTTTTTTGTATAGAATAGTGGAGTTTTTTTGTCTTTTAGTGAAGAAAGGAGGTAGCTTTTTTTACTTCTTTTGAAAAATTTGAAGGGAATTTTGAAATTGTGTACTTTTAATATGACCCCTTGTCATTTCTTGTCTAGATTCACGTTACTTCACTTTAACTAGTTAAGTGCCAAACACGAGGTTATCTTTCTTTTCTAACTAAAAAACACGAAGGAAAAGGAAAATGTACTTTTTGTCTCTAAGCCATGAACTCTGAGTCCAAAGAAACTTTTTCATGTCTAATCTTGCCTCTCGAAATGGAATGATAACTCCAAGTTCCAACTATTACTAGCTTTTTTTCTTTTTCTTTTTTGCTTAATGGCAAATTGGATTAGAAAGAAAAGTGCCAAACACGGGGTTATCTTTCTTTTCTAACTAAAAAACACAAAGGAAAAGGAAAATGTACTTTTGTCTCTAAGCCATGAACTGAGAGTCCAAAGAAACTTTTTCATGTCTTATCTTGCCTCTCGAAGTGGAATGATAACTCCAAGTTCCAACTATTACTAGCTTTTTTTTCTTTTTCTTTTTTGCTTAATGGCAAATTGGATTAGAAAGAAAAAGCGAAAAAGCTAGAAAAGCTAGCCCCAAAAACAAAGAAAGAGAAAAAAGGCAAACAAAAGAGAAAATAAGAAAGCCCTACTAGATATAACAAAGGAATTATCACTCCCAAAAAATGACGTATGTTAGAGAGAAGGGTGAAGTATTTGTTGCTGGTAATTCTATTGACAAGAGTATCCAATCTTTAATCAAGCGCTTTGCTCTAGTGGAAGAAAAAATAGCTCTATTAAAGATTGCATCGGTTTTTTATAGCCAAATTGCATAGATTATAGAGAAAAAAATGGCAGCGCAGATTGGCTTCTCTGCTTGAAGTTAAAGTCGACCCATAAGCTTGAAGGAATATAGGAGATAGGCTGAAGAGGATAATTTAGTACATTAAGCATCCAGCTCCAATGATCATGCTGTCATATTTTCATTGGTAGTTTAAAGAGGGGCAAAAATGCCCCTTTTCTAATGGGGCATTATGTAGAATTCCTCAATATTTACAAAGGAATTAAAGAAAAGAAGTATCAAGACCATCAATGATGTTCACTCGCGAGAGAGTGAGATCCCCTTCTTTTCTGATTCGCAATCAGAGAGAGGCAAAAGTAAGTAGACATTCTTTTTCGACTGCCATGGGCCAGGAACATTTTTGTTTCATCTAACAAGTGGCGAGGGGGTGATGATTCCAATCATTGACTCTTTTTGGACCATAAATATATATATATATATATATATATATATATGTATACTTTTCTTTTCTATAAGGGAGGGTGTGGCAAGTCATTTGGGTTGGATTAATCCCTATGGGTCAAAGGGAGCTGGGGAAATCCCCTAGTCTTTTTGGAAACTTCAGTAGTAGAGTCGAGTGAAATAAGGCTTCTAATTTTCAGACAAATGGTCACATCAAAGATACACATTTTCAAAATTTTCCTCCTTTAAAAAAAAATATTAAAGTAAAAAAAGCAACCTCTTTTCCCCACTAGAAGACAAAAAAAAAAAAAAAAAAAACCCACTTTTTAAATAAAAAATCAAAAAGATTTCCTACCAAATAACTAAAGACAAAATATCATCATAAAACACTTAAATTTTTTTCCTTTCACTATTTAAGGCCTTTTACTTTACTCCACTCTACATGTAAGTCCCAAATAGTATGGCGCTAGTATGGTAGTGCAGTTTTGAACCCTTAACTTCTAAAAGAAAACCGTAGTCATAAGCCACCTGAGCTATCCCTTATAGTTTCTTATATCTATTTTTGTTAACTTCTGTTTCCTTTGATAACTTTTGTTTTCTTTGTAGTTTATCAATAATGAAAAATAATGTGAAGCGAATGTGGACGCATTGAGAGGTTCAAAGGGGAAAAGTGAGCCACACGGCTTTATTTTTTCGGTTGCCGGAGGACTTATAGGACCAAACGAAAAGGAATGCTAGGACCATCATAACAAATGCAATGCCTACTGTGTGAGAATAATCCCTAGGCCTAAGAGGAGCTGTGTAAATCCCCTTGTGGCCCCATTGTGGTCGTGCAATTTAGAACCCTCAACCCCTAAGATCTTTGAACATCATGATAATCACGTGTAGGATTTAAGAAGAGACTGGGTGGATGATTCCGGTATCTCTCTCCTTGCCTATAAACCCTTAATGTGTTGAGTTTTGTGTGTAGCCTTTGTGATGGACAAAAGGCTTTATTTATAGGTGGAGAGAGGACCGAATTTCCAATTTAGGGTTTCCTTAAACTTAATCTCAACCGTCCATCAAGGTAGAGATAAATATGGAATATCTCATTGAGAAACCTATTTTGAATAGCATATATCCTATGAAAACAGAATTCCTATAATGACCACAATTCGGGAAAGGTAAGGACTTGTGGTCCAAGTAATAGACCTAAAAGTAATTTCCTTACAGTCTCCCACTTGGTCAATAGGAAGAACCATTAATGTTTTCATTCTTAGGAATCATAAGGCGCGCATTATATGCTAAACACTGCTTTAGTCGGTTATCATAATTGTCTTGGCTAATTCGGTTGTCTATGTGAGTCATGGCATGCACATATTATTTTGCAACATGCTTATTTCCATGTACTACGTCATCTACAACCTTCATAACTAGACCATAATGGGAGATATACGTAATGGTCTCATAATGTCTGTGTTTAAAGACTGTATCTGTTTATTATTCATCCAAACATAAATATGTACACAATGGAAAAACAGAAATAGCAGATGTAGAGTTGCATTAAGAGCTCAATAAATGTCAAATACAAGTACAGAAATAAAAGGCAGAAAATGATAATTAAGAACTATCTTCAAGACCCATGCTTTGAGCATGTCCTTGAAAGGTCTTTGGAGGTAGTCCTTTCGTGAATATGTCTGCGACCATAAAATCTGTACGTATGGACTCAATGACAAATTTCTGTAATCTAACATCTTGCTTCAGTGATAGATATTTAAGGTCCATGTGTTTGGCTCCCTTAGATATCCTGTCATGCTTGGAGAAGAAGGTTGCAGCGTCATTGTCACAGTAAAGAGTTAATGGCTTAGAGATGAAACTCAAAGCTCCAAACTGAGAGATAAAATTACGCAACCATGTTCCCTGAATTGCAGCCTCATAACATGCCACATATTCAGCCATCATGGTGGATGTATAAAGCAACTCGGATTTCTGGCTTTTTCATGATATCGCACCTCCACATAAGAGATACACATAGCCAAGAGTGCAAAGTCTCGTGTCAGGACATCCAGCAAAATCTGAATCCGAATAACCAGTCACCTGTAGGTGACTTGATTTTCTGTAGGTGAGCATATAATTCCTTGTTCCTTTGAGGTATCTCAGTACTTTCTTTGCAGCTTTCCAATGAGCGATTCCTGGGTTACTTTGAAATCTACCCAGCATGCCAACAGCATGACTAATGTCAGGTCTAGTACAGACCTGTGCATACATCAAACTCCCTACAAGAGAAGCATAAGGATATTTTTCCATTTCTTTACGTTCCAAGTCGTTCTGTGGACACTGCGTAAGATCAAGCTTATCTCCTTTATGCAGTGGAACAGGACTAGAGGAACAGGTCATCATGCCAAATTTCTCTAGAACTTTGTCAATATATGCTGTCTGAGACAATCCCAAGATACCAAGTGACCTGTCACGGAATATTTCTATTCCTATCACATAGGAAGCCTCACCCATATCTTTCATATCAAAGTTCTTAAAGAGATAATCCTTAGTTTTATGTAAGAGACCAAGGTCGCTACTAGCCAGTAATATGTCATCAACATACAGAACCAAAAATATGAACTTACTCCCACTGATCTTGAGGTATATGCAAGGGTCAACTATGTTTTCTTTGAAATCGAAATCAGTAATGATTTCATGAAATTTTAGGTACCATTGCCTCGAAGCTTGTTTCAGTCCATATATTGATTTCTTAAGTTTACAGACCATGTCTTCCTGATCTTCAATTATGAAGCCTTCAGGTTGACACATGTAGACTTCTTCTTCTAAGTCTCCATTAAGAAAGGCAGTTTTCACATCCATTTGATGTAAGTCGAGGTCATAGTGAGCTACTAATGCCATGACAATTCTAAGAGAATCCTTCCTGGACACAGGGGAAAAAGTCTCAGTATAATCGATGCCTTCTTTCTGATTAAAACCTTTGGCAACAAGTCTAGCTTTATGTCGTTCAATATTGCCCTTGCAGTCGCGTTTGGTCTTGAAGACCCATTTACAACCAACTGGTTTGTGCCCTGGAGGCAATTGAACAACTTCCCATACTTGATTTTCATCCATAGATTTCAATTCATCCTTCATGGCATCAATCCATTTACTAGAATTAACATCCTTAATGGCTTGTTTATAAGAAACCGGGTCTTTAATTGTCCCTTCTTCAGATTCTATTTGGTAAAGTATGTAATCATTGGAAATAGCTGATCTCTTTTGTCTTTGAGACCTTCTTAATGCTGGTTCCTCTGGTGCTTCATCCATATGTTCATTGGCGACAATCTCATTATGGAGTTGTTGATCATTTATTGGATTTGCTGCATTGTTAAATGGTTCAACAACAACAGGATTTCCAACATCTTTCGGAATAGAGGGTAAAGGGATAGGTACCCTGATTTCCTGAATGATCACATCTTGAGATTTATTACTCCCACTGATTTCGCCATTCTCAAAGAATCTGGCATTGCCGGTTTCAACAATTCTCGTACTATGGTTAGGGCAGTAAAACCTAAATCCTTTGGACTTTTCTGGGTAACCTATAAAGTAACCACTGATCGTTTTAAGGTCCAATTTCTTTTCATGTGGATTGTAGACTCTAGCCTCAGCTGGGCAACCCCAAATTTGGAGATGTCTTAAACTAGGTTTCCATCCTTTCCACAATTCAAATGGTGTTTTTGGAACTGCCTTACTAGGAACCCTGTTCAAGATATAAACAGCTGTGCGTAGAGCATCCATCCATAAGGATATAGGTAAGTTAGCATGACTCATCATGGATCTAACCATTTCCATATATGTACGATTTCGCCTTTCAGCTACACCATTCTGCCATGGAGAACCAGGCGTTGTGTATTGGGCAACAATTCCAAGCTTTTGGAGAAGTTTTGCAAAAGGTCCAGGATGTTGTCCTGTTTCGTCATACCTTCCATAAAACTCACCACCTCTATCAGACCTTACGATTTTCACTTTTTTGTCTAGTTGTCTTTCGACTTCAGTAATGAACACTTGTACAGCATTCACAGACTGAGATTTGTCATGCAACAAGTATAAATAACAGTAACGTGAGTAATCATCAATAAAGGTAATGAAGTACTTTTCTCCCCCAAAGGTTGGAACATCAAAGGGTCCACAAATGTTTGTATGAATTATTTCAAGAAGCTGAGTACTTCTTGTGGCTCCTTTCTTTGTGTGTTGTGTTGTTTTGACTTTAATACAATCCACACACACTTTAATATTAGTAAAATCTAGATCCGGAAGGACACCATCTTTTACTAATCGTTTGATTCTTTCACTGGATATGTGACCCAGTCTTTTATGCCACAAGAAATAAGAGTCATTTTTAGATGACTTTCGTTTTGTTTCCTTAGAATGTAGGGTAAGATGAGTTTCAGCAAATTGACTATAAAGATGAAATTTATATAGCCCATCAATCAAAATTCCAGAACCAATGCGACTAGAATTTTTAATTAAACTGAAATTACCATTTCCTACTTCAAACGAGTAACCAACTTTATCAAGTGCGCTTACAGAAACCAAATTACGGGAAATAGACGGAACATAAAGAGTTTGACATAAGTCTAATTGATAACCGCTATCTAAAACAAGACGAAAAGTTCCAATAGCTTCAACCGGAGCTTTGTCTTTGTTGCCCATAAAAAGGAAGTTCTCACTTGGGTTTATGGTTTGGATCGTAAGGAATCCCTGCATTGTATTGGAAACATGAACATTAGCACCAGTGTCAATCCACCAAGTATTAGAAGAAGCATGAGTAAGATTTGATTCGAAATAACTTACGAAACCCATAGGGTTACCTTTCTTTTCGAACCATTCTTTACGTTTAATGCAGTCTGCCTGAAAATGTCCAGGTTTCTTGCAAAATTTGCATACGTTTTCCTTCTTTTTCTTCTTGGGGTGCTGACCAGCCTCATTAGATCTGGGTGGTGCCCTTTTCTGGCCTGAATTATACTTTTTCCCAGTTTTGTGTCCAGCTCCTTGAACGAGATGAGCTAATTTAATACCTTGTTGATTCAGCCTGGCCTCCTCTTGAACCAGTTTGTTAGCCAATTCATTCACTGTCCACTTGTCCGTAATAGTGTTGTAGTGAATTTGGAAAGGCCCGTACTGAGGAGGTAAACTATTTAGGATAAATTGGACGAGAAAAGCCTCATCCACTGATAGTCCCAAATTCTTTAGTTTAGCTGCAAGGTTGGTCATCTCAATGACATGCTCATGCATTGAGCAAGTGCCATCAAACTTCATGGTTGTAAGATCTGCCATTAGTTTCCCAGCAAGGGATTTGTCTGCAGTCTTAAACCTATCTTCAATGGCCTTCATATAGTCCTTAGCATTCTCAGGTTTAGGAAGGGATGTTTTGATGTTGGTGGCAATAGTCATTCGCAAAAACATAGTGCTTAGTCTGTCAGACTTCTCCCAAGCATTAAAGAGGTTCTTTTCTTCAGGGGTACTTGTGGCAGTGAGCGGAGCTGGCTTATCTTTAAGAAGAGCCATATCCAGTTCAAGTACCCCTAATGTGAACTCAACTTGCTCTTTCCATTCTGAAAAGTTGGTTCCATTGAGCTTAGTGACAGATGTAGCATGCGAATTCAGAGTAGTGGGTACAATAACTGTAATAGAGAGACAACAATAAGGCTTTAATTAAAATAAGACAACACATGCATAATATATGAATATATACGACATAGAATATATGTAGGTGCTCCTGTGGGTAGTCACCATAATTTTTACACATTATATCATTTAAGGTCGTCATATTCAAAGTGGTGTTAATGAGTGATGTTACTTTTAATTATGAACAAACACTCCTTAATTATTGTTCGAACGTATGAATATAATCTGCCTGTGGGCGACTAAAAGCTGCATGCGCTTGAACAACATCATGATGGTACTATTAGGGCCAAAATTCAGTGTTTCATTGGTAGGGTCACGGAGTGAGACCTAACCCTAAACGTACAACTTTCATGATCAAAAAAGGCTTAATATGAATATAAACATTATATATTGCATGCATTCATGATAGATCATTCGTTATATGAAAGATACTGATAAAGAAGGCCGAGCCCCGGAGGGCTGTCCTCCCTTTTTTTTTTTTTAGAAAGATGTGGATAAAAAAAAAAAAAAAGGTAGGATTCGCCGCTGGCCGATCGATCGGACTGCAGGTCCGATCGATCGGACTGTCACTTAACTGAGACAGTTTCCTGGCCGATCGATCGGGCTTCAGGTCCGATCGATCGGACTGACTTTCACGCAGGAGTTTTATGCAGCAATATTAATAATAAAAAAAATATATTAAAACTTTAAATAAATCATGATCAAACAGTCGTGGTAAAATTAAAATTGCGGAATAACATAAATCTGAACCATTCATGCAGGCCATAATAGTTGGATCAATAAATTGCTTAAAACAAGGTCAGAAACGGATCTATATTTGCCGATTATGGCGATGCAAAGTTATCCTAATTAATGGACGATCATGTGTTCTAAAACCTGGGCTCTGATACCACATGTAAAACTATTATTAATATGAACCCTAAGATCTTTGAACATCATGATAATCACGTGTAGGATTTAATCTTAAATAAATAGAAGAGTACCTCCAGCCATCCTGATGCAGAGAGGTTTCCGATCCTGCTGTCTGGTGCTGATTGATATTGAGATCCGTCGAAGAAGAGACTGGGTGGATGATTCCGGTATCTCTCTCCTTGCCTATAAACCCTTAATGTGTTGAGTTTTGTGTGTAGCCTTTGTGATGGACAAAAGGCTTTATTTATAGGTGGAGAGAGGACCGAATTTACAATTTAGGGTTTCCTTAAACTTAATCTCAACCGTCCATCAAGGTAGAGATAAATATGGACTATCTCATTGAGAAACCTATTTTGAATAGCATATATCCTATGAAAACGGAATTCCTATAATGACCACAATTCGGGAAAGGTAAGGACTTGTGGTCCAAGTAATAGACCTAAAAGTAATTTCCTTACACCTTCGAGTGCAAACCGTGGTCGTAGGCCAACTGAGCTACCCCTCGGGTTGATGCCGACTTTAAATTTATTAAACACTTGTAAGTAAGAGAGAATTTACAAATTTTAACATTTTAAAATGGAAGAAAGAGAGTTGCAGAACCGTTTTTGCTTATGGCATGTTTTAGAATCCGGATCCGCAGGCATTTTTCCACGGGTGACCGTGAGGAAATAGGTTGTTGGTGGCTGACTAGGATGTGCAAACAGTGTGGTTGGAGGACTAGGTTTCCATGTCCCCAGGACCTGTAATTCTTTCTTGTAAGATGTATAAAATGAACATATATACAGAAGCCATTAGTCACCAATCCATTGCGTAGTGGATGGGTCCCATGCGAGGACAATCTAATTGGCATATTCCATTGAAGGACTCAAAAGTTTCATAGTTACATGTGCACTTGAAAAGCCTTTAAAGTTGCCAGGGCAATAGAGTCCAGCGTCCCTCTTCAACTAAGTGTGTGAAAGCTTCGCTCCCGTAAAAAAAGTTATGGGCGATTTTGCTTAACCCATGTTATCGTGACTCATAATTCACAAGATTTATCAGCTTTTGGGAAATACAACAACTGCAAACAACAAGAAAAATATGATATTATCTTGAGGATTTTACCGGAAAATGAATAGTATTTGACCATTACACGAAATAATGAAAACTATTTCCCGCTCGAGATCGTTCATCCTGTCATTTTTCTTTTTTTTTTTTTTTTTTTTTTTACAAGGGACGATAGCGTCGCCCAAAATAACCATGGGCAACACTAGCGTCCCTCTTCGCCTAATATTTATTACTGCCTTAGGAGCCTTTTTTGTAGGTTTGGTGGATGTAAGATTTGAAGAATTTGAGATGGACAAGTCAACAACCAGCTGTCCATGAAGACCACTAGGTGGGCAGGCATCCATAATACCACATAATGGCTGAGATGCAACATTCTCCATTGAATGACTATGAGTGTTTCTTGTTGATCTGGTCTGGTGTACTGGTGAGTGTGAGAATTAGTAACCTCACCTTCATATTCTAAGGAACCCAATTATTGCATAACAGGGGATTGACTTTGTAGCAGCTGGTGCGTAGAGCTTTGCAAAGAATCAAGTTGAAAAATTTCAGAACTCAGGTGAAGAAGAGACGGGTCCCCTGTTTCATTGTGCGAACTTCAACCAAGAGGCAAAGCATGGGTTATTTGCTCGTGTGAATCCACATCTTTTGGTATGTGGCAGTCTAGAATTTGTGAAGGCAGCTCATCTGGACAAGTGCGGCTTGTACCGAGAGAAGCAGTCTGTGAGGAACTTGACACAGTGACATTCTGGTTTGTTGTGGTTGAAATGGGCAGAGAAATAAGCTGCTCCCACTTGGTTGCAGCTTCTGCAGGGTGTGAGTTTGTGTCCAAGTTTGGAGTCTGCCAATTAAGAAATTCCAGAAAGGTAAATGGGAGGGAATGAGAGTAACTAGGGTTTTATGGGATTTACGAAGAGCGACGCTAGCGTTGTTTCATCTTAAATTGAGCAACGCTAGCGTCGCTCGTCCCAAAGTAAACAAAAAATACACGAAATCACGCCTAACGGACCACGTTTGTGCATTAGCTATAAGCCTCTGATTTTTTTTATAAATTCTGCAAAATAACCAATGACATTGTCGGATTTTAAGAGTAGAAAAACTCATTATATCGGTTGTCCTGAGTAACAATATCATGGAATTTTGGGGGAAATAGTTAAGACAAAAATATGACTAGAGTCAAGTAACTATACAGTCATTTTTGAGTTTTTTCTCATTATCTTGTGGAATCCAAGTTTACTAGGAATTTAAATGGTAAAAATCTTCAAAAATCTATAGCATTACTTCCTCTTTTACTCCCGTTCTTTACTTTTACAAGTGAACTTGAGCTAGTTACCCATGTGGTAAGGAGTGACAGTTCTCATGTCTTTCCATGTATGTGCTAGCTCTCAATTGGGTATCAGCCCCCTTGGCTTGCGATTAACCAAAAAAATAGAATTGAACTTGAGTTCACTCCCTTAAAGCCTTTAACATGTTAAAAACTCTATTATGGCCCCAACTTCGTTTACAATACAAGCCCTTTTATGGGTATATGCTCAAGTTTTACCTTAATATAGGTTAGGCTAGATGCAAGATAGAGGTTATATACAAAAGGTCGGTAAAGAAAAATAAACCATGCCTTATATACATAATAGGCTCTATTCTCAATCCTATGGTGGGCCCACACATGTTGGAGAAAAATTAGTCCATACCTATAGAAGAGAAGGGCGTTCAATTCCAAACTGTACATATTTTTAATAGGTGGGCCCTACTTTAGAGCACCACTTCTCTCATTTATAGGAATTAATGTGAGTGATTAAGACTAGTTTAATAATGAAGGTGACTCGTCAAGTCTCTTCTTCTCGCTTCCACCAACAAAGCTCCACTTATGTCCCAAAACTGTAATCTTTCTACACACAGAAAAGGAAAAGAGTAAATTAGCAAAAGATCCCTAAAGTGGAACGTTTAGAGGCTCTGGTTCACGCAAGTTTTGTTTAAGGGCTTTGGTCCACACATCTAGACATTTTGTAGTCAGAGGTCTCTACGTTCACACGATAACATATTACGTGACGGATTTGCCCTTTCAACTGTTTTAGGCATAAAATTTTGCAATTTAAAATTTCAAATGTTGTATTCTCCCTCTTCTTCTTCAACCTGGACCCGTTGAATTGGTGGTTAGAGCATAAAAGAAACAAATGAAACAAGTTGAGTCCCACGTCGGAGCAGATCGACACCTCCTCAGATTGCAGTATTTTGTCAAGATCTTGTCACAGTCGCTGTCCAAAGACTACAACAATCTGCACTTTTGCCGGCGCTAAATAAGCGCCGGTAAAGGCCCAAAAAACGCCGGGAAAAACTATTACCGGCGATTTCTCTTGCGTCGGCAACCCGCCGGGAAACATATGCAAATAATACCCATTGCCGACGAAAAATATATAACACAGGGAAAAAGTATACATTGCCGCCGTTATATGTCGCCGGTAAAGGAGGTTTTATTCGCCAGGCAAAGATGTTTATTTTTTCAATAATAAATTTAGAAAAAACTTTTGACAGCATTTTTTTGCGCCGGGAAAAGAAGTTTACTTTTTCACAAATAAATTTTCAAAAAAAATTTGCTGGCTTTTTTTTTCGCAAGGAAAAGGTGTTTATTTTTCAATAATAAATAGAGAGAAAAACTTTTGTCGGAGTTTTTTTTCGCCAGGAAAAGAAGTTTATTTTTTAAAAAATAAATTTAGAAAAAACTTTTGTCGTTAATTTTGCGCCGGAAAAAGATTTACAATTTATAAAAATTCTTTTTTAAAAATCTTTTGCCGGCGTTTTATCTCGACGGGAATAATTGTTTTTTTTAAATATAAGTTATTTATTTATTTATTTGATTTTTAATTTTCTTTTCCTATATATACATCAATTCATTACATCTTCCAACCTGTGTCACATGAATAAATTGAAATTGTGAATTCAATTATCCAAGACCAAGTCTACTACACCCAACATCCATTTCCATTCCAAAATCATCAAAAAATGAAAGAAGAAAATTCATTCCACTTCATGTTACTATTGAAACATCCTTTCGACATTGAAAGCACTTTACCATTACTATTTCAAAATTAAAACAACTGGTAACATTCTACTTTGTACCAACATTCAAATGCCAATGAAAATTTACATATTCATATATGATCATTTCCTTGTTCCACCATTCCAACACCTGCAACATTTTTTTTAAAAAACTCCATGCATCTCATTTTAACATATAGCAATGTGTTACTCTACATACTTGGCCTTCATGTTGGCTGCATCCTGGCTGCATCCTAGCTGCATGGACTCTTTTAACAAAATTATTTTTTCAATTTTTATTCAATATTCTGCTTAAAAAAAATAGCAAGATTAGCATATGATTAAGAATGTCATATGCACAACTTTTAGTGAAACTACATATAAACAAAACAACTGAAATCAATTATGAAAACAGTGCAATTCTTCCCTAGATCAGAGAGATTCCATTAAATCAAGTCCATAGAAAAAATACATCACAGAATGAGATTAAGTCTTTGGAGGAATATAAGAGAATGACACAAGGTTTAGAGCAATAAACTTGGATCTTGGATTTGAAAGTAATGGGGCCAACATTTATGATTGATATCATTGAAGATCTATCACATGATATATATATATATATATATATGCCCCCAAAACAAAAAAATTTATTGGCCTCAGATCTCTATTTCTAACATTACTTGTGTACAATAAGACCAATGAGTCTCTTCCTGATCAAGAACAAGTACAAGAACAAAAATTATGATAAGTTGCTAAGCCATCCAAATTTTTTAACTGTTCCAACATCGGAAAGATCCCAGAACTTTCTAAATGTTTGAAAATTCCAGCAGTAAGTAAAACACACCATGCTGATCTAGATTGATGGGCGAAGTGACGCTAATAATGACAAAATCAACAATGATGATGATGTAACTAAAATTCATGTAGCATTTGAAACCTTAGTCACAGGGATTTGTGCAATGCAAAACAGATGTGATTTGATGGTCTCACAAACTACATACGACTCTTTTGGGTTGCCATTCAGGGTGTGAAGTTAGGCTTGTAGTTTAACAACTTCAAGATATGCAGCAAGTTCTTGGTTGTTAAAGATACAAATATCTTTAGAGTTTACGGCTGGCTAGAACCCAAGTGAGGGACGCATCAAAGGAGAATGAATGCAGAGTTGTTCTATTTATCCATAATTGCAAAAGTCAACACCTTTTTTAAAATGATGAAACTACTTTGGGGTGAGAGAGAACTCTGTAGTTACAAAAGTCAAGATAGGTCTGTAGTTGCATAAGTCAACATGACACAGTCCAAAAATGGACCGAGAAGTGTAATTGTGTAACCACAACATAAAGTTCAAAAGAATAGACTATGGACAAGATGGATAAAAATACGTGAGTCAAAGAAAATAACATTGCCGTTAACCTAATATACATAGAAGGCGTTGCCTTGGTTTTTTACCTGTGGCAGTGGCAGAGACAGTTCTGTAAATTGCAGGAGGGTCTGAGGTCCTTATCATCATCGCCATTAAAATTGCAATGCTACTATTGTTTCATTCACTCTCTCTGATATATATATATATATATATATATATATATATATATATGTATTTGTTGTTGCTAGATCAGAGAGCTTAAACAAAAGAAAAACAAAAAAGTAGCATGTTGGGCCCATTCCAAGTATAAGTAACGGTCCATGTATAAGTAAACCATAAATCTGAAGACAAGTATAAATAACTCTAAATCATAAATCAGAAGACAAGTGTAAGTAACAGGTCTTGAATCTCTATTTTTTATTTTTGGGGTAGTGCTTGCATGCGATGCCACTACAAAAAAACAGAAAGAGGGCATTGAGAATGCTCACAAGTGCAAGGGTGGATGAGGAAACACCCCAAAAAATTTGAAAAACACATGTTTGAGACTTCTTAAGTGAAAAAGATTTTCCTTTACCCTGTAGAATTCCCAGGGTACTCCATGCTTCCCTGTGTTCCATCATCAATTCATGTGCAACTCATGCCAAGGGAGCCTTCACCACCAAGGCATTCTTGACTAAAGTTGTTGGTAGCAACTTGTAGAGAGGCGACATAGTAGGAAGTTGCAGTTATAGGAGCTTTTAGCCTTTTCCAGACCCATTGTTACCATGCACTTTCCTGCTCATCACTTTCTCTGAAGGTGGAGGTTTCAGATTTGTTATGGGAGCCACACTTTTCACCCTTCGCTCTAGCATCTCTTTGTTGGTTGCTACAAAAGAAACCAAATGCATGATTGCTCTTTGGACTTTGCAAACTATAATCATTTATCATTCATGGAATACACACATCTAATGAAAGCATTTTCCAGTAAGAAAGCTCACCTTTTTTTCAACTGATTCTTTGAAATGGGCAAGCATTTGAACCATCGTTTCAATGGTTAACTGCCCAGACAATATCTCATGGAAGTAATGGTTAACTGCCCAGACAATATTTCATTCTACTTCTAATAACACAGTATAAGTCACTTTATAGGAAAGAAACACCACCACAAACAGGTGATGAAGTGAGCAGGAAAACATCTTGCACTAGAAGAAGAAGAGATAGAGCAAGGGCTGAAATTTAAACCATTAAGCATGCCATTGTTTAAAAGAATGTTTTTTTCTACTTTGTAGTGGACCCTATAATCCCTCTATGCAACCAATAACACCCACATAAATGGCAAAACCAAAAAATCAGTTTCGTATCATAGAAGTCACACAACAGCACAATGGTTTCCATTTTTCGATATGAAATCATTTTTCGCAAATCTCTAGCATTGTATCTATCCTTGGATAAAACATAGCATTATAATACTACTCAAATTGTATTTATCCTTGGATAAAACATCTTACAAGCTTACACTATTGATCTAGTTCTCTAACGGTATGTATTATAACATTTTGTTGATAGGAATAATATAAAAACCTCCAAATATTATAACTATGCTTAGATGAGATGACTTTGGGGTTGGATCCATTGACCCTGTGGCCAGTGGTTTCCAAAGCCTATACTATCCTAATGCCCTCATTTGCATCAGGATAGTGATCACACACATCTGACCTTTGATCAGTGTTCTATTAAAATTATTAATATAAACTCATTTAAATCTAGGATTAGGATAAACATCAAGTCAGTGGGCCCTAGGTTGTTTTTAACCATTAACAATCCTATCCCTCCCATATATGAGGGAAGTTCCTAGAAAAATTATGGGTCATTCAGAAAAGTAAAAGAAGTATCTCTGTTTCCAAAACACTAATACTAGTGAACGAGTAAGATTCTACAAAACCAAAGTCAATGAAAATAAATGACTATTGTTATAAGAGAGTGGAAATTACCTATATATGTGTAGCACCAAATACTGATGCAAAAACTAGAGAGAAACTCCAGTAACAATATAATGCGGCAGGAAAGCTCAAAAGCAATATCACTTCCTCGTACTCATATATCCACTAAAGCAACCAAAATCAACAAATTCATAGGGAATAACCGAATAAAATCTTCCAAAAGAAGTATAAAACCATTCCATTAAAAAGAACATATTAAAAGCACATACTGATACCACAAAAAGACCTAAATCATAATACAGAGTAATACATAAATTCTCGAGCAATAGCTGATCCTCGTGATATTTACATTTCCATTTGTTAAAAAGAAAAACCCAAATCCAAAGAGGGGAATTGAACTTGGTCTTGTATTTGAATTGAAGAGATGGCAAATATTGCTCTTTATTTTGCAGATGATTTTAAGGAGAGGAATAGCTTAATGAAGGAGAGATGTGGGGACGTACTTATTCCAACTCCTTTTTTCACAATCCTGGCTCATGGGGTTCACCAACTTCCATTGATAGGCGTTGGCAAGAAGGGGTCTGAGCTTGCAAGGATGGTTTTGAAGCCCAAAAGCCAACTTGGGTTTGTTACCAGTGACGGGTTCTTCTCAGCTTGAGTTTGTGAGATGGAGTTTTGGGGTTTTTTTTTTTCCATGTCAAATGTAAAAAATTTTGGTAGGAGACTGTGTTTACTTTGTCTATCTTGTATTTTTTGCTTCTTGATTAGTTATATTATTCATATTAGAAACAAGCAGTTGCATATGAAGTGAATTTGTGTGGCGAAAAGGTTTCTTACCGAGATTCTGCGAGATTCTCTATTTCCCATATGTAGATTCCAAACAGAGTTCATAAACCCCAACAGGTGGCAATGAAAATTGTTATCTGGCAATTGGACAACTAGCAGATCTAGTTCTGTAAATGAAGAAACCAAAGAAAGAAACTGTAGATAGAGAGAGAGAGAGAGAGAGACTTACCTCTTTGAGATCCAAATGTAGATCGCGGTCGAGAGAAGAAGAACAAGAAGAAGAAAGAGGGTTTGTGCTAAGAAAGGTGGAGAAGAAAACGAGTAGTGGCGAAAAGACGCAGTAGTTGAGATGTATATACGAGGAAATGGGTAGTAAAAACCAACCAATGAAAAGGTTTCTTACCTGAGTGATGGGTAGATGGTAACGGGCTAGTACTAGAGAAAACCCCAAAAAAGAAGAAATCCTACGAAGATGGCTCCGTTGGGACTTGTAGTGGTTGGATGGAGAGATGGGTTTGGAATGGAGTGGTGGGTTGGAACTTGCAGTTGTCGGATGATGAAGAGATTGAGAGAATAAAAGATGGGCTTGGATTTGGGGAAAATAAAGAAGAAGAAGGGAGGGTTCGATGATGAATAGATGGATTTGGTGGAAAATGAAGAAGAAGAAAGGACGGAAGAGATGGCGTTCGGTGATGGGGAGATTGGTTTTGGGGATTTTGTTTGTAGAGATGGCTCCATTGAGAGAAAAAGAGGGCAGCGACTAGAAAGTGGGAGGGAAAAGAGGAAAAAGGGCGGGAGTGAAATAGCATAGGGCGGGTCTTTCCTGGCTTTTTTCAGACGAGATGAACGACATGTTTGTAGTACTGTAGTTTTGGAAAAAAAAAATGTCGCTAAAAAAATGTCGTCGTGGATTATTTTTAAGGAATTCTGCGACGAGAATTTTTTGTCCCAATTTTTTTAATAAAATATTTATTTATCGACAAAAATAATACGTCGCCAAATAAATTGTTTCATCAAAAAAACTATACCTCTTGATGGCGCCAATTCCATTTTTTAGTGCCAAACTTTTCGCTGACATATTTAGCGACAATTGAAAATTATCGTCACTAAATAATTTGCGTTTTCTTTTTAGGCGACAAGATGAATATTTCGTCACGAAAAACAACATTTAGTGAAAAAATTTCAAAACGTCGCAAAATATTTTCCGCGAAAAATGATTTTTGTTGTAGTAAGAGAAAGAGAGTTGTAAGGAGGCAATGCAGTTGACTTGATGAAGAAGAAAGAGAGAGATGCACTTGGAGTGGCCCTTGAAAATGGAAAGGGGGAATGCAGAGGTTCAAAGACGATGTAGAGAAAGAGGGGGCGCTGAAAATGCTTAGGGCCCGTTTGGATGTATACAGAATAAAATATTTATAGATTTAAATATTGCAAGAATAAAATAGTATAGAATACAATAATGCAATATTATAATAGTATAATATTATTACCGTTTGGTAATTTTTGAAGAATATTACAGATTTTAAATTGAGCTATTTGGAATATGTTATAATTAAAGTAAATTGTTGGAGTGAAATCCTCATATTGTAGAAAAGAAACAAGGAGAGGGCATCCTGATCTAAGTTGGGGCCATTCTGGCTTTCCACCATAACCAAAACAGCCCACAAAGTCACGTATGCATTGCTTCGTAGCTAAGAAAACAACCAACAACTATGCATTCAAACCGCAAATTCTACACTATATTTCTTAACACACATTAGTTTCGATCACTTTGCAATGTTTACAGGGAACATGATACCTTCTAACTTTTATTGCTCCATTCCATTTTTGGAGCACTTGCAGCTGCTGCTTGAATTGTCCCACTTGGGTCTTGTCATTAAAGATTGGGTCTGGTTGAAGAAGAAAGATACGTTGCAAGGCTCAATCGTCGTCAGATGCATCTACTAGTATCGGAGAAGCAGAACCACCGAAATCCACAATCACCGTTGGCCTTACCGAAGAAGAAATGGTAAATTAATCTAAGTTTTTGTAAAGTTTATTTGAGTTTTTGTTAAATTTATTTGTCTTCTGTCAAATTTCTGTGTGTTTTTTTATAAATTTAACTGAGTTTTTGAGAAAATTTATTTTTACTTTTTTAAATCTATTTGCTTTTTTTAATTTTATTTGCGTATTTTCAAATTTATTTGCGTTTTTTGAAATAAATTTAACTGAGTTTTGGCAAAAAATACTTGAGTTTTTGGCAAATTTTTCAAAAATTTGGAAAATTGATTTATCTTAGTTTTGGCAAATGTGTTTGCGTTTTTTAAATTTATTTGCATCTTTTGAAATTCATTTGTGTCTATTGAAATTTATTTACATTTTTTAAAATTTCTATGGATCTTTTGAAATTTATTTGAATCTTTTGAAATTTATTTACATTTTCTAAGATTTATTTGGATCGTTTGAAATTTATTTGCATCTTTTTAAATTTATCCGTGTTCTTTTGGAATTTATTGCTTTTTTAAAAAAATTATTGCGTTTTTTGAAATTGCTGCATTTATTAAATTTATTTGCGCTATTTTAAATTTTATTTGTGTGTTTTTAGAATTTATTTGAAAATTTCATTAATGGTCATGGCCAATTAAATGGTAGTTGACCATTAATAATGGGATATCCCACCAATCATGGGATATGATTTAAAGAAAGGGTACATTAAACATTTTAGATCTTCAAATTTGAAAAAAAAAAAAAACTTATCACATTATATGAAAAAAGATTGTGGATCTAAGGCCATATAGTCATGCGTTGAGGAACCTCCGACCAAACGCCCCAAAGAAAAATGAAGGGAATGGAGTTGTTTTTAATGGTAAGAAATACAATTTCGGACAAGTACAAAATTCAAAATCCAAATTTGTATCCAATATTTGTACCTAATTTATTTTGGCTATGTGATTTGAAGAAAACAAGCTTGGATCCATGTGCGTATAAGATTTGAGTATCAAATTTAATTTGGGGTCTAAGCGTGGTGCATATATATATATATATATATATGGAAAATATTCATGTGCATCTATCCCTCACCACATTATGGTGAGGGACAGCATAGTGGGGCCACTTTATGATTCATCCAAATCATCCACACACATGGAACGCTCTAAACTACAATGGATCAATTGAGTTTTCATTAATCCGATTGGATTAGACCGTTGGATTGAGGATAAGAATTTTCCTTTAAATAAAGTCGTTAAATTTGTGGGTCACAAATGAAGGGGTTAGAGACTTGAGACTGACCGCAAACTTGATATATGGTCTCATCTCATATAACTCTTTCCATCAACCCCAAGTCCCATGATCAATGGGACCTTAGGTGGGCCCCAATGGGCTTGTCCCCCACCATATGGTGAGGGAATGATGCATATGAACATTGCCATATATATATATATATATATATATATATATATGGAGATGCTTATGTGAGAGATGCTTTCACCTTACTATAAGATATAAGGTGGGGGCCTTTACATCCATATCCAATGCTAACAACTTAAATGTGAGGCCCCCACTCCTATATCTCATATAAGGTGAGAGATATCTCTCATAGGAGCATCTCCCATATATATATATATATATATATGAGTAAGGCTTTCCTAAGCTTAAATTTAGGAGAAAATTTTGTAAGCTCATGCTTGTGGGGACCACCTTTGGACTATCCAAATGAACCAAACATATGACCCTGTCAAATTGCACATGTCCACCAACTTTCGGTCAAATTCGAATTTACTGGACCGTTCGATAGACAATGTATCAATCCGAATGGACTATTAACCATTAAACTTTTGGGCCCATATGAAGATAATAAAAATCAAGGTTGGGGCTAATTTTTTGTAAAGAGGATGATCCCAGGGAGTCCTTCAAATCCCCCCATCTCCATCCCCATGCGAGTCCCCAAGTTTATGCTTAATTTCTCCATTTACATTTCAAATCAGAACCCCAGTGCAGGATCATGATTTTAAGTGACTTTTATATCAGTTTGGTTTTTTTTTCTTAAATACCAAAAATGCCCATAGGGCCCTTCTCTCCTCTCTCGTGAGTCGGGATCGTTCAAAAGGGGAAGATTTGACATTGTTTTCCGGTGCTGATATTCACAATCCAGTGAATCCTTCTCCTGTAATGCCATCCATAAATAATCGCCTCCACTCCGATCTACAGAAAGAGGTCAACCTAATGCAAATTGGTGGCTAGAAACCCCAATACCGTCCAAGTCTACAATGTGTAGGAGGACGAATCCGCTCTCCATATGGTCCTGGAGCTCTGCTTCGACTCCGACATCTACGATGTTGTCTCCAAGCACACCTTCTCCGAGACGGAGGCCGCTGCCACGATGTCCTCACTCATGGAGGTGATCGTGCACTGCCACCCATGGCTTCACTCATCGCAACATCACGCCGCCGTGATATCCTCTATCATGTGGGTAATCTTTCACTCCGAGTCTGCCACCCATGGCGTCACTCATTGCAACATCAAATTCGATAATGAGCACTTCGGTTGACTATAGATCGGTGGATTGCTTCGTCAAGGGCACCAAATCAATAAAAGGGCAACCGCCTCAAGCTCACTCTTCTCTCCCATTCCCAATCCGAGCCTAGCTGCCGTCCTGTGGCCCACCTCAAGGGTGCATATTGGTTCTAAGCGATCTGCCTGACGAGGTCTATGATCCGAAGTGGGACCTGAACATGATCGATGGGCCGAGAGGGTACTCCAGAGATCTGCCAAGGAGGATGTGGAAGGTGTAGGAGGAATTAAAGGGTGAGGAAGCAAACGTGGGTGATGGAGGGAGGAATGGCAATCTGGGCGGGCAATAACCGGCTACCTCACCTGGGCTCGCTTGGGGTTGTTGTGACTAGCCGGCGCCGGAGGAGAAGAGGTGGTGTGACGGGGAAGAGGGTTTGAAGAGGTGGTGTGACCCTACCGGATGTCCTTTATTTGAAATGCACTTGAGAAATTGAAGTCCTATTTTGAAATATAAAGTTAATTTTTGTTTTGTTTTGAAATCTGGGCAAACCTTGAACCCTATTTTGAAAATTTTCCTTCAAAAACTTGTTCAAATGTCACATTTCGCAATCAAATCCTGCAAAACTCTTCGTACAGTGTTTTTGAAAATATATGTTTGGCATTGCTTGGGTTTGTGCGGAAAAAATATCCTATCCACTCTTAGTACATAGTGCACATCCCTAAGTAGGCATATCTATTGGTCCATCCGAGCGGATCAAAAATAAAAAACCCGTACCCTATAGTTTATACGCTCCTTGAATTTTGATGCATGCAAATGGACTTGACTAGTGGAGCGCAGACAATAAGATTAGAATAATCGGATTGGGGCTGAATTCTTTGTACATATGATGTCCCCACCTAGATTCTCAAATCCCCTATGGTCATTATCTTATGTGCATGGCGGGTGTCAAGCATTCCATGCGCTCCGCATTATGAGGCCCGCATGCTAGCCCACCTAGGGTGGGACCTCGGGGATTTGAAGATCTAGGTAGGCCCCTCGAATGTATAAAAACCAACCCATCCAATCATCCTAGCCCTATATTCCGTGGAGACAATTACAGTTCATTAATGAAATGTGTATACAGCCAATCTAACGGTCCAAACTATTTGAATCTATCTAAACATGAGGGCGTGCGTACTAAGGTGGTGGCGGTTTTATTGGTCCACACAGGTGGACAGGGAGGTTTGGCCCCACTAGGTTTGCATTATGCGTGTTGGATTTCTATCGTTGGAACCACCGAGTGTTTAGCAGCGCTCAAGTTAAAGAGAGGCTTTTCGTTTGAGCGTGTATACACTTCTTTTAACATGAAATTATTTTATTTGGGTGTTCCTTTTTTTTTTTTTTTTTTTTTTTTTTTTTTTTTTCGTATTAGGTTCTAAGGGGAATTGTGTCCCGCATAAGTGATGGTTGTCACATACCTTTTAATTTAAGGGGTTGTCACGTTATATAAGGTTACTTCCTTTTTATCTTGATATACTGAGTTTCTTTAATAATTATAGGTAATAAATTTGTTTCTTTTAGATTTATTTTTTTATTAATATTTCAAAAATAATCTTAAATTTGTCACGTTCTGTTCTTTTTTTAAGAAAACTTTAAAAATAAAGAAAGCGGAGATGCAACCGCAGGCTTTATTGATGATTCTGTTTTGTAAGTTTTGTTGAGACTTGTCCAAGTTATTGGGCTCGCTCAATGAAGAATAAGCAGAGCTAAAACATGATGAAGCAAAGGGGTATCAGTGGGTCAAATGGGCCAAGAGCAGCTCATAGTGTATACAATATAAATAAGGCATTGGCCATCCACTAAGAGTGAAAAGGAAAGAAAGACAAAAGAAGAAGAAAAAAATCAAACAAGCACGAGTATATCAAAGTTAACATCTTCCAATACTGGAATTTTATTTAGGAAGTGACACGTACATAGATATGGAGCACTGGAAGAGTTCTCCTTAATGAGACTGTAATTTAGGCGCCATCTGTATAAGATGGTATTATTTCAGTCCTCACAGATATTGGGCTTGTTACCTTGTGAATCCCATCACTCCAGCTAAGTCTACCAAAATAGTAACCTCCAATTGCCTTATGATTTGAAGACAATGTAACAGTGAAGGAGAGCGTCTTAACAGTCTTATTGAAGGCTAGTTCTGGTGGCTTCACTCCAACTTTCACACCAAGGGGATGCTCAATTGAAGCAATGTATGTGCTGTCAACTGGACCTACGTTTGTAACGGTTCTAGTAACCGTCACAGAGCCACTGAGGTTTGGAATGGTTATGGAGGGGAGGTTGAGATTGAGAATGGAAGGCTTTTTTTTAGGACAAACAGTGGAACGCGAATAGCTTTTGCTGTAGCCCATGGAACAAAGGTAATGAACGTAGTCAGTCATGCCCATGTCATAGATCAAACCGGGGTCTGCTGCTCGATTTGGATTGACGATGCCGCTTCCGAAATGGAAAGGATTCGCGACCGTCTGGGGATCTTCAATAGTAAAGATTGTCTCTCCCGACGGATCAGCAGTTGATGCTGCAATTAGCAAATGCACATTACGACTGGAGTAATCTCTAAATCGGTAACAATTGTATCCTAACTGCACCTATCACAGTGCCAAGTAATTCTCATCCGTATTAATGTTTTTTTTTTTTAACTAAAGTTATACTAGCCACAATAAGTGAGAGTCCTCTGTCCATTTGGCAAATCAGCAAGACCTCACTTTGTTGCCCCTTAGGGCCTGTTTGGTAATTTTCCTTTTTTGTTTCCTATTTATATAGAACTTAACTTTACCCCCATATTGAGAGGAAGCAAGAGAAATATAAGCCTAATTTGACGATGTTGGTTTTTGAACTAGCAATCATACCGGTGGTTGCCAACGCTGATCTAATTGCTGCAGGAGACCAATTCGGGTGAAGCACTTTCAGCAGTGCAACAATGCCAGAAACATGGGGACACGCCATGGAGGTTCCCGAATCGAAGGCAAAGCTTTGATATGAATTCTTTTGCTTTGGAACGTAAGCAGCCAAAACATTCACACCAGGAGCAGCTACGTCTGGCTATACCACATCCATTCAATAAAACAACAATCATAATTGTTAAGCACTTAATTTGCGGCACCTCTAATACCTAGACATTTTTTGTAGAGTTAACATCAAGGGTTTGAACCCGCATGGGGCAAAAAAAGAAAAAGGCCCATGTTGCATTTTGCGTGAGGGTGCATGTGCACAAGTCGATCGAAAAAGGGCCATGCTGTGTCTTGTACGAGTGCATGCTTCAAGTATGGGTAGTGTCCCGCACAAGGGATGTATTAATGTGTTTAGTTCGCCACACCTCTAACACATCTCTATCCCCTAGGCATTTTGTGCATTGGTTCGCAACTTGAGAATAATTAGTAGTTAGGCACAACTCCTCCTAAGAAACAATTATGTGAGGGACGTGTGGAGTGTGTGTGGGTGTGTGAATTAGTTACCAAAGAAAAAAAAAAAAAAAAAACGGTTGATGATCAGATCCTCAAAGCTTTACAAATTTTGTTGTCCAGCTTGCTGAAACTTGACTTGTGGACACATATTGTTCTTCAGAATATGAGTAAGGATGATGAGAGTTGTAGTAAAAATGATATATTGATATTGCCTATAAACATATCTTGTTCTGTCGAAAAAAAGAGAAATGGTTAGAGTCTAATTTAAAAGAGAGAGAAAAAAAAAAAAAAAAATAGTGGTCTGCTTAACCCACTTTGATGAGATGAGCTAGGTTACCAAACTACTAATAAGAGAAGGTATATATATATATATATATATATATATAATTGTGTTTAATGTAGTCTGCAAGATACAGCAAATTCAAATGGCTTGCATAATATACAATGTCTAGATTATTTCATAGGCAAGAGGGAAAAGAGCACATTTTCTTGTATAAAGTCACAAGTGTAGCCATCTCCCCTGTAATATCAAAACTCTTAAACCCTGCATTCTTACCAAAATTTTCCACGGGAAATTCTTGTGCAAAACATTTATAGTATATTTGAGGAAAATAATGAGTTTTTCTTAAGAGATACCACTTCACACACATGCCATAAGTAAAACCTGTAAAACCTTTACCAAATTGCCAAAAAACTGTGACAAAGGCACCTTAGTTTCAAGGGGCAAATGAGGGTTCAATCCTTAGGGCGCATTTGTACAACTAATTTTTTAGATAAATTAAAATGAGGATTGAGACAATCTTTTCTATGCTACACTAAAATCTATGTTGGTGCGGGCTGTTTTATGTGAGAAAATGCACAAAAATGAGCTAAACTTTTTGTGATTTCAAGGAAAATCTTTACGTATAGGGGTTATTTCGAAAAAAAATTTCTCCATGGTAGAGGAAAACGTCCACATAACTAGTATTTTGCTAACAAACACGAACATTCCACGACAACATCCCTCTCCTATCATTACTCCAACCTAGCCAACAGAAGGAAAAGGAGTGGAAAAAGGGAAAACCAATGCCATTTAATAGGGGTGTTCGTGGGTCGTGCTAGACTAGGCTAAGACATATCCAAGCCCGGCCCGGCGTTAGAAACGCTGGCTAGGCCCGACACGGGCCATAAGAGTTAGGCCGGAGCCCATCATTTAATCAATCGGGCTGGGCTGAACTAGGCCTTTTATCACTTTTGTGGGCATTTTAGCAACTCTTTGGAATTACATTTATTTCATTCGCGGGCCGGGCCGGGCTTTCTATCACTTAATCGAAACTTGACCCAATTATTAAACGTACCTCCCGGCCCAAAACGCTGGGCGTGGATCAAGCTTGGCTAGCTGGGCCCATGAGAGACAAGGCCCGGAATGGACCTTATTTTCAGGTTATTAAAATTATTACTATCGTGTAATAATACAAATAAGACCTAATTCGGCCTGTTTGGATAGGGGAAAAAAAAAGTGAAGTTAAATGGGCTCTAACAGTCTAAAATTCAACTCTAACTTGTTTGAATCAGACTGGGCCAATAGATGAAGTAATATTGTCAGCCACATGTACTCCATTTCACCTCAACTCTAAATACTTCTATTTCCTTGAATAAAAGTGGATTCTATTCTAAACCTTAACTTCACAATAAGCATGCAATTGTAGTGGAGTGAAATACTCTACTTTAACTTCAACCCACTTCTCTTCCACTTTACTCATGTGAGATCTACCTCATTTAACTCCAATCCTCATTTATTCAGACAGGTTGTTAGCATATAAAGATATTATTGGATTTATGTCCTGTACTCCGGGTTTACCGGATCGGTCCATTGGGTTAGCCAATGACTGGGCTTACGGTCAGGGGTATTTTGGTCTTTCTACTCGGGCTTTCTTAGGGACTAAGAAAGCAGAGATTATATATACATGTAATTTGTAACCCTGGACCTAAGGTGGTCAATAAAAACTAGTGAGTTCTCTTTGGCCAAGGACGTAGGCACTCTGCCGTGCCGAACCACGTAATCTCTCGTGTGATTTTCTTTTTTCTTGTGTGTGGCTTCATAGTCGATCACATGCACTTGAGCTTCCGCACGCACCCGCGCAACAAGTGGTATCAGAGTTAGGGTTGTGTTGCGGTCGCGATTGACGAAGGTCTATCGGGATGGATCTGGAGAAGAGATCTTTTGGGTCTCTTTTGTTTCACCGCACGTTTCGTATGGAGAAAAGAGAAAGGATCGGATTGAACCTCGATGGGCCACGATTCTCTAATCAAGGAGTTGTAGAAGGGTTCTCGGTTTCGTTGTTTCACTATGTCGGAGAAGAGACCGATAGCCATCTCCACTTCTGTCCTCACCTTCAAGTAGCCGAATCGGAGGAAGATCACATGTGCAAGGATTGCGCCATCGCCTAAGGAAAAACAAGACCAAAGGAGGGTGGGTTCTGTTTTTTCGTTCTCTTGAAACGTAACGAAGAAGAAGAAGATAGGTAGATTGGATTCTTGACCAGGCCTGACTCATTCGCTGAAGCTCAAAAGCAAAACAGATGTGATGTCAACAGTTCGTACGGTGATCGAATCAACGGCTAAAACTTTCTGCGATATCTAGCCATCCGTAGTCGGATCTCATATTCGTTTCTTCCGGCGTGCTCGTGGTAACGAGATCTACGCATGTGCAGTAAGAGATTATCTCAGAAAATTTATCTTGAGAAGCCCCCAATGAAGAGAGGAATTTCAGATTTTGTTATGGCAACAAAATTCGAAATTGAGAAATTCAATAGAAACAACGACTTCGGTCTAAGGCATTTGAAGATGCATGCTTTATTGGTTTAGAATATGTTGCAGAAAGCTTTGACGGGAAATAATGCCATGCCTCAGACGGAAAAAAAAGATGAGTTGCTGGAAAAGGCGTACACTGCCATTGTGTTATATTTGAGTGATGCAATATTGCGAGAGGTTGCTTAGGAGAAGACTGATGCTGGCTTATGACAAAAGTTGGAGAATTTGTACATCACGAAGTCTCTCACAAACCTCTTATACTTGAATAAGCGGTTGTTCACCTTACAAATGTAGAAAGGTACGTCTGTTGCAAACCACCTTGATACATTTAATAAATCTTTCATGGACCTGGAAAATAGCAATGTTAAAATTGATGATAAGGACCAAGCTATTTTGTTGTTGTGTTCGTTACCACCCTCATATAAACATTTTGTTAATCCCATGATGTATGGTAGAGATATTCTATCCAAGGAGGATGTAGAGGTAGCCTTGAACTCCAAGGAGTTGAAGAAAAAGGTTGCAGGTAAAAATAATAATGATCGTTCGAGTGAGGGTTTGGTAGTACAAGGAAAAACAAACAGCTCCAATAGCAGGGGCAAACACAGATCTAAGTCTAAATCCAAAAGGAAAACATTGAATATTATTATTGCCACAAGAAATGGCACATCAGAAAAAATTATCCTGAAAGGGAAAGAAATCAAAGATTCATCTGATAATTCCATAAGTGTTGTATATGGAAGATTAGATTATGATTCCGACAGTGCACTTTCTATGATTGAAAATGGTATTCATCATCATATTGAATAGATCCTTGACTCAGGTTGTTCCACCACACATGTCCCAATAGGGACTGGTTTAATACTTATAAAGAAATCAATGATGGTAGTGTCTTAATGGGTAACAATGTTGCATGTAAGACGGTTGGAATTGGAACAATTAAAATAAAAATGTATGATGGAATCCTCAGAACGTTGGTAAAGGTTCGGCATATTCCTGATCTGAAAATGAAACTTATTATTTGGGTGCCTTGGACTCCGACGATTATAAGTTTTCTGCTGAAGGTGGACCAATGGAAGCTGTGAAGGATGCTTTGGTTCTTATAAGAGGCAATAGAGTTACAAATTTGTATGTTTTGTTCGAAAATACAATTATAGGTGGAGTTGCGGTGTCTTCCTCATATGATAATGAATCTGTCTTAACGCGTTTATGGTACTTGCGCTTGAGTCAAATGATTGAGAAAGGATTGACAATATTGAGCAATCAAAATTTGCTATGTAACACAAAGACAGGGAAGTTGGATTTCTGTGAGAAATGCTTCTTCGGAAAACATCGCAGGGTCAGTTTCAAGACAGGTATTCATCACATGAAAGGTATTCTTGATTATGTTTATTCAGATATGTGGGGTTTTTCATAGGTTTATTACAAGGGTGGGTCTAGGTTTATGTTGACTTTTATTGATGATTGTTCAAGGAAAGTTTGGTTTATACTCTGAAGACGAGGGATCAGACCTTTGTTGCATTAAAGCAATAGAAGGGAATGGTTGAGAAACAAAATGGCATGAAGGTAGAGAAGTTGAGGACAAATAATGGCAAGGAGTACAGATCGACGGAGTTTGAGAACTATTATAAGGATCATGGCATAGTTCGACATTACACAACTACAAGAACTCTTATGGAAGAATGGAGTTGCAGAGAGGATGAACAAAACGATCTTAGAAAGAGCTCATTGTATGTTATTTACTGCAGGATTGTCTAAGGACTTTTGGGCTGAAGCAGTATACTCTGCAGACAACTTGATAAATAGGTCTCCGCACACAAGGATCGGTTGCAAAATACTTGAAAAAATGTGGTCAGGTAATCCAGCTAATTATTCTAGCTTAAGCATCTTCGGGTGTTCAGCTTATGTTCGCATGAAAACCGATAAGTTAGAACCAATGGTTGTGAAGTGCATCTTGGTGGGATATGCTTCTGGGGTGAAAGGATACAGGTTGTGGTGTACTTATCAAGATTTACCCAGGTTTATCATCAGCAAGGATGTTACATTTTATGAGGATGCTTTACTTGATGAGATAAAACAGGTGGAGAAGACAAAGGTAGATAGCAGCAGTGACATCGTTCAGGTAGAGTTGGACATCCTAGTAAGGAAGGAGAGTGCATCCGGCTCCTTCCGAGATACAGGGGATAGTCATACTGTATAGTAGACGCAGCGTACAGAGCAACAGATGCCGCAGATAGGTAGACCTCAGAGAAAAAGGAAATCACCAGTTAGATTCGTTTTCAAGGATATAACGACGTAGACGTCGACATCAGACAGTGGCCGTGATGATATGGTTGCATTTGCATTGACGATTGAGTCTCTTAAATTAATGGAAGGATTGGAAAGTAGTCAACAGGTAGTAACTATGAATGAAGAGATGACGTCTCTTGATGAAGAAAATCAAGCCGTCAACCGGCAGTAACTATGAATGAAGAGATGACGTCTCTTGATGAGGAAAATCAGGCCATTAGATGCAAGCGGTTCTATGAGAATAAGGAAGGAACTTCCAGTGTAGGTGGAGTACAGTTACAAGTTCCTGATCATGTATGCAGTTCAAGTAAATCATTGTACGGGTCAAAACAACCTTCTGAACAATGGTACAAGCGATTTAGTGCATTCATGAAGAAATGGATTAAAGACAAGTTCAAGTCTTTCTTGGACTTCTCGCCATTGAAGAGTGAAGACTGTGCCCCGTGACAGTGGGCGCAAGGATGTACCTTTCAGCAGGGTACAGGAAGACTGAAGACATTGCCGGTTGTTCTTCTGGTAGCTTGAGTTTTACGGAATTTAAGCCAAGGTCAAGATTGTTTGGTTTATGTCTTGTATTTGTGGTTTACCATATTGGTCCATTGGGTTAGCTAATGACTGGGCTTAGGGTCAAGGGTATATTGGGGGCCAAGAAAGCGAAGATTATATATACATATAATATGTAATCCTAGACCAAAATGGTGAATAGAAAAGAGTAAGTTCTCTTTGGCCGTAGACGTAGGCACTCTGCCGAACCACGTAAATCTCTCTTCTTGTGTGTGGCTTCATAATCAATCGCAGGTACTTGCGCTTCCACATGCATGCGTACAACAGATAAAATTTTTGTTTCCTTTTACCAAAAAGATTGTGTTTCCGTTTGACACTTACTAGGCCTCCCTTTCCTATTTCCAGTAAGGGGCTTACCTATGATGAGTCTAATCCCCTAGCGTAAATCTTGACCTATGTGTGGGCACTAATGCATGGAACTAATTTGGCTATTATTCTCCATTTGATTTAATCACGAAAATTGTTTTGAGTATGATAAACTTATTTTCCATTTGATCTAATCGCAAAAAATATTTTGAGGATGATAAAGCTAATACCCTTCCAAGTTGAAAGCTTAGACTTAGGATTTTAGGATCATAATTAAATTTGGCTCACTCTTCCATGCCCATATCTATTCTAGTACCCAAACTGTCTTCATTGTCATGAACCCAGTTTGGCTCGGTAAGAAAAGGCGACACCTAGGCTAGTAGCGAAGCAATTATGTCTCTTAAAAAAAAAACAAAGGAAAAAGAAAGTAATTTAACAACAGATTGGCTAGAAGTTTGTATCTTTTTAAGCAAATAATGTATTCATCTTGGATCATAAATTAAATGAAATATCTTGCACATCGACAACGAGTATATAATAAATGGATGAGTTTGATTTATATGAATGCATTATAATTTATATCTGATGGTTACTTTCAGAAGTACGTATGTATTTGAACATCACCTTAAGGATAGCAGGTGATAACATGCTAGGCCCTCGGGACGAGAATCCGGCGATCTTAGTTGACACGGGCTTCCCAACAAAGGTTTTGGTAGGGTTCAACTTCACCATAGGTTTCCTGTACACCAGATTTAGTCAGCTTTATGAGAGCAAAGAAAGAATACCCTTTCCCTTCTCCTATTGTTATTTATTTATTTATTTATTTGTTTTTATTTCTTTTGACACTGCAGCAAAGGAGGCTTGGACCCAAGAGAACACCCCCATAAATAGGGAGATGTTGCCCACACACATGGGGAGAGGTCATCTGCACACAAGGAGAGAGCACCTATATAGATAGAGAGAGAGCATATTCAAGGATTAATCCCTAAAAAGACTACCTAGGTGAGAAGGGGGTTTCCCAATTAAATGGGCACCCCCTCTTTCTTTCTTATTTCTTATAGTTTATTTTACTTACCTGGAAGACTGAGTGTAGGATAATATTTGTGCTCCAAGTTCGTAATCAACTGTAATACATTGCCATTCGTGGCAGGGAATGAGTTGGGTACGGTAGCTGGCAATGATGGCACCGACAGCTCCTGACGACACGATATTTCCCAGGCCCTGGCTTACTTCTGCGACCTTAAGATCAGATGTACTTGCAAAACATAGCACGACCTTTCCTTTCATTCTTGAATCAGGAACGATATCTTCGCAGTTGCTGCAAACACAGGTCATATTTGTAACTTAGGTGGCATCAAGATTTTTTCATTTTTATTTTAATTATTTTTTTTCATATTTACACACAGAGAGAGATCAACCGAAATGTGAACATTGTTTGATCAATCACATTTAAAATTATAAAGTTAACACTAAATTACAACGTTCTACCAAAAGAAATGAATAAATAAATTCAATGAGAAACTTTTATCATAGGTGCCCCTTCCATGGATTTTAAAAAAAGTTAGAGAGTATATTTTCCTTGTTAGTACCATACAGCAGATTCTCCATGGACAAAGGAGGTTTTCTTGCCCGATAGGAGCCTAGAGTCTTGATTGGTCAAGCAAGAGAGTGGGTTCAGGCTCAATTAGTTTTACACATTTAGTCATGGGCAGGCATTAAAGCAGACATAGTAAAGCCAAAATCCAGAAAAAGGCCCTGTAACTCAAGCCAGACGGGGCCTAATTACCACCCATACCAAACCATACTCAAATTTAGGTTTTTTTTTTTTTTTTTTTTTTTTTTTTTTTTCATCCAAAAAAAAATTGCATTCAACAAGAACACAGAAAAAAGACCCATGACATGAAAAATAAATGAAAGAAAGCTATAGCTGAAAGCACTCAACATTGACTTGAAAATAAATGAAACAACCTCACTCAAACCACTCAAATTTTAGTTTATCTTCTATCCGAAGTCTATAAAAAAGGAGTGGAAAATAATAATCTCTCACCAGGTGGAAGCATCACTAAAATCCGAAGGACATCCCAAGTCTCTGAACCCGGTCTCCTTGTCGCCAGTAAATAGGGATTGACCCTACAAGAAAATGAAAAAACTGTTTAGATGCCTAGAATGTTTTAATTATATTAGAAGATTTTCGGCACATTCCCCTTGCCCTGATCACACGAATGAACAACAAATCAACCTTTACATCCCTTCCTCTTTTTTTTTTTTTTTTTTTTGGGTGGGGGTTTTCGTTAGAGATTATTATCTAAGGATAAAATAGGATTAGGTTTGTTTTGATTATGAGAGATTTCATTGATAGTGACAGTTTGCTCCTAAAATGTCAAAATAATTAAAGTTAGAGTACGTGTACGCTGCCTAGAGCTGATTCATACTGCTGCCTGGAGCATCCTTGATTAGTTCTCTGTTTTGTGCCCTGTGTTAGCTCTCTTTGTATCTTTACACCTTTTGTTTTGCTTAGTGCCCTTTTTTGGTAGTGGGGTTGTATTTATCGTAAGCATGAATGTTGGATAAAGCTTTAAAAAATAATAGCTGCTACATGGTTTAGAAAAGAATCAGTTACCATAATAGTCCGATTGTTTCCAAGCATGATAGGAGAGGGGAAAGATCGATCCATGGTGCTAGCGGCAACTGTTATGATCCATGGTACAAAATGTACTACCGTACTTAGACGTGGGCCGTCGTTTCCGGCTGAACAAATAACAGTAATCCCTTTGGCCACAGCGTGAAGTAACATAATGTCCACTGGATCTATAGTGTATCGGTTTCCACTAATTGAGAGGGACAACACATCGACACCATCATGTATAGCTTCATCCACGGCTTTGAGTATGTCAGCATTGGTACAACTAACAGGGTTTCCAGGAAGATTCCAACAGGCCTTGTACACGGCTAATCGGGCTCGCGGTGCACCCCCTCTGACAGTCCCTAGCGCAAGCCCTTTGAAGCTAACATCATGCACCAAGGAACCAACAGCTGTGGAGGCAGTGTGGGTGCCATGTCCGGCTGCATCTCTAGGGGAGAAGTACTCGATGGCTGCTGTTGTATTTATTTCGTCCTCTACCCCTTTCGCAAACCAACGGGCTCCGATGAGTTTCCTGTTGCAATGAGTTGATTTGAACTGATCCCCAACCATGCATTCACCTTTCCATCTGGAAGGGATTGGTCCTAATCCTTGGTCATGGAAGCTTTTAGATTCTGGCACGATACCTGCTCATTTGCAAGCTAAATTTAGAGTTTCGCAAGTTGATCATCACATACACACACGTGTATATTATAGTCTATGAAATAATTATATAAAGTTGTTAATAATTGAGACCAGCAGAGGAAAAGAATAAATTCCCACTCACCTGTTCATGCGCACAGAGAGACACATATGAATCCCAAAACACCGGTACCAAACTTACCACTAAATAGGAGCACATCTTTGAAAAAAAAAAAGTACTTCGTGGCGGGTCGCTAGTTTTAGCCTGATACATTGCCTTTCCTAATACATAGGCAAAGTATTTTCCATATAGTAACTTTTCTGAGTTTCTCCTAGTTCATCAATTATATTCCGTTATAAATCCTGGATCCATTTGCAAAAACAAAAAAAAAAATCGCCTTTCAGCAAAATCAAAAATAAAAACTGCTTGTTCTCCAAATGGTCAACTCAATTTGAGTTCTAAGGTCCATGTTGAACTCTGATCCCAAATCGCAAAGTCATAGTGACAAAAATTGTTAAATATTTGTTTCTGAGGTCGTTTTTCTCAAATGAGAAACTGGGTTTGGTGGCCATTTTGTGAGAGAGAATCTAGAGAGGTAAAGAGAGGAGGGAGATAGAGATAGAAATGATTTTATAGATATGCAGAATGGGAAAGGGAATGCGACATTCCCATAAAGATGCTAAAGAACGTATGCTTGATTAATTATTTTTGTTTTTCATTCCATTTTGTTGGCTTGCTAACTTTTTTTTTTTTTTTTTTGGTATTTTCATTTATTCAAATTTTTTTAATTCTTTTCACATGAATTTATATGAAAAGTTAATTATTTTGGAAATAGCCATATGATGTGTTTTTTTTTATATACATATATAATTTGTGAATAGTATGATTTTGATTTATGTGTTAATGTTGGGTTTATGTCATATATTCTGGTTTAACGAAGTGGTTCATTGGGTTGGCCAATGACCGGGTTCAAGGTCAGGGATAATTTGGTCATTATACCGAAACTTTCTGGGATAATTTGGTCATTATACCGAAACTTTCTTACTTTTTAAAAAAGCAGGAATATATATATATATATATATACATACATGTAATCAATAATATCTCAGACTCTGAATAGAGTCTAGATATGAGTTATTGCCATCTTGCCGTGGACATAGGTGGTGTTGTCAAACCCAAGAAAATTCATCGTCTCACACCTGTATTGCATGATTGTTCGATTGTAGGTTTTGCGCTTCTGCATCGACGCGCTTAAGAGTTATTTGAAATATGCATTATGGTCCAAATTTTCATTAATATTTGGGTACGCAAAAAGGTTAATAAACGAGAGAGAGAGAGAGAGAGACCTGAATCGATGACTCCTACGATAATTCCATCACCCATGTTGCTGTCGGCATAGGGATTATTATTTGCATGAGAAAAGGAGAGGGCAAGATAATCCCAACTTCGGGTCGTGTGTAACTTGCGAAACCTTTTAGGTATGACATCTACCACCCCAGGCATTTCTGCAAAATTAAAATGTTTCAACAACAAATCCCTAAAATCAACTTCTAGTTAATCATCTAATTACCTTTTTTGTTTCCAGATCGAAACAATGACCTATGATCTAAATATCACATTGCTTCTCTTTTTCTGTTTCTAGCAAACGAAAATTTTACTAAGCAAAAAGCCATAAACACACTATGGAGGATTACGGATCACAATTGCTTATATATCAAACTTCAACTCAATTGCTTATCAAACTTCAATTAATTTTATCTATTCTACCAAAGCAAGTTAGAAAAGGGGGGACTGGTACTTGGGTATACAAAATTATTTTGCACCAATAACACTACTTATTTCTATTTTTTGCCATATGTAATTAAGTTCTAGATAATAGGCGGAGTTATTGAGTTACCATCACCATCATCATATCATCATAAAAGCATAGTCTCAACAATACTGGTCAACTATACAAATTTTGTTTCCCTATTCCACTCTATCCTTGGTCAACTCCTCATATAGATTGCACATTTTCAGCTCTATCCTCACTATTTTCGTCCATCTCCTATTTGGCATATCTTTTCCTCTTTAGGGGCTATGAGCATATACATAGTGGGGACTTTCCTCAGGCACCATTGTTGGGTGCATGCTACAAGGAAATGTTTAATCCATCTCTATCATGTCTTCTTTTATTTATCATCTATTGATGTTACTCAGAAATGCCTTCGAATACACATATTTTTGATTTCTTTTGCCTAGCTAATAGTATGAAGTACATACTCGAAGACACCACTCTCATCAATGATTTTGCATATGTATATAGGTTAAAAGTTTTTGCAAGCTACCCGAATGGATACCAGTTCTAATTTAAACAATCAATGCAGCGGAAATAATCAATCAGACAGTATAAAACTAGCTATCTATCAATCACACACCACATATTTAGCGTAGAAACCTTATCTAGGGAGAAAAATCACAAACCAAAAATCAAGAGTTCACGAACATATACAAGATATACTCACAAGCTCATTTACCTCAGTTTGTATCTCGACCTAAGGACTGTAGTTATTCTTACACAGAATCCATTGCCACAACATCTACTGTGCACCACTTTACTTACTTGATATCTTTACACCTTGTCAGTCAAGATGAACTATCTTCTACATGAAAGGTAAAAGCAACAATGACCTTCTAAAGCAAGCATTTAGAACAATCTCTCAATGGCTCTAAAGAATAATCTCTCTCTAAGGTCTCTCTGACTGAGATTAATAAGAGCGATGGTTTTTAGAGTTGAGAGCAATACGCTATTTATAGCTCCAAATTCGTGCCTTCTACTTAGAAGACAATTATGACTCAAAGTGGAAAACAGAGTCTCAAGAGGAAACAATTCATATTCAGTTTAAGAGACTTTACTTATAGTCCGCGCCTGTTCGTTCGATCGGACAGTGGCTCCGATAGATCGGACTACTCAAATAACTGGGACGTATCTACTGTCCAATCAATAGGACAGAGGCTCCGATCGATTGGGCCTGGGAGTTTTGCCCGGTCTTCTCTTATTTCTTCTATTATTCGCTTCAGCTCTTTTGGCGACACAACCACGGTCCATTCTAAAATAAATTAGAAAATACAACTCAATAGACCCAGAGTTTTGTCCAACCCATGAATTAGACAACATAAAAATACTAACATAGGTTTTAGATTTCTAAAATAGATTTGGGTAACTTAATTAAAGGTCTCTTTCTCTTGACATGTGTCACACAAGCTCAAGTTCAAACTCCAGTTTGATTACCCCTTTCAGCAATTTAGTTCCAAGTCCGTTCACAATTTGAACAAAACCCCAAAGGTAAAACCATGTTCATTGAAGTTATTTTCCAAGACCCCTGAGGTAATTCGGGGCTTGCCCAAGCCTGTAAAACTCCATGATGTTTTTCAAATGGCCTCTTCAATTTTTTGAATTGTTGAGAGCAGTTTTAACTGGACAACGTTAACCACAACAGAAAAGAAGATTATGGCTCTCTGTCCACTCAACCACGCATAAGCCACTAAATGCCTTTTTCTTTACTTATAAATTAAGTTGGTAAAGATTTATGTTTGTACTCAAAATATCACTTGGCTAATGAGGTGCATTTTAATTAAAGGTGCGTGATTTCTAATTATAGATGATCTTAACTCTGTTCATATTGGCACATCAAGAACAGTGGTAAATTAAGGTCCCAGGTTTTTTTAACAGAAAAGAGAAAAAGGAGATCTTAACCATGGAAGGTGGATAGATTCTACTATACAAGGACTATTTGACACAAACCTGCCATTATCTTCGCCTGAGAATCAGTCAACCTCGTAGCAAATCCAGAGAAACCATGTTTGTAATGGTATATGATCGAATCAGCTGCCGTTTCTTTGCTGCGTGCATTTCCCAAAGCCATAGATAAAAATTGTAGTGCGTCTTGAATTTCAACAAATCCAAATTCCAGTGAGTACTTTACAATTTACCTGGTTCCCAACACGGTAGCAAGCACGTTATGGTGTGAGTCTACCACAAGGGACGGATCGCTGTGCTTCCTTTCACCCATATAGACAATATACATCTGAGAATTTAGTAGGCACGTCTCAGTGTCCAAGTTTAGAATTGAATTTTTCAACGTTTCAAAAGAGATTAGAACCCAGAACTAGAGAGTACTGTACTCACCTTGTTTGCAGCATTTTCAGATGCAGCAGACAAATGTTGTTGGTAGCTGATGAGTAGGAAGAGCAAAATGCATTGAGCAGAGAGAGTGGTTAGAGTATATTTCTTCATTTGTGTATGGAAGTGCATGAGAATTGAGTACAGCGGAGGATAAGTCCTTACTCAATCCATCTTCTTCTATGGTTGATATTTATAGAGGAATTACAGAAAAAAGTTGCAAGACCATCACTGTTCTCCACACACGAGAGAAAGGCACGCGGCTCTATCGTTTTGGTTGCTAGTGGAATTATTGGACCAACCTCAATAATTTTGATGTGGACTGGGAGTTTCTACTTATACACTTACGTGACTTATCCCTTTATATCATAGGTCATAGTATCATGGCTTTCTACTTATACTTTGCATCAAATTTGCTGCAGAAGGCCACAGGTGAAAAAGATTCGATTCATCATGCATTTTAGATTTAATGCACGGTCAACAGGTCTTGTTAATGGCAGCACAGATAGGGCGTAAATTGGGTCGGGCCACCTAGGCCCGAGCATGCAATAATTGGGCTTGTGGGCTGCATGGCTTGTTGTTCACTTTTATCGGGCCAGCTGGGCATGGCACTACCCAAAGGCTGAGCCGTGCTGGGCCAGGGTGCCCTGCTAAGGCATGGCCTAACACAAGATTTATAAATAAAGTAAAAGGCTTAAAATAATTAAAGTCTTATTTTCATTAGTAAATTAGCAGTAATGTTTATGCGTTTATTTTTATAGTTTCTTCAAGTTTGGAACCTAAAAGTCGATAAAGTCTCTTATAATTTACTATTAAATTTTTTTTAAAAAAAATTAGAAAAAATAGGAGAGGCATATGGGCAGGCAAGGGAGCAGCACAGCACAGCACAACCCATTTGGGGGCACAACCAAGCACAACAAGATCTAAGTCATGCCGTGGGCTGTGCTTGGCCGACGCTAGCTAACCTGACCTGGGCACGACACTGCATAGCCCAAGCACGGCTGGGTTGGCTTTAGATCGCCGCGTTTACACACCTAAGCACAGGGGAAAATAGAGGGTCCTCCGAGGAAATGAAAATTAGCGGCAATTACTTTTTACTTGTTAAACTTCAAAACCATTGATCGGGTCCTCTTGAACGGATAGACGATGGACTGGTGGTATTTTGGACCACGACCATGAGAAGGTTTGTGTGATGTGAAAACTTGGATGCTTTTTTGTGATGTGAAAACTTGGAAGCTTTCTTTCACACTCAAATGTCTTTCAGGAGTGCGCTGCGCCCTATTGCCCTGGCAAATTTAAATGCTTTTTCAAGTGCATATGTGACTATGGGAATATGCCATTTGCGCGGGACCTATCCAGTGAGGAAACTTTCTGTTAAAAAGAGAATACAATATTTTGCGACACGGGCAGTAGTTCCTCTTTTACTTCCTTTTATAATGTGTGTTTATAAGTGGGCTTGATCAGCACACTCCCTTCCACCTTTTCTGGGTGCTACTCATGCTTTAAGTAAGATTTTAGAGATCTTTATGGTTTCAGTCCTCCTAAATTTGGATTCATGAGGCTTTTTCTAACTAAAAAACACAAAGGAAAAGGAAAATGTACTTTTTGTCTCTAAGCCATGAACTAGGAATCCAAAGAAACTTTTTCATGTCTGATCTTGCCTCTCGAAATGGAATGATGACACCAAGTTCCAACTATTACTAGCTTTTTTTCTTTTTCTTTTTTGCTTGATGGCAAATTGGATTAGAAAGAAAAGCGGAAAAGCTAGAAAAGCTAGCCCCAAAAGCAAAGAAAGGGAAAATAAGGCAAACAAAAGAGAAAATAAGACAGCCCTACTAGATATGACAAAGGAATTATCACTACCAAAAAATGACGTATGTTAGAGAGAAGGGTGAAGTATTTGTAGCTGGTAAGTTAACTATTGACAAGAGTATCCAATCTTTAATTAAGCTCTTTGCTCTAGTGGAAGAAGGAACAACTCCATTAAAGATTGCATTGGTTTTTTATAGCCAAATTGCATAGATTACAGAGAAAAAAAATGGCAATGCAGATTGGCTTCTCTAAGGATGCTCTGCCTGAAGTTAAAGTTGACCCATAAGCTTGAAGGAATTTTGGAGATAGGCTGAAGAGGATAATTTAGCACATTAAGCATCCAGCACCAATGACCATGTTGTCATATTTTCATTGGTTGGTCAAAGAGGGGCAAAAATGCCCCATTTCTAATAGGGCATTCTGTAGAATTCCTCGATATTTATAAAGGAATTAAAGAAAAGAAGTAGCAAGACCATCAATGATGTTCACTCACGAGAAAGTGAGATCCCCTTCTTCTCTGATTTGCAATCAGAGAGAGGCAAAAGTAAGTGGACATTCTTTTTTCGATTGCCATGGGCCAGGAACATTTTTTAATTTGTTTTTTTCTGGCAAGTGGCGAGGGAATGCTAAATGCTAATTCCAATCATTGACTCTTTTTGGAGCACATATATATATATATATATATATATACTTTTTTTTTCTATAAGGGAGGGTGTGCAAGTCATTTGGGCTGGATTAATCCCTATGAAACAAAGGGGAGCTGGGGAAATCCCCTAGTCTTTTTGGGAACTTCACTATTAAAGTAGAGTGAAATAAGGCCTCTAATTTTCAGACAAATGGTCACATCAAAGATAAACATTTTCAAAATTTTCCTCCTTTAAAAAAAATAAAGTAAAAAAACCAACCTCTTTTCCCCACTAGAAGACAAAAAAAAACACTTACTTTTTAAATAAAAAATCAAAAAGATTTCCTACCAAATAACTAAAGATAAAATATCATCATAAAACACTTATATTTTTTTTATTTCACTATTTAAGGCTTTATACTTCACTCCACCCTACATGGAATTAAGTCCAAAATAGTATGGCGCTAGTGTGGTAGTGCAATTTTGAACCCTTAACTTCTAAAAGAAAACCGTTGTTATAGGCCAACTAAGCTATCCCTTGTATTTTCTTATATCTATTTTGGTTAACTTATGTTTCCTTTGATAACTTTTGTTTGCTTTGTAATTTATCAATAATGAAAAATAATGTGAAAACGAATGTGAATGCATTGAGAGCTTCAAAGGGAAAAGTGAGTCATGCAGCTTTATTGTTTCGGTTGCCAGAGGAATTATAGGACCAAACGAAAAAGAATGCTAGGACCATCATATCAATTGCAATGCCTACTGTGAATTTCCTTTTTCTTTTTTTAAGAGAGGGTGTCCCAGTCCTTTGGGCCAGAATAATCCCGACGGCGTAGGAGGAGTTGGGTAAATCCCCCTGTGGCCCCAATGTGGTTGTGCAATTTAGAACTCTCAACCTCCGAGTGCAAACCGTAGTCGTAGGCCAACGGAGCTACCCCTCGGATTGATCTGTGAATTTATTAAAAACTTGTCATTGCAAGTAAGGGAGAGAATTTACAATTTTTAACATTTTAAAATGGAAGAAAGGGAGTTGCAGAACTGTTCTTGCTTATGGCATGTTTTAGAATCCGGATCTGCAGGCATTTTTCCACGGGTGACCGTGAGGAAGCCAATCAGGCTGCCGTGCCTGATTGGATTCCTCGCTGTAATCGCAGGGTAATGACTCAGACAATCCGGATTCCATTTTATAATGCAGTAGACAGTCATTGTTGGTGGCTGACTAGGATGTGCAGACAGTGTGGTTAGAGGGGTAGGTTTCTATGTGCCCAGGACCTGTAATTCTTTCTTGTAAGATGTATAAAATGAACGTATATACAGAAGCCATTAGTCACCAATCTATTGCGTAGGGGATGGGTCCCATGCAAGGACAATCTAATTGGCATATTCCATTGAAGGACTCAAAAGTTTCATAGTTACATGTGCACTTGAAAAGCCTTTAAAGTTGCCAGTGCAATAGAGTCCAGCGTCCCCCTTTAAAAAAGTGTGTGAAACCTTCGCTCCCGTTAAAAAAGTCATTGACGATTTTGCTTAACCCATTTTATCGTGACTCATAATATCACAAGATTTATCAGCTTTTGGGAAATACAAACAACCGCAAACATCAAGAAAAATATGATATTATTTTGAGGATTTTATCGAAAAATGAACTATATTTGACCATTACACGAAATAAAGAAAACTATTTTTTGCTGTACGAGATCGTTCATCCGGCCATTTTTCTTGTTTTTTTCAGTTTTTTTTAGAAGGGACGATAGCGTTGCCCAAAATAACCATAGGAGATGCTAGCGTCCCTCTTCGCCTAATATTTATTACCGCCTTAGGAGCCTTTTTTTGTAGGTTTGGTGGATGTAAGATTTGAAGAATTTGAGATGGGCAAGTCAACAACCAGCTGTCCATGAAGACCACTAGGTGGGCAGGCATCCATAATACCACGTAATGGCTGAGATGCAACATTCTCCATTGAATGACTATGAGTGTTTCTTGTTGATCTGGTTTGGTGTACATGTGACTATGAGAATCATTAACCTCACCTTGTTGTTCTAAAGAACCCAATTCTTGCATAATAGGGGACTGACTTTGTAGCTGCTGGTGCGTAGAGCTTTGCAAAGAATCAAGTTGAAAATTTTTAGAACTCAGGTGAAGAAGAGATGGGTCCCCTGTTTCATTGTGTGAACTTCAACTAAAGCCAAAGCATGGGTTATTTGCTCGTGTGAATCCACATCTTTTGGTATGTGGCAGTCTAGAATTTGTGAAGGCAGCTCATCTAGACAAGTGCGGCTTGTACCGAGAGAGGCAGTCTGTGAGGAACTTGACACAGTGACATACTGGTTTGTTGTCGGTTGAAATGGGCAGAGAAATAAGCTGCTCCCCCTTGGTTGTAGCTTCTGCAGGGTGTGAGTTTGTATCCAAGTTTGGAGTCTGCTAATTAAGAAATTCCTCAAAGGTAAATGGGAGGGAATGAGAGTGACTATGGTTTTATAGGATTTATGAAGAGCGACGCTAGCGTCGTTTCATCTTAAATTGAGCAACGCTAGCGTCGCTCGTCTCAAAGTTTAAAAAAAAAAATACACGAAATCACGCCTAACGGACCACGTTTGTGCATTTGCTATAAGCCTCTGCTTTTTTTATAAATTCTACAAAATAACCAATGATAATGTCGGATTTTAAGAGTGGAAAAACTCATGATATTGAATGTCCTGAGTCACAATATCATGGGATTTTGGGAGAAATAGTTAAGACAAAAATATGACTAGAGTCAAGTAACTATGCTGTCATTTTTGAGTTTTTTCTCATCATCTTTTGGAATCCAAGTTTACTAGGAATTTAAATGGTAAAAATCTTCAAAAATCTATAACATTACTACATTTTTTAAAATTTATTTGCGTTATTTTAAAATTTATTTGTGTGTTCTTAGAATTTATTTGAAAATTTTATTAATGGTCATGGCTAATTAAATAATAGTTGACCATTATTAATGGGATATCCCACCGATCATCTCGCATCAAACATGGGATATGATTTAAAGAAACGGTAAATTAAACATTTTAGATATTCAAATTTGGAAAAAAAATAACTTATCACACTATATGAAAAAAGATTATGAATCTAAAGCCACAAAGTCATGCGTTGAGGGACCTCCGACCAAACGCTTCAAAGAAAAATGAAGGGAATGGAGTTGTCTTTAATGCTAGGAAAAACAATTTGGGACAAGTACAAAATTCAAAATCAGGATTTTTATCCAATATTTGTACCTATTTTATTTTGGGCTATGTGATTTGAAGAAAACAAGCTTGGATCCATCTGAGTATAAGATTTGAGTATCAGATTTAATTTGGGGTCAAAGCGTAGTGCACATATATATATATGGGGAACATTTATGTGCATCTATCCCTCACCATAGGATGAGGGACACTTCCATAAATGGGCTTTTCAAGTACAAAAGTGAATTTTCAAGTACATAGGTGAGCTATACTTCCTTATCTTCATATGCAAAAAGAGAAAGTGCCCCTCACCCTATGATAAGGGATAGATGCACATGAATATTCTCCTATATATATATATATATATATATATATATATATTGGGGCTAGCTCTCCTAAGCTCAAGCTTAGGATAATGTAAGCTCAAATGTGCGGTGGGGCCTACCTGGGGACCCACATGGGGATGGGCATGGAGGGGATTTCAAGGACTCCTTGTGATCTTCTCCTCTAAAAAAAAATCAGCCATAATGGTGATTTCTATCATCTCCATATGAGCCCAAAAGTTTAACGGTCAATAGTCCATTCAAATCGATGCATAGTCGATCTAACAGTCCAATAAATTCGGATTTGACCGAAAGTTGGTGGACATTTGCAATTTAAAGGGGTCATATGTTTTGTCCATTTGGATGGTCCAAAGGTGGGCCCCACAAACGTTAGCTTACAAGATTTTATTAAAGAGCTTAGGAGAGCGTGTGGTCTCCATGTATGTATATAAACCAAATAATATTAACTCTCCTGAGCTGCAGTTGAGGAACCATCAGCTGGAGCGTGTGGTCTCCACGTGTCAAAGAAAATTTCACATTTCCATCTTTCGGCTTCAAACTCAACTCAATCCAAAACTTTTGCTTTGCGACTCTCAGTGAACGTCTCTCTCTTGCTGCAGCTCTCCCTCTCTCATCTCTGCCTCTCAACTCGTGTCATCTCTCCCTCTCTCATCTCTGCCTCTCTCATCATAATGACGTCGAGAGGCAGAGGCATTGTGAGGGAGATCTGTAGCGAGAGATGACACGAGTTGAGAGGCAGAGACAAGAGAGGGAGAGTTGTAGCAAGAGAGAGACGTTCACTGAGAGTTGCAGAGCAAAAGTTTTGGATTGGGCTGAGTTTGAAGCCGAAAGGGGGAAATGTGAAATTTTTGAGCGGGCCCTCGAGTTCACTTTCTTTGGTTTGCCACACGTGGAGACCACACGCTCCAGCTGATGGTTCCCTCAACTATAGCTCAGGAGAGCCTTCCCTACCTCTCTCTCTCTTTATATATATATATATATATATAAATAAATAAGGAAAGGCAGTTGAGGAGAGCTTCAGCTGGGTATATGCCGGTCCCTCATGTGGGTTTAAAACGAACGGAACGATCAGGTGAATGAAATTTTCAGGGACCGCTCCTTTTTATCATTTCCCTCTTCTTAAGTCTGTTCGAGCCTGTCTCTCTTTCCCCTTTCTCAACGAAGCCGTCTCTCCCTCCTCATCTCTCTCTCGCCTCTCTGAACTATCGACGGAAGCTCCCTCTCGCCTCTCTCTCTCTTCTCTGAATCAGCCCCCGGATGTCTCTCTCTCGCTCGTCTCTCCCTCTCTCGCGTCTCTCTCTCTCCCCTGAGTCAGACTCTCTCCTTTCTCCTTCTCTCGACTGCCTGCAACTTCTCATTTCGACCTTCAGAGATCTCCTCCCGCCCAGCCCCATCTCCGCCATTACACGTCCTGCACTCCCATCTCCGGCCAGATCCATAAAAGGAAGTCGATCCTTCAACAAAACCGAGGTAAGAAAACCCCCAAAATGATCTCATCTTCCACGTTCTCGTTTGTAATGCTTATTTTATTTTATTTTTACACCTGTTTTCCGAGCTGGTATGTTGCTTGGATTTGTTGAAATGGTTTGATCGAAAGGGCATTTTGCCCCCAATCTGTTTTGGTTTTTGGATGAAGGGAACCCAGCCATGAAGTCAAACACTCCACCCTTCCACGTGAGAACCCAGCCATGAAGTCATGCCCTTGGCCCCCTTTCTATCCTACAATAAACAGATATATATATAGAGAGAGAGAAGGGGATGCAGATGATAATGCTTGATCAATAAAATGGCCTATTCCTTTCCTTTTCTCTGTTCTCTCTCTTCTCTCTAACTTTTTGTTTCAGTTTCTCCCTCTGTGTGATTTTTTTTTTCTATTTCTCAGTTTCTCAGTGGTTCGACCGCTGCAACGATCACAGTCTCGTCTCCCTCTCTTCGGCGAGATCCAGAAAAGCTCCCTCGCGTGGGCACTCTTCTTCGCGCAGAAACTGCATGATATTGGATGAAATGGAGCAGTGTGTACCTCTATGTACATGATTTGTTGATGGCATATTTAGGCTACTCTGCTATCAACCAGCCCTAATGAATGAATTTGGAGCTTTGGCATCCTAAAAAGCCGCAGTAGATTGAGGATTTTATTTTCCTCTTAACTTTTGGTTTCATTTTGTGACATTGAATTCATTTCTTTTACTTTGTAGGGCTCCAAATGCGTTGAGGATGGACACACTGAAGCGTTGAATTTGCTCCAAAATAACGTGTGTAATGTTTGTTATTGTCTGCCCTGTGGATCTGTGTAATTTGAATCTCGAATGGGTCTGTGTAATTTCTGTCACCATTAGACATTATAGTGAAATGCTTGTATGCGCATGATGTACATGCAAGCAAAAAATCTATATCCAGTGATTTTATTGCAATATTGGTATGATCTTGTGCATGCAGTGCCTATGATTCGAGGACTCAGATAACTGTGCTGACTGGTGTTTGAGTGATTTATATGAGGAATGATGTAGTGAAAGCCAGCCTTGGCATAACTAGGTATGATCACTAAATGGAGCCCAATATGGACCACTTAATCAATGCAAGGTAGCATAGGAAGGTGCACGGTAGATTGTTATGGTCCAGCATCGGCTTGATTAGATGATGATATCATTCGAGACCATCTAAAATTAACAGATGGGACAATTTCTTCGAACTGTCAATTTTGCAAGTGCATCATTTGATCGTTTTATTAAGGGACAATGCTGGCTGAAGCTTGTTGAAGCATGATCAATTTGTGCAGCCTTACAATCAGGCTAGAAAGTTCGTCTTGTCCAGCCCACATGCTTAAGGTTTAAGGCCATTTAAAATGAGCAGATTGAACAATTTGTTCCATGGTGCCATCCTATGAAAGTCGTTTTGTCCACGGTGTAGATTGAACATGCCTAATATTCAGCCTGGATCCAACCCACATGCCTGAAAGTCATACCAGCCATTCATTTTAAGATATTACTGTCCACGTGTTCATAACTCTGACACTTCTCAAAAATAGCTGCGATTGAGAACATTTCACGAGCACAAAATATGAAACAAGTTGACAATTTTGGAGACTACATTTCACAAGTTTACAGTTAATAGAGATAATAAACATGTGCATCAAGCAAATGTGGTCGAAAAAATTAAAACCTAATAGAGATAACAATCATCGCATTGCAAACTTTGCTCCCCATACATACGTAACAAATACTAGAAACATCATTAATATGTAGCTATGATAATTTGGGTGGTGTTGTCGGAAACTTTGAGCTCCTATACTTTCTCTCAAAAGTTGGATTTCATGCTTAATCTCCCACTTCATCTCTTCAAGTGACATTCTCGTTGCATCCATTCTACTTTTTGATTTGCATGCATCCTATTTTTCAATCCGGTGTACATTCAAAGGCAGATTCATCCATCCAAATGAATAACCCACAATCTCTTTCACCCTGCATATGAATTCATAGCAAATGCAACATTAATATTGGACGACGAAAATGAAATTAAATTGAATCTTAAAAAAAAAAAATAACAACATTCTTTATGGGATATATTAAGTTTAATGTGAATCACTTACTTGAAGACGACGTGTAGAAGAAGGCGTATCTATTGATTTCTGTAAATTTGATCGAGCTAAGAAATCTGCAAAACTTGAGAAATTGACACGAAACATAAATTTGTGCACTCTATTTAAGCATCCTGTTGATGACATTGCAAAATATAAAATTGTGCACTCTATTTAAGCATCTTGTTGATGACAGTCCAATGACTGATGACACTGAGTTTGTCTTGTAGAACATTAACACAGCACAACACAACACCACCCCCCCACCCCCACAAATCATTGAAATTACACGTTTTCCATTTTTCCACTTGATTAGCTAACACAATTTTCTTTTCCTTTTTTTTTTTTTTTAAATGGAAGAGTAGGAAGAACGATTAAGAGATAGAGATTATATGGTGTAGATTGTAGTGTGACGCAGCTCCATATGGTTGGGAACAAAGACATGTGTAGAGGAAGGAATAAGAACCAAAGAGAAGAAATGGGTTTAAGGGAGGTTTAGGTCTACCTACTGATGATTAGAAGATTGAACACCTTAACAGCAATAGCAGCAGCTTAAGCTACAACAGTGACAACAACAAAAGGAAAGGAATAGGCCATGTTACTGTTCAAGCTTTATCATCTGCATCCCCTTCTCTCTCTCTCTATATATATATCTCTGTTTATTGTAGGAAAGAAAGGGGGGCAAGGGCATGACTTCATGGCTGGGTTCTCACTTGGAAGGGTGGAGTGTCTGACTTCATGGCTGGGTTCCCTTCATCCAAAAACCAAAACAGATTGGGGGCAAAATGCTCTTTCAATCAAACCATTTCAACAAATCCAAGCAACATACCAGCTCTAAAAACAGGTGTAAAAATAAAATAAAATAAAATAAGCATTACAAACGAGAACGTGGAAGATGAGATCATTTTGGGGGTTTTCTTACCTCGGTTTTGTTGAAAGATCGACTTCCTTTTATGGATCTAGCCGAAGATGGGAGTGCAGGACGTGTAATGGCGGAGATGGGGCTGGGCTGGAGGAGATCTCTGAAGGTCGAAACGAGAAGTTGCAGGCAGTCGAGAGAAGGAGAGAGGAGAGAGGAGAGAGTCTGACTCCGGGGAGAGAGAGAGACGCGAGAGGGGGAGAGACGAGCGAGAGAGAGAGAGACGTCCGGAGGCTGATTCAGAGGCGAGAGGGAGCTTTCGTCGATAGTTCAGAGAGACGAGGAGGGAGAGACGGCTACGTTGAGAAAGGGGAGAGAGAGACAGGGGATCGAATAGTCTTAAGAAGAGGGAAATGATAAAAAAGGAGCGGGCCCTGAAAATTTCAATCAACTGATCGTTCCGTTCGTTTTAAACCCACACGAGGGACTGGCATGTGCCCAGCTGAAGCTCTCCTCAACTGCAGTTGAGGAGAACCCTCCCCTATATATAAATTAGCTTAAATTCTCCATTTACATTTCAAATCAATACCTCAGCGCAGGATCATGATTTTAAGTGACTTTTCTATCAGTTTGGTTTTTTTTATTATTATTATTATTATTATTATTATTAAAATACCAAAAATGCCCAAAGGGCCCTTCTCTCCTCTCTCGTGAGTCGTGATCGTTCAAAAGGGGAAGATTTGACATTGTTTTCCGGTGCTGATATTCACAATCCGGCGAATCCTTCTCCTGTAATGCCATCATAAATAATCGCCTCCACTCCGATCTACAGAAAGAGGTCAACCTAATGCAAATTGGTGGCTACAAACCCCAATACCGTCCAAGTCTTCAACGTGCAGGAGGACGAATCCGCTCTCCATATGGTCCTGGAGCTCTGCTTCGACTCCAACTTCTACGATCTTGTCTCGAAGCACACCTTCTCCGAGACGGAAGCCGCTGCCACGATGTCCTGCCACCCATGGCATCACTCATCGCAACATCACGCCGCCGTGATATCCTCTATCATGTAGGAAATCTTACACTCCGATTCTGCCACCCATGGCGTCACTCATTGCAACATCAAATTGGATAATGGGCACTTCGGTTGACTATAGATCGGTGGATTGCTTCGTCAAGGGCACCAAATCAATAATAAAGGCTCACTCTTCTCTTCCATTCCCAATCTGAGCCTAGCTCCCGTCCTGTGGCCCACCTCAAGGGTGCATATTCGTTCTAAGCGATCTGCCTCACGAGGTCTATGATCCGAAGTGGACCTGAACATTAGGGCTGTACAACCGGAAATTCGGTCCGATTTTTCGACCGGAATCCGATCAGACCGTATTGCCGGTTGTAGTTAAAAGGGAGGACCAGACCGCTCTAAAAAAGTCTGGTCTGGAGCACTTAAGTGGTCCAGACCGGTTTTATTTGTTTTTTTTTTTTTTTTTTTTTCATATTCTTTTTTTTTTTTTAATTTTCACCTCACGTCTTAAGAAAAAAAAAATGTGAATTCATTTAAAGACTTGAACATTGCTGACTTACTTAATTCAAAGTTTAGACATTTTGAATATTTTTATTTTTTAAATTTAAAGTTTTGTATTAAAAAAAATTTAAAAAAAATATTTATTATTAATTCGGTCTGGTCCGGTGCAGACCGGTTCTTAAAATGTCTGGACCGGACCGGATATAACCGGTTTTTCAAATCCGGTCCGGTCCAGACCGGATTTGTATTGTTAAGACCACAAATCCAGTCCGGTTTAGCGGTCCGGTCCGATCTGCGGTCTGGTTTTGTTCAGCCCTACTGAACATGATCAATGGGCCGTGAGGGTACTCCAGAGATCTGCCAAGGAGGATGTGGAAGGTGTAGGAGGAATTAAAGGGTGAGGAAGCAAACGTGGGTGATGGAGGGATTTCTTTTTTTTTTTTTTTTTTTTTTTTTTTTTTTTTTTGGGGGGAGGGGGGGGAGGGTTTAAGGGTATTTTGGTCATTTAAAAAAAAGATGAGAAAAAAAGCTCGTCGGAAAATCCTGGACCCTACCGGATGTCCTTTATTTGAAATGCAATTGAGAAATTTAAGTCCTATTTTGAAATATAAAGTTTATTTTTGTTTTGATTTGAAATCTGGGCAAACCTTGAGCCCTATTTTGAAATTTTTCCTTAAAAAAATTGTTCAAATGTCACATTTCGCAATCAAATCCTGCATAACTCTTCACTGGTTCAATACAAAGTTTTTGAAAATATATGTTTGGCATTGCTTGGGTTTATTTAGAAAATTTATCCTATCCACTCTTAGTACACAGTGCACATCCCTAGTCGGCCCACCTAATGGTCCATTCGAGTGGATCAAAAATAAAAAAACCCATACCCCATAGTTCATACGCTCCTTGAGTTTTGATGCATCCAAATGGACTTGACTTGTGGAGCGCAGACGATAAGAATAGAATAATCGGATTGGGGCTGAGTTCTTTGTACATATGATATCCCCACCTAGATTATCAAATCCCCTGTGGTCGTTATCTTATGTGCATGGCGGGCATGAAGCATTCCATGCCGCTCCGCGTTATGAAGCCCACATGCTAGCCCACCTCGGGTGGGACCTCGAGGATTTGAAGATCAAGGTAGGCCCCTCCAATGTATAAAAACCAGCCCCATCCAATCATCCTAACCCTATATTCTATGGTAACAATTACAGTTCATTGAAATGTGTATACAGTCAATCCAACGGTCCAATCCATTCGGATCTATCTAAACATGAGGGTGTGCGTGCTATCGGGGTGGCGGTTTTATTGATCCACACAGGTGGACAGGGAGGTTTGGCCCCACTAGGTATGCATTATGCGCGTTGGAAATCTGTCGTTGGACCCTCCGGGCGTTTAGTAGCGCTCAAGCTAAAGAGAGGTTTTTCGTTTGCATGTGTATACACTTATTTTAATATGAAATTATTTTATTTGGGTGGGGTTTTTTTTTTTTTTTTTTTTTCTTTTTTTGTCGTGTTAGGTTCTAAGGGGAATTGTGTCCCGCAAAAGTGATGGTTGCCACATACCTTTTAATTCAAGGGGTTGTCACGTTATATAAGCTTACTTCTTTTCTTTTCTTTTCTTTTTTTTTCGCTTGATATTCTGAGTTTCTTTAATAATTATAGGTAATAAATTTGTTTCTTTTAGATTTATTTTTTATTAATATTTCAAAATAATCTTAAATTTGCCACGTTCTGTTCTTTTTTTAAGAAAACTTTAAACATAAAGAAAGCGGAGATGCAACCGCAGGCTTTATTGATGATTCTGTTTTGTAAGTTTTGTTGAGACTTGTCCTAGTTATTGGGCTCGCTCAATGACAAATAAGCAGAGCTAAAACATGATGAAGCACAGGGGTATCAGTGGGTCAAATGGGCCAAGAGCAGCTCATAGTGTATACAATATAAATAAGGCATTGGCCATCCACTAAGAGTGAAAAGGAAAGAAAGACAAAAGAAGAAGAAAAAAATCAAACAAGCACGAGTATATCAAAGTTAACATCATCCCATACTATAATTTTATTTAGGAAGTCACTCGTACATAGATATGGAGCACTGGAAGAGTCCTCCTTAATGAGACTGCAATTTAGGCGCCATCTGTATAAGAAGGTATTATTTCAGTCCTCACAGATATTGGGCTTGTTACCTTGTGAATCCCATCACTCCAGCTAAGTCTCCCAAAATAGTATCCTCCAATTGCCTTATGATTTGAAGACAATGTAACGGTGAAGGATAGCGTCTTAACAGTCGAATTGAAGGCTAGTTCTGGTGGCTTTACTCCAACTTTCACACCAAGTGGATGCTCAATTGAAGCAACGTATATGCTGTCCACCGGGCCTACGTTTGTAACGGTTCTAGTAACCGTCACAGAGCCTCTGAGGTTTGGAATGGTTATGGAGGGGAGGTTGAGATTGAGAATGGAAGGCTTTTTACTAGGACAAACAGTGGAACGCGAATAGCTTTTGCTGTAGCCCATGGAACAAAGGTAATGAACGTAGTCAGTCATGCCCATGTCATAGATCAGACCGGGGTCTGCTGCTCGATTTGGATTTACGATGCCGCTTCCAAAATGGAAAGGATTCGCGACCGTCTGGGGATCTTCAATAGTAAAGACTGTCTCTCCCGATGGATCAGTAGCTGATGCTGCAATTAGCAAATGCATATTACAACTGGAATAAACTCTAAATCGTTAACAATTGTAATTTAACTGCACCTATCATAGGGCCAAGTAACTCTCCTGATCCGTATTAATGTTTTTTTAAAACTAAAGTTATACTAGCCGCAACAGGTGAGAGTCCTATGCCCATCTGGCAAATCAGCAAGACCTCACTTTGCTCCCCATTAGAGAGAGAGAGAGCTACATAAGATGAGAAAGCTTTCTTTTCCTTTTTTGTTTCCTACTTATATAGAACTTAACTTTACCCCCATATTGAGAGGAAGCAAGAGGAATAAGCCTAATTTGACGATGTTGATTTCTGAACTAGCGATCATACCTGTGGTTGCCAATGCTGATCTGATTGCTGCAGGAGACCAATTCGGGTGAAGCACTTTGAGCAGTGCAACAATGCCAGAAACATGGGGGCATGCCATGGAGGTTCCCGAATCGAAGGCAAAGCTTTGAAATGATTTCTCTTTCGTTGGAACGTAAGCAGCCAAAACATTCACACCGGGAGCAGCTACGTCCGGCTATACAACATCCATTCAAAAAAACAACAATCATAATTGTTAAGCAATTAATTTGCTACACCTCTAATACCTAGAAATTTTTTGTATGTTAGTTAACGTCAATGGTTTGAACCTGCACAGGGCAAAAAATGAAAGAGGCCCATGTTGCATTTTGCGTGAGGGCGCAAGTCGTGCACATGCTCTATCTTGTCGATCGGATGTCCAAGTATGGTAAAGGCCCACAAGGGATGATAATGTGTCTTGTAACACATCACTAACGCAGCGCATTATGTTAGCCAAGAATAATTAGTAGTTAGGTACTGTCCCGCACAAGGGATGTATTAATGTGGTCAGATCCTCAAAGCTTTACAAATTTTGTTGTCTTGCTTGCTGTATCTTGACTTGTGGATACATATTGTTCTTCAGAATATGAGTAAGGATGAGAATAGTAGTAAAAATGATATATTGATATTACCTATAAACATATTTTGTTTCTGTCGAAAAAAAGAGACATGGTTAGAGTCTAATTTAAAAGAGAGAAAAAAAAATTGTGGTCTGCATTACCCCACTTTGATGAGATGAGGGTACCAAACTCATATAGTACTAATAAGCGACGGTATATATACAATATTTGTGTTTACTGTAGTCTACAAGATACAGCAAATTCAAATGGCTTGCATAATATACAATGTCTATATTATTTCTAGGCAAGAGGGAAAAAGAGCACATTTTTCATGTATAAATTCACAAGTGTAGTCATTTCCCCTTAATATCAACACTCTTAAACCCTGAATTCTTACCAAATTTTTCCACGGGAAATTATTGTGCAATACATTTATAGCATATAATTGAGGAAAATAATGAGTTTTTCTTAAGAAATACCACTTCACACATATGCCATGAGTAAAACCTGTAAAACCTTTACCAAATTGCCAAACAACTGTGGCAAAAGCACCTTAGTTTCACTAGAGAAATGAGGGTCAATCCTTAGGGCACATTTGTACACTGGTTTTCTAGATAAATTAAAATGAGGATTGAACAATCTTTTCTATGCTACACTAAAATTTATGTTGGTGCGGGCTGTTTTCTGTGAGAAAATGCACAAAAATGAGCTAAACTTCTGTGATTTCAAGGAGAATCATTACCTATGGGGGTTTTTTCGGAAAAAAAATTTTCTCCATGGTAGAGGAAAACGTCCACATAACTGGTGTTTTGCTGACAAACACAAACACAAACACAAACATTCCATGACAATATCCCTCCCCTATCATTACTCCAACCTAGCCAACAAAAGGAAAAGGAGTGGAAAAAAAGAAAACCAATGCCATTTATTAGGGGTGTTCGTGGGTCGTGCTGTACCAGGCTAAGACATATCCAAGCCCAGCCCGGCTTTAGAAACGCTGGCTAGGCCCGACACGGGCCATATAAGTTAGGCCGGAGCCCATCATTTAATCAATCGGGCTGGGCCGAACTAGGCCTTTTATCACTTTTGTGGGCATTTTAGCAATTGTTTGGAATTACATTTATTTCATATGCGGGCCGGGCTGGGCTTTCTATCACTTAATCCAAACCCGGCCCAATTATTAAACGTGCCTAATTACACATCCAAGCCCGTCCCAAAAGGCTGAGCCTGTATCAGGCTCGGCTAGCCGAGCCCATGAGAGATAGGGCCCGGAATGGACCTTTTTTTCATGTTATTAAAATTATGGCTATCGTGTAATAATACAAATAAGACCTAATTCAGCCTATTTGGATAGGCAAAAAATAGAGTAAAGTGAAGTTAAATGGGCTCTAACAGTCTAAAATTTAACTCTAACTTCTTTGGATCAGACTAGCCCGATAGATGAAGTAATATTGTCAGCCACATGTACTTCATTTCACCTCAACTCTAAATACTTTCATTTCCTTGAGTAAACGTGGATTCTACTCCAAACCTTAACTTCATAATAAGCATCCAAATGTGTTGGAGTGAAATACTCTACTTTAACTTCAACCCACTTCTCTTCCACTTTAATCATGTGAAATCAACCTCATTTTACTCCAGTCTTCATTTATTCAAACAAGCCCTTAGCGTATAAAGATATTATTGTGTTTATGTCTTGTACTTTGGGTTTACCAAATCTGTCCATTGGGTTAGCCAATGACCGGGCCTAAGGTCAGGGGTATTTTGGTCTTTCTACCGTCTCCAAGAAAGCGGAGATTATATATACATGTAATTTCCAACCCTGGACCTAAGGTTGTGAATTGAAAAGAGTGAGTTCTCTTTGGCTGAGGACATAGGCACTCTATCGAACCACGTAATCTCTTATGTGATTTTCTCTCTTCTTGTGTGTGGCTTCATAGTCTATCACAGGTACTCGAGCTTCCACACACACGCGCGCAACAAGTGGTGTTAGAGTCAGGGTTTTGTTGTGGTCACGATCGACAAAGGTCCATCAGGTTGGATCTGGAGAAGAGATTGTTTGGGTCTCTTGTGTTTCACCGCACATTTCACACGGAGAAAAGAGAGAGAGGATCGGATTGATCCTCGGTGGTCCACGGTTCTCTAATCAAGGAATCGTATAAGGGTTCTCGGTTTCATTGTTTCACTACGCCGGAGAAGAGACCGATAGCCATCTTCGCTTCCGTCCTCACCTTCAAGTCGCCGGACAGGAGGAAGATCACATGTGCAAGGGATTGCGCCATCGCCTGAGGAAAAACAAGTCCGAAGGAGGTTGGGTTCTGTACGGTCAGAAGACAAGTGGATTGGATTCTTGACCAGGCCTGACTCATTTGCTAAAGCTCAGAAGCAAAGCAAATGTGATGTCAACAGTTCGTACGGTCAAAGAAGATTTGATTGAATCGACAGCTGAAACTTTCTGCAATATCTTAACCATCCGGAGTCGGATCTCATATTCGTTTCTTCCAGTGTGCTCATGGTGACAAGATCTACACATGTGCAGTAAGAGATTATCTCAGAAAATTCATCTGGAGAAGCCCCCAATGAAGAAAGGTTTTTGGATTTTTTAATGGGTACAAAATTCGAAATTGAGAATTTCAACGGAAACAACGACTTCAGTCTATGGCGTTTGAAAATGCATGCTTTATTGGTTTAAAATAGGTTGCGGAAAGCTTTGAAGGGAAAGAATGACATGCCTCATACGGAGACAAAGATGAGTCGCTGGAAAAGGCGAGTGACAGAGTATTACGAGAGGTCACTCAGGAGAAGACTGATGTCGGCTTATGGAAAAAGTTAGAGAACATGTACATCGCGAAGTCTCTCACAAACCTCTTATAATTGAAGAAGCGGTTGTTCACCCTACAAATGCAGGATGGTACATCTGTTGCAAACCACCTTGATACATTTAATAAATCTGTCATGGACCTGGAAAATATTCAATGTTAAAATTGATGATGAGGACCAAGATATTTTGTTGTTGTGTTCGTTACCACCCTCATATGAACATTTTTGTTAATCCCATGATGTATGGTAGAGATACTCTGTCCAAGGAGGATGTAATGGCAGCCTTGAACTCCAAGGAGTTGAATAAAAAAGATGCGGGTAAAAATAATAATGATCATTTGGCTGAGTGTTTGGTAGTACAAGGAAGAACAAACGACTCCAGTATTAGGGGCAAACACATATCTAAATCTGGATTCAACAGGAAAAACATTAAATGTTATTATTGCCACAAGAAATGACACAACAGAAAAAATTATCCTGAATGGGAAAGAAATCGAAGATTCGTTATCTGATGATTCCGTCAGCATTGCATATGGAAGATCAGATTATGATTCCAATAGTGCACTTTCTATGATTGAAAATGGTATTCGTCGTCAAGTTGAATGGATTCTTGACTTAGGTTGTTCCACCACGCGTCCTAATAGGGACTGATTTTCCACTTATAAAGAAATCAATGATAGCAGTGTCTTAATGGGTAACAGTACTGTATGTAAGACGGTTGGAATTGGAACAAACAAAATCAAGATGTATGATGAAATCCTCAGAACGTTGGCAGAGGTTCAACATATTCCTGATCTGAAAAAGAATCTTATTCTTTGGGTGCCTTGGACTCCGACGATTATAAGTTCTCAGCTGAAGGTGGAGTAATGAAGGCTGTGAATGATGCTCTGGTTCTTATAACAGTCAATAAAGTTACAAATTTGTATGTTTTGTGTGAAAATACAGTTACAGATGGAGCTGCAGTGTCTTCCTCATATGACAATGAATCTGTCTTAACACTTTTATGGCACTTACGCATGGGTCAAATGATTGAGAAATGATTGACAATACTGAGCAATCAGAATTTACTATGTGACACAAAGATGGAGAAGTTGGATTTCTATGAGAAATGCATCTTCGGAAAACATCGCAGGGTCAAGTTTCAAGACAGGTATTCATCACATGAAATGTATTCTTGATTATGTTCATTCAGATGTGTGGGGTTCTTCTAAGGTTTATTCCAAGGCTGGGTCCAGGTTTATGTTGACTTTTATTGATGATTTGATAAGTCCTTAAAAATGCACATTTTCATGGCTATTTCTGGTAAGTTTAAGGACTGATCAAGCCAAGAAAACTTCATTTATTGTCATATCATGATTTTATGCATTTTTGATCCATTGTAGTACATTTTTGCATAATTTGCTAAAAAAAACCATCATTTTTTGATCAAATCATGAAACCTGCCATTTTTTTAATTTTATTTTTGCAAAGATTTTTTTTTATGTGAGGTTTTTCTCATGAAATTAATTAATCATCAGGTGCATTTGTTCATCATTTCATGAGAGATGGGCCCACAATCATGTAATTTTGAATTAAGGGTGAATTTGTCTTTTCACATGGAATTCATTTTTTTGGCTTACAGGAAATGAAAAAAAAATGGTCCCACACATGCACATGTGTAGGTCACACATCTGGGGCGTCCAAGAGGGGGTTCCACTTACTTTGCACAACATCCCAAGTTCATTTTTGAAGATAATTCAAGATAATCAAAGAAAATCCATGAAGGGCCAAATCAAGAAAGAAGATTTCGAAAGAGACAAAACTGGAAAAAATCTATACATATTGGGCATTCAATTTTCTCATGATTCCAACTTAGAGTTTGACACCTCATGTATCTCTCATAAATGTCAAGTCAAAGGAAGATTTTCTAAAGAAGGAAATATGACAAGTGCACGAAGATAGAATGGAAAAAGAAAGGAGAAGACTTACAAAGTGAAGAAGTTTCTTGTAACAAAGTAGGGACTAGGGAGAAAGAATAAGGCAGCACATACCCTATTTAAAGAAGCTTTGGACGTCCACTACCTTTTATGAAGGAAAAAAACCCCTCACTAGTGTAATTCCTCCACCATTCTACCCATCTCCTTTCTCAACCATAGCTCATCTTTCTTCAAGAAGGCTTGTCCCAACTTGAAGCTTCAACTAGAGAGGTTCCTTTCATCCTAGTATGTAGTATTTTTTTTTTTAATTTTATTTCTCCATTTTTTTTGTGAAAACATTGCATATTAGTAAAAGTGTGATTTTTTTAATTATTCTTTTTCTTATGTGATTAATGCTTGAATTGTGTTTCCTTGTTGTTCTTCGATTGACAACCCAAGATCCTAAGGACATGAAATAAGTAATTATGAACCCGATTTGAGAATAAAAAAAAAGAGCACACTTATCACACATTTATTTTTATTACAAATCCCACACATTTACATTTATTGAAAAATCCACACATTTAATTTCTTGTCAATGCCACACCTTTAATATTTTGCAATCCACACATTTAATTTTTTTTTTTTCACTACACATTTAAATTCAAGCACTTGTTGCTTTCTTTTCTTCTTATGCTTCCTATATGTTTATGTGAATTTATATGCATAGTTTATGGTTGGACCTAATTAGCATTGCATACATATTCATATTGTTGGATTTTGGATATGTTTAAGTTGCTGGAATCGGAGTTTTAAATTGAATAAGCAAGAAAAATCAGATATTTGAGTCAATAATCTCGGCCAAATAATTTTTTGAAATTCAGATCCAGTATAAAGTACACTATTCAGCACATTGTTGCACGAATTTCAGGATAAATTTTGTGTGAAAAGTTTGTGATTAGAAACATAATCAAAACACATTATTTTTCGATGAAACTTGGGAAAATTAAAGTTTGATCAGTGTAGTTTTCAAACCCCAGAATTTCAAACAAAAATAATATTGGAAAGATGGTGAACTAGTGGCTCAAACATGGCTGGTCGGACTCACTTGTGTGCAGAATTTCTGCACAGTTTTTTTTTTTAGTCATGTTCAAACACTCATATCTCATTCGTTTTAAATTGTTTTCCACTTACAGTTTTTTTTATTTGTTTCATGCATCATTGTAGTTCAAAACCTCACCATTAAACTCAGTTTTAGGTTGTATTAGAATAGAAAAAATCGTGTATAAAAACAGCCTCGCGTACTCGTTTTCTAGACTTAGAATTTTCTAACATCTCATGGCATACATTGCATTACTAACTTTCTAACTTTAGGATTATTTTCTAATTTTGTGCTTTAGATTATTTAGATAATTTCCTGAAATAAAAGATGTTTCTAATTTTTGTTAATTGAAGATTTTAACTTAGGAAGTTTCTTAAGATTTGGAAATTCTAACATAAGGTAAGATTGACTTAATGCTTTCTAAATTTTTTATTATTTCAAAAAACTTTATTTATTTGGAAAGTCCTTAACTTTAGGGAGTTGATTAACTCAATTCACTAACTTAAGGAAATATATTAACCCTAATTGACTAACCTAGTTTCTAATTTAGGAAACTAATTTAGTAAGGTTTTCATGCTAATTTTAGAAAGTAGGTTGTTTTCTTTTTGAGTGATTTGATTTGTTACTAATCTTTGTTGAGCATGTTTTGATTGAATAGATTTCTAACTTAGGTTTGTTTTGTTTTTAATTTAGCTTTTTAGCTTTATTTTTTGGTAAGTTTTATTTTTGGATTGTTTCTAATTTGATGTTCTAATTTGTGTGTTCTTTTGTAGCAACTTGTGATTCATTTTAGATTAGGTTTTTAGATTTAGGAATTTTTTATTTTTGGAAATGTATTTAATTTTAATTTAAAATGGGAATGATGAATGTACTCTTTTAGATTCTAGGCTAAAATTAGATTTTATTTAGGGCATGTGATAAAGTTGGAAAGCCTTATTTCTAAAGCTCCATATGGATTGACCTGGTCTTACCAGTTATTACTGCAATCGAAGCTTTACACTTAGAGCCGCGATCATGATTGTTCAAGGAAAGTTTGGGTTTATACTTTCTAGACGAAGGATCAGGCCTTTATTACATTAAAGCAAAAGAAGGCAATGGTTGAAAAACAGACTTACATGAAGGTGGAGTAGTTAAGGACAAATAATGACAAGGACTACAGATCGACAGAGTTTGAGAATTATTGCAAGGATCATGGCATAGTTCGACATTACACAACTACAAGAACTCCATGGAAGAATGGAGTTGCAAAGAAGATGAACATAACGATCATAGAAATAGCTCGTTGTTTGTTGTTTACTACAGGATTGTCCAAGGAATTTTGGGCTGAGGCAGTACACGTTGCAGACTACTTGATAAATAGGTCTCCACATACAAGGATCAGTTGCAAAATACTTGAAGAAATGTGGTCAGGTAATCAAGCTGATTATTCTAACTTAAGCATCTTCAGTTGTTCAGCTTATGCTCGCGTAAAAACCGATAAGTTAGAACCAATGGTTGTGAAATGCATCTTGGTGGGATATACTGCTGAGGTGAAAGGATACAAGTTGTGGTATACTGATCAGGATTCACCCAGATTTATCATCATCAAGGATGTTGTATTTCATGAGAATGCTTTACTTCATGAAAGAAAGCAGGTGGAGAAGACAAATATAGGTAGCAGTAGTGACACCGTTTAGGTAGAGTCAGACATCCTAGTACGGAAGGAGAGCGCATCCGGTTCCTCCCGGTATACAGGGGATAGTCAGACTGTGCAGCAGATGCAGCGGACAGAGCAACGGATGCCGCAGATAGACCACAGAGAGAAAAGAAATCGCAGGTTAGATACGGTTTCAAGGATATGACAACGTATACGTCCACATCAGACAGTGGCTGTGATAATATGGTTGCATATGCATTGACAATTGAGTCTCTTAAATTAATGGAAGCACTGGAAAGTAGTCAACAGGCAGTAACTATGAATGAAGATCAGATGACGTCTCTTGATGAGAGAAAATCAGGCCATCAGATGCAAGCGGTTATATGAGAAAAAGGAAGGAACTTCCAGTGCAGGTGGAGTACAGTTACAAGTTCCTAATCATGTATGCAGTTCAAAGAAATCATTGTACGGGTCGAAGCAACCTTCTGGACAAATTGTACAAGCAATTTAGTGCATTCATGAAGAAATGGATTAAAGACAAGTTCATGTCTTTCTTGGGCTTGACCCATGTCACTCGCGATTAAAAGGTGAAGACTGCGCCCAGTGATAGTGGGCGCAGGAACGTACCTTTTAGCAGGGTACAAAAAGACTGAAGGCATTGTCAGTTATTCTTTTAGTGGCTCGAGTTTTACGGAATTCAAGCCAAGGTCGAGATTATTTGGTTTATGTCTTGTATTCTGGGTTTACCAGATTGGTCCATTGAGTTAGCCAAAGACCAAGCTTAGGGTCAGGGGCATTTTGAGGGCTAAGAAAGCGGAGTTTATCTATATATATATATATATATATGTAATCTGTAACCCTAGACCTAAAGTGGTGAATAGAAAAGAGTGAGTTCTCTTTGGCCGTGGACATAAGCACTTCGCCGAACCACGTAAATCTCTCTTGTGATTTTCTCTCTTGTTGTGTGTGGCTTCATAGTCGATCACAGGTACTCGCGCTTCCACATGTACTCGCGCTTCCACATGCACACGCACAATAGATAAAAATGTTGTTTCCTTTTACCTAAAAAAGAAAGAAAAAAGAAGAAAAAAAAGTCTGTGTTTCCATTTGACACTTACTCATGCCTCCCTTTTCTATTTCCAGTAAGGGGCTTAGCTATGATGAGTCTAATCCCCTAGCATAAATCTTGACCTATGTATGGGCACTAATGCATGGAACTACTTTGGCTATTATTCTCCATTTGATTTAATCACGAAAATTGTTTTGAGTATGATAGAGTTATTTTCCATTTGATCTAATCACAAAAAATATTTTGACGATGATAAAGCTAAAACCCTACCAAGTTGAAAGCTTAGACTTAGGATTTCAGGATCATAATTAAATTTGGCTTACTCTTCCTCCATGCCCATATCTATTCTAGTACCCAAACCGTCTTCATTGTCATGAACCCAGTTTGGCTCAGTAAGAAAAGACGACACCTAGTAGGCTAGTAGCGAAGCAATTATGTCTCTTAAAAATAAAACAAAGGAAAAAGAAAGTAAGATAACAACAGATAGACTAGAAGTTTGTATCTTTAAGCAAATAATGTATTCATCCTGGATCATAAATTGATTGAAATCCATTGCACATTGACAACGAGTGTATAAGAAATGGATGAGTTTGATTTATATGAATGTATTATAATTTATATCTGATGGTTACTTTCAGAAGTATGTATGTATGTGAACATCACCTTAAGGATCCCAGGAGATAACATGCTAGGCCCTCGGGATGAGAAATCAGCAATCTTAGTTGACACGGGCTTCCCTACAAGGGTTTTGGTAGGGTTCAACTTCACCATAGGTTTCCTGTACACCAGATTTAGTCAGCTTCATAAGGGCAAAGAAAGAATACCCTTTTCCTTTTCCCTATTGTTCTTTATTTATTTTGATTTATTTTTTGACACCGCGGCTAAGGAGGCCTGGACCCAAGAAAACACCCCATAAATAGGGAGATGTTGCCCGTACACATGTGGAGATTAGAGCACCCACACACATGGGGAGAGGAAGCACCCGCATATGGGGAGAGGTCATCTACACACATGAGGAGAGAACACCTATATAGATGGAGAGAGAGCATATTCAAGGAACAATCCCTAAAAAAAGCTACCCAGGTAAAAAATCCCACTTTCTTTCTTAATTGTTATCGTTTATTTTACTTACCTGGAAGACTGAGTGTAGGATAATATTTGGGCTCCAAGTTCGTAATCAACTGTAATACATTGCCATTCGTAGCAGGAAATGAGTTGGGAACGGTAGATAGCAATGATGGCACCAACAGCTCCTGACGACACGATATTTCCCAGGCCCTGGTTTACATTTGCGATCTGAAGATCAGATGTACTTGCAAAACATAGCACGACCTTTCCTTTCATTCTTGAATCAGGAACGATATCTTCGCAGTTGCTGCAAACACAGGCCATCTTTGCAACTTAGGTGGTATCAAGATTTTTTCATTTTTATTTTAAGTACTTTTTCATATTTACACAGAGAGAGAGATCAACCGAAATAAATAAATAAAGTTAACACTAAATTACAACGTTCTACCAAAAGAAATGAATAAATAAATTCAATGAGAAACTTTTATCATAGGTGCCCCCTTCCATGGATTTGAAAAAAAGTTAGGAGAGTATATTTTCCTTGTGCGTACTATACAGCAGATTCTCCATGGACAAAGGAGGTTTTCTAGCCCGATTGGAGCCTAGAGTCTTGATTGGTCAAGCAAGAGAGTGGGTTCAGGCTCAATTAGTATTACATATTTAGTCATGGGCGGGCATTAAAGCAGACATAGTAAAACCAAAATCCAGAAAAAAGCCCTGTAACTCAAGCCAGACGGGACCTAATTACCACCCATACCAAACCATACTCAAATTTAGGTTCTTTTTTTTTTTTTTTTTTTCTTTCATCCAAAAACAAATTGCATTCAACAAGAACACAGAAAAAAGACCCATGACATGAAAAATAAATGAAAGAAAGCTATAGCTGAAACCACTCAACATTGACTTGAAAATAAATGAAACAACCTCACTCAAGCTACTCAAATTTTAGTTTATCTTCTATCTGAAGTCTATAAAAAAGGAGAGGAAAATAATAATCTCTCACCAGGTGGAAGCATCACTAAAATCCGAAGGACATCCCAAGTCAATGAACCCGGTCTCCTTGTTGCCAGTAAATACGGATTGACCCTACAAGAAAATGAAGACACTGTTTAGAGGCCCAGAATGTTTTAATTATATTAGAAGATTTTCGGTACATTCCCCTTGCCCTCATCACACGAATGAGCAACAAATCAACCTTTAGATCCCTTCCTCTTTTTTTTTCAGATTGGGGTTTTGTGGGGGGGGGGGGGGGGGGGGGTTTTCCGTTAGAGATTAATATCCAAGGATAAAATAGGATTAGGTTTGTATTGATTATGAGAGATTTCATTGATAGTGACATTTTGCTCCTAAAATGTCAAAATAATTAAAGTTATATAGAGGACGTGTACGCTGGCTAGAGCTGACTCATACAGCTGTTTTGTGCCCTGTGTTAGCTCTCTTTGTATCTTTACAACTTTTGTTTTTGTTTTGCATGAACGTTGGATATAGCTTTAAAAAGTGATGGCTACTAATTGGTTTAGAAAAGAATCAGTTACCATAATAGTCCTATTGTTTCCAAGCATGATAGGAGAGGGGAAAGATCGATCCATGGTGCTAGCGGCAACTGTAATGATCCAAGGTACAATATGTACTACCGTATTTAGACGCGGGCCGTCATTTCCGGCTGAACAAATAACAGTAATCCCTTTCGCCACAGCATGAAGTAACATAATGTCCAGTGGATCTATAGTAGTTCGGTCTCCACTAATTGAGAGAGACAACACATCGACACCATCATGTATAGCTTCATCCACGGCTTTGAGTTGGTCAACAGTGGGACAAGCACCAGCGTTTCCAGGAAGATTCCAACAGGCCTTGTACACGGCTAATCGGGCTCGCGGTGCACCCCCTCTGACAGTCCCTAGCGCCAGCCCTTTGAAGCTAACATCATGCACCAAGGAACCAACAGCCGTGGAGGCAGTGTGGGTGCCATGTCCGACTGCATCTCTAGGGGAGAAGTACTCGATGGCTGCTGTTGTATTTATTTCGTCCTCTGCCCCTTTCGCAAACCAACGGGCTCCGATGAGTTTCCTGTTGCAATGAGTTGATTTGAACTGATCCCCAACCACGCATTCACCTTTCCATCTGGAAGGGATTGGTCCTAATCCTTGGTCATGGAAGCTTTTAGATTCTGGCACGATTCCTGCTCATTTGCAAGCTAAATTTAGAGTTTGGCAAGTTCATCATCACATACACACACGTGTATATTATAGTCCATGAACTAATTATATAAAGTTGTTAATAATTGACACGAGCTGATGAAAAGAATAAACTCCCACTCACCTGTTCATGCGCACAGAGAGACATAAATGAATCCCAAAACACCGGTACCAAACTTACCACTAAATAGGAGCACATTTTTGAAAAATTAAAAAAAAAAAAAAAAGAGTAGTACTTCATTGCAGGTCTCTAGTTTTAGCCTGATACATTGCCTTTCCTCATACATAGGCAAAGTATTTTCCACATAGTAACTTTTCTGAGTTTCCCCTAGTTCATCAATTATATTCAACAATGAATTCTGGATCCATTTGAAAAAAAAAAAATCGCCTTTCAGCAAAAATAAAAAATAAAAACTGCGTGTTCTCCAAATGGGTCAACTCAATTTGAGCTCTAAGGTCCATGTTGAACTCAGATCCCAAATCGCGAAGTCATAGTGACAAAAATTGTTAAATATTGGTTTCTGAGGTCATTTTGCTCAACTGAGAAACTGGGTTTGGTGGCCATTTTGTGAGAGAGAATCTAGAGAGGTAAAGAGAAGAGGGAGATAGAGATAGAACTAATTTTCTAGATATGCAGAATGGGAGAGGGAATGCGACATTCCCATAATGATGCTAAAGAACGTATGCTTGATTTTATTTTTTTTTATTCCATTTTGTGGGCTTGCTAACTTTTTTTTTTTGGGTATTTTCATTTAATCAAAAATTTTTAATTCTTTTCACATGAATTTATATGAAAAGTTAATTATTTTGGAAATAGCCATATGATGTGTGTTTTTTTATATACATATATAATTTGTGAATAGTATGATTTTGATTTATGTGTTGATGTTGGGTTTATGTCATATATTCCGGTTTACCAAAGTGGTTTATTGGGTTGGCCAATGACCGGGTTCGGGGTCAAGGGTAATTTGGTCATTGTACCAGAACTTTCTTACGGCTAAAAAAAACAGAAATTATATGTATATATATATATATATGCAATCAGTAATATCTCAAACTCTGAATAGAGTCAAGATATGAGTAATTGCCATCTTGCCGTGGACGTAGGCAGTGTTGTCGAACCAAGCAAAATCATCGTCTTACACTTGTGTTGCATGATTATTCGATTGTAGGTTTAGTGCTTCTGCACGGACGTGCTTAATAGTTATCTAAAATATGCATTATGCTTCAAAAATTCATTAGTATTTGGGTACGCAACAAGGTTAATAAACGAGAGAGAGAGAGAGAGAGAGAGACCTGAATCGATGACTCCAACGATAATTCCATCACCCATGTTGCTGTTGGCATAGGGATTTTTAGTTGCATGAGAAAAGGAGAGGCCAAGATAATCCCAACTCCGGGTGGTGTGTACCTTGTGAACCCTTTTAGGTATGACATCTACCACGCCAGGCATTTCTGCAAAATTAAAATGTTTCAACAACAAATCCCTAAAATCGACTTCTAGTCAATCATCTGATTACCTTGTTGTTTCCACATCGAAACAATGACCTATGATCTAAATAACACATTGCTTCTTTTTTTTTCTGTTTCTAGCAAAGGAAAAATTTACTAAGCAAGAAGCTATAAACACACTATGGACGATTATCGATCACAATTGCTTATATATCAAACTTCAACTCTATTGCTTATAAAACTTCAATTAATTTTATCTATTCTGCCAAAGCAAGTTAGAGAAGGGGTCGACTGGTACTTTGGTGTACCAAATTCTTTTAACACAGTTTATTTCTACTTTTTGCCATATGTAGTTAAGTTCTAGGTAATAGGAGTTATTGAGTTACCATCACCATCATCATATCATCATAAAAGCATAGTCTCAACTATACTGGTCAAATATACAAATTTTGTTTCCCTATTCTAGTCTATCACTGGTCAACTTCTAAGATAGATTGCACCTTTTCAGCTCTATCCTCACTATTTTCGCCCATGTCCTATTTGGCATATCTTTTCCTCTTTTGGGGCTATCAACATACATAGTGAAGACTTTCCTTAGGCACCATTGTTGGGTGCACGCTACAGAGAAATGTTTAATCCATCTCTATCATGTCTTTTTTTATTTATCATCTATTGATGTTACTCACAAATGCCTTCGAATACGCATATTTTTGTTCTCTTTTGCTTAATTAATAGTATGAAGTACATACTCGAAGACACCAATCTCATCAATGATTTTGCATATGAAAGTTTTTGGAGGCTACCCAAATGGATACCAGTTCTAATTTAAACAATCAATGCAGCAAAAATAATCAATCAGACAGTATAGAAGTAGTTATCTACTAATCACACACCCCAAGAAGGCAGACACAATATTTAACGCAAAAACTCTATCCAGGGAGAAAAACCACAAACCAGAAATCAAGAGTTCAGGAACAGATACAAGATACACTCACAGGTTCCTTTACCTCAGTCTGTACCTCGACCTAAGGACTGTAATTATTCTTGCACAGAATCCATTGCCATAACATCCACCGTGCACTGTTTTCCTTACTTGATTTCCCCGCACATTGTCAGTCAAGATGAACTATCTTCTACATGAAAGGTAGAAGCAACAATAACCTTCTAGAACAACCATTCAGAACAATCTCTCAATGGTTATAGAGAGTAATCTATCTCTATGATATCTTTGACTCAGATTAATAAGAGCGGTAGTTTTTAGGGTTGAGAGCAATACCCTGTTTATAGTCCCAAATTCGTACCTTCTACTTATAAGGCAACTATGACTCAAAGTGAGAAACAGAGTACTAAAAGAAAACAATTCATATTCAGTTCAGGAGACTTTCTCGTATAGTTCGCGCATGTCTGTTTGATCGGACAGTAGCTCCAATCGATCGGACTACCCAAATAACTGGGGCGCATCTACTGTCTAATCGATCGGACAGAGACTCCGATCGATCGAGCCTGGGAGTTTTGCCCAGTCTACTCTTTTTTATTCTATTATTCGCTTTAGCTCTTCCGGCGAATACAACCACAGTCTATTCTAAAATAAATTAGAAAATACAACTCAATGGACTCAGAATTCTGTCCAACCTATGAATTAGCCAACATAAAAATACTAACATAGGTTTTAGATTTCTAAAATAGATTTAGGTGTCTTAATTAAAGGTCTCTTTCTCTTGACATGTGTCACCCAAGCTCAAGTTCAAACTCTGGTTTGAGTACCCCTTTCAGCAATTTAGTTCCAAGTCCGTTCACAATTTGGACAAAACTCCAAAGGTAGAAAAATCATCTTCATTGAAATTATTTTCCAAGGCCCCTGAGGTAATTCCGGGCTCGCCTAAACCTCTTTACTCCATTATGTTTTTCAAATGGCCTCTTCAACTTTTTGAATTGTTGAGAGCAGTTTTAACTGGACAACCCTAACCACAACAGAAAAGAAAATTATGGCTCTCTGTCCACTCAACCACGCATAAGCCACTAAATGCCTTTTTTCTTTACTTAAAAAGTTAGTAAAGATTTATGTTTGTACTCAAAAGATCACTTGGCTAATGAGGTGCATTTTAATTAAAGGTGCGTGAATTCTAATTATAGATGATCTTAACTATGTTCATATTGGCACATCAAGAACAGTGGTAAATTAAGGTCCCAGGTTTTTTTAACAGAAGAGAAAAAGGAGATCTTAACCATGGAAGGTGGATAGATTCTACTATACAAGGACTTTTTGACACAAACCTGCCATTATCTTCGCCTGAGAATCAGTCAACCTCGTAGCAAATCCAGAGAAACCATGTTTGTAATGGTATATGATCGAATCAGCTGCCGTTTCTTTGCTGCATGCATTTCCCAAAGCCAAAGATAAAAATTGTAGTGCGTCTTGAATTTCAACGAATCCAAATTCCAGTGAGTACTTTACAATTTACCTGGTTCCCAACACGGTAGCAAGCACGTTATGGTGTGAGTCTACCACGAGGGACGGATCGCTGTGCTTCCTTTCACCCATATAGACAATATACATCTGAGAATTTAGTAGGCACGTCTCAGTGTCAAGTTTAGAATTGAATTTTTCAAAGTTTGAAAAGAGATTAGAACCCAGAACTAGAGAGTGTACTCACCTTGTTTGCAGCATTTTCAGATGCAGTAGACAAGTGTCGTTGGTAGCTGATGAGTAGGAAGAGCAAAATGCATTGAGCAGAGAGAGTGATTGGAGTGTACTTCTTCATTTGTTTATGGAAGTGATAGAGATTTGAGAACAGCGGAGGACAAGGCCTTATTCAATCCATCTTCTTCTATGGTTGATATTTATAGAAGAAATACAGAAAAAAAAGTAGCAAGACCGTCATTGTTCCTGATTCGTAAGAAGAGAGAGGCGAAAGGAGATGGACATTTTTTTTTTCCTATTGCCATGGGAACATTTTACTTTTTTTCTGGCTAGTGGATGATGCATCGAGCCCTTGACAGGGAAAAGTCAGGCACGCGTCTCTATCCTTTTGGTTGCTAGAGGAATTATAGGACCAACCACTAATGGAGTCCGGATCCCCTTTTTGGACAAGACAGGGGAATGCTGTTCTGGCAAATAATAATAATTTTGATGTGGATTCGGAAGTTATTAAACATTTGTCATTCCAAGTTAGACAAAGAATCTACAATTTTAACATTTTTAAATTGGAGAAGGAGAGTTCCAGAGCCGTACTTACCTTTTGCTTACGGCATTTTCTGATGCAGGGGACAGTCGTCGTTGGTAGCTGAGTAGTATGTAGTGATTGGAGGACTGGGTTTTCTACCTCTGTATTAGATAGTGCATCAGAATTTAGGTAAGGGAGGATTCATTAGGACTTTGTTGGATCTCATCTTTTTACTCCTCGTGGGTTTGCGGTCCAAAAGGCACTTCCTTGGACTTGATATCCACAAAAGATATGGCTCATTAGTTATACGAGTGGGTGTGGGGTATCTTGGAAAGCAAATTACCCGAGTAAGGGAGTCAAGCTACTTATGTTTTACGTGTGCTACTTATGTTTTATGTAAAAATTTAGAGATTTGTATGATCTATAATCCATCTTAAATTTGGATTCCACAAGATCATGATAAAAGACCTCAAAATGATAGCAGAGTCGCTTGACTCTGGTAAAAAAATTTATTGACGATTTTTGCCTGAGACCCATGTTATCGTGAGTCATGATATAACGAGATTAATCAGCGTCCACAATTTTTTGCCGGAGACCCATGTTGCCTGTGACCCTTTCTTCAAATATCACAGATATCTCGATTTTTACCTGAGACCCATATTACCACAAGCTCTTACGGCAGTGTTCTATAGAACCCAACAACAGTGAGCAGCATCCACTCTCACCTTTGCAAAAGAATCTGACCAGGATGGTTGAGGTCATAGACGACATCAGTACATGAGGGCCGCATGGTCACAGTAATATGTGAAAAAAAATTGGACTCATTTTGCATTTCAGTCGTATACGTGATGTCACTTGGCCGTCAGGTCTTGTGGATGGTATTGGCAAGTGCTTGCTTGTCTGTTATCTAGATGATAAGATCCGTGCTTAATTTAATTTTCCGACTAGGGCTTTTCTTGTAAAATTCCCTGCGTCTCTTTTTTTTTTTTTTTTTTTTTTGTGGTTGATTGCTTGATTTTGGTTAATTAATTCTAAATTAATTAATTGAAATTGTAATCTAAAAGAGAAAATTGATCTAGAACCTTAGCCTGTATTAAGATTTAAATGCGTCCTCCACACTTTTCATTGTCAATTACTTAGAACTTAAATTTCTTAAATTAAAAAAGATAGGACAACTCATAAGTAGAGGGTGTATTCACCTTTCTTGCAGCATTTTCAGTTGTTGGTAGCTAAGTAAGTGGCTTTACTGGGCATATAATTGTGTTGCACGTGTCTTGCATAGGTGAGAATCTGGTTGTTAGCCCTATCTATTCTCCTTCATGTGTAACAAGCTTTTGAATTAATGAAAAAAGTTTTTAGTGTTTCACTCGAAGAAAAAAAAAAGCTAGTTTCCTTCTCCTCAACATTCTCAAAAATTGCATTAAGCAGTAAACTCTACAACCCTATCTTCCTTTATGCCTGCTATGTATAGAGGAATTAAAGGAAAAAAGTAGGAAGACTATCATTGTACGTTCTCCATGAACCAGGAACTTATCTTTTATAGGAATCATAATTCTGACCCTGGACTCTTTATAGGCCATTTGCTTTGGATAATCTTTGTTTGCGATACAGTTCTAGAATGGAAATAATTGAAGAGCGAAGATGTGTTAGGTTTATGTCTTGTATTTCGGTTTGACCGTATTGGTTCATTGGGTTAACCAATGACCTAGTTCAAGGTCAGAGCTATTTTAGTCGTTGTACCTGGCTTTCTTCGGGGCCAAGAAAGTAGAGATTATACATATATTTATATATATATGTATATATATATATATATTCATGGAATGGGTAACCCTAGACTCTAAGTGAGAGATGTGAGAGCTCTTCTCCAAATGGGAGTAGCAGATGTGAGAGCAAGATTGAGAATTATGGGAAGCGAGTTAGCTAAGTATTAGAGGGTTTGGAATCGTTGTAACGAATTGTTAAATTCATGCACAGTGAAATCCCCATAGCCCCGTGGACGTTAACAAGTTTGCCGAACCATATAAATCACTTGGATTGCTTGTGGTTCATTGATATATCGTGCATGTTTTTCCCTAATTAAATTCGCCAACAAAATGGAGGCATGTTGCCCTTGAAAGGGAAATGAGAGCCATGCGGTTGACTAGCTTCACTTGCTTAGAGGGAAAAGGAAGCAAGACTATTATTGCTCCTTATCTGGTTAGAAAGCACGAAGGGAAAGGGAATGATAATTATAACTATTACTCACTTGGGACAACTGATTAGAGTGTGTCCCACATTAATACTTGTTCGTTATGTTTATCATCAAGACATGTTGATTCAGTAAAGTACGAAGGTTGAGAACTCTCATATTTGAAGAAAATGTTTCTTTTCTCTTTGAAGGCAGGTGAGGTTTGGCTCAAATTATAATTTATTAAAAGTAAGTATCTTTGTGTGACCGAATCTCAGTTAATTTAATGATTATTCAACCATTAACGGATCAACAAGGCTTGGTTAAACAATGACTGCAATTATATTCATCTTGTATCTAGGACTTTACTATATGGTTTTAGAACTTGTGCATCGATCAGCTGTTATGCCAATTTTATAATTATATTTTGGTTTGCATATTCGACATTTCTTATGTAGAAGAAAACAATTTTAAAAAAAAAAATTTAGAAATTGAAAGATTGCAATATATTCTTCATTGTTTAGTGTATTGAAAATGTAAATAAAGTTTCCAATTAGAATATAAAGACAAGAAGAATAATGGACCACAAGCGCGCAGGTCATCATTCATTTTGTTGTGAGATCGACTTTCAATAGTATGTGAAAACCAATAGCAAGATATAGTGAATGGTGAGCCCTCTATCAGTATTGGTGGGGACAGAAAACCAAATTTGATTGCTTTTCCTTGTCAATACGCAGGTGTTGTGGATGGATTGGTACCACAACCAGAAAAAGGGCCCTGCCAGGGAATGAAGTTTTAATAATTTGTAAAATGACAAAACATTGGCTCCGATTTTTTAGGACGGATAGATGATGGACTGATTGTTTTTTGGACTATGACAACGAAAAATTGCAAGCTTTCACACACCATATGTTCCACGAGGGTGTTGCACTCCATTGACCCCTGGAATTTAAAAAAGCTATTTTAAGTGCATATGCCACTATGAAACCCTGAGGCCTTTTTAAGTGCATATGCTGGCCCCTAGAATGTGCGTACGTGGGACCTAACCACTAAACAATGCTGGGAATGGTGCTGTCCGTTTGTCATTTTAGGTCCCTTGGTCATGATGGTTTGGTTTGTTTTTGTCCTCTAGGTTTTTATGTTCTTATTAATTTGTTGAATGGCATCTTTCTCCTCCCGTTGAATAATCTTGACCACTCAAAATATAAGCCCTTTTTATAGGATATGCTCAATTTTTATTTTAATATGGGTTAGCCCATCTGTAATATTGCGTTTATATAAAAGCCAAATGTAGATAAAGAAATAAAAACGATCATGTCTTTTATACGTTATTTGCTATATCTTCAATCTTATGGTGGGGTCACACATATTGGAGAAAAATTAAGGCATACCTATAAAAGATGAAGGTGTTCGTTTTCAACTATTCAAATTTTTAATTGATGAGCTCTAATTGGAGTATCAGTTCTCTCTTTTGTAGGAAGTCTAAGCAATTGAGACTAGTTTAATAATGAAGGCAACTCAAAATGACTCTTCTTGTCCTCAAAGGATTGGTATGACTGACACATTTGACACAAAGTCTTAATACATTTTCTAAATGAGCTAGACCTTTGCTTGAGATTCATGTTGGCTAATTCATACGTTGGACAAAACCCTAGATTTATTGAGTTTTATTTTCTAATTTATTTTAGAATGGACTACGGTTGTGTCACCAAAAGAGCTGAATCGAAGAAAAGAGAAGACCGGGCGAATCCACCGAGGACCGACCGATCAGATGGCTGAAGCGTCCTAGTTATTTTGGGTGGTCCGATCAATTGAATGGACTGTGCAATCAATCGAATGGCGCAGGAATTTTGGGAATGAGTCCAGATCTGCTGCGAATTTGTTTTCTTTTGAGAATTTATTTTCCACTTTGAGTCCTACTTGTGCTCTAACATCAAAGCATGAGTTTGGGGCTATAAATAGGGTGTTGCTCTCGACCCTAAAGTGAGATGTGCATATTCAAGATTAGACACATCAATTAGTTCTCTCATTAATCTGAGGTGAAAATACCCTAAAAGAGATTCTTTGATTCTCTAAAGTCATTGAGAGATTATTCTGAAAGGTTGCTCTAGAAGGTTGTTGTTGCTGCTTCTACTCTCTTACAGAAGATAGTTCATCTTCGCTAACAAGGTACGAGGAGATCAAATAAGGAGAACGGTGCACGATGGAAGTCGTATCAGTGGAAGTTGTGTAAGAACAACTACAGTCCTTAAGTTGAGGTACAGACTGAGGGAAAATGAGCTGTGAGTATATCTTGTAACTGTTCGTAAGTTCTTGATTTCTGATTTGTGGTTTTTCTTCTTGGATAGGGTTTCTACGTTAAATATTATTTCTACCTTCTTGGGGTGTGTGATTGGTAGATTGCTAGTTCTATCATGTTTATTTTGTTTTGTCCACTCCATATTGATTGATAAAATTAGAACTAGTATCCATTCTGGTTACCTTCAAAACTTGCAAGGCTTCAGCAAGCTTTGTCCCACCCATCCATGAACACAGGAGTCTACATTGAAAATCCCCGATGCCATACGGTTCCATTTGAAATTAATGTGAAATTAATGTTTTTTAAGAACTCATTCCAACTTGCTCCGACTTGGTGGAAAGAAAGTAAGGCTTGTCCATGTTAGTGGGCTCACGTAGTGACTTACCTGCAGAGCTAAACTTTTGTGCTTTAAAATTATGAAGCATAGGGGTATCACTGGGCGAAATGTAGAGCAGCTCATAGTGTAAACAGAGCCAGGCATGAGTATATTAAAGTTAACATCATTCAATATTGAAATATGAGGCTAGCTCTCCTAAGCTCAAGCTTAGGATAAAGTAAGCTCAAGTGTGTGGTGGGGCCCACTTAGGGACCCTCATGGGAATGGGGATGAAGGGAATTTCAAGGACTCCCTAGAATCCTCCTCTCTGCAAAAAATTAGTCCCAACCGTGATTTCTATCATCTCCATATGGGCTCAAAATTTTAATGGTCAATAGTTCATTCGGATAGATACATAGTCAATCCAATGGTCCAATAAATTCGGATCTAACCAAAAATTGGTGGACATGTGCAATTTAGGAGGATCATGTGTTTGGTCCATTTGGATGGACCAAAGGTGAGCCCCACAAGCATGAGTTTACGAAATTTTATCCTAAGCTTGAGCTTAGAAGAACCTTGCTCTTGAAATATTATTCCATAACAGATATATATGTAGATATATAGAACTGGAAAAGTCCTTAATGACATTGCAATTTAGAAGCGATATGTGTAGGAAGGTATTATTTCTGTTATCACAGATTTTGGACTTGTTACCATGCAAATTCCATCGCTCCAGATGAGTCTCCCAAAATAGTATCCTCCGATCACCTTATGACTTGACAGTCACATTGAAGGCTAGCTTTTGCGGCTTCACTACAACTTTTACACCAAGTGGATGCTCAATTGAAGCGACTTATGTGCCATCCACTTGACCGACATTAGTTATGACTATTCTGGTAACACTCACAGAGCCTCTAAAGTTTGGAATGGTTATGGAGGGGAGGTTGAGATTGAGCAAAGAAGGCTTTTTACTGGGACACATAGTTGAATGCGAATAAATGTTGAAGCCAGTGAAACAAAGGTAATGATGATAGGCAGTCTTGCCCATATCATATATCAGACCGGGGTCCATTGCTCGATCTGGATTCATGATGCCGCCTTCGTAATGGAAGGGATTGGCAACCTCTTGAAGGTCTTCAACTGTAAAGATTGGCTCTCCAAATGGGTTGCGACAGAGCCTGGAACTAATTCAACCTCTTCTGTAATGGGTTGCGACAGAGCAGCTTGGACTGTTTCGGCCTCTGCTGTATTGGTAGTGATCTGCAACAAAGCGGTTTGAACCAGAGATTTGAGCAGAGCTGGCTTGACTGTATAGGGACACTTAGTGGAGAGGTGACCTGCAGAAAGACAAGCAGAACAAGGAATATTTTCGTACAAAACTTCTACCTCCACTGTGGCATCACCCTCCAAGTCTACTAAGAGAGACCTAGGGCAAGCCTTGGCCATATCCAGATAGACCAGCACTCGAGCAAAGGATAACATCCGCTGTAGAGCTATAGTTTCATCCAAGCGAAGAGGCTTATCGATCAAGCTGGCTATGGAGAGAAGAATGTCACTGCTCCAGCAGTGGTAGGGAATGCCTTTAAGACAATCCAGACCGGGGTTACCGCTGGCCAAGAGTTTTCGTCTTGTCCAGGGGACCAATGGAGAAGGAGGAGTTTCTTCTTTTCCATTTGGAGGGGACTTTGATAGGTCAGAGCATCTCTTTCTTCCATGGAGTTGAATCTAGAAAGGAAGTTCCCTTTCTCAGTTAGGGAGATGAGGCATGGCCTCGAGAGTTTCCATGAAGAGTGTACCCATCGCTCCAGACCTTCCAAGGAGGGGCGCCTTCCCACAAACTTCCCAATCGCTAAGAAACTAAAGGATTCCTTGATGTTTGTGACCATCTACTGAGGAATCCTTACTGTTAGCTTTCCCTCCTTCCAGGCGGGGGGAGATAAAGCTAATGGGGGAGAAATGACCATTGGAGAGAAACAACTGGCATAAGTTTTGGGGTTTTTTTTTTGGGGGGGGGGGGGGGGTGGGGAGGTGTTTAAAGTAGACTATAAGAAGAGGCTGGGAGAGACTGACTATGTGGACGTTGAAGAAGGTCGTCCAGGTGATTTTTAAGGAGCTGAAGCTGAGCAGGGTTCCAAGCAGTAGTGGAAGGGTTTGATGGCAGATTAGGAGTAGGCAAAAAGGGGGCTTTTGCGCCAAATGAAGTTTTGGGTGGACCATTTGGATTGTTCTCCTGGAAGGTGGGGAGAGGTTCTGCTGGAAGAGAAGCAGGGTTTAGTTCTGAATCCACTGGAGTGACAGTAACCAGAGGAGGTGTTGGTGGCGGATTAAGGGTTTTTCAGTGGTCGGGAAGCATTTCTGAAACCCTAAAGCTGTAAAAAAAAAAAAAAAAGTGTGCTCTTAAAAAGCTCAAAATGACAAAAAGGTGTTAATCGTCAACCCCAAGTGCAAGGCTTCAATATAATAATAACTCGTTGAAGTCGAGGTCGGTCCACAGGGAGTAATTAATCGCGCAAAACCTGTCCTATTGAAAAACTAGTTCTAGCCTAAAAAAAACTATTCAAATCAAATGTCCTACTTTAATTACAAATTAATTACAAGTCTGGAAAATTACACCATAAGATTTGTCGGTCCAACCAATTGCAATAATTATTAAGATGCATAAAAATAAAAAATAAAATAGAATAAAATCAATGAATAAAAAAATGGATTTTAATTCTTAAATATTGCAATAGTTACTTTGCTTGATGCCTTCAAGAAAAATTAAGAATACCGCACCAAGTGCGCACTGTCACTACGCACAAAAATTCGATGTTGACCCATTGGTGAAGACCAAGACCACATAAACTTGATTCATTAATGAAAGACCCATTACAAGAAAATAACCATTATAAAATTATTGGAATCAAAATAAAGTTCATCCAACCTTACCCTAGACACATGAAACACTAAACAGATGAAAGGGACTTGCAGTCTCGAACGGCAATCCAATCGGCTCTCGTTTCGCCATCTGAAATCCAAGCAAGGAAAGATGATGAAAGGCTGGTCCAATGGTTAAGCGACGATAGCAACGGTGGTGGCGCGACGGTGAAGTAGAAATTCAAGTGGTGGTAACTTAAAGAAGGCCTTGGAAGAAGTAGTGATGAAAGTAGGAAGAGATGGAAAAAAATTAATGAAAAAGGAAGAGGTGTGTTGTTGGTCTTTTAAGAGGCATGGGGGGACATGGGATGCACGTTCAGCCCCCTTTTGGGGTCTTTTATATTTTTTTCATAAGGTTTGTTGCAATGGATTTGGATTTGGAAGAGTTTGAAGTGTGGCGTCCAAGTTGGGATAGGATTTGGAGGGCTGAGATTGAATAATCTTGGGATCTTCTTGTTGATTGGCTTGCCACAAAAAGTCCTTCTCAATTTAAACTTCCCTTTGTAACTTGCTTCTCTTGAACAGGGTCCCACTTACTTGGCTATGAAACCATTCAAACCTGAAATTTCAGATTTGAAACAAATCTTGGATGCATGTGGTCCCCACCCATCTTGGACGTGTGATTGCTTGCATAGCCTAGTGTTGGATGTATAAAACTTGGGATGGAGAGGCTTGAACGTGTGATGCTTCTTTGGATAATCTTGGGTTGCAAGCCTCAAATCTTGAAGCCTATCTTTTTTGAGCTAAATTTAACAACTTAGTGCTAAAATCTTGGACTCTTTGAATTTGATCTTCCATTTTTTAAGAACTCTTCATGGCTGGAAAAATCTCCGTAAATGGGTCCCAACTTGTTTGCAACAAAGCTTTAAAATTCAAATTTTGCTAGGATGGTGGGACCAATCGGGTGTGTGATACATGGATTGGGGATGCTTGGACGTCTTCCACCTTATCATGCAATATCTCTTCTTTTTATTCTTGCTTCTTTGCTTTATCTTCCTTTCCTCTTTTGAATTATTTGCTCCCTTAGCTATTAGGACTCCTTGATCCTCTTGCCTTCTTTTTTACCTTTTGAATTTCCAAGAATCTTTGCTCAAACATGTAAGGATGATTTCTGAAATTCTGTAATAATGTGGGCTCCACCTTGGCTAAAATAATTCCAAATCTGAAACTCAGATTTGTATTTGCAATTGGAACATATGATGGGCCCCACTTGTGTGTGCAATGCTTGAATTCCCATGTCTTGGATGTCCTCCACCTTGGTTGGATTTTTTTTTTTTTTTTTTTTTTTTTTTTTTTTTTTTTTTTGCATTTTTTTCTTCTTTGTTTGGCTTGCTTTGAATCTAAGCCATCCATCATGACATGTAAGCAATATTTGTTGGAGAGTAGATAGGACACCTCATCACATGGGCCACAAATCTAAAACTTATCTTCAAGAGATTAAATTTGAATTTTTGCATATAAGAGCGGACCTAACCATGGCCGCCCCTACCTTGGAATTCATGCCAAAAGTAGATGGGTCCCATGGTACATTTGCTTCATCAATTCTCTTCCGCGGGCTCCAATTTCTGAAATTCCCCTAAAAAAAATAAATAATATAATCAATGATCAAAGAATTATCTATTTATGTAGGAAAAGAATATTGCAAAATGCAGGCCCCGATTCACACTAAATAGATGCATAAAATGTCACCATTTTATCAAGTTTTCCCTAATTAAATCAATGGTGCAAAGACAATTCATCATTTCATGTGTGAATAAAAAATTATGAGAAATTTGTGACTTTCAATGCCAAGAAATAGAGAAATTCATGATTTTATGTGAAAATGTGATTTTTCAATTAATTTTGACTTGAATTCAAACTATGATACCTACAAACATAGAATCATGATTTTTTACTAAAATAGTGCATGATTTGATGATTAAGTCCTTAATTAATTCTAAAATGATGATGAGATTATGCATTTTTAAGGACTTATCAGGTGCTTTTACTCCCACCTCCTTTAACTTTCATCTCTCTTGATTTGACAAGAAATTTTATTTCATAATTACTTCACCCTACAAACAACTAGTCCTTCGGTAATTTACTTGTAAAGTTAATTAAAGTGAAGCTTCGAATTAAGAGACATGAAAAGAAGAGGGGTCAAATAAAAAGTAACAAATTTCAAATGTCACCTTCTCGACTTCGTGGCATTTTGTGGCATGAGAAGGTACCTTTTTTACTTTTTTGATAAAAAGTGAGGTCTTTTTTGTCATTTAACGGGATGAAAGAATGGTCTTTTTGACTTTTTTGTTAAAAAAAGGGAATGTGATTTTTGAAATTTGATAGTTTTTATATGAACCCTCTTCTTTTTTGTGTCTTAATCTAAACATTCACTTCAATTCATTTTACAAGTTAATTACCCAAATAAGCCAAAATTATCTCGGCTTTAGGATGGAGTTGATTTATCAAATAAACTACAGAATATCGATTAGCCATAAAAGTCATCTTAGCAATAAGAGTCACAATGAAATAGACACTGAGAGAAAAAATAAAGAGGATTTTACCAAAAAAAATAGATTAGTTGACCAGTGACCCCAAAAGATTATTTTAACCGACTTTGTACCATATCGGTCTTTTTGCTCGAAAAGATTTTTTTTTTTTTTAGCACTTTCTACTAGCGTCCCTAGTGATCTTAGTTTTATAACGTTAAAGGTCCCTAGGGACCCTGCGGTGTACGCTTATAAATAAACGGAACTCATCCTCGTTCCCTATTCTTGGTGAAAAAATGATGACACTCGACTTGCTTCCCCTCCATAGGTCATTCCCACCTCTTGAAGACCTATAAGCACTTCTACTCAGCCTAAGAGAAGCAACAACCTTAGGCTTCTTCTCATGAACCAAAGCCCCAAACCAATCGAAAAACAGGGAGTTGGAGAAAATCGAAGAAGACCCATTTGAGCTAAAGGTCCAAAGGCATCTGGAATCAAGGGAAAAGCAACCAAACCTGGATAGAAGATCAAAAGAATTAGTGGGTTCTTTAGGTACTGCCGAAGTTTGCATTGTGTTTGGAGAAATCAATCCATGGGGGTCGTTTTCAATGAAAAAAAAAGATAGGTTATTCTACGGGGAATATGAGGAAGGAGGATGGAAGAAAAAACCAAGGCATAAATAAAATTGAAGTACAAAGATGGATAAATGGAAATCAAAGACACCCAGATGAAGATAAGAGGAAGAAGTGTGAGTTTAAATAGAAGAAAATCGAGAGAGGCTGTTTGGGAGGTATGAATAGCACAGAGAGAGAGGGAGAGAGAGGAAATCCGGAGAGTACAATGGCAACCACATAAAAGGATATTGCTAAGAGGGAGCTTCCCCTCCATAGGTCATTCCCACCTCTTGAAGACCATTAAAGCCACATGCAAGTCGAGTGTCATGGTTTTTTCACCAAGAACAAGGAACGACGATGAGTCTCGTTCATTTATTAGCATACCAGTGTCCCTAGGGACCCTTAACGTATAAAACTAAGGTTGAAAGTGCAGGCTAAGGCTAATGAACAAGTCGTAGGGGGGGGGGGGGGGGTGGGGGTGAGTAGGACCATGAAACTTCTTTGCCAACTTTTATCAAATTAAACAAGTTTTCAAAGTGAACAAGTGAGAAGAAGGTAAGGTGCGTGCATACGGTAGTGTTCAATGTTAGAGAGAGAGCATATGAAGTTAAATCGAGACATTGAAACAATCAAGATAGGGAGATGTACACAGATTTATAGTGGTTCGAACCATAAGTCCTACATCCACTCACAAGGGTCACAAAGTCCTTTAGTTCCACTATGAAGAATCAAACTACACAAGTGCTGATTCTACCTCAATTTTGTTACCGATGTTCAATCACACAGATCTACTCCACCTCACAAAATTTTAGAGTGATTTAGTCGCATAGATCTGAACCACTACCACATTATACACATAATGTAGAAGTTTGAAGAAGGGTGATGAAGATTGAAAGTGTTCGAAGGAGCACTGACCGTAGTCAAAGCTTTCACCTCTTAACGATATCTTGGTGTTGAGAAGAATGCTTCCAACGTGTTGCACAACCAAGGTTCAGAGGTTTGGTCTTCTAGGATTACTATGGTAAAGATTTTGTAGAACAAGGGATCCTAGAAGAAGCTCTTCCTCACAACACACTCATCTTGGAGCTAATGAAGCTCTTGGATTTTCCTAGATCTAACACGAGCATTTGGAAGAAGGTTTGAGAGCTTAAGTTTGATGGGGAGAAAGTAGCAAAGGAAGCTCTTCAAAAATGGACTTAATGTAGGGTAAAACGAGCTCCAACTATTTATAGACAAAGTCCTAACAGGTAGTTTTGGCGGCTAGCCTCTTAACACCTCGGCAAGCCCCTTTTCAATTTACATGAGACAACGGTCATAATTTCTAATTCAGTCAGCTCACGGTTAGCCGTCGGTGGCCTTAGCGGCTAGCCGTGAGGTGACCGCTAAGGTGACCGAGTTACATTATAGAAACAATGAGCTCTCTGGAAAGGTCACCGTGGGTTTCAGCCGCTAGGGCTCTCGGCAGTTAGCCGTGAGGTGACCGCTGAGGTGACCGAGAGAAGTTTTTGGAAGTTCCAAAAACAAGGAGCTCTCGGGAAAGCTAACCGTGGGTTTCGGTTGCCTTGCGGTTAGCCGTGAGCTGACCGCTAGGTGACCGAACTCCACATCAGATGAAACATTTGCTATCTGGAAAACTAACTGAGGGTTTTCGATTACCTGGCAGTTAGCCGCTTTTTGCAAAGGGGCTAGCCGCTAGGTGACCGAAAGGTCACCAAACCTCCTTTCTGCAGGACTGTTTTTGCTGAAAGTAAGAGTTTGAAAGCAGTATAAAAATAAAACTTTTTCCAAGGGTTCTAAGGTCTGGTTTGGGTTTAAAATATCCGATGAGATTGGTAAACACATGCGGAGTCTTTCTTTGACGAATCTGGTCCTTCCAAAAGCTTGATAAACCCCTTGAAATTGATCTTCCTTGAGGCACTTTGAGAAGCAAGATCTTCTTGGACATATTGGCACGGAATTGACAACACAAACACAGTGCTCACGGGAATGTGGCACTAACAAATGTCGCTATGGACGCTAGTAGAAAGTGCTAAAAAAATAAAAAAAAATAAAAAACCCTTTTTTTTAAGCAAAATGACTGATCTGGTGCAAGGTCAGTTAAAATAATCTTTTGGGGCCACTGGTCACCTAATCTTTTTTTTTTTTGGTAAAATCCTCAAAAATAAATTTTAATAACATTGAGGATTTTGTTTTCGAAGAATAAATTTGTGTTGATAGAAAAAATTATTTTTTCTTCATTGTTTAAGACATACTGTATTATTGTGAGGTTATTGATAACCTATGATATCATGGGTTTTTCCATGAATTTGGGGGAAAAAAAAGTTTAGGTTCTGCTAAGTCCCACTTCTTCATTAAGAAATATAGAATTTATTTTTCAGAAATAAATATCTCATGAGAGAATAATAAATTTGTACAAGTGGGAAGCCATGATATCATGGGAAATGATAAAGTCAAACCAGAATCAAGCGGCTTTGATGATATTTTCTGGTCTTTTATCATTACCTTGTGGAATCCATGTTTAAGTAATAGGTAAAAATCTCTATTAAAGAAAAGTAGCAAGACTATTTATGTTCTCACGATAAAAACTGTGATCTTGTTTCTTTTCTAATTAGAGAACACAACGCAAAAGGGAAATACCACTTCTCACCATTCGGGTATGGAGCCTTTCTCACCTGGCTGCCAGGGTTCGAATCCGGGGTATGCTAACTCTTCCCGCATGTGGTGGATGTTCCTACCTGAATGGGAAGTCTTCCCATATGTATGTAGGCTGTCAATTAGGTCCCAGCCCGCTTGGCTGGGTTTTAAAAAATAATAATAAGAAAAGGGAAATGTAAGTTTTGTCTCCTAAGCCATTAACTGAGAGTGCAAGAGACTTTTTCATGTTAGTTTGACTTGTTGACTTTAAACATATGCCCAAGCTCTCTTTCCATCAAGAAAGAGAGAGAAAGTAGATAAAGTCGAATCAATTGTTCAGAATTTGCTTAATCCAACTAGGTCAAAAGCTGTTTTATTCACTGATTTTGGTACCATTAATGGATTTACAGGGCTTGGTCATACAATGTCTGTAATTCCCTGCATCTTGTATCGTGATTTCAGTGTGGTATTACAACATGGGCATGAGCTGATATATCAATTTTAAAATTATATTTTTCATATGCTTCGGCATTTCTTAGTTAGAAGAAAATAAATTTTAAAAATATTTAAAAATTGAGAAATAGCAATCATCATTGTTGTGTACTAAGATGTAAAATGAATAAAGACAACAGGAATGATGCAACACCCTTTACAAAAACAAAGAAAAGGAATAATGCAACACATCTTGCAGTGGAAATTTCTATTGCAGGCCTCTACAGCAGACTTTATGTGTGAAATTGAAACGGAGAGTCATTTCACGCATGAAATTTGATGCTGAGGTCCCAGATGAAATACAAATTAATTCCAGTACTCATTTTGCATTCTAGCTGTAAAGTGCTATCAGGCGGCCATTGTGGATTCTTGGATTGTATCGGTACCACAGGTACAAATAAAGGGCACTACAAGGAAATGATAATCAAAACTCAAAGCCATTGATGACATCCTGTTGGACGGATAGATGATGGACTGATGGTATTTTGGACCACGACCATGACCATGAGAACGCTTGTTTCACAAGGGCACTGCACTCCATTGCCCCTGCAAATTTAAAGAGGCTTTTTTTAAGTGCATATGCCACAATGAAACCATGAGCATTTCTTACTGCATCAGCAAGCCACTACATTGTGCTTGCGTGGGACCTAACCACTAAGCAATGGTGGGAGGGGTGGTGTCCACTATTTCTGATTGTGTTTTGTTAGGTCCCTTGGTTTTGATGGATTGGTTTGTTACTATGTTTTGTGCTGTTGTTTTTTTATGTTGTAAGTTTGTTGAATGAAATCATTCTTTTAAAGGGCAAAAAGAGAATGGCTTCTGACCCTTTTTTTTTTTTTTTTGTCTTCCCAGAAAGGTTACATGTATCGGCGCAATCCAAATATGCACTGGCAGCAGTAGTATAGCAATACTTCCTCGTTTATTCCCTTTCTTTACTAATACAAGTGAACATGAGCTCACTCCCTTGACAAAGCCTTCTATGGGTGACACTCATGCTACCTGAACATGTTAGAATCTGTTATCACCCCACCTATTGAATAATCTAAACCGCTCACAATACAAGTCATCTGTGTTAGCCTCGCTGTGCCATATATAGATGTTATATAAAAAAATCATCCCTTATATACAGTCTGCTATATCCTCAATCTTATGGTGGGGCCACACATATTGGAGCAAAGTTAGGTCATACTTATAAAAGAGAAGGCGTTAATCACCAAGTGTGCATTTTTTTTTAATAGGTGGGCCCTCACTTGTCTCATTTGTAGGAATTAATGTGAGTGATTGAGACTAGTTTAAATACGAAGGCGACTCTTCTTCTCCCTTCCACCAACAAAGCTCCACTGTATCTCCATGAAGTGTGATTTTTCTACGCACGAATAAATGAGGGGAATAGTGTTTTTGAAAATGGTAGGAAATACAATTTGTGACAATTCAAAATCAAATTCTGTATCCAACATTTGTATGATTTGAAGAAAACAAGCTTGGATCCATGTGAGTATTGGATTCGAGTATCAGATATAAACACAAATCACGAAAAGTGAGAAGAAAGAATATTTTTAATTGGTAAGGATGAAAATTGATCCCAAAAACTTGAAAGACTTATATTTTAAAATATATATATATATATATATATATTTATGATTTGCAACATCAATTTAAATAGAACTGTCAAAAAAGAGGGGCTATTATTAGTGGTAGGGATGAATGATGATCTCAAATAAAAGATGTTTAAAGTGACCCTAGTGGCCAAAACAACTGAAAATATGAAATGCTCATGGGATCCAAATTTTTTTTAATAAGTACTCAAAATGCAAATCAAATTAAAGTGAAACTTAAAAGAGAAAAAAATAAAACAAAACAATCAAATCCTATGGAACTCTTCGTCGGTTTAATACAAAGTTGTGGAAAACATATGTTTGGAATTACGCGTGTGTATAGGAAAATTATCCTGTGCACGCTTTGTGCATAGTGCATATCCCGAGTGGGCCCACCTGATGGTCCATCTGAATGGAGCAAAAATAAAAACCCCACCCTTAGATCACACGCTCGTTGAGTTTTGATGCATCCATATGGACTTGACTCGTGGACAACAGACGATGGGTTGCAGATAATCGGATGAGGCTAATTTCTTTGTACATATGAAGTCCCCACCCAAATTCTCAAATCTATTCATGGTCGTTATCTTATGCGCACCTTATGCGCACAGCGGGCATGAAGCATTCCATGCGCTCCGTGTTATGAGGCCCACATGCTAGCCCACCTTGGGTGGGACCTTTGAAGATCTGAATGGGCCCACATGCTAGCCCCTCCAATGTATAAAAAACAAAAAGAAACACCACCGGATATGCCCAACGGTGTAGAAATCAAAGACTTGTATCACTAAAATATGTTGTAGGCTTGTATCACTAAAAGCATGCATGCTTGTCACTCAATTGGAGGATATGCAACTATAGGAGACCTCAAAGATCAATTCATTACCTTCTAAAGGCCTGCTAAGATGAAAAGAAAGGTGAAGAAAAACGAAGGTTGTAATGAACTATCAAAAGTGGCAATCAATTGGTAGCTCATTGGTAAGGTACTTCCCTTCCACATAAACAACCAAGGATCAATCCCTCTTGCAACACTGATATTGAGGGTCTTGGATGAGTGTGTATGGATGTGTATTCACAAGTTCAACTCATGATCGGTCATATGGTGACCCAACTCTGATTAGAGTGAAATTGGTTTAGAGTTAATGCAATGGGGGACAGTGATTTTTAGCAGTGCATGCCAATTACCAGATGGAACATAATATGTCCAAGTGCGTGCCAAATGCACTCCCAATGTTTCAGACTTTCAGTAAGAGAGCCAGCCAAAGGTTGCAATAAAGAAGAAGATGCGGCCATCTCAAGGTAAAAGAAGGTAAGGATACAGTGAGAGCTTGAGCGCATCTCATTGATAATAATAGAATACATTACATGTATTACACAGTTTAGGATTTGATTTAAAATCACACAAGAGTGGTTCTATTGCCTATAAACTGTAATCTTATATTACACATCTTTGAAGAGTCAAAATACACGTATATGTATAACAAGGCTGGCAACATGCATGAGCCAAAGTAACCATGTATTGCCCAAACTCCATTGCGTGTAATATTGCAAGTAGATGCATCCGAATGCAAACCATTGCTATTAGAAACCAAATTAATCTTCCCAAACAATAAGGTATGTAATAAAAGATCATAAGCGCATCCCAAAACAGAACATGTTCATATGGAGCAAAATTTTAAACATGCTTCTTTAAAGTGTCTATACAAATCAGACAAGTAAAAGAAATCCAAATGAGGAATCAAAGATCCTAAATTGAAGTCTAGTTGATATCAGATTTCACCAAAAAACTCCTATTACCATCCTCAGGTCTATCTATGCTCATTGCCTCACTGTAGCCTTTTCTCTGAAACTTCTGGTCCATGGACCCGAATCCATGAAGAGAAGTAACCAAAAAGGTCGAACACCTCACTCAAGTAAGAGGCATTTCCTGTGGCATTCATGTGGCATAGATGCACATTCTCAGCTGCTGCCACTTTGGCCTTGAGAGCATTATTCTCTCTCTTCAGCTGTAGCCACAGTAGCCGGGATATGAATCAGTACAGATATAGAGGATTTCCCAATTTACAACATGCTCTAAATGTAAAGCTTTTACATGTGAGATTAAAAGTACCTCATCTACAGTGATTACTAGATCTTCCACAGTTTGTTGCAGCGCTGAAATTGTCTGACTGATTAAATTGTCATATGCAACTTCATAGCTTTCAACTGAGTAAGGATCAAATATGATGCCTTCTACTATAAACAGCTCCTCCAGCAACTTCACGTCATCTTCATTCAGCTTCACCCTTAACTATAACAGTAGTTGTGTACTTAGAAAATATATAACTTAGCTAGAATACATCAATGTTCACAATCTAGCGTCACTTCTATAGCACCTTGTTCAACAATCTGTCTCGCAGTTCACTATTTGTGCGATATTCGGTGACTTGCTTCACATCGCCTTTGTCTTCATTGCTTTGGACTCGTGATGATGCCCTTATGTGCTTTGCTCTACAATGTAACCAACAAATATCAGTTAGTTTTTATTTTCCATTTATAAGTTTGATATTAACCTTGCATGCCCAACATGCCTAGCACCAAAGCGAAGAGTAGACAGACTCTCTGATGCATTTGAGGAGCTTGGTGAGCAGCAACATAAAAGCGCTGTTCGAGAATTTCCACCCTGTTTAAATCAAAGGAGATTGCCCTTTATGTTTCCAAAAAGAAGTTAAAGAAGATCAAAAGATCAAAAAGAGGGGTTCACCAGAGCATCTTGTAGGATACGAGTAAGCTTCGAATCACGGTAAGGAATATGGTTCACTTTGCCTGCAAATACATAAATCCCAAAAGGTGTTACTTCATGCTCAACAGATAGTAGTAATAGTTTTGGGTCAACCCCTCATTAATATGCAGGCGTCCTTGTGATCTAGACCATTCAACCTGGATGGTTGTGCTGCAACATGCATTTTCCAAACAGATGATCCTAACCTAGTAATTGGTGGACACAAATTATCCACATTTGGTAGGAAACGAGTCCAAAAAAAAAAATTTCCTCTCTCTTTTCTTTGTTTAGAATAAACATGACATGAGTCCAATTTTCTTCTAGACGATCTAAAGAACCACCTTTTTATCTAAGTCAAACATTGTCCAGTTTTTTAGATGTCAATTATTGGATTATAGATAAGTACATGAATTAAGGATGAAATTAAATGAGATGCAATGCGTTACCATTTGTTAGGGCACTAATTACATTTCCAAGAGCTGAGAGGGACTTGTTGATGGTCTTTGCTTCTTCAAGAACTCTTCCTTCGGCTCCAGTTCTATCAACTTTTTCAGATCCAGCCAAGTCAACAAGAATAAGCTTTCCAATTTTTACCCTGTCACCAGTTACAAAGCTATCATATACTGATGCTGAACTCAAATATATCCTCCTAAGCATCTTAGTCCTTAGAACACACTAGTTGCAAGAATTAGGGGATTTAATTATCTAATTAGATGGTATAATGATTTCCATTCAGAAAATGGATGTTTGACCGGAGAAGTATGTTGATCCACATTGGGAACATAAGAAATGTATATCAAATCTATCCTTTGCTTATGTTTTTGAATTTCTGAGTTTATTATCATGGTATCAGAGCTAGGAGTATGTGAAAATCCTGGAAAAAAAAAAAAGCCTTTTGAAGTGTTGCAACTCTACAGCTTGTTAGCAGACTAATTATGAAATATAAAGGACACGGGCGATAATGTGAGTTCGAAGAGTGCAACTTTGGCGAATCAACTAAAAGGAAATTTTCTTGTGTTTTTAAGGGTTTTTCTGGAAATTGCAATCTTAGATTATCAAAATAGCTTTTTTTTATATAAAAACATTTGCATTCTAGTAATTGTTTAATACTTAGTTACCCCCCACCCCAACCACCCCCACCCCCCGCTCCACCCCCCTCCCAACAACATCTTGATAAGAGGAAATTTCAGCATGCCATTTGCTGAAGGCAAACACTGAGTGCACACTTGGCATTGGGTGAAGGGAATGCACAGTAAACTACCCACCATGTTGGCTTGCTCTGCAGGGTGCATCAAAACCAGTGAAGGCAGATGCATTCTCTGCCTTTGCATCAATTAATAAAAAGCAATAAACGGGCCTCTATACCTAGTAAGATGCCATCAGTCAAGGAAATGTTCCTCATTTTATTCAATCTCACAGACCAGACACTCCATAAATGATGTCGAGAGGAGGTAAAATATGCCGCTTAGGAAAGAAATGAAGAAAAACTTTCGAATAGAACAGATGAAAAGAAAGTACAGTTAAAACTAAAAAGTGATTGCAGAAAGCCGTTTGGCATGCATTTAGTTGGCCAACACCACAGCAAAACAGTAAAAATCATGAGATCAAATGTGAGTGATTTTCTGGAAATTTCAAATGCACAGTCGAAAAGGTAGGTACAAAGAAACAAGTTACACTGAAAGACTACAATTGCTACAAGAGCACGGTATAACAAATCTACCTCCCGTCATTAGTAGATTCCTGTTGAACTGAGAACAGATAAACACAGTGACTTCTGCTGCTGGCCATATTCATTTCTGTGCATGTCAAAGTCTCCATGTGAAAAAGACTCCTCTAGTTCCCACTGTGTAAATAAACAGCTCATTCGTCTACAAAATGCAGGATACGAGTCTCTCCAACAGCTCTGTTAGCAATGCCACCCTGCAATTTCGAAGTCTGATTCTAAAACTGAAAATGTCAAAAGAATTAGATGTATATGGTAAAAGGCTATATCTTACAGCAATGGCCTGCAAAGCTTGTGTGGAGTCTACAATACATATCTGAAAATCAGGAATTTCACAAAAATGAAATTAGAAGTAACTCTACAAGAAGAATAATATCAATATAAAGAAGCAACTAAAAGAAAATTAGCATTTACATTCCAAAGATAACAGGTAAATATTCAATAGTTAGCTATAATAGATCTGTTCAATGGAAATGGCTAGTACCAACTAAAGTGCTTGCAAGAGCCACTAACCTCAGTTGCTCCAGAAAGAAATATTCCTTGTGCCTTACTCTCCTTGATCTGTAGATTGTCTCTTGCTAAGTCGAAAAGGTCCCTAAAACAATAAAAAAAACAACACTCGGTTTACTTTGAAATTAAAGTTAAAAGTAAAGAAAGCATCCCTTTCTGCCTCAGACTGAAAAATCATCAGAGTAAACCCATCCAGTCATTGACCCTTCAAAAGGTAACAACTTCAAATACAGCCTTCTAGAGATTCAAACCTCACTCGCTCCATATAGATCTCCACCTCGAAGAACCATAAAGAGATTTATCAATTACAGAAGCAGGTAGTGAGAATGCTGGAAGTTCGAGGTAAGAAAACGTTATTTATAATACCATTGACAACTTCACTGTATATTTTGATCCTTCATGTGCACATCTCATGCATCCAAATAGTGCATCCACAACTCGTGGAACTATTCCCTTTTTCTGCCCATTGCATTCTGAAATACTAGGTCCCTGATTCAGCAGGAAGATGTCACCAATATTACAGTGATTCTAAAGCAGAAGCATGAAAAGTCAATTTAGTTTGGCTACAGCATTATCTTTTATGACCAACCACAAACATGATTCAGTCACTTACCTCCATGCTATATGTCTTCCCTGCTCCAGTCTGTTCCAAATGAATAACTGGAATTAAAATTTTGTCAATATGACACAAAGAAACTATTTGATATTCATGTCAATAAAAAGAGCTATAGAAGAACGGTTAAGGTACTAACATAACATCTGCCGACATTTCCTTTTCCACAAAAATATGGGTGTCATAATGTTTCTATTCGTTCCATTTCCAGACAGTGGACAACTCAAAATTTCCTGTGCTCTTCTAAATGTGCATGCATTTGAAATTATAGCCAATAACAAAAGATCCACCAGTACCGCACTGTAATGCTTTGGGTCACAGAACGACCGCAGATGTAAACCGTCAACAACAAACTGTTCTCTAATAACCAGATTTAGGTTTTGAATTTTTTTTTTTTTTTTTTTTTTTTTCTTTCTTTCCTTTACATGTTCTTTCTTTCCCAAAGTCATATATAAGGAGGGGATTGCGATAGTTCGATTACTGACTTCTCTGTCCAAATCCAACCACAGAATCATGGAGATCTTCAACTATTTGTGAGACCCTATAAAAGGTCGCTGCATGGACAGAAAATACTAAAAATATTTTTTTTTTCTCTCAGAACCACTTCATGCACAGCAGAAACAGTGAAACTCCTTTCATTTCTCACTACCTGCCTCTGTAATTGATAAATTTCTTTACTAGAATTGTTTCGAACAAGAGAAGCTGCAGACAACTGGACTGGAGAAGTGCTCATCGCACATAATCTCCACTAAACTGTGATTTTTCTCGAAAAAAGTAAAATATAAAATATTGGGAATTTCTACTGAAAAAACCCCAAATCAAAGAACAATGCCTCCCACAAATTGTTTCTTACCTGTCCATATGTAATGATAGTTCCATTTATTGCATTCATTGCATCTGTTATAAAAGATGAATTCCACAATAACAAAGTAATATAAGATTGCTGAGATAAACAAGTGAACACAATTTTTATTTTGTAAAATTAAGGAAATCTAAAATAATCACTTTATGGAGAAAATTAAACAGTTTTTATATGTAAGATTAAGAAAATTAAAAGAAAATTGAGAAAATTAAATAAGACGTATACCACGAACTATAGGCATTGCTAAATGGTCAAAAACATCCTCTTGTGCAGAATTCTGATAGAACACGCGATCAAAGGAAAACGTGAAGTCTCCATCCTTCTCATCCTACCAGACACCAATGCAGTAGTTACAAAGGGTGTTTTTAGTAGACATGATCCAAGGTAAACAACAAAACTTATAGGAAATACCTTGAATACGAAAGACTCTGCATCTAATCCTCGGATGCAAATGTTATCACCATGATCTCTCTTCTCTCTAGAATTTAGAGGTCTGAAGCGCACACAGACAGTTACATTTGACATGTCTTCTTTTTTCACAAGAATTCGGCAGCCTAGCAAAAAAATTTCACACCTGTTGTTAGATTTAGTGGAAGTCATGAACGGATAAAAAGAAAATTCCTAATAAAGCCTCAGTTTTTCAGATCTTGAACCATCTTAGTTCCCTTTCTCAATCATTTCAAGAAAACAAAAAAAATCACACTACATTGTACCAGAAACAAAATGCTGCACATGAAAACTTGGCTTTTAAGGACCTTTTGCTGATGAATCTAAGATCAAATAGATTAGTCTTCATGGTTTTTTCTGGAACTTGTAGAGATTGTTTGATAAATAAATAGCACCAGTGGAAAAAGATAATCTCCACTGAAGATCAAAATCAAAGTAACATTACCCTTTCAGATCTAAAATCTAGCTGAGAATATGTGGAGGTTCTTTTCAAGATTCCGCATGCAATTCTCAACTTAACAGTAGAAATTCAGTAAAACAGATTCCATGATTGGATAAGAAAAAACAAAAACTGCAGAGAAATACAGAATCTAAATATTAAACTGCCTCATGCTTGCTTAGATCATGGAATTTTATACATACAAACTACGATGTAAACGAATTACACGTTTTTCTCAACAGAACAGAAGAATAACGGTAATAGAGAAGCTACAGTAAGCAGAAATAGTGAAGAGATACAGAGTTTTCTTATTCAAAGAAGCTCAATCTGATCTAGATCTTGAATTTAGCAAATCTCCAACTGTAATTCATGGAAGAAGATCAGGAAAAGAACCGAAATTTCTCTCTCATAAAAGAAGAAATCGACTCTCTGAGAAGAGACTAGAAAGCAGAAATGGATCGGATTTCATGATTTCCACTTCGAATGCCATGGATTTTGCTATTGTTCGAAGCGATCTTGAAGAAAATCGAAGAATCATGGTTGTGAAAATACCCGGAACTTCGATTTGACCGTGATCGTGAAAACGCCCTAGGGTTTTTGAATCGCTTCTCGATTTTTTGAGATTCGCGAAGAGAGACGATAGAGGCGAGATTGAGAAGAGCAGGAGCCTGACTGCGACGAGGGCGGGAAGACGCTTCTTTGATTGATTGAAAGCATGAGTCATGAAACTTATATATAAGAAGCACGTGCGAGCCACGCTCGTTGTTTGTTGCGTGCGTGGACCGGATCCGCCAACCAGTGGGTCCCAATACGGATGGGGCACGTTTGAAAATTTTTAGTGGATTAGAAAGCCATAGCCACCACAGTCCATGCAGCCCAATAGAAAGCCCACAGGTCAGGCCAACCAAAAGAAAAAACAACATGCTGGACAATTTTTATGGTGCTGTTTAGGGGTGTAAAAAAAAACCGAGAAACCGTCTAACCGAACCGAACCGAACCGAACCGCGGTTAATAACCGTATTCCACGGTTCGGTTACGGTTACGGTTAATGAGGGCATCTAAAACCGCATGGTTCGGTTCGGTTACGGTTTTCCATAGAAATGATTTACTGCGGTTAACCGAACCGAACCGTAAAAATGCGGTTTGGTTAACCGCACACGGTTAACCGTCCGTTATAAAATAAAGGAAAATGTTGGGGAGCTGAATGAAAATTTTCGCAATGCATAAGTAAAAATTTTCGCAAAATTGACTGGACTTAAGAAGTTATTGTATATTAAACCAAAAAAGAAGATGCAAATTGAGAAATTAATATTCAAATTTTTCCACGGTTATTAACCGTAACCGAACCGTCTTATACGGTTAACCGCGGTTCGGTTTTCTACGGTTTTTGCCTGCACGGTTACGGTTACGGTTTTCAAATACAGAAAACCGCGGTTACGGTTCGGTTAACGGTTTTCTCAAAAAAATCGGTTAACCGAACCGTTACACCCCTAGTGCTGTTTCTTTACTTAGAATTGCATACATGAATTCTAGATGTTGGGTATTTTAGGACATGATGTCCCTGATATTTACAAATCTCTTGTTTCTTAGTTAGAGTTGGTAATTACAGTCACATAAAGGGCACGTTTGTATACACACCGTTTCCGCGGAAAAAGGAAATTACCAGGTTAATAAATTCCATAGAAATGAAAATCTCATAAAAGGATTTCCGTAGAATATATAATTTTATGTTTGGTACAAAAAAAATTCCTCATTGAATTGGTGCTAATGTTGTTTAGTGCAACTATGGATTTCTTATAAAAAATCAAATTTTCTTATTTGGTGAAATAATTTTTGAAGAAAAATAATATCATATGTATATTATTTATTCAACATCAAATAATAATTTATTTAAAAAAATAAAAAAATGAAAGAGTTGTAGGGTTGTGGGTTGAAATGAACAAGAGTGAGGAAAGAGAGGGAGAAGTTTTCCGAGGAAATCTATTTTCCTTACCCCCCACATAGGAAACCCACTTCCATCATTATCAAAGAAAATGCTGACGATGTAGGAAAGCGTTCCGCAGAATTGTTCTGCACCAAACGCCAGAAAAATGGGTTTTCCGCGGAAAAACCATCCACTTTTTCGTCGAAAAGTGTTACACAAGCATGCCCAAAATGTCCAAAATGGCCTTTAGAAATTCAAGAATTCCACCACCCTCTTTGCATTTTGGTGGAATTTCTAGATGCACTTCCAGGAATTTCACGTCAGGAAATTTAAGAATTCCCCATACAGGAATTCCAGCAGGAATTCTAGTAAAGAAACAAGCCCTATATGTTATGGTAAAAAATTTCGATCCAATTTTCACATGTACCTTCTCATTTTTTACTCTCACCAGACTTCATATCAACCTATTATATGTTTGTTTGCTTTGGAATACATAGGGTGGTTAAAAAAGAAGGTTAAAGGTGAATTTTTAAAAACGAACATCAAATTACATTTTCTTTTATAAAAATAGAATCAAAAGAATTTGCTATGTGATGCTATTTTTTGAAAATTCACACCACCCAATGTATTGAGTTATTATGCATCTTAATGCAAACAAACAGGGCCTAAGTGATGGGGCACATTTAGTGATTCTCATGATTTTTTAATAATTTCAAAAGTAGAATTTCTAATTGATTTTAAATAATTTTTATTCATTTTCCGAACCAATCAAATTTGAAAATAACCATTTAAATGATTTTCTACTAGGGTCCAAGCTTAGCACGTGCATGTTAGATATACTAAACAGGCATCTGGGTATGCAAGCTGGGCTATATTCACTTTTGATTTTCATTTTTTATCCACTTCGATACCTATATATTCTAGTGCGACAAACAGACACTAAACAAATGTGTCTTAATTTAAGCACCTTAAAAGACAATTTGATGAACCAATTCAAGAATGAAATGAAACTAAACCTTTTCAATTGCTACAGAAGTGTTTCCTGAAAGGCATCAGTTGTGAAATAACAACTGAAAGGCATCAGTGTTAGATTTCTCTTTTTAATTATCATTCTGAAAGGCTAAAAATGTGGATTCCCCATATGAAGCTTCAAGCCAAAAAGCTACCAATTACCCATCTCCTGTTTCTCTTGTTTATTTTGGGCCTAAAACATGGCTGAAAGTTCAAACATACAAGATCTAAGCTACAGTCATAGATTATTTTTAACTCTCTGGATAATACTAACAATAACAAATAGGAGAGAACATCATACCTGTGGCAAGGTAAAAAGCAGTCAGGCATTCTCTATATTTTGACTCAAAGATGGCCGTTGCATCAAGAGAACCAAAATCATCGTCACAAATCGCAGAGAGTGCCTGATCTGCGCAATATGGATGACCAAAAAAGAGAGATATGAAGAGTCCCCAGCTGTAGCTCGGTTAGGAGATAGGAGTGACTATGAGAGAGTGAAACTTAGAAAGCAAAAGTCCATTGGTTTTAACAGTTTGTATTTTTTTTTTTATCAATGTTCTCTTTCTTTTTCACTGAATGATACCCCATCCAGAATCAGATCCATATTTTCAACTGTTTTGACCGAATATTGGCAAAGAATTTCAGTTGAATTGAACATTAGAAGTAGATTTAACTGTAGCAATGAGAACCAGCCTTATTAATTAGTAATCTCTGTATGCAAGACTTAATCCAGCAAAAAATTAAAAACTACATGCTAATTTACCCCCCAAAAAAATCTCAAATGCAAATTTCAGCAACCTGAAGTTTGCAGAAACTCAATCTAGATCAAGATTTGAGATGGGAATATTGGGTCAGAACTCAGAAACTCAAATTCAAATCAAAATCTAAAAGCTCAAAATGTTTAAAATAGTGGACATGAGATTATAAATTGAACTTAGTTTCGAAAAGTTACACCAAAAGTGTCCAAAACTTAGACATTACTTCATTCATATGAAGAAGATGACTGCCCATGAAAATGAATCCACAATATATACAGAATTGTGCTCTGTTTTAAAAAATAATAATCTTCCATCAAAGCATTTTGAATATAAGAAGATGACTACACACAAAAATGAATCTAAAATTTTGCATGCAAGGCAATCCGAAATGCACATAGAACAGCATTCTTGTTATCACAGATCACTTCCATCTCATCTAATACTAAAATAACAAACGCCATATAAGAAGGTATTGCAAATACAATGCAATCTTGAGTTTAGACAACTAGACTTGAAAAGTTGATATTGCAATCTTTGGAAAAAACGATACTGACTACTAATCCATCTCAAAAAAATCTATTTTTCGTCACAACATATAAATCCAGCTCTTGCTTGAGTTACAAATCCAAATCAGTATTTAAAAAAACCAAACTCACTTATTAAAAATTGAAAAACTCAACAAAATCAAACACAGAAGCCAATAGAACTTATTTATAAATTCTTATAACAAATAGAACTAACTTATAAATTCTCATATCGAAATATTGAGATTTAAGATTTTACAAATGCGAATTGCAGCGACCTGAAACTTGTTGAAAGCCTATTTTTTGTAATCCATACCTGAGAATGTAACAGCCTGTTTGTGCAGCAGGTTTTCATCAGAATTCACACTAATTTACTGCTCTGCCCGATTTTCTTCTTTTTGGTGGGACGTCTTTCTATGCTTAAATGCACTTTTTTATCCGAGTTTTATCCTGATATGAAATTGAAATCCAATGAGGAGTGGAAGAGGTGGGAGGTGTTGGACAGCAGAATCCTTTGTTGTTACATTGCACTCTTTTTACACAACATGCTCTAAATTTTAAATTTCAGTTACAAATCCTAATTTAAAAGTGCAAATGTAAATGAAGAAAACTTTCTGCAAGGGAATGCTGGTTATGGTCTTAAAAGTTAAATCTCCCCAAATGCCAGATCTGAGAATGTAAATGAAGAAAACTTATCTTGCTTACAAAATGAAAATGGAGAAGGGAAATAGAATCAATCTTGATTACAAATATGAAGAAGATGAATTGATCACAATTACAAGTAAAGATTAAGAAGATCAATGTAAATGTTATAATAACAACATACAAAACAGGACGGGAATGGATTTGACAAATACTGGTCGAATCAACCATTAGCAATCTCTATGAAAGATCAGATCCAGTGGCAAGGATGAGAGAGACAATATCCTAGAAATGCTAATATATCTCCTAATCAGGCTAGTTGAGGACATCTAAACTTTCATAATGTTGAGATAGATTGGATTGATGATGCCTGTGGAAACCCTCCAATAATTGTCTTCAATGGGTAGATAACCCTCTTGCAAAGGCAAACCATTTCAGAATTTTTCTCAAACCTCAGTTGCTGGGAAATTTAGGGCACACTTCTGAAACGCAGAAAAACAGAAGTTTTTTATGGACAGAAAGGGGCATATCCAATGTTTCATGCAGAGATTTTCTGCAGAGAAGCGTCAGCAAAAGGCCACAATTTTGAGTTCCGAAGAGGCAGTCAGGCCTGTAAAACTTTCTATGGAAAATGTACACTTCTCCCTCACCTCTCCTACACTAAATCAAACAAAAAGTGCAGATTCCACAGATGCACTATCCACATGTACACTGTGGGTTCCGCAATTTGCAGAATCCATGGCTATTTCCAAATGTAGCATTAGTGAATTGCAGTTAGTTGGGAACAGGTGGCATCCAAACAATTCCAGTCCAGATTAAACAGCCACTCTCTTCCTAGGCGAAGTTGTTTTGAGGATCCAAATAGGGTGTTTGGTTTCTGGAGAGTGAGAGAACCAAAAGCCCTTCACTTCATGTTTACTACAGCAAAAATGAAAAGGACATGGACTTCAAATTCATACTCTTAAAACTGTAGTCATTGCTCTAGGGAGTAGGGAGATCAATTTCAGCTTCTTCATTTTGTTGCTCTCTTGAATGAAATATTAATGTAGTAAGGTAGCCCACCCTCGGTTGCAACATCAATTGATCAAATGAAGGCTGAAGCAATCCAACAAAGAAAAGAAAACATGCTCTCTATTACATCAAAGAATTCCTTCTAATCCTTTTTTGGTTAAGATTTTATCAGCACATGCAAAACTATACTCTTTCATGGATTTTCAGAGGAGTCCTGAAGATACATGGTTATCAGGAGACAAGGCAAAAAAATCAGTACTCAAAAAGTTTTCATTAATGGAAGAACAACTACAGTCAGTCTTTCATTAATTTCGAGACGAGTGTGGAGGGGATGTGTTTGTAATTCAGAGTCATAAAATCAGTACTCACAACAAGCAGCTTTGGAAAGAATGGAAAATTGATCCAAGGAATCCGGCCCTTCTTCTTTAGACTTTGTTCACTTCATCCAATTCAATTGCTTCCTCTCTTGAACTCTTCTTCTTCAAAAAAGTCTCAGTTGACACACACAACAGCTTGTTTAGAGACATTCCCTCCCCTCTAGCCTCCTTCTTCACTTTCATACCGCCTTTTGATCCTCTCGAGCTTGTAACCGAGAAACGCAGGAAATGCCAAGAGCTCTCCTATCTCTCTACCCATTTCTTCAATCAAATACTCCATCTTCTTCTCCAAAGAGCTATGATTATACTGAAGCACCTGAGGATGCCTATTGCTCATGGCAAATACATCCTCAGTAGAAAGTCCATAGCTCAAGAACACCCCAATCACCAACTGCATATTCTCACAGCTCGTTCGTGTCACTGCGCCCATAGCGAAAGCCAGCTCTCTAGTCCTTCTCTTGTATCCAAGCTTAACTAAGAACCCCAATTTCTTAGACAAATTGTCTTCAAAAGACAAGCTGAGAAATAGAGGGGCTTTGGTCAGGAATCTGTAGATGTCTTTGGCATTCAAACCACATTCTTTCAGGAATTCGACTCTGGGTTTCAATTTCCTCTCCTTGCTGACCCCCACCACACCCGGATAAACCAGAAAAATCTTGAAAATCTCACCTTTGCTCAAACCAATGGATCTCCAGAACTCTATTTGATCTTGAAAATGCTCGACAGAGTAGGATAAGATCCGTGGGAGCTTACGCAACAAAATCTTTACAGCTTCTTCTTCTCCACCAAGCTCTTCTTGAAAAACCTGAATTCTCGGAATTATCTGGGTATCCAAATCGAGATTCAGAAGCAACGGTCGACGGAGAATAAAACTGAAATCAAACTGTTTAAAGAACACCATCAGTCTCTCGATTTCTTCAGCCTCCCTGCGGCAGAAAACACTGAGACTGATGCTGTTGATAAAATCAACAAGTTTCTCTTCAGGAACCCCATGTTCGACAAGCAATCCAACCTTTTCCGCAAACCCCACAAGAAATCGAGGCTCCATTCCAATCAAAACGCGTTCGAGCTTCCTGGGCTCGATTCCTTCCAATCTCTCCCGAACAAAATCGAGAAACCCATCGAATTCCTCCGCGGTGAGAATATCTGGGTGTCTGGTAATCAATCTCCAGATTGCGAATTCGACTAGTCCCACGGACTTCAACAAAAGAAGTCGGTTGCCGAGAGATTTCGAAGAAGCATATGCAAGAACTGGGTTTCTCTCTAAAAGGGCTTCGATTTCTTTATCGTTAAACCCGAATTCTTGGAAAAGAAGGAGAAACCCTGAAACAGACAAAGAGAGGGAAGAAGTAGATGGGGTGATTTTGCAGGTATGATAGAAAGTGAAGATTGAAGGAAGAGAATAGGTAGGAAATTCACTTACCCAGCATGTGGTGGTGATTCGAATAAGAGATGGTGTTGCTTTGGGTTGCAGCTCCTGTCGAGAGCAACGATTTGGGTTGTTTTCCTCCATGGCTATGGAAAGATGGGTAGGAAATTGCAGAGAAGTTAGGGTTTGTAGAGAGAGAGGTTGAAGAAGATGAAGAGATTAGAGTTTGGGTGAGAGAGGAAGAAGGTTTTAGCAGGAGCGCCATGAGCCGAAATGCGAGGGTAATGCTTTTTCTCCTCTCTGCGCTCCTTTCAGGAAATGTAAACCGGTCCGGTTCAGACCGGGCCGAACCGGTCTAAATTAGTATTTGTGTTCTCACTGCTAAACTTGTGTCCGATTCTCCGATTGTCATGTCAGAATGATGAGAATACACCATGTGTAGAAATTATCAAGTGAGCACCTGGCACATGGCACATGGTACACGCTTGATGTGGGGCCCACCTGCCAATCCAGGGATCTCACGTACGTAGGGTTGGAAATGAGACGGTTCCGAATTGAAATGATAGTGGAACTAGATCCGGACCGTTTCTAAATAACTGTTCCGGTTTTGGATGTGGTTTTGACTTGGAACCTGTTTCGTTGGTTCCAGATCCGATTCTGTTAAAAAAATCCAAATCCGGTTTGGAACCGGGTCCACCTAAAGAACTGGAATCTAATTCTAAAATCGATTTTAATTTCTTTTCATTCTTCATTTTTCTTAAAATAAGTATATCATTCAACTTATAATAATGCATCAAGTCTACTAACTCTAGTATTATACATAAAAATGTCCAAAAAAAAGTTGATTTTGAGGTACAAGTTGCAATATCAAAGGCTCATATGCTGGGTCCCGAGTCCACGGGTCGGAACCTATATAGATCCGAAACCCGACCCATTTATCAATCGGAGCTTAAATTGGGTTCCGGACCTGGACCCGTTTATAAATCAGAACCTAATATAGATTCTGGACCCCATTTTTTGAGGGTCGGAATTTCCGGGAAATTAGAGAATGGGACACCCGTTTGCAACCCTACACAGGCATCTCCCTCCCATAGGTGCAAACCCATCAAATGGATTAGACCATTGAGTCAACTAAATCTTATTTTTAGTATAATACCTGTTGAATCTGTGGACATAGATCAAGGGACTAGGACAATCTCATGGGCCTCGGTCTTTATATAGATGTAGGGCCTATCGAGACCTCTCCATTCAACAGTCTCCATCGCTAGGTGGGACCCCAGGTGGGTCCTACATTGAGGTGCGCCGGGAATCTTGATTGACCTCATATATGTACTTAAAAAAGACGGTTCAAACTTTTGAATGGATGAGCGAGCCCCACTGTGTAATTCAAAGCCTAATAGGATTTGAACTCGTGGGTCAAATACCCAGGAGGAGGATGGATCCTGATCGTGCCGGGACCTTCTAAGTAGAGAACACCTGGGCCACGCCGACAACACACAACTCCATTTCCTTCTTGGAAAGCAGAATACAACACAACACTCCAAACTTGTAATTTCCTTTCCCAGCCCCTTCTAGATTCTTCCCCTTCTTGCAAGACACCGTAACCGCGTTTCCTTCCCTCCCCCTGTCTCTCTATATAAATCCTTTCTCCTCTATTGCCCTCCTCAGAAAAAAAAAAATCCCTGAATCTATTATCATTCAATCTAATTGCTTCCTCTCATCCACAGCTATCCTTCATCTTTACTTCCTTTCTGTGAGCAGTACTTGCAGTTTTTCAGAGCTACTTCTTTCTCACCATGTCTATTGCAAGCTCTTTCCAGGTGGGTTCTCTCTTTTCAATTAAAAGTGTTGTGTTAATGTTATTAGTTTGGTTCTTTAATCTGATTGGGTTGGTGGGTTTCTATCTTTTCTTTTTTTTCAGGCTTTGGCCAATTTTTCATTGAAAAAGACAGAGAAGAAAGGAGGAATGAGCGAGATGTCAATTTCGAAGTTGAACAAGGAGGAGAAGATAGAGAGTGAAAAGTCACCCCCGGTGCAGATGAGGAAGATGAGACAGAGCCCATTGTGTTTTGCACCTGAATTTGATGGGCTGCACTCCTTCGAGACTCTTGTTTCTCATTCATAAATCACCTTGTATTTTCAATTTTTTTTTTTTATTGAATTCATATCTTGATTGGACAAGAACAATGTACACTTGAAAATTTCTTTCATAATTATTTCAATTGAATTCGGCAAAGTTTGTCTCTCATTTGAGTCTGTGAAAGTAAAATCTAATTTGTGATTGTTGGAATCTAATTTATGATTGTTGGGATGTAATTGAAAATAATATTTCCAACACATACACGTTGGGTGTTAAAAATTTGAGGAGTTTTCTTATTTTGACAAGCCTTACACCTGTTTGTGGTTTGAATGGATATTCCCATGCGTGAATATTTTGCTATAGATTTTTTTTTGACAGAGTTTTTATTCTCTTGTGGATGGTGAATAGACTGTAATTTGAAGTTTTCTTTAATTTAAAACAGATAATGGATGCACCGTTTGCCCATATGGAAGCACAAGTTTCCTTGTGTGTGGTGAGATGAAAGATGCAATAATCAAAGTGGTGTAAGGATTTTGATGGATTTGTGTTTGGAACGGGTAGCTGTTAGGAGTGTGAAATCAGACAGGATCCTAATATCATTTTTATTTTTTATTAATTTGATTTAATTTAAACCCATTATAGAGATTAAAGTAGCTAGCTTTGTGTAATTTATCCTTCTTGTCTTGTTTCATAAGAATTGGTCGGTTCTTATAGGATTGCTTGGTTGGAAAACTTAGTGAGTTAACTCTTTAACTTAGCCGAGTCACCATATTTTGACGAAAGACCGAGTGTAATATAGGGTAAACCTAGGTGAGTCAAATATTAATAATTAATGTTTAAGTTTTGGAGTTAGCAACTTAAAAATGATTGATTGAAATGTAATTCAACTTAATAATTGATCTCTGCCCTCTATTCTCCATCTGGTACACATGTCATAGACTACTCCGATGCAAGTTTGGAGGCATAGATTGATTCCAAGGAGTAAGCCTCAGGTCATGTTTCTTTGAAAGCATTCAAAGAGTTCATATTTAGAGAATTTTCAAATCCCCCAAAACTTGTCCTTGGGGTGGAATTCTTAAATCATCTTTCAAGGTGAAGGACTTGCAAATGCCACGAAGGTTGAAATTTTGAGAATCCTAAAGGGTAAGTGGGCTTTTCAAGTAACTAGATTTTGGAATTCTAGCCAAATTCTAGTAAAGAACCTTGGCATGTAAAGAACCGTGGCATTTTCAAATGCCAAGGGGACAACTATCGCATCATGTCTTTGAATTTCCAATCTCACAAATTTTAATACAAAATTCTTCAAAGAAACAAGCCCTTAGAATGAAAGAGGATAACAATCCTAAAATCCTAGTTGGTTTGAGGAAATGTGAGATACCATGTTTGAGAAACTTTAAATGCCCAATATCGTCCCTTTAGCAAAATTCAAGAATGGTCAATGCCCACAAGCATTTTAAATTCTGAGATATCGAGGAATTTGGGGAATTCTTCATGTAAATAAAGTAAGAATTTCCCTCGAAAATCTAGAGAATCCAACATTCAAACAAGGGTATATAAACACCTAGCGGTAACCTACTAACATGGTGTCAGAAACCCCTTAGCCTAGGAATTCATGGTAATATAAACTTCACCATTGGATATATATGTGTGTGTGTGTGTATGGAAATTCTCAAAAGAGTTATCAAACTCCCATTTTTGCTCCCCTATATTTTTAGGGTGTGGAGCTCACCTTAAGCCAATCCAATTATTTCAAACATACTGCCCCATGTGAATTGGTATGAATCCTAAATCACTGATCAAACTCTTACTCGTTGTTGGATTGAAATCACAAGAAAGTAATGCCTCTAAAATCATTAAACTTTGGTGCAATGGATCAAAGGATTAAAATAATCTAATGGAGTCGAAATTTTTCACAAAAGTAGATCTCATCTAGATTATTTTATCTAGTGTCATTTTATGGTTGTCATACACTATAGCAAACTAATAGGGGCGTTTTCTGAGAAAAGCTCTCCGAAGAGTTTTCTAGTGCTCCTCGTATATATATTTGTGTGTGTAGATACATAGATGGGACTTTGTCTTTCTTGATAAGTTTGATTTATTGTACTATTAACTCATGGCTACGTATTATCTATTACCTGTCCTTATATTCATTTCCATTAAAGGGGATATTATTTTATTATCATTTATAAATCTTTTTCTTTGTTTTTCCAATTTTATTCACTTTTAAAAATATATTTTTTTGGGTGGGTGGGTGGCTGGGTCGGAGACTATGAACTTCTTTTTATGAAATAAATGTCTTATTCCATAATAAATTAAAGTTAGAGATTCTTATAGGAGGTACAACTTTACCATAATCAATTGAAATCGTGATTTTTATGTAGATTTATTTTGTCACTCCACTGATTGCTCAATGACGATATATCTCCCTATCCATAGAAACAATCATAGCTATATAAGGACAAGCACTTGGGAAAATCGTATGTGTGTGGGAATATGAGTATTAATTATCAGAGTTTAAAAAAAAATTCTTTCTCATATTTAGTTGAAAAATAATTAAATTCTCAAAATTTTATAAATTAAAAAAAAAAAAAAGGCCTTTACACTCTGAATTCTACAAAACATAGTTTTCAATTTTTCGCAATTCAGGATAACTTAATTTATTTCACTTGAAACTCGTGTTTAGGACACTATATGGTCCATCTGTGTAACAGAATGCCCACGCTTTCCACGAGGGAAAAACTTAACATGCGTCATTCACAAAGAATACACCCAACGGATATTTCTCTCTCTCTCTCTCTCTCTCTCTCTCTCTCTCTCTCTCACACACACACACACTGTATTATATAAACCTCAAAGCACTCTCATCTTCTTATCCAAATCTCTCTCCTTTTTTCTCGCCATGTCGTCTTCAAGCTCTGCTTCTTCTGCTGCGGTCTCTGTGGATGATTTCTCTGAAAGAGACCAGGTGAGTTTTCTTCTTGTATTCCTTGATTTCTCTCTTTCTGGGTTCTTTTTCTTATCACTCACTGATTGAACCTGCGAATTCACATGGTCGGAGAAGAGCTAACATGGCGAAAACAGAGATCCCAGTGCAGGAGGGGACAATGTCTATGAAGGATTGAACCTGCGAATTCACAAGGTCGGAGAAGAGATAACATGGCGAAAACAGAGATTCCAGGAGGGGACAATGTCTATGAAGGAGAAGAGTGTGTTAGTGAAGGGCCCCACTGCAAGTCAACTAATTAACTTTCCCCTTTATTTTTATTTAATTAAATCTTTCTTGGATTCACTTTGGGAAAGCCCAATCAATCAAGATTCTTGGTTGACTAATCTTTAAGAAAACTAAGAAAACTTATTATTAATTGATTTTTTTGATGGGAAGAAATCTCTCTTATTATTTTATAAAAAGGATTTTACGGTCCTCTCTCTTAACTCACGTTAATTGCAAAGTACCCATTAACTCTCACGCATCTTGGAGTGAGTGACTAGGGAGATAGGAGAAAACCCAAAGGCAGTTTATCTCGCAGCGGAGAAGACTTTAGATCAATCCATACCGTTCATCGTCAAGATCATAGCTCAATGTATGCTTTTAATATTTTAAATTATCCATTGTTAATGCATAGATCGAGATCCATAGGTTTTATTTGTATCTGAACCATATTAGTCTTTACAGAGTGGCATTAGGACACCCCCATCATTGTGTTTGTCTCTGGAATTTGATGGTCTGAACTGCTTTGAAACACTTGTGTCTCGTTGACATTCTCCTGTTTTATCCCTTTTCTTTTCTGATGAGACTCTCTCTTCTTGAGTTCTATATATGTACCTCTTTTTACATAGCTTTGCTTGAAATTCAGATCCCTTTATGTTAGTACGTAGATTTTAACTGGGTCAATGTAAGGAGATGTGATACTTCAATGAATGAATTCTTAGAAAGATGGGGTTTGTCCAAACTCCAAATCATATTTATGGTTCGCTTACAAGTTACAACTTCATTTACAATCTCACACAGTTCTCTAGGTAGAATCTTATAAATCCATTAGTGGCGTCCATTTAAAAATCCAAGCCACTAAAGGCACTGCAATCTTATGTATTAACACTAATTTACATCTAAGTCCAACTATCAGACTTACTTGGCCCTACCATTAAATTGAGCACCACTAAAACATAAGATTTTACTTGGTTGTTATTGTTAATGTGTTCTACATATGACTTATTAAGTGTGGGCCCAACACTAATCGAAGTAAAACTTTGCGTAGACTAAATGTAAAAAAACGTTTATTTGGAGTCGTTTGGATTTTAGATGTGTGCTCTAGTGAAACGGTATAGATGAATTAGTTCATCAAACTGTTGAAACACAAACTCTAATCTACAAATTGACAAGGGAATTAAATGAACCTACTCCATTGAATTTTCTAATTAAGCTAAGTTTTATCTGCAGGAAGCCTGTGACATCTGACCCTGGCCACAGTTTTACTATGAGGGTGATCATCCTAAAATCCGGTTTGATTCAGTCACTAGTATAAATATTAAAAACAGGGCTCCTGAGAATTGGGAAACTCATTAGTCAATGGTTTTGGTGATGGTATGCAGTGGTTGACTCAGCTATAAAAAGGCCTGGTTGACTCGGCCAAGAGTTGCCAAATTTTGAGGACTTGAAACAATTCGGGCCCGAATTCAGTTATTGATAACCAATGATCCAATTGGTCACATGTGATAGCCCCTGAGCCTCTTAAGTCATAACCCATCATCATTCTAGGCTATAGTTTAGAAACCTGTCCTTATACTAGACTTGTCCAAATTGACTTGGTTGGTAAGTTACCAAATCGGGTCAGTTTGATCCAATCTGACCTTATTCCTTGCAAGGCCCATCTTGTGTTACTGGTGTAAGAAACAGGGGATATTCATATGAGTTCTGCTCAGGTCAGGCCGAACCAGAACCTGCATGCCTCTCCTGACTTGAAGTTATCTATAGCTCGCAGTTGTTCGGGTTCAAGCAGCATGCAATTATATTTTGAAAACCCACATAGAACTAGGGATGTAAATGAATATCCGATTCTCCGATTGCCAGAAGGTTCTGACCCGTTCAAAACCGGGTCTGTGTCCTTATTTAGGCCTGGATAAGTAAATGGGTCCGGGTCTGGTTCCACCGTAGTTCGGACCCATAGACCCGAGACCCGACATATTACCTCAAATTTTGAAAATCTTTCCTAAAAACCATGTTTTTTAATATCATTCTCTTCCTAGACCCGAACCCGGATTCAGACCCGTCCCATATATGGTTCTGGTTCCGGTTCCAATTCTGGGTTCGGATCCGGTTCCACCTTCTCCTTAACGGTTCCGGTGGTGGACCCGGATCGGAATGGACTCATTTACAACCCTACATAGAACCCAAGTCAGATTTGGATTTGGGCCTCCTAATGCAATTAACGACTTGGCTAATGTGGTCTACTTGGGCCAACCTATGATCTCTATCCTACCACATCAAGCCCTCACACCTACTGTACTTCAAACAAGTCGGGTTTTAAGATGCAAATTATTTAGGCAATTAATGGACACACAGATCCACTATTGAGTACATGTTCAGCTTGGACAACCTTATGCTTCACACACATATAAGACACATTGTAGTGTTAAAATTATTGGGCTTAAGTGTGGCCCAATGACTAAATACCTATGTGGGTTCCCCACTTTGGATGGCCAATTCACTTTGTGTGCCAGCCTTGGTGGTTGACTTGGATGGAATTTCAGATCCTAAGCGGTGTCCGTGCAACACCGTGGAAAAATTAGAGAAAAAAAGGTCCGGAAACATTAGTATGACCTCATAAGTAAAGCTGAAGTTTAATTATGGCTTCAAACAAAGAAGGTTTCCGGCTTTCTGCACTGAACCCTAAGCACACGTCTGAGTGGGCGTGTGCAGAGCCATGTGTTTCCTCTTCCGTGGCTCTGAGTTTTTCGATAGGATAAGAAGGGAAAACCGTCTCCCCTCTAGTGACAGACACAAAGTAAACTCGTGAAAAATCTGACCTAGGGCTATAACTCAAAAGGACCAGGTCACCCAAGTCAATTTAACTAGGAACAATGTCTTAATTAAATTGAATCCAAACTAGGCCATATCTAAGAATTTTAATTCTGTTACGACTGAGTTTATTTTTTCTGTCAAGAATTAACCTCTGACTGCTGATCAAGGATTAAGATTCTAAAGTAAATAGAGGTGGTTATTTGTAAAACTTGAAAAGCAAGTGGTGTTTTTTATGATTGTTACAAATACAGTTGGTTATCTCTCCAAATTAGGGACCTTAGGATTTTCAGGTATTCGAGATTTTTTGAATGGCCATGCAACTTTTTGTCAAACATTGGAATGGTCAATAGTTTGATTCATGTGTGTTGTTCTAAACGTGTAAGATAAATTCTTGAGGTGAAAAGAGGCAGTACATGACCTATTCAAGTCTTGAAGTGGATCCCACACCAGCAAACATGGGACATATATAAGCTTCTCGAATTGAGTGGGCAGTCCTTATGGAAGCATAGCAGGGGCGGAGCAGAAGACTGGAAACGCTTAATCTTAAATTAATTATATATCCAAAGCGTCTATACAATATCATACTTGTTGGTTTATAAGCAATTATTAATGGGCACAAATATATCTTATTCATATATTTAAGTATTTAAAAATGGAGAAAAAAATTTAACTTTACAATTTGATAACATAAAACAGATAATAATTAATAAGTCAGAAGTAGTTTCTTCATTTAAAAGATAAATGTCAAGTTTACAAAAGAAAAAGAAAAATGCACAAAAAATAAAAAGATTTTGCGCGGTTTGCTCTATATTCAGTCGAATCACGCTACAAGAACGGTCAAGCAGCGCTACGAGAATGGTTAAACTGCGCTCTGAGGATGAATCCGCTCCAAAAACGCGGATCGTCGTTTTCAGAGCAGGATCAAAAACGCCAAGTGGAGGTTCCGTACACTAAGATTTAACTTCTCCTTCTTTCAAATTCCAAGTCAAGCAGCCTGAATTCTACCAATGTCCATCCTCTAACTTTGGTTTTGAACTGACTGAGGCATCCTCTGTGGTTTTTCTAACCCCCCCTAATTTGGTCACTTACAAAGTACAAACAATTTAACAATGGTAAATAGGATTTGGTTCTTCTACAACTTTCATAATAAGAAATCTGTGTCATAATTCTTTTTATAAGGGAAGACGTACTGTTGGTTTTTTTGTAAGGTCCGTTTGCCGAAGTACAATGGCTTTCGATTAGGTCCAATGAACGTTGTCAGCTCTTCAACAAAAAGAGTTTTAGTCATTTAACTTATTTTCAGTTTGAAAGACTGTTTTGAGCTTTGACACAGTTAGCTCTTATTTGCCTACTTGTTTGCCATTTTGTTTTCCTCTTCAGTTAGCACTTCTCCTTGCTGCACCAAATTCTACAAATTGAAGCCACAGCTAACGGTTTAAGTTGTTTCACTTGTGGGTTTTGCCTTGGCTTGAGTTTTGATTTACGCCTATAATTTCAGAAAATAAGTGATTGCCTGAAACTGATTCATGTGTAGAAGTTCTAAGATCACAAGGAGGATCTCAATTGCAAAGTTATAAATATTGGAGAAGGTTGATAAGAAAAACAATCAAGATTGACGTAGATCTTTACAAACATAGAAAAGATATCTGGCCAGCATATGTATATATATATGGTGGTAAAATGGCATCCTTGCCAAAGTGAAGATTACTGGGAATCAATAGCTCAGACCTTTTAACTGCTATCCCTCTATAGGCAGGTACTATCAAATGTAACTCTAAGTTTAAACTCCTTGTCTCATCAATAATCTTAATCGAGCTTGTTGAAAAGTATTTTCATTGCTCTCTACTAGTGCCTCGAGAATTTGATAGCTACGACCAGTCAGCAAATAGAATTTAATATGATATTAGAGTCAACTGATTGCGATTTCGAATTCCAAAAGGAACGACTCGTCATTAAAATGTGTGTGTCTCTCTTTCCTTGCAAACCCATGTCTATGACCAATTGAGCTAGAGTTGATAGACAAATTTACACATAATAAAATTATATGAAAATTTTATTAACCTTCAAGAAGCTCACTGTAAATAAATGGGATAAAACATTCACATCAACGGACAGCTGTTAAAAAAACCCTGACAAACCTTTTTTTCTCTCCTTCCTAAGAAACAAACCTTGAAGCATTCTAACTCAGATAAATTGGATAAGGTTTTGACGGTGATGACTACGACTCCAAATAAATCAGATATATACTTCACCAAAAGTGGGTGGTGGGAGGTAGTGGCTATGGCTGGCTGAACTAATATATACATGCCACTTGATGTCAATGCATGGATGCATAATCACGTGGTCCGACTATACATAGACCAAGAGTATTCTGAAAAGAGGGTCTACGTTACAAGTAAGGCAGATATGGTAGAGGGGTCGGTGTAGTTCATTCTGTTTTAGTAGGTGATTTACTGAGTTTTGAACGTTTTCCTTTATCTTGAAGGAAGCCACATTTATGATATGTACTTTTCAGCAGTGTCCCTTTGTAAAGAACCTTGGTCAGGATTGCAGCAAGCCATACAGTGGATAAGTGCAAAAGTATTACAGATCAAGGAGAATAGATGACAAGGGAACAACCCTTTTTTTTATCAATTGAGGGTGGTTGTTTGAATGTCTTTGTGAAGCAACAGATCCAGACAAATGTCTTGTGTCATTCACCTTTCTGAAGTGCTCTCACTCTTTTACTCTAGCTACTCATATAATAAATTGATATTTTAACTGCAAGTCTCATTTTCACTAATCATGTAATACTTTGATCATCCTTGACGACGGAATATCTTCATCTGCTAGAGTCTGGATAATGTGGTTATGTGGTCAAGTTTTTGGACCCACTTAGACGCATTCTTGTGATTGGGGTTAGGATGGATGAAAAAGTCGTGCAAAAAAAAAAAAAAAAAAAATCACCACCTTATTACCGTAGCCTTAGACTTTAATATTCTTTTAATCATCATAATTTTTTGTTGTTGAAATTCAATCCAACAGAAAATAAAGGTTCGATGAACATAAAATTGGGCACGGTGCAAAATAAGAAGCAGAGGAAGATAAAATTATGAAAGGAACTACAATTATCCAAGGTGGGCCCAAATGAGCTCTAACAAGTTGAAGTACATGCAATCTGCTCACTGGAGAAATTTCTCCCCTTTAATGACTCATCAGTGCAGGATCACATTATTGTTGGTGGTACTCATATGCCCTACAAAATTAGGATTTTCAATTCTGACTTTTTTCAGTTATTTAATCTAGAATTATGATTGTCATCTGTTACATGGTTTTACTTTGACCATCGAATTTAATTAAAATAATCTTGGATATAATGATTAAGAGCATCAAATTTAAAATTTAAAATACCCATCTTCTATTTAAATATATGGGCATATGGAGAAGCTCCATCCTCAAATGCATGGTGGGGCCCGCCCTTTTAAAATCCAAGTCAGTTATTAGCCCTAACACCCATTTTATCCGTTGTATCGAAATTTTTAATGCCAATTTTTAGTGGATCAACTGTTAGATCAATCACACATTAGGCACATTCCATCCATCCGGAAATTAGAGAAATGTAATTAAGTTTTTCACGTGTTCCAGATATAAATATTGATGTATGCAATCGGCTTCAATTCAGTAAAGGTGAAGCCCACCATCCATTTAAGAAGGGCACTCTGATCAAAAGTTCAACCCCCCATCTATCCCAACAGAATGGAGTTCCATTCAAGTTTTCCTTTTTTATTATCTCTGGTGGGCTCACTTGGGGATGGGTCCAGAGGATTTGAAAATCTGGACGGAGCCGCGCTCCTATGTTCAGAAAGGTCAGCCATATCCGACCGTCCAAGTTTTATCATTCACAATTCATGAGATCAGTACATTCGGATGGGTGTATAGTCAATTCAACCGTGGCATCCATTCACATAGATGCAAACCGAAAGGGTGGGTGACCTATAAAAGATGTTGATGTTGGTGTGGTATAGCCGAATGGACCCTCAGATGGGCTCCACTATGGAGTTTGGGTGTGCATAGAATAATATAATTTGACGTGAAAAACGACACCACGTCCACCACACCAATCAAACCATATCTATATATGAACCAAGTCCAAAACTCACACATCTCACCAGACCACGCGCAGGTGCATTCTCGCAATCTCCGCATATCCAACATTACACAAGACATCTCTCTCTCTCTCTCTCTCTCTCTCTCTCTCTCTCTCTCTCTCTCTACTAAGCTAAGAAAGCTATACAAACCAATCATAATTTCAATATCTTCTCTCTCTTGTTGGTCTTTCATGCTTTTCAAGCCCCTCCTCGAATTACCGTCTTCCATTGTATGTACTTTGATTTGAATTGAGGTTTCTTTCTTCTCTATATTGTGTTTTGGGGTCTCGATGGCAATGGGTTGGACGGCTGTGATTGAGATTTTGAAGAGATCAACGGTCGGAGATGCGTTCATGGAGCTTGTGTTCTTCTTCATTCCTTTGTGGGTAGCTGTTCTCATTGGGCTGTTTATCGGTTGGGCATGGAAGCCCAAATGGGCTTTTTTGTCCAGGAAGAACTTCGATATCGCCAAGGCTTCGGAAACGGCTTCTGTGCATCTTTCCTTGACTCCGAGCTTTGATTCCTCTGATAGTTGGTATGTTGATTTCTTCTGGGTTTTTTCGTTTTTGGCCTTTTTGTTGAATTGGGTCGAAGATTTCTGCTTCGTTTTTCGATTTGAACAGTGTAAAGTTCGTGAAATGGAAGGAATTTGTGGATTTAAGAGATTTATCAATGTTATGGAGGCTTGGGTTTGTGTTAACTCACTCTCAATCTGCCTGTTTCAGTTTGTCACGGATTGAAAAACATGAAGACGGGCTTGTGACAAGGGAGGATTTAGAGCATTTGCGGCGACTCATCGAGGTGAGAGATGGGGGCTCTTCCTGGCAGCATATGATGTCGCGTTCGATGCCGAATATGAGCTATCAAGCATGGCGGAGAGATACCCAGGTATTATTTTGGGGTAATCATAAAGCTGTGGCAATTAGACTTTGAATTCACAGTTGTATAGCAGTAAAGATTGCCATTTTTTTTTTATTTTATAGATAGGGTTTGTATGATACGTGTTTGTTGACTTGTGTAAATCTTATGGTGGAATTGTGTTGTGTTAGACGGGACCGCCTCAATATCGAATGAGAACTGTCTATGAGAATGCAAACCCTGAGTTATTGAGGGACTTCTTTTGGGATGATGAATTCAGGTCCAAATGGGATGACATGCTTCGACATTCCACGACGTTGGAAGACTGCCCCACCACTGGAACTATGGTTGTTCAATGGATTCGAAAGGTGCGAATTATTTTAGTCTAGGCCTCTCTCTCTCTCTCTCTCTCTCTCTCTCTCTCTCAAAGAATTGTGTTGGTTTGCATTCGCTTATGATCTTCCTTGTTGCTGCAGTTTCCTGTCTTCTGCAGTGACAGAGAATACATTATAGGTCGCCGAATTTGGAAGTCAGGAAGAACGTATTACTGTATAACAAAGGTATTACTTGTGATCAGAAATTCCACTCTATTTCCTCTTTGGTTTTCGTATTTGTATTGCGTGGATTTTTCAACTACGGGGCTCCCGCACAAGGGTCGAGTGGGATTGCCACCATCCACAAATCGGGATCGAAAATCCAGCACGACTGTTGTGTGGGACTCCAGTACGAGACTGAAACCCCTAATATACAATGATGGTCTTGGTTGTACTTAAGATGGGGTTTGTTACGGGTTTTATTCATCCGAGGAGATGGTGTTTAGAACCTAAAGTTGACTAGGTCTAGGGGATTTAACTGGAAAAAACAGATTAGGTGACTACCACACCGAAAAGATAATTTTAAGTGCCCTTACACAAAATCAAACATTTTACCCAAAAACGTATTTTTTTTAACATTTTTGACTAGGATCCCTATCGACCTTCATTTGCAATGTTAAGGGTTGATTGAGACCCTGCAGTCCATCGTATCATTCACAGAACTCTCATTTACTTTGTTTGTAGGGTCTCAATCGACCTTTATTTTGTGATGTTATAAGGGTCTCTATCGATCATGCGGTGTACGCTTATAAATGCACAAAACTCATCCCTCATTCCCTATTCTTGAAAAAAACAGACCATGCTCGACTTGTTTCCCCTCCGTAGGATATTCCCACTTCTTGAAAACCATTAAAGTCACATGTCGTTGTTTGGTGGGGAATATTAAAGTGCATATGTTATTGTTTGGGGCAGACCAATGAAAATGTGAAGTTTGTACTTTGTCTTAAAACATGATGATTTACTTTTCAAAAACTCTTATCATAATTCCTAGTTCCATGTCACCTTGACACGATAGAGGACTGCTGGAAACCACTGTGAAACACAGAGGAAGAAGAATGAAACGAATAAGAAAGAAAATCGGGCTTCTAAGCCCTAAAATGTATGAACGGGGTCAAATGCAGGGTCGTTAGGGACCCTTAATATTAAAAAAAAAAATGTGAATAGGGACCATAGTAGAGAATGTTAAAAAAAATTACGTTTTAGACAAATTGACTGATTTGGTGCAAGGGCACTTAAAATTACATTTTTGGTATGGTGGTCACCTAATCTAATTTTTTCAGTAAAATCCTCCTGGTTCTACTTCAATACTTAACCAAAGGTCACCCAAGTACATCCTTTGTCGCCGTCGTCGTCGTCGTCGTCGTTACCATCACCAAAGCCTTCTCCCAACTATGTTTATATGAATTCTGCTTCTTCAAATCGATCTATCCTAAGATAAATTCTCAGAGATCTATTGTTACTAGTTTCACCCACATCCTCTTTGGCATACACATTTCCTTTGGTGAACCATCACCTACATAGAAAAACTTCTCATCACCAGTGCTATTGAACATGTCCAAACAATCTTAAACAGATTTCTCTTATTTAACCACCTATTAATGCTACTCCTAGATGCTCTCAAAAGTACTCAATTCTAATCCTATCATTCCTAATTTTATCACACATCCACTTCAGCATTCTCATTTCTGCAACACTCCTAAGTACCTTCTTCATATGTGTGTGTATACCGTTGATAATAGTGGCTTCAGCCATGCACTACATTCTTTTACATCTTTTATTGAATTTGCAAATTCTGACAGTGGAACAGAATCTTATTCTTCTATTTGAACTTATATTTTCACTGAAATGACAATAACCATATTGTTATTTTTTTAGGGAGTACCATATCCCTCTGTTCCAAGGCGCAACATACCAAGACGTGTGGACTTGTATTATTCAAGTTGGCGCATCCAAAGAGGTGATTGAAGCCTTTCATTTTCACTATAGTATGTATTGTATGAAGTTTACCATGTTTTATCCTTCTGCTATACTTTAGGGACAATTACCGTACGGACAGTTTTAAAGCTGACAATAGCCTCAGAACAGCTCAAAAATATATATTTACCGCAAAGCTGTTCAATCCGTAGAATATCGCAGCTTGTGATATCCTATGGATGTAGGATATCCGACAATCACTTGAACATTTCATGTATTTATTTTTTTCTTCCTTGACTGTGGGACCACCAAGCCACCATCAAAACCGTTGGATAGCTGTATGAGTGTAAGAACTAATATCGCACTAAATTTGAACCGTTGATCTATCACAATTATTGAGAAATTTGCAAGAAAGTCACATTGTTTTGCAAATTATAAGAAAAACATGGCTTATAATTTACAAAACAATGTGACTTTCTTGCAAATTTCTCAATAACCGTGATAGATCAACGGTTCAAATTTGGTGCGATATTAATTCTTACACTCATACAGCTATCCAACGGTTTGGATGATGTTTTGGTGGTCCCACAATCAAGGAAAAAATAAATACACGAACTGTTCAAGTCCTCCCACTTCTGATTGTGGGATATCATACATCCCTAGGATATCACAGCCTACGATATCCTACGGATCGAACAGCTCTACGATAAATACATTTTTTCCGACTATTCTGGGGCTATTGTCAGCTTTAAGACCGTCCGTACGGTAATTGTCCGTACTTTATATGCTGTGTGTGCAACCTTTTACTTGTTTATTATTTTGTTATCCACATTTTACATGGTCGACCCAATAAAGATGCGAGACCTCCCAAATACCTTTCCCCTTAGATGCCAATTTTTTTACTATTTAAATGTTGACCACTACATACAATTTTCGACTTCCTACTTAGTGGTGGTAGTTGGTCGGGTTAGGTTAGCTTCAGGTCAATTGAGCACTATATAAAACATGTATGAACCCAACCATAACAAATCGATTTATTAATCGAGTTGGAAATGTCACTTCAAATCATAAATTATCAGGTCGGGTTCATGACTCATTTGCTGGTCAAAGATCAATCAATCAGGTTAGGTTAGGTTATGTCTGGACATCCAGTAGGGTTGAAGGTGTTGTTTTAATGACATGGGTATTCTTGGGCTCTTTGACCCAATAGGCCTATTCCGCTCAGTGGCACCTAGTAAACCCACACAAATGCACCTCGGGTAATATAGGGCGGGTTTCGAACATAAAACATGGGGATTGCTCATGCCTTATGCCACTCCAACTCCAAGGTGGGTTGGAAGGTTGAATAGCAAGTTTGACCCCCACTGTGCCCAACCTTTTTATTACTTAACCTTGAAGTAATTGGTCAGATTTGGGTTGGGTTAGTGAGTCAGGTCAATAATTTCCGCCATAATTGCATCTCCATCATGTGACACTTTTCATTTCATGGGATCTGCCTAATATACCAAATCAACTTGAAGAAAATGGATTTATTTTCTAAAAGAGTGAAATTGTTTGTGCTCTTGTCAGGATGTCTATAGCATTGTTAGATACCCAAATTACTAGCATTCTATGATGCCCAAATACAGATGTGGATGTGGACACATATATGGAAATAAGGGATACGACTGCACTTTTGAAAATTTAGGATGCATATATGGACATGGCTATCCTATTTTTTTATTTATAACATTTTTAATTAATAAAATTATTATTGTTTACATTCTTTTCTCACATTTTGAAAAGTAAGAAAATAAAGAACTATATTAAATAGGGATATTGCCCGTATAGTGGTACTTAGATCTAACATTCGTCCATAAACTGTCGAAGTTTAAATATTTTCCACAAAATTATTCGTGCGATATCTTAAGATCGTGCGATATCACACATATCGCCCTGCACGATATCATAGGGCTATACGATATCGCACAATTATTATATAAAAAATTATTATACACAAAGCTCCCTAGGAAATAATTCAACTTCACCTAATTTGGGCAAATGTTAGATTGGGGCAGTTGTATGGGAAATATCCCCATTAAATAGGACTTGGGAGGTAGAATATACCAAACTCGTAACCTAGAATTATCAGTCTGTATCAGTACGATGTGAGTGTTATGTCAGTCCGACACCCTGTGTGTTGGTTGTGTTCAAGTATCTAGGTATCATGACTAGCGTTCAATTGTCCTAAACTATTAGAAACACTTAATCCCAATTTTTTTTATTGGCAACCATAAATCACACTGGGTGTCTGCATGAAACAGTGGAATCAAAGAAAGGGGATGGGCAGCTGACGGCTTGTGAGGTGCTACTCTTTCATCATGAAGACATGGGCATTCCATGGGAGATAGCAAAGCTGGGCGTCCGTCATGGGATGTGGGGGGCTGTTAAGAAGATCGAACCCGGCTTACGGGCTTACCAGAGAGCTCGAAAGTCACGGTCGCCGCTATCTCACTGCGCCGCCATGGCTCAGATCAACACAAAGATTGATAACAGCTGTTTGAGATCATTGGGAGCAACCAGTGACTACCGTTCAAAAAACTCAGAAGCAACCAGTGATTCAGAAGAAGTAGAAACACTGAATTCGTCAGGAAAAATAGGTGGAATAAGCATACCGAAATTAATTGCCATTGCTGGGACAGTGGTCCTTGCTTGTAGTCTTGACAGAGGTCTTCTGCCCAAGGCCATTATTTTTGGAGTTGTCAGAAGATTTTCAAAGCTCGGAAGGAGGTAGTAAATTTGAAGCAGCAACTGATGCAATCCAAAAACTTCTTGACACCCATTCTGTGTTGATATTGATAGGGATCAGTGTAAGGTTTTTCCTCTTCCCTTTTTTCTCCTTTTTGAATGTAAGGGAAGACAGATTTTAGGGTTGCATGTCTTCCCAAAAACAAACAAAAAAATAAAAGAGTTTAGTTATATTTTGTTTTCTTTTTGTTAGTTTTGCCTCCACTGTGTTTTGTCCGTTATTGGGATTGGTGAAATAAAATTAAAGGAAAAGGTGGCTTAAATATTCTAGATTACCTGAGTAATCTGGATTTCATGTTGTATTTATCTTTTTTATTTGATAAGAGACTCAAACTCATGCATCCGCACACACTACATTATATCCTTGATCTGTTGAGCAACATCCGAGGACAACTTCATACTCTACTTCTTTCCATCAAGGAAATTTACCCTTTATATAAACAATATGAGAGCTCAATAAAAAAACAAGGGAGTCCAAAGGCAACCTCCAATGACAACTTCTAAAATCTCTTGATTCAATCCATTCCTAAAATCTCTCCTAATTTTGATGTTTCCATCACCTTTCATTAGATACTAATACATTGTTGGTCCATGTATTTTTTAAATAGAGCACATTACTTCAATCCCTCTACCAGCCTTACTACATTAAAATCTCTCCATCTACGTACCTATATAAAATCCCACCCAAGATCTATGGATCATGCAACGTTTTGTTTCAAATCAAAGCTTCCAATTTGTAACCAACCCCCTATTTCATGCAAACAAACGGCCCTAAGCATACTTTATATGCAGCTGCAGCTCGTTTCGCCAATACTCAGGTCCTTTGCTTGTCTGTCCAACCCACCTTAACCAGACCCATTGGACCCCAACTTTCTGCCATGGCGACTCATTGAACCCTCTGTTCATAACAAATTAGTGGAGATCAAGTTTTCACAATTACAAATAGTCCCATCAGCTGTAAAGAAAAGGTCAAGTGTTGAAGAGTCCAGAATGGAAACGAGCCGCGTGGTCTTACTCTCTCGTAGAGATGGAAAGAAAAGGTTATTGTTTTTTTCCCCTTCCACCAAAGAAGAGAAGAAAATGGTTAACGTAGAGTGATTGCTTTAGCTTTCGTGGGACATGGGCCAAGCCCCAAATTAATTTTTGTGATTTCCAGATCTGACCAGGGGCATCTGCCCCAATTCAAATGCACATGGGTCCACCCCTGGCTAGCTTTATTCAATGAATTTAACCATTACAAAATAAAGTGAAGATTTATGGATTACATTCGTGACCACATCATACATCCACTATGGCCAGATATGTTCAGATCATGAGCTCCACATATTCAAAATAAAAACCCAGCAATAGTGAAGGTTGGTCAAACTACAATGCTTCTTGTTTTATATAATTAAACGGAATCACTTTGATATTAAATGGGTCCATAGCTCAGTGGTAGAGCAATTGACTGCAGATCAATAGGTCACCGGTTCGAACCCGGTTGGGCCCTTATATTAGCTTCTTTTTTTTTTTTTTTTTTTTTTTTTTTTTGCTCTTTTAAGAAAAATTTTTTTTTTTTTTTTTTTCAACTTCATAAGTTCCCCCAATAATTATATAAATTTTCAAATTTGAGTAAAATCAGAAATGGAGATCTTAGGAGACTGAAATTCACTTGAACAAGTTGCAAGATTTCAAGAATGTTTCTTTTTATATTTATTATTTGAATTACATTTTAACAGAATAAGAATTTAGAGAAATAGTGTTTGTTTTCTTTCATTAACTTAAGTAACTATCATTGACATCCCAAATCACCAAAAGCTTTGTTGGTTATGAAGGTAGAATCTCACAAATACTAATATTTCATGGACAATTCAATCTTAAATTTCAAAAAATTCTAAATGTGAAAAACAGAGGGTTGTCTAAAACTTTCTCATTGATTTTGACTTTCAACTGATTGTTGCTAACACTCTTCACTCAGCGAGGGGTGATGAAACGTCACTTCTTACGAATCATGGGTACGTCACCTCTTTCCATTTGTGAGGGCCTCCTTCCCACTTGAGCGGGCTACTTATCCGTGTCTACGCGGGCTCTCTCTTGAGTCGAAAAGCTTAAATCTTTCTATGAAATTATTAAATGAAAGGAACCTTAGAAAGTTGAGTTCTCAAACAATGCCTCTAAAAAAATGGCCCTCTTTAATCATGATAAAAGATTCCAATTACCCACATCTTCAAAGATGATTAAGGTTTAAGGTGGATGTCATTAGAAAGAGATTAAGTATTCGTTTGGACAAATCAATTCATGATTCTTCCTGGTGAGGATTTTTGTAAGGTCCGTTTCTTTCCATTTTAGCCTAAATTCACATAATTTTTTCTTTTTAGAAGAAATAGGTACCATGACATCCCACTAACAGTCCATTCAAGCAAGACCCATTTATTAGTGGTCCCATTATCACTTGGGAATTAGGCTTCAACTGGGCACACTGAGGCTAGATTCCGGTCCATCTAGTAGCCCATGCAGCAAGCCTGGCCTGTTGGTTATAGAATTAATGGGGCCTGGTCATGCACCAATCCTAGCCTGTTTCTGAATGAGATTTCATTGGATCCCAGTATGGAAAATTTATTCTACACAGCTTGACATATTAGATGTCGCTGAATATGATTTTGGAGTCTACAGGGGGAACTGGGACTTTACCAATTTTATCTGTATTCACAAATGCAAAGAGACTTGAGAAAGAGACCTCACTTTCTTACACCAAAGTAAGATAGGATTTATGACCATATCTTCGTTGTTTGTTTGTTTGTAAGGAGGACGTATTAAGGGACTCTACACAGACAAGATGGAGACAGAGTGGAAGTCCCAACTCCCAATTGCGTGAAGGGGCTAACCACACCACTGATCTGATGGGTCACCCAAGCTATACATGGGAAAGAGAGCAACTATTTTAAATCCAACCTCCGTTTTTGATTCTATTGAGCCACCAAGGTCTCAAAACACTGCAATCCATCCAACTCGAGAGCACATCTGAGCAAATTGGCCTCCTGCATCTTCTCTTGCTTCTCATTGGATGAGACCTTGTTATTTGAGGAAGACCCAGATGGGTTATCAGCAATGCCCTGCAACAAACATCAAAGAAGAAAATTAACTTTCAAGATCTAGACTTGGGGAAATGAACCATTTAAATGTTTAGTAGAGGGTGTGTGAAAATGAAATACAATTATAAGGCAGCTATAATCTAACCTTGGTTTTCATATTTTTTTTGTCTTGGATTGATTACCTTGGTCTTCATTTGGCTATGGCCAAAGAAATACAGCCCAACTGCTGCAGCCATTAAAGGTGCTACTGAAGAAAAAGACCCAATAGCCATAGAGAGTAATAGCTCAGGATTCAAGCAGCTCTTTGGAAGAAGTGCCTTATATGCATTGTCTACCACCTCTTTGAGTTAAAAGCATGGAAATGCAGTTTAAAGAAAGAGAATAACTTGTGAAAAGAGATGAGACAAAATTGAAAGCATAAGAAAGATTAAATGAAGCAAGGTATCTTTAATTTGATTGATGAAGTAAAGGAAGGAACTTGGATAGTTGCAAGGGGAGAACAGGGAATAAAGAAAAACAGATTCTAAAGGAAAAACCTTCTGGAAGGATGTGCAAATTTGATGCTTACAATCAATGAACCCATCATGATCGCACGTTTAAAATCTTTGCAATGTATCGACGGATGATAAATCCAGCCCGCTCTTACTATGTCTCTTCCCATAAAAATAACTCAACAAAAATTGGCCACAGGGGATTTATTCCCCCCGCAAGGCCTGCAGGAATGAATTTGTCCGGTCCAAAGGACTGCGACACCCTCCATTATAAAAAAAATAAAAATAAAAATAAAAAAATAAATAAAAAAAATCAATGAAAATTCACTCTAAGCAGAGTACACATTGCTTTTGATTGAACGAATATAAAATCACGATTTATTCCATTGAAGTCAATCTTATATTTTAGATTTAATTAATCTAGCGATGATCCTTACTCTTATGTAAGTGAGTTTCTTATGATGCCTAGATTCTCATGGTTTATCATTGTCAAAGCCTTATTTCAATTATGTTGGGTCGGCCAAATGAATCTTATTTCTTCATTCTAATATATCATGAGTCAAATCATCGGATAGGTTGTATTTCTATTTATCTATTGTTATTACTTCCATCCACATCCTCGTCCTCCTAGTGACCAATCAAGCTATGTATTCATGGTTATGATATAATTTTGGGGTTTTGCCAGCAGTGGCGGAACCTGAAAATATACCGGGGGCGGGGGCGCAATAGAAAAACAAAGATTTCTTGGAGGGTCTCCTCCGGGGGGGGGCGGCAAAGCCACTGCCAACCCCTTCCCAGCTCCACCCCTATATGGTAACCTTTAGCCATCGATAAGCCCACCTGATAACGAAAGTTGTGGCATTTCCTCATAGGTGCTTGTACAATTGTTATGGACTGGGATGCCCTTGACTATGCGATATTGCATAAAATTATAAACTTTGTGATATCTCATAGATGTATTCCTTTCTAACCCAACAAAAAGGGAACTTTTATGTGATGTCGTACAAATAAAGAATTGCAAAATTACATAAATATGGATAATTTTTCCATTTCCCCCGTGTTGAGAACGCATGGGGGAAATGTCACGACTTTCATCAACAGCTAGGGTTATCAATGGTTAAATGTTAGCATACGGGCAAAACCCCTATAAATTTTCAAAATGTGGACATGCTTCAATTTAGAAAGTGAAAGCAGGCTTTGTAGACTTTTATGGCGATTTTGTACAATAAGAAGTTTTTGCACTAGAGAAAACAAACTTTCCAATTTTTCATGCTACCCCACTATTCCATGATTTGGTGCGACACATTTTCCTTACGAAAAGAGGAGGGAGCAATTATCTGTTGTGTGAAGGTTGTGGATCTAATACGTATATATTCTATGCCTATTGAGAATTTATTTTCGCTCTGTATCAATTCGAGTTTTGGTGAAAATCTAAAGGGTTTAGAGCTCTCTTTTCCTTTTTTTCTTTTTGCTAGAAAGGGTTTAGAGCATTTTTCATAGAAAATAGCAATAGGTTTTCAAGATAAAGTGATTTTCTGTGGCTTTGTATTTATCTTTTGTGGCATTTTAATTTTCTTTGCCATTTCAATTTTTGTGTTGAAACACATTTTTCAGATTTCTGAAAAATCAGAATCGGATTTCAAGAGAATAATAGATTATTAATTCTAGTTTTACACGAGACATAAATTTGATTATAAATCATGCTTTGGTGCACCCAATAATAAAAACTAACCTGCCAAGTCCCAGTACGTTGGCATAAGGCATGAGTTTGCTTCCTATGTCATGTGTTCATCACCCCTTAGATTGGCCTGATGCACTTCTGATGCGGGGTCGTACATGTACCTTTGAGATCAGTCTTATAGCATCATAATTGGATAAATAATAATAAGAAGAAGAAATGAAAGTATTGAATTTTCACTTCACTTCGAATCACAATGTGTGTGTGTGTGTGTTGGGGGGGCGGGCGGGGCAGTGTTAGTAATCCTATGAGGACGGCCCTCATAGCCTTATTGTGAGGACCACCTTAGGACCCATCCAAATGGACCACACTTACACTATGCTCCCATGGACGCCGAATGCCAAATCCTATGGTTTTGCACGTACGGATTCAAATGAATTGGATTGTTGAATCAAGAATCAATTTTTGTTATTTGTTGAATGGGTGGAGGTATTAGATTGACCTCAGATTTGGTATCTAAGTTGGCCCAATTGGATCTTTAAAGTTATGACAGCTCTACTCTTGTGAGGCTCTCTTGGATTGGGAGATTAGCATGGAAAGCTCCCATATGGAGAAATCCAGCTGTATATCCTTGCATTGTGCAAACACAGGAAGAATATCACCACACCCATTAATACTCACAAATCTAAATTATTTAGCACAAAATAATAGTTACCTATTAGCTAATTAGAATCAAGTACTCAAATTCAGACTTAAACATGATATTTAGTTATATCTAGTAAAAATATTGTTTACCAGAAAAAACTAGAGGATTTTAACTAAGAAATCTTCTAGGACTTGTTAAAGGCCAAAAAGGACCTCAAATTTTAATATAAGCCATATAGGACCTCCCACCACTTTTTTTTGTCATTTTCTTGCTTTTATGCTGAGCGGCGCAATATCCCCTCTTAGCTGTGCACAAGTGGGTAGGGATATCCCCACTCATCATAGGTTAACCGTGGGAATATCCCCGCTTATCACATGTTTAAGAAAAATAAGAGGAAGATATTACAATTAAGGTTTTATGTTACATTTGGCTTTGATTGGGCAATGTTAGCCACCCAAAACTGTCAATTTTGGGTGGGATGTTTTTCACCAATTTGACAATCACGAAGATCTGGTTAATTGGATTTGTTGATCGATACCCATCCATGTTAGGATCCACATGATGAACTGCCTCATTTCCTGATTCACTTTCCCTCCTTCTCTTTCCCTAGATGTTCAAAATCTCTAATTTCTCGCTTTCATTCCTTGTTTGGCAAGTTACCCTGATTTTAGGCTTAGTGTTTTTTAATAAATAGATAATAGAATATGAGGGCATTATTGTCCTTTCAAATATATGAAATGGTGGAAGGGACCTTTGTCTCTACGAAATTAATTCGTTGATCGTTTGCAATAAAAAATCAATATTGAGGGACCTCCGGCCAAATGCTCCTATTAATTAAGTAATGATTTAACTCTATAAAAGATGATAATTTCATGATTTTACTGATGAACTACCTCATTTGGCTAGAGGGCCTCCCGTGTCGTGTTGTTTTAAGACTATATTTTAATATTTTTCAATGATTATCATTATACCTAATGCTGTAGTTCAACTGGTTAAAGACACCAAACAATATTATTTTATTGTTAATTTTTGGTAGAACCAAACAGTATTGTTGATTCACATCTTGTTGATACATCCAATACTTGGCCTTGTTTGGATCGTCTTATTTTTTTTACGTCTTAATCTGTCTGAAAAAGATCTGCGAGTTTAAGATCTTATTAGAGCTGCGAGTTTAAGATCTTATTAGCTGTTCTGTAATAAGATCGTTTGGCATCACCTGAACGCTATGAGATCTGAATTGAATAAGACTGTTTGGTATTGCATCTTATCCAATACAAAGATCGTTTCATAAACCTATTAGTAGACTCCACAAACCTATTAACCAAACCAAACATGGAATCCAATGCTAAATCTCTTCAAACCAATAGAGTTTGGACAAACCCAAAAATTATAACGAATTAATAAATCAAACTTCAATAAAATCCGAATATCCAATCTTCCATACCAAACGAAAAAAAAAAACCCAAGAAAAGAGAGGGGATGAGAAGGGAAGGAAGATGAAGAAAAAGTTTACCTTTGACTTTGGATCCAAGACAAGAAGAAGGAATTACGGGAATTGCGGGAATTTTAAAATTATTTTAAAGTCTTGAAGTGTCTTATCGCTTAAGATGTTGGGGTCTTAATTCTAGGAGCTGGATTTCAAGCTCCTAGAATTAAGATAAATCACGTCTTAAATAACAAGTCATCTTAGCGCTTAAGACATGTTGGTATTGCGTACCAAACAATCTTAGTTAGTTTTTTTGTCTTAGCGCTTAAGACATAAGACATTAAGACCCAAACTTAAGACGATCCAAACATTACCTTAGGCGACTTCTCCATGGAAGCAAAATGGAAAAGAATCTACCTTTCGTTAGAGCATTTCTTTTATTTGTCGTAGCTATTTTCACGTTCTGAGCAATATGTATACGTGGTACCAATGGGGTACCTGTGTATTCTTGTCTTGACCAGACAATAACTAATCTTTATCAGCTGCTCTTATCCAACGATTTTTCAAACCATGATATCATTCAGTGGTGGAAGTAGGATTTTTGTTTGAAGAGTGTGTACCCAAAGAAGCAATTGGGTCTTGACTCTTGAGAATAAACCCAGCATGTGGATTTTGGGGTAGATGCAAGATTTTTATATAAATATTTAAAGCAAAGTCATAATTTTATTTATGATTTTAGAAGCGGCCCAAGATCCAATGGGTGCGATTGCCCCCATATTTATACCATCACTTATACCAATGGTTGATGGCAGAACATTCTGGGTCAAAGTGGTAAACACTTTGGGTAGTGATCCAAGTACTAAGTGGAGCCCACCGTTTGATTGTCTCTGATAACTCTATATCAAAAGTGAAATCCAAGATCCAGCTATGGTAAACAAGGGATGCAACATATGCATGGGAGCCAAGTCCCAACTTTCTCTTGGAAATGGTATATATTAAATTTCCTGAAGGTTCATATTTTCTTATCATCTATTGAAGGCCGAATTATATTATATCTATCGAATGCTTTGGATCTTCAGAAAGTTGACCACGAATGTACAAAAAGATTTGATTTAATCTTACTCAACCACATAATATGGTCAACAGTGGACGGATTCAGCCACTTTGAAAATATGAAACCTTAATATTCTTCTTTTTTTAATATATGGGAAGATGATGGGATGAGTTTAAATTAAAATAGATCCACACATGGCTCTAACTTGGATCGTACAAATTAACCTCTACTGCACTGCCATTCAATCGCACAACATTGAATCCGTTTCTAATTATTAAAAGAAATGGTGATCATAATCTTGTACGTAAAAGCACTTACCTATTAAAATAGGGAATGTTTTGGTGTTTTTAAAGCTATAAGCCTATTACATCGAAGAGCATTTTTGGTCCTATCATATATATGAGAACTTGATAATAAATCCTAAAACCCTTCTATTTCTAAAAGGCCAGCTGGTCCACCCGACACATCACATCTATATTATTCAAAAGTAGCTTAGTTTATCTTACATTTGTTCAGATTTTCTCTTTTTAGGAAACTGAAAATCATTTCATAGGGCACAAAAGCTTAAAAACTATTTTATGCAGTCTTATACTAGAGGTGAAAATACATTTCACGCGCGAAAAATATTTGTTGTACCAAACAATAGAAACTGAAAACCATGAAAAATATTAAATTTTCAGTTTTGTATATTTCACAAAAGATGAAAACACTATCGTCTCGTCCTATGGCTCAACTGGTGAGGGATAAAAAATGCCTGCCTGTAGTGAGTGAGAGTGCATCCCAATCACTCTCAAGATAAAATATTGGAAAGATTTCATGGACAAAAATGCACTAAAGTGACAACGACTAAGATACACTTCCATTGAGAGAAGGCTCTGAGTGAATGTGACCACAATGACAACCAAATTTGTGATCTTTACAATCTAACCCCGACCGGCTGTTTGCATGAAAGAGAATAAGACATAGTAAGTTGTCCACACTTGTGTGGCTGCTTTTTTGTGGAAGAAAAAAAAAAAATTTTAAGGAGAAGAAATGAGAAAATGAACTAATTTTTCCATGATTACATAAAAAACCGTTTCTTATAGGGTTCAAATTTGGTTTTCCGCAGAACAAAAAAGGGTATGTGGAAACAATTTTCAGGACCAGAATACAAATGTATCTTGATGCATCCGTGAAATGAGAAGATTCTATGACTAAACAAAAAATTACTCCAATTTTCTATACATCATATTGTTTCAATGTTTGGGAAGACGCACTTTCTTGTATACTCGAAAATATGAACTAATTTTTTTTTTATAAAGAAAATTGAGGAATTTACGGAAAAAGTCTCCGTATGACCCCATACGTCTTACCAGGTCCCCGTATAATGTTGGACACGAGAGGGGTCCTCATGTGGCTCTTTTAATTTAATTTTATTTTTTTTTGTCATTTAATGATATGGTCGATATCGTCCATATTGCGAAATAACAAAAAAAAAGACGAATCTGCAGGTCTATATGCAAATCCTCCGCCCTCGCCTTCTCTCACTCCCCTTAGATCTGCAGGTCCTTGGCCCCCATCCCTTCCCTTCCCTCTCTCACTACCTGTAAGCCCAGCCCTCTTCCTCATCTCCACCTACAACATTGCCCCCATCTCCCCTCCCCTCTTCTCCCTCCTCCCTTCCCTCCATGGCGATCCTCCCTCCTCCTGCGACAAAGATGACCACATACTCGCCGGCCTCCATTCCTTTATATCCTCCATCTCCTTGCCTCCCTTATAGCCCCATCCACCGCCTTGGAGCAATACCAGAAAGAAAAATCCAATTTCTCTTTGGGTTCTGCAAATTAAGAGCAACGACATTAGAATAGTCGATAACGACCGTATCGCTAAATGATAAAATAATTAAAAATCCATGTGAGTACTCCTCCCGTGTCCAACACACATACGGAGGCATGACAAGACGTATGGGTTAACTACGAGGACATTTCTCGTAAAATCCACAGGAAATTTTCAGTCTTTGACAGGAAACACTTTCTTTATTTGTATGGTAAGCACTGAGATATGTGTGTTGATTGTTTCTAAGACCATTCCCTGAAAATCAACGATCACAATTCAAAGCAGTGACCCATCAGCACTTTTAAGTGGTCAGTGTAAAAGGACACTACTTTCTGTCACCTTCTGTCACCTTAATAGAAGTCTTTTCTAAATAACTCGTTGCCTTTAAGACTTTTGATCTTTTCTACCATGAAAGGAACTTTTTGTTATGATACTTCACAAGAGCATGGCTGATTGATATCCATGCATACACGCGCTGCCTGCAGTGGCCTCGTATCTGTGAAAAAACCTTTAACTCATTTTGACCGGCTTAGGTTTTCAATAGATGCATCCCACTATAGTCTCAATGACAGCCTCATGCACCAAAACCATTGGAGATTTTCAAAAAAATAGAAACCCAGTGTTTGGATTTGGATTTTCTTGAAAATGATTCTTCATTATCATACATTTTAAGTAGAAAATCTCAAAGAAACCAATCCTTCTGAGAACCAATTTCTTCATTTAAAGATTTACCTTCTAATTTTCGTTTTATAGAATCGCACATCGGATAAATTTCAAAAACAAAAGATTTGATTCAAATAAATCCATTTAAAATAGAGCTACTTCAATCACATCCTTTTACAAAGATTGTTTGGTATATTTAATTCGATTAAAAAAAATTGTCAAACTAAATAAGGTTCCATTTGGCGAGTGTATATTTTGTGTTTAGTTGACTTAAAACTCATTGAAATAGATGTTTCACTACTTTAAATTATTGGACACAACTGAAGTAGGTATTTGATTCAATTTTAAGAGCTTTTGTCTCTTTTTGATATAGTAACTAGAAAGTTAGCTTTTTCACATAAATATGCAAAGCAATCATCTAGTTCTACTTTCTTTTACAACTTGGCCTATATATAAATGTTCTAATATGAAAAGTTTATCTTTACTAATTTTACTTTATTATAACCTTGCACATATTATTTATTTATGCAATGTTGTGCTGCTAGTGAGGCGTGTTCCTTTGAACTTGGCCAGCATGTTGACCCCTAATCATTTTTCATTTTTTTAGAAAAACTTTGCCCATATAATTTTTTGAAACATCTCTGCTTCAAATAAATTATTTCGTATAAATTGCACTACCACACTGGAACCACAGGGGAATTTTATCCTGCTTTTTATCCTGGGTCCGTAGGAATTTTTCTTACCCAAAGAGCTGGAACACCCTGCGTTATAAAAAAAAAAATCAATCTCAAACATATATTTTTTTTTTTTAGCTATTGTAGGGTTTCCAATCTTTTGAGCTTGACTAATCCTTTCGGGCCCAAAAAAAAAGCCGGATAAATTCAACTATAACCTCAATATAATATTACAATTTCAAACTTACAATCTCCTAATACAAACCATGTTAATAAAGCCAATTGTTACCCTGAATATATCTCATACACGTACCAGAGTTCCATACAATTTCTGTACTCCCAGTGACCAGCCGAGTTCCCACACATCAATGTCAACGGACCCACACTTATACCAACGGGGCTCAATTCCAAACCTCGGACAACCGTCCATTGCCCTCGCCAGCCCACACATGCTTGACAAAAAAAAAAAAAAAAAAAATCTTCTGACCTGTCAAAACCAACGGTTCCTCTTCCTCTACTACTTGATCTCCCTCGATCTTCGCATATTCCCTTTCTTGATACCACGGGACCCACGTCTTATGAAATGTTGTACCACATATCAGATCTAGAGGTGTCTACGAATTACGAGGCCTTTCAACCACTAAAACCCCGCCACGTGGATTCCAAACGTCTTACAAATGTCACTCTGCTCGTCACACATTCTCAGCTGCAACTTCAAGCTCTAGCAGAGCAGAGCAAAACAGAGCGTTTCGGTTTTCTCCAAAACCCTATATCTCTCTCTCTCTAGGTAAGATCATATCTTCAGATTCAACACATTCGTCTGATCTGATCAAGTGTCGAATTGTAGATTTCTGTGTGTGTTTGATCTGTTTTCTTCTCTCTCTTTTGTGTTGTCTTTTTAGATCTCGCTCAAATTCTAGTGAGTTTTGTATAGATTGAAGAATCATCCATTTCTGACTCACACAATCACACTGAGATTGGAATTACTTGATGATGATCGGCAGCTTAAAACGCGATCGATTGTAGAATTTATAGATTCCTGAGCTTTAGATACTAGAAGATATGATCATATGGAGACATTAGATGCTTCTTTAGTATAGTTTTTCATCGGATTCGCTACATGTTAGTTTACATGCATTTGGTTGTGGAGATTTCTGTTTACCTGTACAACTAGTTACTTTTAATTAGTTATGGCAAACAGGAGAAAGAGAACAGCTTTTGATTACAGCTAGCTCAGGTTAGCCAACTCTTAAAACAGCTGAAATGGACTTATAGTTACCTGTATTTGGTGTTGGTAGATCCAAAGCTGGCACTAAAGATAAAATAAAAGTGGTTTTGTGATGCAGAGTGTAGAGTGTAGGATCTTACACCCCATTGAGCTACCACTCATCTTAAAACCAATTGGCGATGGGAAACGGCACAACAATGGTTTTATGGTGAGGGCGAGGGCTCAACCACAATTATGAGCACTCAAGAGCGAGGTTGGACGTTGAACTCAACAATCCCTCCCTCAACGGCACACCCGCCGCGACTCTTGCTGCGCAACTCGCAAAACGCTTATCCCGTAAATCGAATACCTGACCTACCATGCTCTGATACCACTTGTAGTATCTTACACCCCATTGAGCTACCACTTATCCCAAAACCAATTGGTGATGGGAAACGGCACAATAATGGTTTTATGGTGAGGGCGATGACTCAACCACAATTATGACCGCTCAGGAGCGAGGGTGAACATTGACCTCAACACAGACTTTCAATGTCAACTAATTGTGAATTTGTGAGATGGGGACTTACATGTTGTTGGCAGGGTTTGTGTGTTCAGTTCTAGGGAAAAGTTAGCAGATTTATTTTAAGAGAAATGATCTCATTGTTCTTATGCAAAATGCGTACTTGGGTGGTGTTGGTTATTATGACTTGTATGCAATCTCTACCAGAATTAACTGTTTGCAGCTTTTCCTGTTATCCAGAATAAACTGTTGTGATGGCATCTGTCACTGCATCCCACTGCGTAACAAGAAGCTATCAATATAGCAGCTGTGGAACATGCAATTCGGACCCAAAACCATTCGTGAGAAGCAGGGCATATTTAATGAACCAAAGCATGCCTCATCATGGCTTACGGTCACTTAATCAAGTGGATTTGCTAAACACGCGCACCAATGTAAAAGTGTCTTTGCAGCAAGCAAGGAGGAAGGGGTTAAAACATGAAAATGGGAGGCCATGGGCTGTTGTTGTTTGTGGAATTGGGATGAATGTGGTATTTGTGTCTGCAGAGGTTGCCCCATGGAGTAAAACCGGGGGACTTGGTGATGTCCTTGGAGGGCTGCCACCAGCCATGGCGGTAAATCTTCTTTTTTTCCTAGTGTGTGCATTTTGTGCTTTGAACCATAACATGGTCATTAATCATTATGAGTCATTTTGTTCCTTGACAAAAATCTTATTTGCCCAAATGATTTTTGTGCCTCATATGTACAGTCTTTTTTCCATTATTTGGATTAAATCATATTTCACTAGTGATACCATTCTTCAGGCCAATGGTCACCGTGTCATGACAGTCTCCCCAAGATATGATCAGTACAAAGATTCATGGGATACAGGTGTTTCGGTTGAGGTATGATGTTTCCACATTTGTTCGTTTCATGTGACTGATATGATCTTCATTTTCGTTTTCAAAAAGAAAAAAAAAAACATATGATCTTTGTACTAGAATAATGAATTATGTTTGTGCCTCGTTGCTAAAATTATCATTCAAAACACAGTTACCAGTTGGGGACAAAATTGAAATGGTTCGATTCTTCCACTGCCATAAAAGGGGAGTTGATCGTGTATTTATTGATCATCCAATATTTCTTGAGAAGGTCAGTCTTTCAATCAAAAGTTTATTTGTTACTCTTTTAATCATAACTTTGTGTTGTCTGGCACATGGAATTGTGGATGTCAATTGTAGCTTATTTTGATGGCTTGAATATTAACTTTTAAGGTATGGGGAAAAACTGGTGGAAAAATCTATGGTCCCAAAACTGGAGACGATTACAAAGACAACCAGCTACGGTTCAGCTTGTTATGTAGGGTGAGCACTCTACTTTGTTTCTCTTTTATTTTTCACCATAGCATTCTGATATTCTTTGTTCTTGTGTAAAATATTAGTTTTTGTCACCAAGGATGAAAATAGCGGTAGCGGCGGGCGTAGCGGCCTGCCGCCAAAACGCTACGTAGCGTAGCGGCGCTACGTAGCGGCACGTAGCGGTGCGATTTGAAAAAATCGTCAAAAAAATATGAAAAAATTCTAGAAAATCTAGAATATTAGAAAATGAGAGAAAATGTATTTTTTTTTTTTTTTTTGCAAAAGTAACTAAGGTAAGGGGGCGTAACGGTCCCCTCACTGTATAAGGTCCTGTATCGTTCTATAAATAGAAAATTATAGTAATAATCATTTTTTCACATGTGTTCATGTTGCTTAGTTATGCTAACTTATAAACTAATGAAAAGCTTATAAAAGAAAAAACTATGCCATGAAGTCAAGACTTAAGAGTAACTAAAGAAAAAAATACATCTACCAAAGGAGGTGTCTAATAGGATGTACTTAGAGAAGAATCATTGAGAAGAACTCTTTGTATCGACTGTAATTCGGCAAGATCATATGCTTTTTGGTATTCTTTTAAACATAAAAGAGTAGTTAAAAGAGTAGAAGAGTTGTGTAGAAATGTTATTTAGAAAGAAGAAGAAAAAAAATAAATCTTATTATGCATTTTAAAAAAATTTGAAAAATAGGAATGTTTCTCACACCGTAGCTGTCGTAGCGGCCCCGTAGCAGCCGCTACGGGTGCGACGGCCGATAAATCGGCCGTAGCGTAGCGGTGGCGGACGCCTATTTTCATCCATGTTTGTCACTATCACAGAGAAATTTTCCCGGAACTTTCATTTCCATTATTGAAACTTTCCAGAAAACCTTTTTTATTTTTTTACTTTTTTTGTAAATATGGATCAAGTATACAATTTCTTGCCAGAGTAAAATTTAATGCAAATCAACATTGACCAAAGACTTTGCGCCTCAAGGAAGCAGAGAGGTCTTGTGTTCGACACCTACCTTGGTTGGCCACCTCCTATAGTTTTACCCGGTGCATGTGGATAGAGGGTATGTGTCCCTAGGGATTTGGTCTTGGCTGTCTCAGGCTAAGGGCCAAAGGCTCCTGAGCTGGGTTGGTCTGGGCTGGGCGGGAGATACGCTGGGATATCAAAAAAGGGAAATATTCAAGTGAGAACTCTAGAGGCCCACGAGTTTCATTATAACTCTGCATTTTTCATTGGTTTCAGGCTGCTTTGGAAGCCCCAAGGGTTCTGAATCTTGACAACAGTGAACATTTTTCTGGACCATACGGTATGGACTATCATTCTCTACCTGCAATTGATTGGAATTACTCCTAAATAGAAGTCACCTGATGCAAAGCATTGAACTCATCTTTTTGGTATATAGGGGAAGATGTTGTGTTTGTTGCTAATGACTGGCATACTGCGGCTCTACCTTGCTACTTAAAAGGCATTTACAAGCCCAATGGGATATACAAGAGTGCCAAGGTAGGATGGCATCATAGTTTGGGTTAAACTATTCTATCCATAACTTTTTCAGGCCCATTCAGTGTCCCCAAAGGATGTACAACTTACCATTCATGTCTACCATTCAGCTCCCATGTTTACTCAACCTCTTGTTACTTTTGCTAAAATTTAGTTTGATGATGCTGTCAGGTTGCGTTCTGCATGCACAACATTGCCTATCAAGGGAGATTTCCCTTTTCAGACTATTCACTTCTCAATCTCCCAGATAAATTTAAAAGCTCTTTTGATTTTATTGATGGGTATGGAATCTCAAGTTTTTCACTTGAAATTATGTTCCGCAGTTGTTCCTAGAGGAAATTTCCCTAGTATAGGTTTCATGGTTTTTTAATGCTGGATAATTTTTTTTTTCTGCAGGTATGAGAAACCTGTGAAAGGAAGGAAAATTAACTGGATGAAGGCTGGCATATTAGAATCGGACAGGGTCTTCACTGTGAGCCCATACTATGCTTCAGAACTTGTTTCAGGAGAAGATAGAGGTGTGGAATTAGATAATATCATTCGCAAAACTGGCATTACTGGAATTGTCAATGGGATGGATGTTCAGGAGTGGAATCCATTGACAGACAAATATATCGAGGTCAAATATGATACTACAACTGTAAGTAACTTTTAGAGGATGTTTTAACTCTTGAGTTTTGCCTTCGTGGTAGTGGAAACTAATAATGGCATTTTCAGGTGTTAGATGCAAAGCCACTTCTGAAGGAAGCACTGCAAGCTGAAGTAGGGTTGCCTGTGGACAGAAATGTACCTGTGATTGGCTTTATTGGAAGACTGGAAGAGCAGAAAGGATCTGATATTCTCGCCGAAGCTGTTCCAGAATTTATTGGAGAGAATGTTCAGATAATAGTTCTTGTAAGTATTGGAGCGGGAACCACTTAACTTATTTTGAGTTGATTTCCTGTATGAATATTGTTTTGAGGTCATAACCCGTTTTTGGCTTCCTTGAAGGGAACTGGCAAAAAACACTTGGAGAAGCAGATTGAACAATTAGAGATACTATATCCAGATAAAGCCAGAGGAGTCGCAAAATTCAATGTACCCTTGGCCCATATGATAACTGCTGGTGCGGATTTTATGTTGGTGCCAAGTCGATTTGAACCCTGTGGTCTCATACAGCTACATGCTATGAGATATGGAACGGTATGAATCCTCTATTGTTTGGGGCACTAACTAGACAACTCATTTGTTTCATTCCATTTTGCAGGGAACACTTTCCTTGAACTAAATGCTTTAACTGTCAAATCTTTAAATATAAAGAAGGGGCTAGCTCTCCTAAGCTCAAGCTATATACACACACACACACTGCGGGAGACAAAAGTTGAAAGATCATGGTATGTATTGCGGCAGACGAGAGTTGGAAGAATCATGCATGCTAGAAAAGTTAGGTGATGCATTACATTCATTTTGGTTTCTTAGATGGTAGGGTGGTGTCTTTACAATAAAAGATGTGATAAAGTCTACCATGGACATTAAGTCTGAAGGTATTATTTCTAGCAGAGTTCAAATGCCTATGGAACTCTAATAGTTGTTGAACCAACACAATAAAATATAATTTGTTAGGCTTTTGTAAAATTTTGCCACCATACAAAAACATCATTCCACATGCGCTGTCTGAACAATTAACTCCAAATTAGCCTTTCACCTATCTTAGACTTTGTTTGGAAATCCTCAGGACTTGGTTGCCGTGTGCTTAGTTTATCTTTAAATCCAATACCTGTAACTGATTATGGCAAAGAACAAAACGATTGTAACTTACTGGTATTGTGCATTATCCAAACACATGAACCCCATTTGCTTGTAAACCAGCTTACCTGCACTTGCGTTGCAATGATCCAAAGAGGCCCATAAATTTGATCAGAAATTCTGAACTTTCTGAGTGTAACTCAACTTGGAGGTTACCAATTTTGGTGCAAGGGCTAACAGCAGTAACTGATCAAGGAAGTTGGGGTGGTATGCTGCAGGTGCCTATCGTCGCCTCAACTGGTGGTCTAGTCGACACAGTCAAAGAAGGTTTCACAGGTTTCCATATGGGAGACGCCTTCAACGTTGATGTAAGTACTAAGTAACAATTTCTCGTGTGTAGATTGTGGATCAAACTGGTCACTCCTTCTTAAAGGAAACTGAGCACTAATTCCATGTTTTATTCCTTCAGTGTGAAGCTGTTGACCCTGCTGATGTCGCAGCAGTTGCTGCAACCATCAAAAGGGCTCTTAATGTCTATGGTACACCTGCTTTGACAGAGATGATAAGCAATTGTATGGCCCAAGATCTTTCCTGGAAGGTTAGTAAATTTCCATGAAGCTACATTTCCATCAATGTGCAAGCAACAGCTTCGAATCAAAAGAAAAGAGGGAAGTTGTCTTGTTGCCTCACTGTCTTATTGTTTTACCAAATTTAACTGTGGCGGTTGATGCACAGGGCCCCGCAAAGGAGTGGGAAAAGGCTCTGTTGAGCCTGGAAGTTGAAGGGAGCAAACCAGGAATCGAAGGGGAGGAGATTGTACCCCTTGCCAAGGAAAATGTCGCCACTCCTTGAAGGTTTCAACAATGTTTCGTACTTCTGCATCCGTTGGGCCTTAAAACTGACTTCTGCTAATGCACTAACCGAAGCTTTACAAGGCTAACAGTTCGCAGGACCTCTTCTTCGTGCTTGTTCTTTATACTATGTAATCTTTCACGTGGGTGGCAGACTGCTTTTCCCTAGTCTCTTAAGCATCTTGTACCAGGATACAGAGAGGTGTATATATATCAAGTACTTAAATAATATGATTTGCTGCCCAATCTCCTTCATGCATTCAGTCTTTAGATAAAGTCAGGTATTTGACCAAATAGTGAGGATATTGCTTCTCCTATATTATTCTTTGGTTCAATGGTTTCCCCCCTTACTAGCTCTCCTTGTTTTTCAGTAATTCATTCCTTCTTCCCACAGGATTGACCTTCTATCTCCTAATTGCACAATCAAACCATCTCAAATGCCACTTATTCTTTTTTCTCAATTATTGAAGCAGCCTCTAAGTTTCCTTGCATGTGCTCATTTATAGTACTTATCATTTCTTGTTATTACAAGGCATGAAGCGTACTAAGAATTTACTGCCTAAAACGTTAAATACAGCTAGTTACAACATTAAAAAACTAGCTACTAAGGGCACTGTACATGCATCATAGATTCATAGTTTTGCAGTACCAGTATTGCAATGATACTAGGACGTTTGGATTAAATTCCTCCCCCCCCCCACCACACACGCCCCACACAAAAAACACCCCCTTTATTTGATCTGTAATTTCTGAAATCAATACGACTATCTGTGGTATTTTAGTGTTGAATCAGAATGATCGACATAGACCTTGAGCTATGGCGCTTGTTAAAATTTAAATAGAAGGAAACAGGCAATCTGGAGGGACTCAATTCTAATAGAGGTTCCATTAATGTTGAAAGACACAAGTATATTATGACACATGGATGGTATAACTGCCATTGATAAGAAGAATCTAAAGTGTTAAACTAAAAACAGAATTTGCGACATGGCCATGGGGATAACATATACTCAACCACCAATTGTGGATATTTAAGTATCACTGATCATTTCCCATTGTTTCATTTCATAAGAAGATACAACTCAAGATTGAAGTGAAGAAACTAAATTTAGATGGAGAATTAGCATCCCATCAAGAATACATGCTACCCTTTCCTTAGACAGACATCATTGCCAATAAAATGAACCAAAACAATGCAACAGGCCACTGTGAGTTCTAAAACTGCAAAAAAGACTGAAGCAGCAACACCTCTAATCAAATAGACTGAAACCCATGTCATCATCACTCTCTTCCTTTGGCTCTTCCTGAAATAGCAAAACCAAGAAGAAAATAATCCAAATTAAAAGGGAACCAAGGTTGGATCAACAACAAGAGAGGTATATATCCCTATGACCTACCTAAAATGGAACTCATCTGATCAATAGAGGTACTGAGTTTAGCCTGTTTTTAAAAAATGGCCTAGTCTACTTGGACTGGTGCACTTATGAAGTTGAGTCACCTTCCAGCCGATTCTTAATGAACTTATGAAATGGGGTAAGAGAAAACTGATTCCCCTCCTCCTATTTCATGTTGTGAGAAGGATGGCGTATCCAATGCCAACAACCTGAATGGGAAAGCATACCACTAATAATAAAAGGCAATAACAGAAAAAGGCAAAAAGTGCTCCCTACCTTCTTCTCCTCAGCAGAAGGTGTTGCAGCCACGGCAGCTGTGGCACCTCCACCAGCTCCCATTGAAGCTACAGCAACTGGACCGCATCCACCCCCTAACAACATCCCATTATCAAAATCAGCAAAAACCAAAAATCAAAATCAGCAAAAACCAAAAAATTTTTGACTTTGACAAGAGACAGAGATAAAGATGGTAGAGAGGACCAGATCCAACGTTGGTGATGAGATCATCGACGTTCCTCCTCTCCAAGAGCTTGGCAAAAGAGTCCAGGCCAGTACCCCTGCACTGTCACTCCTGCTGAGCTCACCAATGTTGCTATCTTCTCCGCCTGTCAATCAATACTACTACTAATCATCATCACCATCAAATAATAATAATAACCACACATCTCACAAGAACAACAAAGAAAGATGAGTTTCAAGATTTCTTCTGCTTCTTCATCATCATGGTAATGGTTGTGGAGATTCCATCGTCATGGAGAATCAGAGAGTGCACGCGAGCTCGTCTGAACGTATCCTGTCTGTTGTACAGAGACAGGCACAGGCAGAGATGCTGTTGTTGTTGATGATGGTTTTGGAAGAAGGAACGAGTTTTTTTTTTTTTTTTTTTTGTCTCACACTTGTGGGACCCATAGGTGAGAGAAGTGTGTGGCCCGCCTTTGATTCATCCAGTCCATTCATCTGTGTATAAACTGTAAAATATATGATGGTGGCGTTCAACTCTGTTCATGGGTTGTATAGCCCTGTCTGCATGGACATGATTTCAATTTTTGGAGCTGTGTTTTAGGCCCATGGGCTAGATCCAGGCTTAAATCATATGATAACATCATCATCATCATTATCAAAGCCTTATTACGGGCCAAATCCTCAGATAAATCACACGTCTTTAAATCCATTTTTAAGGTTTAGTTGACTGGTTTGATAATTAAATGGGATGGACCTTGGCTTATGTCTCCACCCTATGAATGATTTAGCAAAGGAGCTCGGCTGGGCCTGGGCGTGATTTTGAAGGCCTGTAGGCTAGATCTCAGCCTAAAATTTTGTGAAAAGATGGGCTTGGAAAAGGTTTTCTTCTCTAGTCCAGCCAGGCCCATGATTACTCTCAGTAACACATCCTACAGTCTAATAGTTTGCATGGGTATTATCCGACCTCATATTCATGGATAGATCCAGTCTGCAGGCTAAAAAGGTCAAGCAGGCTCAATGCAGCTCAATGAGCCATCGCTCACTGTTGGATTAAATCTAAAAAGAATCTACGATTAAGGCACTGTTAAATTTTAAGGCTGTTGATGCAACTACTAAAATAATCTGGTAAGGATGATTTTTTTTGCTCGTCCTTGTCCATAAGGAGATCTTTTCGTCTGCCCTCCCACCATTGATAGAAGTGCATCTAAGTGGCTCCATGAGCTGGACTGCATATATGCAATAGTACTTGAAGAATGCTTGTAGAAGAACATTCTTCCAACACAGTAATGAGTAATGACGTATCTTAATTGGTTCAGTAATTGGGTCTGCATGTGATGAAATAGGTGGATAAGAATCCAAGAGGTCATGCCTTATAAAGCCCATTAATTTTTCCAAGTCAACATTTAGCAGCTTCCAACCTTTGGGATACAACGAGAGATCACAGCTCCTAGTTGTCTTAATCAAGCAAGAAGAGTAGTGTAAAAATACCAAGGCTTGCTTTATGATAAAAAGTTTCACCTCAACTATGATGTCTAGATATGATATAGATTTAACTCCAAGGGGTTGGCTGAGTGGTCAGGATCATAGTTTCTCCCTCTTCCGGAGGTACAGATCTTGGTATCGACCCTCGGTTTCCCCTTCTTCAGGAATCGAAGGTTGAGTCCACTAGTGCTACCACCTTGGGGCCACAGGGGTGTTTACCCGGCTTCCCTCTGGACCCGGAAGGATTTAGTCCGACTCAAAGAGTTGGGAACCCTCCAATAACAAAAAATAAAAAAAAATATAAAAAAATGGATACGACATAGATAAAAAAGAGACGCGCCATGTAATTATAATGCAAACAAGCTGGCTCTAGGCACATTTGTGCAACATTGAAGAAATCCGATTCAGCATACAACTTTTTCAAGTTCCACTCAAAACCAAGTCCGACCAGCTTGGAAATCTTTTTAGAAAAGGAAAAAAAAATTTAGTTCATTTTTCTGCAACATGGAACTTTTGGTGCTATGGAAGATGAGCCGTGCTACTTGTCCCGGATTTTGTCCCGGGCAGTGGCACGGCTCCCCATGGGAGCCGTTGGATCCCAGGCTCCCATGGGAGCCGTGCCACATCCCGGGACAAAAATCCCGGGATGTGTTGACTTTCTGATGGAAGATTATTTCCACTTTTCACGGTTTTTCCATAGAAAAATGGCAACACGAAGTGCCCTAAAATATTTCTAGCTCTATCTCATCATCATCATCATCAAAGACTTGTTCCAACCATATTGGCTCGGCTATATTATTTATGTTTCGCTATTCCGATCTATTATAAGTGAAGTCCTCGGATATGATGTATTTCTTTGAATTTATTGTGACTACTTACATCTATGTCCTCTTTGACCTATCCATTTTCCTTTGTGAATCACCCGCATACATTAACTTTCCTCATTGGCCCGTTGCAGGCCTGCGTTAGACATGTCCAAAGCATCTGAAACTGATTTTTCTTATTTTATCACAAGTTGATGTATTCCATAAATGCTCTCGAAAGCAATCAATTTTTATCATATCCTTCCTTTACCATACATCTATCTCAGCATTCTTATCTGCACCACACTCATTTTTGTACAGGTGTTGCACTTAACTAATGCACTCATTATATAACCTTAAATAAGAAAAACCCGTAACTCATATTATATATTGCAAAGGAAACCAATGGGGTTGATATCCATAGATGCCTAATTCACAATTTTCTACTTGGATTTGGTCGAGTGTTTGCTCCACCAACATCCATATCCCCATTACAGATAAGGAATGAATATCTTCAGGTCATCCCACATCCTAAGGTTCTATTTGTGCAGAGCACGTTTAAGCTGAAACCTCTTGCCGATAAGGCGCCTCTCTCATTTGGTGCAGCCACAAAAAGGACGCGTTTTCCTACTTTTTGTGCTAGTTTTCTGCGCAAGGAGTGGTTTGCAGTTTCCGACCTGCATACCTCAGATTTGTCTTCCGCGGAGGAGGAAAGTGTCATTACCTCTTCCTCGGATTTGCACAAACACACCCTAATTGTTGTGTTTGACATTCAAGTACGTTTATAGAATGAGAGGACTATGCAATAGAGAGGAACTGTCTTGAATTTCATGTAGTCTGCTTATTCTAGTTTGGGGACACACGATTCTTACAGAAAAGGGAAAAAATGCAAATATCTTTGCGATAGATTATTTCATGATAAAAATAAAACTTCCATTTATAGAGCTCCGAATTATAAGAATCTTACAGCCCATGACCTTTTTGTTCCATATACAATTTATAGTTTTTTTATATACTTCCCTAAGATTTTTAAGATTTGTAAATAGGCCCTATGATTTTAGTATTTGTAAATAGACCCCTTCTTTTTCATTTTAACACCTTCCATGTCTCCAAAATCAGTTGCCTTTCAACCACCATAAATTTTTAGAGTAAAATGACACATTTGTTCATCCCTTTATCCCATATGCATAATTTCAAAAGATTAGTCTTATTTTCCTCTTAAGCTTGTAACATCAATGATTACTATAGTAAATTTAATGGAGAATAACCTTACATAAATCCACTTTTATGAAAATAGATCTCATTTCATTAAATCCAAATCGATCATAGTGACAATCAACGCCTATAATTATAATTGGTTTATAATTGACCCAATCCATGCATGATAGATTGATGAAAGCTTTAAAATGCATTATTACTTTATTAGGCTTCATATGCATGAGAGAGTTATTGAGAGAGAAAGCGTTGGGACTAGAAAAATAATAATATTTTTATAAATAATGACAAACTCATTTTGGTTTAAGGGATGTAAAGGTAAATCTGTCATTTTTATAAAAATTCAACACAAAACCTCATGTTGCTTGCTCATTCTCATAATTTTGGAGACACAGAATGTATTAAAACAAAATAGAAGGGGCCTATTTACAAATACTAAGACCAGATGAGCTTATTTGCAAATCCTAAAAACCACAAAAATCTCTTCATTTTATGTAAACATTCTGGATTTATTCCAGTCAATATCTGACAGAATTTTCATCTTTCTACAACAAAATACACCGGGAGTGACAGAAAGTGACCTTTGCCTACTAATTAGGTGGTCGGCCTGGTATTTTATATATGGAAATTAATCTCCTGAGAAGTACATGTGGGGCACACCTATCACCCAATCCAAACCTTGCAATGGACAAGGACCCCATTGATAGTCACACATCCCAGGGTTTGGCACCAATGTGAATGAACTGGACCATTTGATCGACTATATACACATATGAATGGACTAGGTTTGTCCGTCATGGATGAAGGAGTTAGGAGCATGGGATTGGGGCCAAACTTGATATTTGGGGTGGTCGCATATAGATCTTTCAATCCCCACCGGTCTAATGGGACCCCCAATGGGCTCTACAAAAAAGTTCTCATGGTGACTCCGTGAGAATAGTTCTCACTTGATCAAATCCCTTTATATGTTTCTTTATCAGTAATAAAATATTTCAATAAAAGAGACAAAATTACAAAGAGAAAGAACATAAAAGAGCAATAAGGTACTCCCACTCACACTTCAATTACATAATAATACCTTTTAAGTTTTAACGAGTAATTCTCTCAACCCCTTGTTTAGCAAGAGCATCTGCCGTAGAGTTGGCCGATCTGAGCTCATGACTAAAGGCAACATTAATGATAAAAGATCAAACTCAAATTTCATTGAAAAGGAATTAAAATTTTCAATGATTTGCCTTCCAATTCGACACCCAAGCCATCACATTAGAAGAGTCACCCTCCACAACAAGGTTGCCATAAGAAATTATTTGGAAAACACAAAAGAGCATCCATAACAACTAACACCTAAAGATGGCCTTTTAAAAAATAATAATATAGTTGTGAATCCCTTAGCTATTAATTATGAATTAATTGCATATTGAAAATCTCACTACTTGCCATTAGGGTCCATTCTTTTGCATGGAATTGAATTACAAAACATCGAAGAAATGTATTCCTAAAGTAGCTAAAATTTAAGAAATAAAAGTGAATATACCTAAATGGCTACCAAATAATCTCCCTTTTAATTGGAAAAACTTTTCTCATTTCCCTTAATTCATTTTCCATTAAAGAGCATGTTCTTTGATAGGAATTTTAGGGATTTCACATTATTTCTTCAATTTCACCACTTTTAAGGAATACATTTCTTAGAATTCACCGTGTAAAAACAAAAAGGGCCTTAAGAAGAATTTATGATACTAATCACCACTAATATTCGAGTCCAAGGGGGGCATGACAATAATCCTGCTCCATGTTACTTTGTATCAAATTTGTGGAAACTCATAGTAATGTGGGTTATTCTAAAGGGATATCAAAGATATGCCAGTAAGGAATATTAGGTCGAGATGTGGATCCCTTACTTTCCTAGGGTTTCATTTACTAAGGAGATGGTTGAATGTCACTTCCTACTGGAAGGGAGGCCATCATGATCATTTGTGAATTTTCACTAGTACTGGCATGTCTCAGTTTCAAACCACCCCCACCCCCCCCACCCCCTTTGTTTTTTTTCTTATGTTCCAATTTAATAGTTCAGAACCAATTTGGATTGAACCATCGACTTTCAATTATGTCACGTCCACACATCAATCCAATTTTTAGAACATCATGCCATCAGACTTTTCATTGGCTCCAAAACTTATTTGGTGGCACTGATAATGATGTTCTAGGCCTTTGATCATATGGTCATTAACATTCATATGTGCGATGAGAGGATTCTGCAGCATAGAAAAGTTGTTCTAATCTTTCAAATGGCCCACTATACCATTGTCGGGTGCAACACATTTTCCTTGGGAAAAAGATAAAAATGAACTGATTTTATTTGATAGAGAGGATTTTGATTTTGCATTAGAAGAATAAAAATGCAGATTCTTATGAGAGGATTTTGATTCCCTACCTGAGGACAAGCAAAAAATTTGCATAGCATGAAATCCTCTGATTGCACAAACAAGTCCTACCAAACATTTATCCACAAAAGATTGCATCGCGTCCTTGCATTTCACCAGGAAAAAAGCACTATAGCATGTGCAAAGCATGGACCACCTCTGTGAAGCAGATTGAGCCTAACCAATGCACCACTGGTGCTTTTGGCCAAACCCAAGTCATTCTTCATTTGAGTAAGCAGGTCAGGTGAAATGCATTTTAACCCAAATAAGTATCTAGTGCTGCATCAGGTCTGACTTGAAACTCTTAACATAATGTATTTCAACTAGGGCCACATGGCCTGCATATTAAGCACCTTGGCCTTCCAATGCCCAAGGCGGGTCAATCTGTTCACCATAATATATTTTGAAATCACATTGTTATCCATCAAAGTGTAACCCATCCAAGCGTACAACTTTCATACAAATGCATACCAACTAACCCAGAAAAGGAGAAATAAGTCTCCTATGAGAGACACTCTCACCAAATCTATGAGAGATGGGTGGGGGCCCTCACTTCCATATCCACTCTCACCAACTTAAATGCAAGGAACCCCAACTTAAATGTGAGAGCCCCCACCCATCTATCACCAACTTGGTGAGTGTCTCTCACTAGAGCATCTCCATATACATATATATATATATATATATCAGTCAGAGAAACACAGGTACATGCCCATATGTATAACCGTTAGAAAATTAATGGGAGGATTTAACGCCCATTTGTAACCCTAAACCTACCATGTCTGCTTTCAAATTGCCTGCATCTATTTGATTGTACATTCAAAAAATAAAGTAAAAAAAAAAAAAAAAAAATTCTATATGCCAACCCTTGTGGCAAGTAACATCAGGACCTAATAACCATCATTTGAAATGAAAACATAAGATTGCCCACCACCTTGCTAAAGTCTGAGGAAGCTATTCAATTTTTCTCTTGCGAGAGTTATTGTAAGTAAGTACTGTACAAGATGCTAACCTGTTGTTCACATACTTTGGAGAATTAGTCTGAGTTGGTTCTTCCACTGCCAAACCTGCTTCAGATCGTCGGTAGAATAATACATAAGCTGCCGCGGTTTCGATTGCATCCTCATTGACCGGTGAAACGAGATTGTCGTCAAAATGGTACCATCGGTTCTCTTCTACTAACTGCATGGTGATCCAGTTAATCTATCAGCAACCTCTAATGTTTAAAAACATAGTAATTTGAATGAAATGGGCTTAATTCAATGGAAAATAACTTGGAAGGCAAGGGTTAAGAAAGAGGTGTGAGGAAACTGTTATTATGCTCACTGTAGGGAAGATTGTACATTAGTCAGTCGAACCCTTACCTCAGCCTACAAATCTAATGCTTGTTGTGATTCATCCATACATATGATGGGAGGGTGTGCCAATGCCACAAAACCCTCCTCATTGGACAGTCCGAAATGTATGAACTTGGGCAACTAGTCAACTTAGAGTAGTCCTACGGTTGTCCATTTTCAACTTCCAAGCCACAATATACAAAGGAACAACTGATAAAGGGAGACACTGATTTATAGCACTCCAGTAATAGAGCCGGCCAAAATGCCTTAAATTACAGAAAAGTAAGCCCCACCTTACCTATTGATCAAATATAAAGGGAGCCATTTCTCTTAACAGGCAAGATGAATTACCACATATCACTACCTTTCATAATTTTGGCAAAAGATCACACCAATGAATCTTAGGTATGACACTTACCTTTGCATGTGCAGTGTAGTGACCATTAAATGAGCTTCCGTAATGGTTGCTGACTGCATACAGTTCATATACATGAGACTTAGCAGTGTCCTTGTGCTGAACATACCCACTTAAATCAAGACCACCAATAGGGAACTTCACAAAAGTATCAAGTTTGTCTGAAAAATAGTTGTAAGAAAATCGCTTCAGGTGAATGACTAGAATATCAGGTAACCTCCATAAGTCTAGCTTCTTGGTTGCTTGCCTCTGTTGATTACAAGCAGGACAGTACCTAAATTATAAAAAAGAAAGGAAATGATGATGAGAAATGAGATGGTGTAGTAATGAACAGACATAGGAATGAACCAGACAAAGAAAATGACTACATTGTAAATGAAGGTTAGTTACCAACCATGTATCGTCTAGTCCTAAAGGTTCCTCTTTCAGGAATGCTTCCAAACATGAGAACAGAGAAACCTCCTCCCGTTGTTTTTCCCATTTCACAAGTTCAGACTTGAAAACTACTGGCGGATTCTTGAGGAAGCGAATATTATATAATCCATATTCTTTGTCACGCCACTCCAAAAGAACTCTTATGACTCCTTCTGACGCAATAAGCGTATCATTCTTAAGAAGGTAGAAACTCCTCACATGACTACTATACAGCCAAAGCTGAAAGGAAGGCCTTCCGTTAGATATTGTCTCTGGTTCCACATTGGAATTAGAGTGGCCATGAGGTCCAGAATAAGGATTACAAATTTCCAGTACTTCGTCTGCATCAATAGCTAGAAAGGTACCATTTTCCTCCATGAGGTTGACTTGATCTGAAGCGAGAGAGTTTTTCCTTTGCAACAATGGATTTAGTAAGGTACCTACTACATCTTGAATGTCAGCTCCAGTGTGTATGCCCTCTCTTAAACATGTAACAAGTGGTGTTCCTATAAGATCCAGATCGTAATAATTCTGCAGGTCTGATTTACAACTGAAACAAGTAGATTTGATATTAGTCAATCATTTAAGGAATAATGACATGATGCGACTACATCACTATTGTATGCGCGCTTTGCAAACAACAGGAGTATGTGTTCATTGATTAAGACAACTCAAATGATGGCAAACCCCACAAATGGACCAAGGTCCAAAACCAAATGTTACACATGGAAGTTTCTATGTGGATGACTTCAGTGCACTTGTGTTGAGGCAAAATTTGATCAACCCAATCCATTCATATCACGAGCAATATCCTAAATAAAACTTCGCATTTTTTCCTTTTTAAGAAACATAATGTGGCAAAAATCTCTCCCAATTAAGAAATATGCACTAATGAATTGATCAATGCATAAAAAAGTGTGTTTAAATATTGGGTTGACCACATTTTATAGATTGGTGACATGTAGTTGCATTGATTGTGGTTACCAGGACAAAGGAAAGTAAATGGCTTAAATGACTCCTAATTTTTCTCGCTCAAAAATGGTTAATCTCCTATTTTTTATCTACATGGGCTCCAAAATTCTCTCTCTCTCTCTCTCTCTCTCTCTCTCTCTCTCTCTCTCTCTCTCTCTCTCTCTCTCTCAAAAGGCCCATAAGGAGCAACTTTTCACAATTCAATCCTATGGTGGAGAATGGTCCATTGAGTTCTTGGATTATTGGAAGCGGGCCCCATTTTAAAAAGTTTCTCATTGAGTCCTAAATAAATTGTAAGTGGTCCCAACACACATGATCAAAATAAAAAAGCAAAAGAAACCCAATAATGCGTTTTTATGGCTGGCCCAACTCCAAAATCCATCAATAAGCCGCACCTATCTACTTCAAACTCCTTAGAATCAAATTTTACAGCATTAGCTAGTGGGCCCCAAATGTCATATGATTCTCTTTCTTCATTTATGCACTACTCAAATTTTATTTTCTCTTTCCTCGTGCCTTTAATGGCTCATTACTGCCTAAGGCAACCCGTGCTATTCCCATTGGTTGTTATTATAGGGGCAGAAATGCCCCTTTATAGATGGGGCAGTTTAGATACATACGGGCAATTTTTATCTTCCACTTGTTCATGCAATGGGCCCTCCTTCAAAACCCAACCTGCCCATATTGCACGCTGCCAAGCACCCCCACCATGAATTGTAACTGGTCTGGACTTCACTCCAATCAGAGGGGTTCCCCATTTGATTGATCACATGAGGGGTTGTTTGCCTTTTATACATGTAATAGGAAAATAAGATTTACAAATGTAAATGCTATATTTGCAAATATTACACATGTGAAACACATTACCTTGTTTGTCAAAATCACCATTTTGCACATTAGTAAATGAGTACATCCAATGGTTTTAGATTTTTTTAGATTTTTTTTTAACTTTTTCACAAATTTCTCAAAATCTATGAAGAATTAAGATATAAAACCAAACGCCCTAAGCTTTACCATTAATACAAGAATATTGAACCGTTAGGATCATGAATTGGGGGCCCACAAAAGTATAAAAAACTAGATCTATCAGTTGGGACTTTTTTACAAATTTCTCAAAAATCTAAGCTCTACGATGATGAGCTTCAACATCTTGAGGTTTATAAGTTCAATAAACAAAGTGAACTATTTGATTACAAATGTGGGACCCACATAGATGAAAAAAATAGGTAAAATTAGCCAAAAGTCCCTTAACCTTGTCGTTTACAGCCCATAGCATTTTTTGGTTAAGGCCTCTAGTCCATGTGCCTCGACTTATTTCAGGCAGAGGCCCCTAAGTATGCCAGATCTTTTCTTTTTTTTTTTTGATAACCCAGATCATATATTTTCATGATTGATTTTCCCTCCTAACCGTTTGAAGTTATGTCACGCATGTTATTCCTAGTTTTAAGCTCCTGGACATGATCTTTAATGACTTATTTGCCCCTGTAAACGCCTCAAGCTGTGTCACGGATTTTATTTCGTACTTGTAGATCAAGTTTCGAAATTCAAATGGGAGGGAATGACCATTGATAGATTTCTGCCTACAAAACTCCTTTCTAAAACAAGTCTTTTGTATTCGTTCTAGTCGTGCGTGAGAGTTTCTATGATCTTCTGTGGTTTTCTTCCTCACGTGGCTACTATATCTCTTTCGTTTTGTTGTATTACCACCGTTTCTTGTTCAAAGTATTTTCCAATCTTCGAATCAGATTTATCTTACTTTCTTTTCGAAAGCCAGATAAATGTACGTGAGTTTCTTCGAAAAGATATATAAATTTATCTGAGTTTGTTTCAAAACTTAGATAAATTTCTCTGAATTTCTTAAAGAACCCAGGTAAATTTATCTATATTTCTTTTAGATATGTTTACTTAGGTCAGTTTTTGGGAGAGATTCATTCATATGTACTGTTTTGATGATTTTGAACCCTCGCGGTCAATTTTGTTTTGAACCCTCATTGGTCATTTAGTTATGTGCACAAAAGATTTTGAAGGTACCATTTTTTTGTATTTGGCATCCTTGAGGTGCATGAGTTTTTGGGCCTGTGCTACCAAGTGGTTAGGTGGTGGTCATTAGATTTGACCCAATTCACCTAGACCTGACTATGAGTGAGACAATATCATGTTACTTTAAATTTGATGTGTAATTTTATTTATTTTTTTTCTATGTTTGCACAATTATATTTGGATATATATTCACTCAGTATCCACTGACTTTTGAATCACCCCTACCAGGTAACTTAGTGACTGAAGATTGGGACAATTGGGATGTTGTAGGCCTTTGGCATGTGCGTTGAGAGGGCGAAAGACAATGGTACAATTAGATAATTAGCCACATAATATTTTAGTTTTCGTTATTTGTGAATAATAAAGACTTTATCTGTTCTTGCATTAGATTTCTTTATAAATTTCAAGATCTAATAATTTATGCCCTTAAATCTAGATTATTTATTTAACTCATGAATGTGTTTTGAGATACAAGTTAGTCGCAACGTGGAATTCGAAGGGCCCTGGGTTCTAGGCCATGACAAGTATAGACCTATTAGTTTGGTAGGTTGTGTACAAGTTGTTGTCTAAAATTCTTTCAAAAAGGATGAAGAAGGCTTTACCATCTATTACCGATCCTTTTCCCGGGTGGGCAGGGGGCCACTTTTGTGCCTTGATGGGGTCCTTATAGCCAACAAGCTCATTTGATGCCAGGAAAAAGTCAAAGAAAGCGGGGGTTATGTTTAAAATAGATATGGAGACAATGCATGACCACATGGAATGGGGTTTTTTAGGATTATATGTTAAGGAGGTTCGGCTTTAGAAAAAAAAGTGGTGTTATTGGATTTGGGAATGTATATTGTCGACTTCATTCTCAGCATTGGTAAACGATTCTCATTTCCGGCTGTTTAGAGCTTCTGGGGGGCCTAGACAAGGGGTCCTCTTTCTCCTTTTTTATACACCATTGTGATAGAGGCTCACAATGCTTTATTATACAAGCCTAAAGGTTGTGGTATCTTATGTTGGGAAGTCCCATATCCCACATCGCCTAAGTAATGCCTTTGGTAAGGCTTCACATATACCCGTTTGAGCCTTTCACTTATGAGCTATTGAGCTTAAGCTTTTGAGTTGGTACATGGTATTAGAGCAGGTTCCGATCCCGTTGTTCTTGTGTTGCCCACGTGACAGGCCCATCCATGAAATCTATTGAGCCTGCACGTGAGGGGGAGTGTTGGGAAGTCCCACATCCCACATCACCTAAGTAATACCTTTGGTAAGGCTTCATATGTACATGTTTGGCCTTCCACCTATGAGCTTAAGCTTTTGGTTTGGTACATGGTTTCTTACATCTTAAAGGGTTTTGGGTTGGTGGAGGGGCGAAAGTTATCACTCACCTTCATTTTACAGATGATACCATCATGTTTAGTTGTACAAGGTGAGACAAGGTTGTGGATTTGAGGAGGAATCTTGGGTGTTCCAAACTCTCTTCTAGGGTAAAGATTAACTTTTCCAAGAACTTGATGGTGGGGGTTGGGTCGTCGAATGAAGAAATTCAATCTCTAGCTTCAAAGTTTCCTTGTAAGTCCAATAAACTGCCTTGGTTTTTATCTAGGCCTGCCTATTTGGGGCAAACTGAGATCTACAGAATTGTGGAGTCCAGTGGTGGAGATTTTCAAGAGGAAGTTGTCTATGTGGAAAAGGAACTACCTCTCTTTGGGTGGTAGAATCACCTTGATCAAAGCTTCTCTTTCCAATTTGTCAAACTGCTATATGTGTTTGGTGTGAATGCTGATTGCGGTTTGGGAGGAGTTGGATTGTTTAAGGAGATAATTCTCATGGGGAGGAAGGAGATGCAAAAGAAAACTTCATTTAGTTAGGTCGGAGGAAGTTATCAAGTTGACTCTTTTAGCAAAATGGTGGTGGAGATTTGGGGAGGAAAGGGACGCTTTACGGAGGAGAGTTATTGTTGCAAAATATGGTGAGGATGAGTGGAGTTGGGAGACAAGTAGAATCCCTAGGTGTTGGGTGTCAAGTCTGTGGGGTAACATTTTGAGGGTCAGTGATTTATCCTCTGGGAGGGGCAAGTTGTTTTGGAGGGGGTGGGTTTCAAAGTGGGGGAGGGTAGTCGAGTCCGTTTTTTGGTTGATGATTGGGTGGGGGTAGGTCCTTTGTCTTTATTTTTTCCTAGGTTCTTTCAGTTGGTGGTTAAGAAGTGGGCTTCAGTTAAAGATTATTTTGAGGGTGAAGGGGGTCTTAGGTCTTGGTATGTGTCGTTTAGGAGGGCCTTAAGTTAGTCTACGGAGTTAGAGTTAGGGGCATTGGTTAGTCTTCTTTGTAACGTTTTAATCAGTAGAGATATCACTAACTCTCGTATTTAAAAGCCTTGCCTTTCTGGTGTTTTTTCTTGCAAGTCTTTCTCCATAGAGCTGAAGGGGGTTCATGCTTCGTTGGCTTGGCTAGGCTTAGCTCGACCTAGGGTGGAGGCTTTTGCTTGGCTAGCTATATCGGGGAAGGTTTCTACAACTGACAATCTTAGAGGGGAGGTTTGGCTTTAGAGGCTATTCAGACTTTTGTGTGATGTCTGCGAAGGAGAGGGAGACAGTTAACCATTTGTTCCTACATTGTGATTTCTCTTATTCCTTGTGGTTTAGGTTTCTTTTGCGATCTAGTGTTTTGTGGAGTAGCCCAGGTTTGGTGGCTGGAATGATGGAACCGTGGAGGTGTTCTACTTTTTATGGGTGCATGTTAATTCTCCGAAGACATATCCCATATAATATTTTATAGTCGGTGTGGAAGCAGAGGAATGAAAGAGTTATGAGGGTCGCCGTTGTCCGTGGAGGATTTGTCGCATTTGGTAATGGTCCTAATTTTCAAGTGGGCCTCTTTCAAAATCAAATTTGATAGTTTAAGAGTAGAGGGTGTAATGCATAACTGGGAGGCTTCCTTATCTTGTGGTGTCAACAAGGTGAAAAAGGTGGTGCATTGGGTCCCCTCCATTGTAGGTGCATTAAAGTTTAACGTGGATGGGGCAACTAAGGGAAAGCCTGGACCGACAGGCAATGGTGGGGTGCTCCGTAATAGTTTTTTTGGTGATGTTCTCCAAGCATATGGGGTGTATGGAATCCAACAAGGCAGAAGTTTTGGCCATCTTGAAGCGATGCGGATTTATGTCTTCCTCTTTTCAATCAAAGTCAGCGGTGGAAAGTGATTCTCTTAGTGTTCTTTCATGGGTGTCATCTTTGGCAATCTTGCTGTGGAGATTTCAGTTTTACTTGATTGAGATTAAAGCTTTATTGTCTTCGATTCAAGTGGCATTTCAACATGTTGGGAGATCGGCCAACAGTGTTGCAGATTCTCTAGCAAAGCAAGGGTTGGATAGGTCTTTTAACTTGCTAGCCTTCACTGTGTAATTTGTGCTCTTCGTGCTATAATGCTTTTATAGTATTTTTCCCCTTTTAATTCTTGTGGTGGGGCCAGTTGTACCTTGTTGTTTCTTCCCTTAATATAATTCAGCGTAACCATTAAAAAAAAAGTTCAAATATTGATTGTTTGTCCTTGCAAATTGTACTCTACTTATATGGGCTCTCTCAGTGAAATGAATGACTAGTTTTATGGAATCCTATAATGATTAACATGATATTAGAGCCAATCCCCCAGTCCCATCAGCCCTATCTAGGCGAGTTGCTTGTATCTTCAACCTTCTCACTTCTCAGAAAACCCTGCAAATTCCAACCATATCCATATGATCTTCTTTGTATAATACTGTCGCAGCAATAGTAGATCACTCCCATTTAAGTCATCATTGCCCCAAAGTAGTCATAATTGCATCTCAACCAAATCCAATTTCAGCCTCAAGATATTAAAGAACCAAATCTGATATATCTTCATCTTCACCGGCCCGCCACCCAACTTGAATCTGTTCATCACTGCTTAAACTAAAATCAGCATCATTATGACTACTTTCCAACCTTTTACATCCTTCTTGCTACTACCTGTTCGACCCAACTATCATCTTGATTGTTGATTATACTTGCTAATCCAATTATTCATCATTAGAATAGATCTTTCTTTGTGAATCTGATTTTTTTTTCTCTGTTCGTTATCTTCTATGTTCTTCTATCTCCACATTTGATATATTGCAATTCTGGACTTTCTCTGGGTTAGCCTTTTATATCTGATAATTTTTCTGATTTAAGTCAGAGATCGAACATGATAGTTCATCTTTGCACTTGTTTGGTCATGGATTATCAATCACATGGCATTTACATTCGGCTCTCTAGAATCTGTCTGGATTGGATTACGTAATCTCTTGTTCATTGCATTCATGTGAGATTTGATCATTTTCATCTGGATCAGATATAAAATTTGGTCACCCATTTTCCAATCAAATTATCAAAGATGATTTGTCTACACTACTGGGCCATGGGATCAAGTATTCGGATCTACTGTATTTTTTCTTTGGATTAGATCCTTAACTATAATCATCAGGCTCTGGATTGGATTTTCAGATTTGACCATTTGTCTTTGGATCTGATCATTGTCCGCATTTGTCTACAGTTCATCTACAACACCAATCTCATGCCATCTTCTAATCATGCAAGCAAATAGTTCAAATCAGCAGCTGCTGGATTGGTCAGCACCCAAAAGATGCGGATCTAATCATTTTTTGGGTTGGGTTGCATCTTCAACTTTACCGTCAATTCCAACTATATCCCATTCAGAAATCAATTGTTTATCCTTGCAAATGTACTCTATTTATATGAGTTCTCTCAATGAAATGAATTAAGATCGGTTTTGTGGAATTCTCTATTGCATAATGGTTTAGAGGGTCACCCAACAAACATGCCCATGCAGACAACAGAGATATTTAGAGAGGAACGGTATAATCCCATGTACTACATACATACTATATTACTGAGAGTATCATACCTCTAAGATGTAAGATCTTAATTAAGATTGTGATGATCACGACAATCATGTTAAGGATTGTAATCATCTAGTATCACACTGAGGAAGGTTATAAATACTGTACAGCATGCATTTGGGATACACAAATCAATTTACAAAAGTCTCCCAATTCTTTTGCATTTTAGCAACTAGTAGCATATGATCATTCCTTGTATATATGTGTGCAGATGTGGCTGTGTGTGTTGTGTCTCTGTGTTAGACTGCATGTGTAGTGGCCAACATGATAATAAAACCTTGGAAATGAATATCCAATACTAGATCTAAGAAAACCTCTACTTTTTTTCTTTTTTGTTTCTTGTTTTTTCTTCATTTTTTCTTTTTTTATGAAGATTTATACTATATTATATTAAGGAGAAGAGCATACATGCAAACAGGTAGCCCATAAGGGGGAAGGATATAGTGAACTTACCTTCCCTTTACATGCAGAATCTCCAGTCTTCGTAATTTCTCATGCTGTGAAGGAAGTCTATACGCAACAATATTGTCCCTGTCGTCTATCGAGGATAGACGCTCCAAAGGATTTTTCAAGTGCCGATAAATTTGATAATTATAAACCTGTCAAGCAGCTGACTCAGTGATTGGATTACACCCTACTACATGAAATAGCTAAACCAGAGCAGCTTGGTAGTGAAATATTACCTCCACAATCAATAAGCTTTCATCAACTTTTAAACAGCATTCATTAGTCAATGCATGACTTAGATCTTTTAAGCAACCATGTTTCAGTACATTCACAGTATAAGACATAGGAAGGGCACTCCCATCACCGCAGAATACCATAATTGTCATTGTTCGTGAGACTGAAGGTAATGGCAACGACAAACACATGAATGGCTCAAAAATTGTTGAGCGTCTGTTGCAAACTGGGCATGTCAATGTTGACTTATATTGACCCTGAGAATATTGTTTTCCAGTTCATTTTGTCAACATCTAAGAAATAAGTGTCCAATAAATATCAAATTCAAAAGAAATACAAATTGCACATGAAAAACAAAACAAAAAATAACACAATGTGCCTAAGGATTTTTTTAGATGCTACTACTCTGCAAAATAACTTACGAGTCTTAAAAAATAAGTGATAAAAAGCAATGAAAAACAAGTACAAAGCAGATCAATAGGTCCTCATGAATTTCTAGGTTCGACAGCGTTGAACGTCAAATGACACAAAATCCAATTATCAGTTCTGTAAAGACACTTCCGCATCCTAGAAAGCAATTGATTTGATAATGATGATCTATAACTGCCATCTTATTTGGAACTTTCTGTTACACATGACTAATAACAGCAATGAAGTGACAAGTAAACATGACCATTCAAAAAAAGAGGTGAAGTAAACAAGGTATCTCCCTCCCTCCCTCCCTCCTTCCCTCTCCCCACAATTGTTTTGCCACTTGTATTATTTACTTAAAAAAAAAAAAGCCAAGAAATTAGAAAAACCTAAAATTCTAAAATAAGGTATAACTTTCTTGCTTTTAGTTGGTTATAACAGATTAGATTAAAAAAAACATATATCAACCCAATGGGTTGGGCCAAACCAATGGGTAGATCAATCCAACAAATCAAGATAAAAGGAGATTTTCCATGAGTCAGCCCATTGATTTACAATATCTTTTTCATTGCTGTACATATCTATAGATTGTTGTACGTATCCTTTTGTTTTGCCAACTCTCGTACTATTTAAATGGATCATATTCAATGTGAAAGATAAGTTCTCTCCATAAAAAGCTTCTCTTTCTTGCACGTAATAAAAATATCCTATGCCGAAATGGATCTTTTAGATCTGTTTTAGGATAGAAACAAGGTGGTTTCATATAAATATGGATCTCATCAAATCAGAGGCATTAATCATTCATTATTTTCAGAAGTGAAAAGGTGCTTGATCAAAACTCATTGGGCATGAATCTGAAGTTGAATTTCTAGATTTTTTATTAAGTAATTTTGAAGGTTTTATGGTACTTTATTAAATGCATATTCAGATTTTCTTCTATTTTTACTAAAGTGACGAGTATATTTGGAAGAATCTGGAACCTTGAATTTTGATCGATTTTGGGTTTTGAAATCTTCCTTGTGCCAAACTGGAACAGCTTTCCAGGTTATATCAGTAGTAACCCACTATAGCTAACTAGTTAACTTCCTCATTTCTCAATCCAGTCTGCCATTTTCCAAGGAAATAGAAAAGATGCCAAAGCCCGAAGAATCTCCCTCAACAATAGTGCCAATACCTGCTCTCATAGCTCCTCCATCAAAGGATAATTTGGAAACATTAGATATACAAGTTCTATAACTCTGATCAATCCAAATATACCACCACAGACTCGATGGATACCCAAATCTAGATTGTTTAATGAACTTCATAGTTTGCAGTGTCAAAACTTGCAGTCAATTGAACATAATGTACATAGATTGTCCAACAAACTTCACAATTTGCGGCAACAAAACTTGCAGTCGTTTGAAAATAAACTTGACTGTTAAGACATTACAGGCATATCACTTTTTCATTCTACATAATGTTGAGAAAAGGAATCATTACATGATGCTTGCTCAAGAAAGAAATGTCATTTTCTTTTCCTTTGGATTAGCAAGGTATAGGTGTCCCCCATTCCACAAATGCATTCACTAGACAAGCAAGAATTATGTTGGAGCACTAACTAGCCTTCCAAGAAGCATGCAGACTTTATTATCCAACCATGCAGCATTTAGTAGTTTTCTCATTTGAATTAAATATCAGTTATGATCATCCTTGGCTTAAGCCTTGAACTAAGAATAATTCATAATTTAAAGACCAAAGCATATATCTGTAATCAAGTTTTAACTATTATCCAGCAATAAGGGGAAAAAAGAAGTCTGATCCTACTCGAAAGGGTCATCTTTCCCATCTCTTCTTATTTTTCTTTTGGTTTGTTGAATATCAACTAATATGATACTGGGATTATATCAACTAGCATCAGAGCTGGTCAAGGATTAAGGAATCACTGCGGTGCACATCCCTTGCGAACCCATCCTAATTGTAACTCATGGCAACTACAATACATGAGCTAGAAATAGAGGTGGATGCACTTAAAGATACCAATAGAGAAATCAAAACACTTATTGGCAAGATTAGAAGAAAAAATTGATTGGTTCTCAAACAACATCAAATCTTATAATGAGCATTAGCAACGACAGATCAACAATCTTAGGTCCCATCAAGATGAACGACTGGAAATGAGACGATTTCAACACCACGACGGTCATTCAACTGAAACAGTGACCATTAGTCCTTGCACGATATGGCTGTATTTTCCATGCACTATATGGCTGCAGTTTCCGCGATTTGAAAGGCAACACCCAACTGGTTGGGTTCATCAAGAAGAACAATTTAAAAGGTTCAACAATCTCTCAAATGATCAGATGGCAACAATGGCCCCTCTTGATCTTAGCGGCGACGCCATAGAAAGGCATTAAGAGATGGAAAAGACACTCTATGATTTGACATGGTGTGCAGTCCGATTTGATGTAATCGTACATGCTAGGGCCCAATGAATCTAAAAACCAAGAAATCCAACAAACATAATTGATTGCAGTAGATTAATGAAATCCCAGAATCACACTAGTGCAAGGAACAATGCAGAAAAAATCCCAAAATCTGACCTTAAGAGCCTTCTCAATCTCTATACATCATACGACCAAGAGAGGGGAGAAAACAAAATCAACTGTTGCTTTTCTGTAAAATACTAATAATGGTACTGTAGCGTGAACAGTAATTTTGACCATTGTGGTGCTTAAATAGCACTAAAAACACCCAAAACCCTAGAACTCTTACCATAACATATTCCTAACACAAATAGAAGTCTTAATCTTTGTTTCTAATCCAAAAAAAAAATCACAAACTACTAAAAATAATAGAGGAAATTTGATGCAAAGTTGATTTTTAACTATGAGTTTGAATTGGTTGAATTCTTCATGGAGCAACTCAAGCATCCTAAGATGGCCCAAAAGGGTCCTGACAAGTTTTGATGGAAAACTTGGACCCAAATAGTCCAGTTTCTGTTTAAAATTGAATATCAAGGACTCTTTTGGGAATTCACAGAAGCACAGGGGCTTATTTGTAAAATTCCAAAAACTCATGGCAGAAATAAACAACTCACGTGCAACTGTGTTGAACTAAAGCTTTGTGAACCAAATCAAACAACGTAAGCACAGGCAGGTTCGACCGAGGGTCCACCTTCAAATCGTGTGATTTGATTCATGAAAAGGTGGGCCATGTGGGCCCCACAACTTAAAAAAATTAATGTTGATACGTCCAGATTTGAGATCATATCCAGTTTTCTCTATTATTTTTAGTAGTCTGTGACCGTTTTACTATTAGAAACTAAGAATGAGACTTCTATTTATGTCAGGAATCTATTATGGTAAGAGTTCTAGGGTTTTGGTCTGTTTTGAGTGTTATTTAAACACTACTGTGGTCAAAATTACTGTTCATGCTAAAGTACTGTAAATAGTATTTTTATAAGAAAAGCAGCAATTGCTTTTGTTTTCTCCTCTCTCTCTCTTGGTGGTATGATGTATAGAGATTGAGAAGGCTCTTAAGGTCAGATGTTGGGATTTATTTATTTATTTATTTTATTTTTATTTTTTTTGCATTGTTTGCTGCACTAGTTTAATTCTTGAATTTCATTATTCTACTGCAATCAATTTTGTTTACTGGATTTTCTGGTTTTTGGATTCATTGGGCCCTAGCAAGTCCGATTACATCAAATTGATACTGTGTCAAAATTGGATCTAGTCTCAAATATGGACGTCTCAACAACACTTTGCAAATCAAGTTGTGGGGCCCACGGTGCCCACCTTTCCATAAAACAAATCACATGATCTAAAGGTGGACTCTTGGTCAAACCTGACTATGCTTGCTTTGTTTGATTTGGTTTAGATCTTGCCCACCAAGCTTTATATCAAAACAACTGCACGTGAGTTGTTTATTTCAGCTGAGTTTCTGGAATTTTGCAAATAAGCGCATGTGCTTATGTTAATTCCCAAAACAGTCCTTGATATTCAAGTTTAAACAAAAACTAGACTATTTGGGTCCAAGTTTCCATCAAAACTTGTCGGGACCCTTGCGGGCTATCTTGGGATGCTTGAGTTGCTCCATGAAGAATTTAGCCCATTCTATGATTAAAAATCAACTCTGCATCATTCTCCCCAAGTTGGAAAGAACTTGTTCTCGAGTCTGCATCTCTGTATTGCCATTTGTGTCGATGCCTTCACTTCTTACGAAGCTTCTGTTGTGGCTACCAACCACGCGTTAAATCCACTTGTGTATGTGCAAATATATCAAGGCTTAACTTAGATGATGGATCGTTACACTCTATGTGCGCCTGCAACTCAATCTTCAATAGATCTCGCCGTTAGATCCCTTCCCAAAAAGGATCACCGTAATACATCGCTAGCTTCTAAGGATAAAAATAGCGGTTGCAGCGAGATTAGCGGCCAGTAGCCAAAACACTACGTAGCAGGCGATACGTAACGGTGCCTGTTGCAGCGATACGTATAGCAATGTGAATTTTTGTAAGTGTTAAAAAATATTTGAATCTTGTGTGACAATCAATCTTATGTTTTTTTTACTGATTTTGAACCATATAAAGGTAAAGACAACCATAGGAAAAACTATTAATGAGAAGAAATAGGAAAAACAGTTTGATAAATTAAACTTGTTTTGCTTTATTAGGTTTTAGGCCGTAGTGCCGCTATTTTCAAAATAGAATAGCCACCTCAACCGCTACGACCAATAATACAGCCATGTAGTGGACGCTATTTTGAACCATGCTAGCTTATCTGATATTTGCAAATTCAATGTATAATTGATAGCATCACCACCCTCTAAGATATGATCTGTCACATCCACACCCTCCAATACATCATCCGTTGAATCTACACCATCCAATACATCAATCTACTTCTCACTAACAATTGGAGCATCTTCCACATAATCTTGATACTCATCAAAGATCATTTTCTCATCAAAACTACTATTTTGAAAGACATTGAAGATCTAATAATGGGTAGCATCATCATCTTCATATACATCTCAAATCGGTGTATCAAGATCCTCATAATGATCTTTATCAGACCCATCATCTTAAATCAGATTTGTAAAATCACAATCATCATCCGGTCTATCATTGTAAACCGAGAAATCATCACTATGAACATTTGATTTGTCATCATAAATTGAATCTTCTTCATCACCATGATATATGACCTCATCCGATTCTCCTTCATGAAGTTCAATATGTCCATGTCTTCTCATCGGAGACCGACTATGGAATGGGTTGATAAATTCCTCAGCATCTATTTCATCGTTATTATCTTCATGATGATTCGGACACTCCAGACACTCTAGGAGTTGGGTTAGCCGTTCAACTTGCTACCTTCAATTCTAAATCTCAACATCTCTTGAATCTGGTTCATGACCCACGTCGCTCACAACCTCTAGCCTACGACCACAAACTCTTCAGGGAGGCATTATCATGGAGACGGATTCACAAGCGCTCCGATACCAACTGACGCGGTCCTGATATGATGTAATCGGACTTGTTAAGGCTAGGGGTGTAAAAAAAAAACAAGGGGAAAACCGTCTAACCGAACCGAACCAAACCAAACCGCGGTTAATTACCGTATTTCACGGTTCGGTTACAATTAATGAAATCCAAAAACCGCACGGTTTGGTTCGGTTACGGTTTTCCGTAATAATTCACGGTTATTAACCAAACTGAACCGTATGATACGGTTCGGTTACCCGTATGCGGTTAACCGTACTGTTTACAAATAAAAGAAAAAATAAGGGGGCTGAATGCAATATTTATTACCTTATTCAATTGCTCCTTATGTGTCATTTTACCTTCAATCATTCACATTTATCCCCTTATATGAGGAAGGCATTCCAGGGTTATTAACCGTAACTGAACCGTTTAATACGGTTAACCGCAGTTACGGTTTTCCACGGTTTTTGTGGGTACGGTTACGGTTACGGTTTTAAAAGACAGAAAACCACAGTTTTCCCAAATTGACCGGTTAACCGAACCGTTACACCCCTAGTTAAGGCCCAATGAATCCGAAAACAATAAAATCCAGTGGTGGGTCTTATTTTCATGAGGACAAATATCAACAATGGGGATTTTTATTTTCATGTTAATATATTATAGCGGCAACAAAGTTCCAAAAAGTAGGTCATCTAAGAATGTTCAAGCTTAACAAATCCTTCAACTAGGAAAGGCAGAGAATGGCACATGGAGCCATAGTAGTCAAATTCAGTTCATTTCAGCTTGAATTGGATGGAATTATTTGATTCAATTAGTGTACCAAACCAAATAAACCCCATGAAGTACTAGGTCTGAAATTTGGACTTTGTTCAATCAAATTATGCGTTTCAGTTTCATATTCGTTGATTCAAAATAGGCTAAAATTCTTAACTTCGGCCAAATCTCATGCCGAACTTCAAATGTTTTTCTTTTTCTTAGTTCCAATTTTATTGGAAAAAATACACATCTTTAGGGAAAAACCTCTTTTTTTCTGTCCCTCATAAATGGGGAAGGGATTTTAGACACCAAAAATCCGAACACATATAGTTTATATCATTGCGATTTCGTTTACTAGGATGATGGCCTACTTCTTTCTTTAAATATATATAGTTTGTTTAACTTTTTACTATTTTTCAAATACATGTATTTTTCAAATTTCACATATTTCCCGAAACAAAACTTTAAAAATTAAACACTGAAATGCGAAACCAGTTAAAACGTTTCAACCCACAGTCAAGTGCAACAGTGTTCGAATGAAACTACACAAGGAGCAGCACTGTCCCTACTTAGTTTTCCAATGGTCATGTTTTATATACCCAACACTTGTGCCAATTTTCTTTTTTTAGGTTAGAATCAACTGATCTTCTGCTCTATATGGACAGTTTACAATTCATGTGCCTTGGAGGGCCTTGACATTCTCTACGTGATAAAATAATGGTATTCCATGTGTTGGATGGTCCTCTCCCATCCCTAAATAAACTAGGGCATATACAAACCCATACTTGTTTGCCATTTCAGAGCTCTTTTTAATTTGGTTTCTGAACCTCTAACTTATTAAACTTTTTATTTTGTTTCTTTCTTCTAAAATACTTTACTCAATAAAGTTTACTTATACCAGAAATTGTAGACAGCAAAAAAAAAATGTTTTATAAAGAGGGAAATGATGAGAAAAAGAGAGGAAAAGCAATTCAAGGAAAGAGGAGCAGGATGAATTGAAAAGGAAGAGAGAGAGAAAAGGAAATGAACCATAAAAAGGAGAGTTTTCTCTATCTCTGTCATGGGGTCCAGAACACCTAACCAACCAATTGGAGGTCCAACGCAGACCCCCTTGACAAAGTTGTTAGCTAGTAATCCCAAAACCAATTGGTGATAGGAAACTACACAAACAACTACTTAACACCCCCCCTCGGGCGGGACACCGCTTGGATTCAAAGTACAAGCCCGCACAAGACTACAACGCGGCATGGGGCCTTCTTGCCCTATGCACTTGCGCCCGCACAAACACATAACACAGCATGGGGCATTTTTGCCCTACATGGTTTCGAACTCGAGACCTCTGGCTTTGATCCCATGGCAAAGTTGTTAGCCAGTAATCCCTAAACCAAATGGTGATAGGAAACTGCACAAACAACTACTTAACACCCCTATCCAAACTTTGTAATCACAACCATATTTTCTCGATAGGCCCAACAGGTATCGGAAATAATCAAGTCTACTAAGAGCTTATTGTTAGTCCAAAATTCCTGGTTTTCCTTTTGATCAGTCGTACTCAATTCCCTTTCTCAATAAAATCTCATTTGCTTGCATTTTCTTGGATCTTGAATCATTTCTTATCTATGCTTTTTCGTTTCAATTCACATGCGTTATATCTGTCGCAAAAAGTTTCTTTTGTGTGCAGCCACATGCATCTCTCGCAACCTCATTTTCAACATGAATTTTAAAATATAGTTGATATTTGTAACTGTACTAAATGTGGAAAGCAAGAGCTAATAAAGAAATGACTGACCACCAAAAATAATTATCAATTACAAAACATGACACTGTTACAACTGTTTAAGTAAGAATTCTATAAGTATCTGTATATAAATCAATCAATCATTCATTTCCATAGGGGATTCATTGGGTTCAGGATTGCAACTCAGCAACAAGATTCACAAAAATGAAATATGAGCACCGAATTCAAAACAAAATAATCTTCTTTGTTATAAATGCACAAAAAACATAAGTAATGATCACTCACTTGGAAAGCATCCACAATTACAGAGTCATTCCTAGCTTTGTGATTTCCCCAATGCTCATCAGCAACTTCCTCATCCAGTCGACCAATTGAATCACCAGTTTCAATATACAGCTTCTCCTTGACACGGTTCAAATCTTCATGCAGCCCATCCAATAAAAAACAAAGAAACTCCTGCATAAAATAAATAAAAAACCATGTAAAAGAAGAGAATGCAAGTAAATTTCAAATATCAATACAAACAAGAAAACCCTGTTTCTCTTGAAGTTCAAGCAGTATGGTTAAATCAATTAGTTACCACTCATAACAAGGGGTGTTAATAATAATTACATTACTCCTATTCTAGGATTTGTTCACATATTAAGATTTTAGAGAAGCTTAAAATTCTCAATTATTCAGTCATCGCATAAACAACACAATATCATGTTTGGAACAAATTTCAATAGAGTTAAAAAATGAAAAACAATTCTTGAATTGATGACATGCATTCTTGCATTTTGGCAGCGTTTCCAAATACACTAAAATAATAAAATAATTACCATATTCAAATTTTTAATGAAGATTGGAGCTTCCTTAAAGATAATTTTTTAGATTATTCTATTAGAGTTTCATTGCAACAGGCGATTGAGTGGACAACTTACATTACTCTTATGCTTGAAGTTTCTTACTCAAAGGAGTTAGTGGTTTTGGGCCCATCATCTTAGTTGGGTGTGCTTATAAATTGTTGTCGAAGATTTTAACTAATTGCTTCGGCAATGGGTCAGGCCAGGTTTAGGTTTACGCCAACCCAAATCCGACCAGACTGATATATATCCATCCCATACCCGACCCACCCCATGACGGGTCTTATGATCCATGGTGACAAACCACCTCATGACGGGTGTAAATCGGGTTGCTTTGGCGCTGTTTGAACTTTTTTTCACTCTAACATATGTAAAAAAGTAAATATACAAGAAAGGGGATTGAACCCAGAACCATTAGGTCATATACTAACCTGATAAGTGATAACCACCTCCCATTTAGAAGTTTTGTCCATGCAACTTCGCTAGATAAGTATATATACTATATATAGGGCAGGGCGGCTCCACCCTAAACCCAAATGCGACTCGGGGAAGAACATAAAATCCCATACCCACCCCGAATCCAACAAACCCACCTCTAATAAAAGGAAGTTGAGGCACATCCCCATTTAAACTCGGCCTATTGCCACCCCTAGGTTGAAGGTGGTTTTTCCTACTCATATTAACCCTTTTCAAGTGGCGTCTGTGGAAAACAGATAGTTTCCTAATGGGATTCTGATTGCAAATTTCAAGGAAGACATTCTGTAAAGAGGGTGAATGTATTAAAAATGGATATGGAAAAAGCACCACATCATGTAGTTAGGAGTTTGTGGAGTACATGCTATACAGATTTAGTTTTGGCAGCAAGTGGAGAGGACGGATCAGGGAATGTATTTTGTCTTCTTTATTTTCAGTCTTGATGAATGGCTCTCCTACTCAATTTTTTAAATCCTCGAGGAGGCTAAGACAAGGTGACCCCTTATGTCGGATTCTATTCATAGTTGTAGCTGAATCTTGGGTGCACTGTTGCTAAAGACCAAAAAGATTGAGCGTATTGGTGGTTTTGAGGTAGGGGGAGAGGGGAGGTGATCACCCATCTTCAATTTGTAGATAATACCATCTTATTCAATTCATATAGTAAGCAAGAGGTTGTCACTATGAAAAGAATCCTGAGAAGTTCCAAGTTGTCACCCAAGTTGAAGGTTAATCTACCTAAAAGCATGATGGTGGGAGTTGGAAGTTTGGAGAAGGTTGTTTAACATTGGCTCGTAGAACATTTTAGATTGGTAAGCTTACTATTCAATACTTTGAATTGCAAGTAGGGGGCAACCTGAGTGTATTTGGGGTGGAGAATTACATTCATTAAGGCATCTAGGTCTAACTTGTCAATCTACTACATGTCTATGTTTAGGATGCCTGAGGACAATAGTGAACAGATTTGATCGCATCAAGATTCAAGAGGAATATTTTTTTGTGAGAAGGGTGGAGTGACAAGAGACTGATGCATTTATTGAAATGGAGCAAGTTGCTAAGGCATCCATTGTTGGAAATAGGTGGGCCTCGTGGATAGGTTTAAAAAAACTTTTGACCCACTTGACTCAGGAATCAAGTACCCATTAGACCATAAAACCCAATCCAGGATCCCAGAACCTCAAACTCATGATCATGATCAGTAAACACTATCTCTATGATAGTAAATAGCAACACCATGCAACCAAAATAAATCCACAACATACAAGGAAGTAGATTATACATTTGGAGTCCGGTAGTGCTCTAATGGAGAAAAAGACAGTTAGCTTGAACAAGAACTCTTCTTGTAGCGAATTAGGATCTCCAAGACCTTGTTGTCTTCCACGCTATGACCCGTTTCAGATCTCTCTTCTCTAGAAGAATAGTGGAATCTCCAAGAGAAAATCAACTAGAAGCTCTAGGGAAACTAGAATAAGAAACAAGAAGAAGAGAAAGGAGGGAGTGCAACTCTTGCACTATTAGGCGTGAATTCCAAGGTAGTTATCAAGGGGTTTGATTCTCGTATTTATAGCCCTATGCAACCTCCTCTTTCTAATTAAAATAGAAGTCTTACTTCCATAAGAATTAGTAACTATCTTCTTTCTAATTATTATTAGAAGTCTTACTTCCATAACAATTAGAAACTTACTATTACCACTATTAGAAGTCTTACTTCAAATAAAAATAGTAACTTTCTAATTCCTTTCCTTTTGAGTTCAAGTAGAATTAGCAATGATCTAATAATAATTGGGCTAGCATGGGGACCACTAGGAATTCCATAGAAAGCTGGCTCCAACTGGGACACCCCGACCCCACATCTCATGTGCAATCAGGGCCCACAGTTAATTGCAAATAACTCCACTATATAAATGCAATTGCACTCCAGTCTTAGAAATAAATTACAAAGAAGACCTTAAACTTCCCTATTACCACAAGTAGTCCACTCCATCTATATCCATGGATCAATTGGACCCGTCTACCAAATTAGATTCATATCTTATTATCCTTAAGACCCAATTAATTATAATGATCATCAATACCATCCAATTAACTCTTAATTGAGATGGGTGCGCACTTACTAATGATAAATCCATTATTTGGCACAAGGGGATAATGTAGATTGATTCCATCTTAATCATTGAATGTTCCCACAGTCCTACTACCACGTACCCAAGACACCGAGGTGTTGACCTACAGTTGGCCTCACACATTGGTGACTCAAAGTAAATGAATAGACAGAAACTTGAGTTCATTAATGTCTCAGGATTGAGAGTTTATTGCTAGGGAATTATGAGAGCAAAAGTATAGACAGTGTTTCAAAAGGTGTTTCTCATGGTCCTTCAATACATCCAATGTACCAGCACCATGATCCAGAATCTTATATTCTTATGATCGAGATAAATCACACTATCTCATAGTGATCAAAGTGCCGCAACCTTATCAGATAAGATGCCCAATCTCATCACCGGTTGTGAATCAATTTAAGTATAGGATTTGTGACATGTCTCCCGTATGTGGATCTCATCAACACACGTGTCACATCTACTATACTTATGGGCTCCGGTCCATCTCATGAACCATCATGTCATTCGTATTGGTTATGTGCAAGAAAGTAATAAAACACCATTCATCTCATGAAAGTAAAGCATGATTATATTGATAAATAATGAAATAAATCAATTTATTACATCATCCGCTGGATTGAGACCATATAATCTAACATCCATAAGTAGAGGCTTGGGCCTTGAATACCTTAGGTTAAAAAACTAGGCGTTGTTGGATAAGTGGTGGTGGAGATTTGGGGAGGAAAAAGATACATTTTGGAGAAAGGTCATTGTGCCAAAATATGGTGAGGATGAGAGGGAGACTACCCAGAAGAGTCCCTAGGTTTCTTGCTATTGTCAGGAATGTGTCTAACTTGAGAGGAGAAGAGTTTTGTAAGGGGGTGTTTCAAATTTGGAAATGGGAGGTGTATCCCATTTGGTTGCATGATTGGACGGGGGAGGTTATATTTTGTAGTATTTCCTAGTTTTATGGGTGGTGACAAATAAAATTTGCCAGTCAATGAATGTAATGTGCGGGAGGGAAGTCGTGTGTCTTGGGTGTTGTCTTTTAAGAGAAGTACCCGTCAATATAAGGATGTGGAGTGCCACAGTTTTTGTTGAGTTTGTTTTCTAACATCGCTTACCTGTAATGGAGAGAACGATACTCGTATATGGAAACTTTTTACTTCAAAGAGATTTTCAGTTAAGGGGTTTTTTATAGCTTTGGGAGGGTCTTCCTTTCCATGATTTGAGGAGTTGTTGGTTGGCAATTGTTGGAAAGGTTTTGATGACGAATAATTTGAGGGGAATCAGGGCGGACAACGCTACCAATGTTCGTTTCCTAAACTGGAGTCCGGAGACTGTCAACCTTTTTTAATCTTTTTGAGGTTGCTTTGCATCTCTACAACCATTTTTGTAGGTCCTGGCTCTTCAATTGTTTTCCTAGCTCCCACAAGGAATTGGTTGAAGCTTGGAGAAGGAGTCCATTTCACAAGTGCGGTTTTTTGACGTGGAGGTGTACTACTTTTGTCATTCTGTCTATTTTGGAAGGACATGGTGACTCTTCATCTTCTATTGACGCTCTTAATTCATTGGTGGTTACAAGGGAGGTGAAGTGGCTTTTGGAAAGGAAGGAGTTTGCAAATGTGATAATCGATGGTGATGATGATAAATTGATGATGAAGCCTTGTCACAACTATGTTGAGGTTGGCTACACAAATTTTGTTTCTCCATTCTGATCTATCTTGAGACAAATCCTCGGGTAAGTTACTGTTCCTCAAATCTATTTTTAATACCTCTGTCACGCCCTAAGTGCCCAGAGCACAGAGCGGGAGCAAGAGCGCCAAAACGCTAAATTTGAAATAATTATATGTCTGGAGTGCTTCCGGAGCGCCTATACAACATAGTGCTTATGGGTTTATAAACAATTAACTAACAGGCACAAATTTATCTTATCCATGTATTCAAGTATAAAAAATGAAGAAAAGATTTAACTTTGCAATTTGATCACATAAAATAGACAATAATTAATAAGTCAAAAGAAGTTTCTTCATTCTAAAGATAGATATCAAGATTACAGAAAAAGAAAATGTATAAAAAACCAAAGATTATGCACGGTTCACTCCATATTCAGTAGAACCGCACTCCAAGGACGGTCGAACCACGCTCCAAGGACGGATCCGCTCCGAAAATGCCGATCCGCATTTTCTGAGCGGGATCGAGAAGGCTGAGAGGAGGTTTCGGGCACTAAGGTCACGCCCCCGAACCCGATTAGTGATTAAATTGGATCCGAGGTGTGAGATTTAGGGCTAATAAAAAAATTTGGCCTTTAATGCTCAAGGATCTAAGTCCGCTATGAGGATTGTGTTGTTAAACCTCATTTAATAATATAACCTACAGAACTTACACAACATCATATAATCAATCCCTGTACAAGTATCAATGCATAGCATGTATTTCCTTCCCATTTATACATTTAAATTTCAAATTACAAAAGAGATATAAGTTTTTATAAACAAGTGGCCATCCCAAAAACCTAGGCCACTAACAAAAGATATACAAGTGAGAATGAAAAGAGGGCCAAGAGATCGAAGGACAAAAGATGAAATCTAAACGACAACAAAACAAGTATCCCCATGTAGCTCTCGTGTGCCGGAAAAGATGACGTTAAACTACGTCACCGATACCACCTTCTACCTAGAGCCGGAGGCTGACACAATCCCAGAGGATCCTCATCCAGAGAAGGAGGAGCGAGAGTGGTGTGATGTCAAGGGATCACGTGATCCAAGAAAGGGGAATCCGCAGGGGTACGGGTGGAGTGCTTCGGTAGCACCGGGAGGCTTTGTCCAAGTCCCACATCGGAAATATCAAAGTCCTAAACCTAGGCTTATAAGTCAAACTCTGTTTTGACTTAACATAACACGAATTTAAAATCGTGCAGCCCGAAAACCGTAAGAACTCTGTAGTTAAGCGTGCTCGGGCGGGAGCAGTACTAGGGTGGGTGACCTGGGAAGTCCTCGAGCATGCACATGGGCCAAAGCGGACAATTTCATGCTAACTTAGGCAGGGCTATTCCATCCAAGTCCTATTTGGCCTACCCCTTCCCCTTGGTGGGCCATCAACCTTCATAGTCAAACTTTTCATTACCGGCGTCATTGCTGACTTATGTCAAAAATGCCTAAACCATCTCAAACAGGTTTCTCTAATTTTATCCCCGATTGTTGTTACCCCTAAATGCTTTCAAAAGTGCTCATTTTTAATTTTATCCTTCCTAGTTTTACCACACATCCACCTCAACATTCTTATCTCTACTACATTCATTTTCTGCATATGTTGCTTCTTGATTGGCCAACTTTTTGCTCCATAGGTCATAGCTAGTCTAGTCATTGTCCTATAAAATCTCCCATTCAATCTTGTTGGCATTCATCGGTCACAAAGCACTCCAAAAGCGAGTCTCCACTTCAACCATCTAGCTTTTATCCTATGTTCAACATTTTCATCAATCTCCCCATCCTCAGGATTGTGACAAAAATGGTTATACTTGCCAATTTCTTCTCGTTTATGGTGTTCCAATTCCATACCTAGCTGTTGAATCATGTAGAAATGACAGACAGCAGTTGGATCTTAAGATCGCACGTCCTACATTTCTATTGAGACTGCATCAAAATGGACGCTAAGTATGCATCTATCCCCACAAAATAAACTAGGAGAAGCAGTAAATTTGAAAATAAGCATTATGTTGATGCTGATACTAACTTGAGAATCATGCTGGTCGTATCCGCTGAACTGAGGAGCTAACGAATCAAGAGTATACTTAAATATAACTGGTGAAACCAATGCACGCCCCCTGTACCATAACTTTGTCAATAACTTTCCAAATACCTGTGCAAGTTCACCCTGTACAGCAACAACTTAAATCAGAGGTTTTTCAAGGAAATGGGAATCCTCAGAATTAATGCAAGAAGTTAATACGAAGACAAATCCATCAGAAGGAAACAAGCAAAGTTGAAAAATAAAATCTAAATTCTCCGGGAACAGTAACGTACTTTATATCCCAAAGGATTCTGGGTATTAATCTCATTTCTGTAATCCTGCAAAAAGTACTCAACCAATGGAGGTGTATGCACCAAACATTGAACTGCACTGTTCATGAAGCAAGTATTGCCCAAGTTCAGTAACCCAGCCATTCCTCTACTGATACCCGATGTGCTATTCCCCAATTCACATTCATTTTCTCTATAACTCAGTTCTAAACACAAACTAGCTCCTTTTGTTGTAAAAGGCAAATATCCTGCTGAGTAAGCATTGGATACCATTGCAGGCTGAACTGGTATCAAAGCTAACCTGTCACCTTCTGAGTGCATGCCAGAATCAGAGGGCCAGTGCTCATCAAAAGCCTCCTCCCAAAGGATCTACACCAGTAGAAAGTATTAATAGAGTAGCCAAATAAACAAACATCGATATATAGCCAAATCTAAAATCTACTTAAGAACAAGGAAAAGATATAAAAAAATTGTGGAACTCTGCATGAGTTAGTCTAGAGAGTGTTAAAAAGAAAGGCATTGCCACCCTTGGCACAAATTTGCAACTACAAGAATACCATACTGATAGTGTAAGGACCCGACCCCATAAATAATATTAAATTAGTATTCTCAATTTTCTATGAATTAAATAATAATAACAGTACAATGTGTAGAATTCAGCTAACTTTGAATTAGGGCACAACCAAGGTCCAATTAGGGCTTTGATTTGGGCACAACTAAAAAGTAAATAAGGGAATTCAATAATTAATAAAATTTGGCCACTCTAGGAATTAGTTAGGATTAATTAATATAGTTAAGTAAATTATGATGAGGTTCACTTGGGACCCTTGGGTTGGGCCACCAACACTATTAGTTGGTTGAGTGCCATAAGATGGTTGTAGCCACCTATACCTAATGGCATGCCATCTATGGTGAATTCGGTATGGATGCAACACAAGTTGTGTGGGCATTGTGGCTAATGGAAAGATTACAAGAAGGGACTGGGTGATAGGAGTAAATGGCCATTACCCAGTTAGGAATGGATCAAATAATTAAGAAGAAAGTAAGAATTTCATTAAACAAATAAATATTCACACTCGCCAAGGTGGATTAGGCTCTCATATATAGGATCCAACCATAACTAACAATTATTATAATGTTTATAGGATTTTAATATAATTTAGTAATTATTATTGAATGATTAATATTAAAAATAAGCTTCATAAAAGGAAATTAAGGCTCAACTTAGTTTGATTAATGCCTTTTAATGAAAATAAACATGAGAAAATAATTAGAATTATTTTATTGGCATAATGGAAATTTATAGAATTTACATTTTTTTTTTATAAGTTGAAGAACAGAAATTTTGAATTAAATAATAATTAAATTCTATCAACTACTGAGAATACAAATGAAACAAAGAAGCCCATGCTCTCTCTCTCTCTCTCTCTCTCTCTCTCTCTCTCTCTCTCTCTCTCTCTCTCTCTCTCTCTCTCTCTCTCTCCCCACAAGTTAAAAGACATGCTCTCTCTCTCCACAAATTAAAAGCCATGCATCGATGGCTTTGTTTGGTGAGGCCCAATGGCCCATTATCAAATGGCCAATTTATCTTGTCACTATAGCTTTGTAAACTTTTAGATTATAAAGATGTGAAACGGAACAAGTGTAATCTAAGGTAAGAAAAGGAAATTGGTAGCAATCTAAGAAGATCATAATGGATAAGGATGCCATCTAGATGGGATCCAATAAGATGTCCATTTAAGAAGGGGCGTGTGATTTCATGTAACATATACAAGAAAATGGTAGATGAAAGGAGAAGAAGTTTTCTAGTAGCTATATACAAAAACAAAGGAGATATGCAAAGTTGCACCTGTTATCGTGGGATTAAACTTATGATTCACACTATGAAACTTTGGAAGACATGAAATGGAGCAAAAACTAAGACAAGGGGTCAAGATTTCTGAAATTCCGTTTGGATTCATGCCACGTAGGTCAACTATGGAAGCTTCTCATTAAATTTAAGGGAAAATGTCAAGAGAAGAGGAAATTCTTCATATGGCCTTCATCGATCTAGAGAAAGGCTACGACAAGGTACTAGAGATTTGATCTGGTGGGCTTAGATAAAAGAAGTTTCCCAAGAGATTATATTGACATATTAAAGACATAAACGAGGGAGTGGTAACGAGTGTGAGAGCTACCTATGGAGAGACTAATGAGTTTCAGTGACCATAGGTATGCATCAGGGGTTAGCTTTAAGCCTTTATCTCTTTAAACTAATTATGGATAAGTTAACTGCTTATATTCAAGATGAGGTGCCTTGGTGTATGTTGTTCACAGATGATATAGTGCTGACATCGAGGGATGGTGTAAATGAGAAACTTGAGAGATGGTGGGAGGCTTTAGAATCCAAGTGCTTTAAAATAAGATGTACAAAGACATAATATACAAAATGAAACTTTAGTGGAGATGTGCAAAGGAGGTGAAACTTATATGAGAATTAAAGCTCAAGAGATTCATTCTAACACCTTGGCTCTATAATTAGTAAGGATGGAGAGATTGAGGAAGATGTAGAACATCATATTATAATGGGATACTAAAGTGGAGACTTTCTTCCTAAGTACATTGTGATCTGTGCATGTCAGAAAACAAGCAAGCAAACAAGACAAGCAAGCCCAGGCAGGTAGGATCTCATAGCGCATACCATTAAGATTGAAGGGAAAGTTTTACATGACAGCAATTAGACCATGGATAATTTTACGGAGAAGAATACTGGCCAATAAGAAGCAACACATGCACAAAATGAGCGCAACAAAGATGTGAAAGTTGACGTAGATATGTGGTAAAACTAGGAAAGATGGAATCGAAAATGTGGGCTTTCGGGAACATTTAGGGGTAGCATCAATATGGGATAAATTAAGAGAGACTTGTTTGAGATATTTTGGTTATGTCCATCGCAAGCCAGTAATGACATCATTGAGGAAAAGCTTTTCTATAGAGGTTGATAACCCACCAAAGAAAAGGGGTAGGCCAAAGAGGACCTGGATGGAAGCTTTAAGGATAGATATGATAAGGTGAAACGTGTCCGAAGGTTTAGCTTAGGATAGATCAATATGGAGAAACAGAATTCATATAGCCAACCCCAATATAGTAGGGACAAGGCTTTGGTGATGATGATGTGATTTGATGTAACAAGGTTGATTGGAAAGCGTATCTTACCAAAAGATCATATTTGAGATTTTAGGGCTATATCTTGATATAACTCTTTGATCTATTTTTTACCAAAAAAAAAAAAAAAAAATCATTGATCTATATTATTGTGAATAGCCACAGCTATTTATAAAAATCAAAGATGCCAGTTCAAACTAGGAGACAAAATCATAACCATAATAGGACTCTAGCCTAAAATAACTCAAATTTAATCTTAATCCTAGTATAGAAAAGTAGAAAACTTTAAATCATGGATCCAAAATTACAACTAAACCATTGTTTCTTGACATCATATACTCTTTCCTTTTGGTAACATGATAATCAAAGATATTAACAAGGAAGCATGCATATACATGAGACATTTACTATATATCATGTGGAAGCAAGACGCACATATTGATGCATCTCATTCTTTGGATTCTTACATAATGCTCAAAAAAATATCGTGTGCCCTTCCCTCATTCACTAACCATTAAAAAAAATTCCAAATACATGGACATATTATGCAGAATACTCACTTTCTTCTCTATGAACAAGTTTACACACTCTAGTGGCTTATCAAAATCATCTAGCAATGCAGTTTTTGTCCCACCAAAGTAACTCCAAAGATGGATCTGCAGGAAAAAAAATTAAATTTGTCATTTGGTTGGTAACCTAAAGAAGAATTTAAAAGTAAGAGCATAGAGACATGCCTCCCCCGGCTTCCGATTTAAAATCGTGCACACCGTCCTATAAAGCTCACGTACAAAAGTCTGAAAGGTATAATATGTTAGGATAAATAACACCAATAATTGCATTCCCCAATTAACGTCTTCATAAAAAATTCTATCAGCCCAACTCTAAGGCCAAATATAGGTTTAAAAAACTATTGCAGTACTAACAGATCGGAATGTCAGTTATAGAAGCATTCTCCAAATGATAAGCATTAACAACTGCAGTCTGCATAATGTAAAGGTTCAAAAGTTTTCATAAATAAATCCAGTTCTCTTTCAAGCCCTTCAGTGCAGCACATAAATTAGAAAAGAAAGTCTCTCTAACCACTGTCCTAAGTGGTAAGCATAATAATGATGATGCCAGATTTACAAGAAACAACTTCAATTATTGATTCAATGCATTTTGTCCTCCAAAGTTTCAGTGGCAAATGACATCAAATGGATGCAAAAGTTCCAGAACTGGATGCTATAATGAGTCACATTTCAAAAAACCACAGATTATGCAAATTCGGAGTGAATTGAGCAAGTATCTCTAATATAAGAAAAGGATGCAAAGTTGTGAAAGGAATTTGCATACCACATGGGAAAAAAAATGGCCAGATCAGTGTCAGAAATTATCCTGACTTCGTACATTCAATTGGCCCGTTCGGTAATTTTACTTTTAAAACCAAGTGAAATGAAGTAATGTAAAGCATCAAATCAAGAGGGAATAAAATATAAGTGGGTTATGATGGTATTTTGTTTTTAATTGTTTGGTATGGAATTTTGTTGGCGTTTTGTATAGAAAAGTTGAGGTTTTTTTTTTTCTTTTAGTGGATAAAGGTGGTTGCTTTTTTACTTTTTTTAAAAAAGATGGAGGGAATTTTGAATTAAAGTGCTTTTGATGTGACCCCTTGTCTGAAAAAATGGAGGCTTCACTTGACTTTTACTATTCTAGTAAAGTGCCAAACGGGCCCTAGGGCTGTTTGGGGGCTTTACTAATGGAGTTTAGTGAAGTAAAGATTATTTTGAAGAAAGAATAAAATATAAGTGGGTTATGATGGTATTTTGTTTTTAGTTGTTTATTATGGAATCTTTTTTACTTTTTGTATTGATTGTGGAGTTTTTTTGTCTTTTAGTGGAGAAATGAGGTTACCTTTTGACTTTTTTTTGAAAAATATGGTGGGAAATTTGAATTAAAGTACTTTTGATGGGACTTTGTTTTTAGAAATGGGGGTTTTACCTTACTTGACTCCATTAGTAGAGTTGCCAAACAAGTAAGGAAGTTTAAAATATAAAAATAAAAATAAAAAATTTGTTGTATCGGCAAACAACATCATGGTCAAGACAACATATAAATGAAAGTTTTATTGGAAAAAAGCATAAAATAAGTTGTAAATGTTTCCACAAACAAAAGAAGATGGAGACTCCTATAGAAAGCAGTCATTAAACTTACAATTTATTTATATAACTAAAAACACCGCTAAAATGACTTACCCCTAGAAAGATGACAATTCATTAATTACATTGATTAATGACTTAGTCCCTTCTTCAATTGCCCATGTTTCACAATAGTGATGTATCAAGTAGACATATCAATCCAATAACTCACATAACCAAACCACAGAAAGCTAATGGCATGGTTTCAGCATAACTAAGGAAGACAGATAATAATAATTGATTCTTATATACATGTCTACCAATCAGTATAAAGAACAAGAATGCTGCAAGCAAACCCAAATCTCAAGTCAAGCATACCAATAATTGTAAAGTCCAAATTTTAAGTTGAAATCATGAGTAAAATTTTCTCAAAACAAGAGAGGAATTACCCTTTTATTTATTTGAATATTTGATAGGATATTGTTTCTACAATTAAATAGTTGAAGATGTATTGGGTAAAGATCTATAACAAAACCCTTATGGTTATCCTTGATGATCAGCTTTCCAAGAACATCAGGACCTCCTTCGTACCTGCAGAAATAGAAAGAGGACCGATAGGAGGTTAATTTAAGTTAAAAATATGTCGTTAATCATTTTGAACTTGAGAGGAGTATGTTAAAAACACCAACAGAAAAATAGCAGATTCCAACAGTTACAAATATTTGAAGATCGACTGTAAGGAGAAAATTTTGTCTGAAACAAATCAAAATGCAATAGAATTAAAATGCAGTCATGGTATTATAGCATGCAGTGAGAAACAGTATAGTTTTAACTGTTGACATTTGAGCAATAACATATAAATTATACGCGCATATCAAGTGGGACGCTGCACAGATAATGTCAAATATACAAGTAATATCAAAATTGGGCCACAACCTCATGGGTCGAGAACCAAATGTATTGGGGAATTGGATATTGGGCTATTAGGTCAGATGACCTATATTCTGTTGTGAACTTACTGATAAGTTGGTTGGAACAATAATAATTCCAGAGATCAAGTGATTGTAACAGTGCCCTATCCTTTTTGTACAAAAGGCTAATAAAAATAGATAACTGCGAGAACAGAAAGGAACAAACTTTTCTTTAAACACTGGTATCAGATCTTTGAGAAAGGGAGTCTTACTCAGTAAAAGGGAGTCTTACTCAGTAATGTAGTCAGCAGGATCTTCTTCATCCACTTTCTTTTTCAAAATGATTCCCTCAAATCTGAAACTACAGATCTGAGTTCTGCCCACCCCTACCTCAAGATATCTTCTCCTGCTGTTCAGATCTACCAGAGGGTCGGTCGACTACCTTTCTGGTGACAGCAGCCAGATATCATATCTACTTGTGGGGCCACTTTTGGAGACCATTTTCGTTCATCTGGTTCATCGGCATTCTTGGAGCTATTCACCTTTTTCCAGAATTTTTTTAGATCTTAAGGTAAGGGTTTTTGTCCTTTTCAAAATCAGCTGTTTTTCGAAACAGAATCCTACATTGGATATTGTACCATGTCCCTCCAACATCACATTGAACAGCTGCAAGTAGGTCCATATGATCAAACTCAAATCATATGGCACATTAGATCACTATAAGACCCAACTGGCGGCTCTTGGCTACAAACAAGAATATGGAATTGACTATTCTGAAACATTCTCTCCTATAAACAAAATGGCTACTGTGAGGACTGTGCTTTCTATCACTACTTCTCAATCTTGGCCATTTTTTTCAAATGGAGGGCAATCTTACATGAGGATCTTAAAAACCAAGTCTATATGCATTTACCAAGTAACACCTAGATTACTGAAAAAATTCAAGGGCATTGTTTCTCGAATGCATTGTTCACTTTATGGGTTGAAACAAGTCCCTAGAGCCCGATTTGATCAATTTCATCAAACTGTTAAAAAGGCTGAGTTCCAGCAGAGTAGTTACAATCCTTTCATGTCCATTCACCAATCTTCTACTAAACTCACACTCTTGTATACATTGATGATAACATCATTACAGGAAATAATCCTGACAGTATTCACCATCTTCAACAGTTTGTCCATTCATCTTTCCACATGAAAGATCTTGGAAACCCCCACATATTTCCTTGGTCTCAAAGTTCATACCTCCAACAAGAGACATCTTCATTAATCAACACAAGTATGAAGCCAATCTTATTACTATGGCCTGACTATAGTATTCACATTTGATGGTAACTCCCTTAGAAGTCGTCGTTAAATGTAGCAAGGAAGACAGCAATCTTCTCTCAGATCCAATTGGTGTACCAGAAGCTTGTTGGGAGTTTGGTATACTTAACCATCGTCAGACCTGGTATTGAACATGCTGTTAATATTTGTTACTTTGTTAGTCAATTCATGGCTAATCCACAACATCTCCATCTAACAGAAGTTCGCCACATTATTTGTTACCTGAAGGAAATCCCACATACTGTGACACTGATTGAGCTAGATGTCCCAACACTTAACGATCTACAAGTTGGTGTATGCATCTTGGCCATTCATTGATTTTATGGAAATGTAAGAAACAAGACACGTTTCAAAGTCCTTCAAAAGCTTAATATTAAGCTATGTCATCCGGTTGCTCACAAATTATTTGTCTCCAAGGTCTACTGTCCAAGCTTGTCTTTCCTCAAAATCACCCTACACCACTTCAACAAGTGATATTAATATCACAGCCAATCCCATATTCCATGAGCACACCAAGCATATTGAAGTGGATTGTCATTCTTTACAAAGCATATGATCTCGAAGTCATCAATCTATCCTATATGCTATCATGATGCCAAATTGAATTTTTTTATCACACTTTTGAGTTGGCCGAAGCCTTCATGGAGCAAATCAAGCATCACAAGAAGACCTACTAGGGTTTAATCAAGTACTGATCGAGATTCGGGCCCCATATAGTCCCAACTTTTCAGTAAAAATAGATATCAGGGGTTGTTTTGGAAAAAAAAAAAAAAAAAAACAAAGAAGACAGATTTGAAATTTTCAAAATTTTCTGAGCTCAAATTGCAGAATGTGCACGGATTCTTTGGGCCAGCCCAAGCCCAAACCCATTAAGAGAATATACCCCTAGGGTCTCCCAAGAGTGGGCAATTTGGGACCCACAGTCAGTTTTGTCCAGAAAGGTCTGGGCAACCAGATTTCAGAAAAAACTTCTTATATTTTCTTTAGTAATTGTCATCTTGATTAGGGTTTCCAGCATTAGTAAGGATTCTTACTTGTATTAGGAGTATTAGTTACTTTAATTAGGGTTTTATGATGGTTTGACGCCTTATATAAAGCATGCATGGGTCAACAGTCGAGAACATGCTACAGACTGCAGCATAGGAAATAAAACACAGTCATTTTTTGTTTTCCTCCCCCTCCCTTAATGTTTAAAGGTTATAAAATGTCAGTTTTTGGCCTTTCAATCCAAGTTGTATATAGATCAAATAACGTCAGCTTTGGGTGAGTGTGTAACGACCTGGGCCCACTACCCACATGATATTATCCACTTTGGCTCATAGGATGTCAACCCAATCTAGCCGCACGATTTTAAAAAGCCTCATGTGGAGTTAAGGCCAGTTCATACACATATATACCTAAGATTAGGACTAGCATGTTTCTGATGTGAGACTTGTGCACTACCGCATACCCAGTCCTTTAGAGTTTCCCCTGCACTCTCTCTAGGCGGATGCTCGCCAGGTCCAAGTCCCTTCAGGCGGGGCGACCCGGTCCCAATATCCACATGATATTGTCCGCTTTGGCTCTTGGGATTTCAACCCAATCTCGTCGTACGATTTTAAAATGCCTCATGTGGAGTTAAGGACAGGTCACACACATATATACCCAAGATCAGGACTAGCATATTTCCGATGTGGGACTTGTGCACCACTTCATACCCAGTCCTTTAGAGTTTCTCTTGCACTCTCTCCAAGCAAATGCTCGCCAGACCCAACGCCCTTCTAAAGGGGGTCGTTATAGAGTGGCAATTCGTTGTTGGGATCGGGGTTGGGCCCTAAATGGGACATTCTTACAAGTCCATAAAAAGTGCTTACCTGATCAAACTCTTGCATTAAGTCTATAACATTACACATGCACAAAACATATGAATTGGCACTCACCTCAATAACTAGGAACGAACAATCACATTTTGAGAGGAAATTTTTTTTTCTTCCGATATTTGTATCATTACAATGTGACAATCTCTCAACTTCTCAAACAAAATATCAAATATATGAGTGTGAGAATAAATCCGACCTATTTCCACCCTACAAAAAGTCTAATGCATCCACCTAATAAGATTTGGGCTTGAGATGTTTTAATTTTAGTGATTATAACTAAATAAAATAAATAATGATTAAAAAATACCTAAAATTGTATCTCTAGTTCACCCTATCAGAAAACAAATCATACCTTGCAAAATTCTTTTCAAAATTGGACAAACTTGGACTTGTTAGAAAGCTAAGCAAGTAACCCATCAAATGCATTTGGACATCAATTTATGTGTGAGATTTTGGCTTCATTTAGAGAAAAAATAAATAAAGACTACAATAATGACACTTCGAGCAATGCATGTGGACCATGGGTTCTTGGCGAGCTCATTGTTCACATCAAAATATCTATCAAACATGAATTTCCTTGCCATGAATGGCATGTTATTGTGTGCATAGAAATGCAATGCACAATAGAAAACCATTCTCATGCACCCCAACAATGCAAAGTCACAACCAAAGTGTATAAAAGATGATACAATCAAACATACACGTTAACCACGATGGAACTTTGACAGACATAACAGGTGAAATTGATATCTTTAAACAGTTTGGATCCTCGACTTCATGCAAAGAAGAGACCTATGTTTTACATTCTAAATTCTTGAACAAGGATACTTTCCTAAATCCAAACTGCTGAAAAGCACTCTCCCATTATATCAACATTGGACCAATTTTCATTTACATTGGAGTTAGGAATTGGGATCTCCTTTAAATCAATCTCATGCAAAACATGCAATTCAAACACGTTTCACTTGTTTTAAATTTTTTTAGTTTTACACGTTTTTTTTACACGTGATTGATCTAATGAGTGAAATTTGGTCTATTGCTAATGCATGGGAGAGCATGCTTTTCAACTGTCTCAATTAAAGAGGGGTCCCACTCATTTATTTAGATGGGTGTAAAGCATTTATAATCAACTTGACAGGAACTTGAGTATCCAAAGAAATAGAGGATCTGGACTTCAGTTATATACCACTCGTCCACAACAGAATTGCCACTGAAGTTCAAGACGACTTACCATCATAAATGACTATGTACATGCCATGGTTGTGGACTATCAAGCACAATAAGATAGTCATATGCAAAACAAGAGAAGGTAGGAACTTGGGCTGAACAATTGGAATTATGGAAAAAATATATTCAGAAATTCAAACATTGATGAACAGTTAGCATATACATCCAAAAACCAAATCATCAACTCTCACCAATCAGTACTAAAGCAGAAGCACAAACTTCTTTAATGATAGATCTTTTGCAATGAAGAGGAAAAGGGAATGGGATAAGAATGCCTCTTGAATTCAAAGAAATTAAAGTGATTACCATTCAACAAGCTTTCTCCAAACTTCTTGAGGTACAAAAATATAATTGCATCCTTCAGTCACTTGATTAATCTCCAATTGCACATCATCACCAGTCATTTTACTAAACATTACATCAAAGTTGTCAATCTGCCCTGGTCTACAGGAGATCTTTAAATGGTTTCCATTTGAATATTGGGGGCCAACAGAACTATCATTGTGTTGGCAATCGTTATCATCTTGGTCTATGTATTCCTGCCACTCCTTCCACCACCTGAAAAGGTCAAGAGTAAATAAATAATGCAATCATACTTACAGTCGTGTTATGACATGTAGCATCCACTGAATGTTATGATAGTATAAAAATGAATGGAATGATATAAAACAAAGACCTTGAGAGTAATATAAAAGTAGGAGTGATTGTTACATGTATGCATTAGTTATATATCACCATCATCATCAAAGCCTTGTCCCAACTATGTTGGGGTCGGCTACATGAATTATGTTTCTCTATTCCACTCTATTTTGAGCAAAATCCCCAAATAAGTTACACTTCTTCATATCTATTTGCATTAATTATATATGTAAATTGCAAAAGGTGAATCTGGAGTCCATGGAGAAATAGGTAAGCATGATGGTTTCAAAAAATTCATATCCATCATGTTTCAGGCATTCCCAGTTATTGATTTGAGCAGAAAGGTGGTGGTGAAATGGTTTCCTGCCTAAGACATCATCTGCCTAACGGATTGCCACTTTCCACATGTGCTCCAGCCCCCAAGTCCCAACACCTCAAAATATATACACCACCAAATTTAGTATAGTACTCTGTAGTCTGTATACTTTCTCAGGTAGAATAAGTGTTTTGCAACTCAATATTTCTCCAATAGTGCTCCAGTATGTAAGTTTTATTTCTTCATCAGGCAACATCTAGAATACTTTACTTATGTCATAGGCAATGCATAATAAATCCTAGGTATCACGACTTAGGTTTGCCATGGAGTAAGTTCTTTACAGAAGAGCTTAGCCTTGTAACCAAGTTTCATGGAGCTTAAGTAGTGTTGCACACTGCTTGCTTAGATCATATTATGTTACACTTGTTGGTTGTCAACAGACATGACTTCAGGACTGCAATAGTTCCAGCCCACCTGTTGCAGAATGTTAGCATCATTTTCTACATGTTGGATTGGTTCCTGATCATAGTTTCTAACCCAAAAAATAATCAAGATGAACCTAGACCGATACGTATTTGTTGGACTCATTATATCCATATAAATATATAATACAATTAAATCCATTTGAGAATGAGCCCACATGAATGAGATGAACTTTGATTCCTTTATGATTCGGATCCAAGATTTGGACCATCCAATTCCTTAATTGGGTTACTTGGACACTGTTATTAAGAGTCTGAATCAGATACATATCTTTTCTGGTTCTAAAAATTAAAGCAGTTCCAAATCTGAACTTTATTGTATCCAGCCCAAGTGCACCATAACAGGTCTTTCACTTATGAATGTTTGTAGTTCTTTTGAGAATGATTTGGAAGAATTTTACATTATAGGAATATAAATGCTAGATAACATATTAAGGTCGCCAATAAAAGTGGATCAGGGAATCCCATTTAGTTCCCATGAGATATTTGAGTCGAGATTCCTTTATAACAAACTAAAGATAAAATGGTATTTACTCTAGAAAAAACGATTGGGAAGCCCTTCTATGTTTCAACTAGGGTGAACCTATAAGCTATAGCTCCACAATTTCACATGGAACTGAACTGCAAAAGAAAATATGTCGTGGATGAGAATAAAATGAATTATACTATCTTCATTTACACATATTGCCACTTATAAGCTACAATACCTGTGTATGGATGCGGATATGAACACAGTTACAAGGATAGGGGTACCACTCTGCACTTTTGAAAATCTAGGACATGGATACACCTATCCTAATTTTTTATTTAGAAAATTTGTAAATAAATGAAATTATTACTATTTATATTCCTTTCCAACATTCTAAATTTTGAAAACTAAGCAAAAGAATAGAACTATATTAAATTATGGACTCAATATGGTAGGAAATGCTAAAATTGTACCTTGTAAGTATTACTTGTAAGTATTAGTGAAGTGTCAAATACTAATATGAGTGTCATACTGATCCAACACGGATACATTGGGCATGCAACAATACCCAGGTACCATAGTTTAAATTCAGTTAGAAGATACTTAAGAATTCTAGTTGGTTCCTGTCGCTCCAAAAACTGTCAAATTTGAAGAAAACAGATGCCGTAAAATAATTAGTTGTTGTAGAAAACAGGAAAATTCGACCACCAGCAGTTTGTGAAAAGCTTGTAAACATTTCTAGAGTGCCAATGTACCAAGTTACAACCCCTTCTATGGGCCCACCTTGATGCATGCAAATCACAGTTGTAAGGTAGAATTAAAATCGCTTTGCGTGGATTAAGAGCACATTCAAAGCTGGCATGATCCAACAATTGTCACCATCTATGTAGGGGGCCCAGATTTAGCAATTACATACACTTACAAATGCACTAAACTTTGGAGCACTTATATATATGTGGTTAGGATCATCAAATCATACTGATATCCAGCCCATCTTTCATCACCTCCTGGTATCTTTTCCCATCAAATGCAAGGAGGACAAATGCTAATTATGTACACTCAAAACTCTGTTTCGCAAATTCTTATGGCCAAGTCTCACACCAACCCTCCCTTTTCAGGGTTGGGACCTGCACATGGCAAGGAGCTACAGATGCCTGAAGAATTAAGTATCTGGCCCATTCAATCCACATTAAGAGCTTCCAATCCTGCTCTAACCCTGCTTTAACCGTACGATTGGCATGCATCAAAGTAGGCCCCACATAAGCACTAGCGGAGGGGCAGCCCCAAAAAATTTTCATAAAACCCCATAACCTTTTAGAAAACTCTATGCAGCTTTTATATATGGCCCCCCAAGATTTATTTTTTTTTAATATAGTATCCCCCCAAGGAAATTTTCCTTCCTGGGTCCACCCCTGCTGACATAAGGGTTCTAATCCAAACTAGATGAATCTTCTTCTGTAGAATTGCATAAAGGGGTGGTATTCAAACTCACCCACTTAACACAAAACCAATTCCATCTATTCTCCACAATGTAGATAAGATACCATTACGTATAAGGTGAACATATTAGATATTTCATTGGATTTTTTTATTTTATTTTATTTTTTTTTACCCCAAACAAAATTCACACAAAACCCAATACACATTATAAAGGGGTGTACTCAAAACCCTCACTGAAATAAATAAATAAATAAAAACAACTCCACCCAGTCTTGACAATGTAGATGACACCAAGTAATGATTTACAAGTGTTTTTTCTTATTAAAATACTTCAGAATCAGTCACCTAGAAATCAAAACAACGATGTTCTTAGTCTTACCTGAGGGAAACACCATAACACAATTCCCCTTCTTGCAGAATAGATGTCGAAGCTTCCATTAGTTCCTCGATTATCTGCTTCTCTTCCTTTGCAGTACGCAAGACACAGCTCTCCAGCTCTCCACATTCTCATTCTCATTCTCATCCTCATTCTCATTCTCCTGGTTCTTGTTCTCATTTTTGAAAGAATCAGAATCCATTGCGATCAAAGTTCAGATATTGGGTTTGCAGAACATCTGGATTTTAATTAAAGTCCTACATCAAAATTCCAATCCCACCTTCAAAAAAAAAAAAACCCAGAGAGAGAGAGAGAGACTTCCATCGTAAAGAGAAGTTCGGGAAGACGAAGAAACAGAAAAGAATGATTTTTTAGTAACAAGAACTCAGAAGAGAGAGAAAGAGAGATTTTACAGGAAAGTTGCCTTTTTTCCTCGGTTTCCTTGCAACTCGACAGCAACACTTCGTTTAGACTTGGCAGTCCATGCAAACACCGGGCTTTATATATTTCCATAGAGAGATGAAAGAAAGAAAGGGGTTAGAACGAGATTTTAAAAAGAATGTAGAATAGAAACGTATAATAAACAAGGAGATGGAAGTGTAAACGACTCATGAGAAGAACAACTCAGTCACATCACACCAATGATGTGTGTGTGCGCGCATGGGGCCGGTTATCATTGGAATGGATTTTAGTAATAAATTTATTGGTGGGGGCCATTGTGATTGGGATGGGTTTTTGTCAAGGGTAGTGATCTTTCATTAAGCCCTAGGGATGGATTTATATAAGAGTGGTGGTGGTGGGTGGTGGTTTTATGACTGAGAATTTCTATTTTGGGAATTTTTTTGACAGTGTCTCACACTGTGTGCTGGGGATTCTACAAATCCTAAAATAGGATGTTCTGTTTGATTCTTACAAATTCTAAAATACCAAATATTAGTTCATGTGAAAAGCCACTTTTAGCCCTCTTTAATTCTTAAATTCCAGTAATTTTTATGTTATGGTGGGGTTCCAGCATTTTGAAATTCCACTTAAAAAATAGGATTGGGAGATTTAAAACTTCTACATGAGGAAATCTCTCAAAGGTTTTGTAACCACAAACAGGCCCCTTAGATGGCTCTATGTTTATGTGGTGACTTGGGACCATGCAAGGGTTTTGGTGGGTCCACCTTCATCAATCCAAAGTAAAAAAAAAAAAAAAAAATCAAAGGATCAAGAACTTTAATTAATGTTGGGCCTACCAATTGATTGACTGACATTGACATGTATGAACTCCCAGTCAATCTACGTGTGGGATGACAATCTGACTACAGGAATGGTGGGACCAGGGCAACCCAGGGCTTTGCTTTACGTGCCCGCCCTTTCTCGGTTTCATAAATGGCGGTTACACGAATTGATCCGATATCAGCCAACGGACGGGTCGTACGAAGCTCGAACACACGAGTCCGAGGCCACATGACTCATGAGTCAGGAATATCCAAAATCTAATCCTCAATGCATACTGGCTGGGCTCAAAAAGGGCTAAAGCCCTGAGAGGGACCCAGTCTTAGTCTTGAATGGATAAAATATCTTTCTTTTTCTATCAAAATGGGATTATTTGATGGTATGGTTGAATATTATGTTTTAGCTCATCAACTTCAGGCCCTTGAATTCACATTAATTAAATATAAAACAAAAAGATGAATTATATATGTATAAATAAAAAGAAAAAATTTATCTCGTGATTTTATGCACAATGTAGCTATGTTAAAAGCAACTAAGCGGTTAATCCTTATGTTTTACGGGACTCAACTGAGGGTAAGTGGCTTTGGCTAACCTGGAGAAAGGCCTCTTACCTCAGTGGTAAGAGGAGTTAGTTCTCACTTGGCTTCTTAGGATTCGAACCATGAGAATGCTACATTCCCTCACTCGAAAACTCCTTCCCTCATATAGGCTCCCCTCATCTCACCTGAGGTTTCCTTTCCCTCACCCGAGTGCTCTCCAATTGGTGTGGGTTCAGTGGGTCCCCAGCCACTTAACTGAATTAACCAAAAAAACAAAAAGAGTGGCTTTGGCTAAACCGAACTAATAGCCATCAGACCCATTCAGTCCAATCTTTCTAAAACACTACATGGGTAATCATGATACACTGATATAATTGTTGCAACACAATGTAGAATACACAGAAATAGAATATATACATAGGAATTCATGTCATAAGTCGTTAAAAATGACAACAAATGATGAATATATATAAAAAAGGATCATCAAAGAACCTCCCCTTCTGATGGAAATTGAACCAAAATGGAAGATTGCCTACTCCATATGAATATCAAATTTATAGGGAGTTTTTTGTTTGCCTTGTATTCTAGCGTTGATATTAGCTAGATTTGGAGCCCAAGTTTTCTTAAATATGGAAACCCAAAAAATATCATAAAGATATTCGTATACACATAAAGTAGGGCTAATCAATGGTCATATGGGACCACATACTCCTACAGGTTGTTCGCCAGCAATTAAACATATGCCCACAGTTGTAGTAACATGCAACCGCAACATTCACATCATGGAGAATGGAAAAGCTAAGTTCATTGCGTCCTATTCCATTGACTGTAAGTAATATGAATATTTATTTTCTTAAAATTGACAACGGGTTTTCGGTCTCCCCCGTTAATTTAGAAGCCTCCCTCTTTGGAGATGGTGGAGACTAAATATCCTACATTGCCCTAGCGTGGGACTTCTGTTTGTGAATATCTCACCTTTCAATAAATCTCAAGAGCTATGCAGATGACTAAAAATACATTTACCTTCTTCAATTGATGGAGGAAGGGACCAAATGATGAAGGACTTGATGAACTAAAAAAGAAGAGAACTACATCTTCCTACCTGGCAAAAACGACCAAAGGGCATTTTTGTTTTTAACAAAAAGGTCATTACCCTTGCAGGGACGCTGTGGGTCCACAATCATGGATAAAGAGGGAGATAAAAAGATCCAAATGGGACTAGCCCATATATAAAATTTCAAGTCAATCTCAATATCCTATACCCCTTATCTATAGCCCTCAAGTTTAACGGTTTTTAGAATTTTAGCAATTTTGAATCAAGCCAATAATATAGTCCATTCGGATCGATGTAAAACTCATAGAATCCATAACATGCTGGAGGGCAGGTTTTGGGTGACAGGATTGTATGATTTACATGGTCCCCACGGTCCACGCCTGATCATCTGCATTACAAAGAATACTCAAAATTATTGTCCACCAGTCCATTTCGGAAGTCATTTGCCAAGAGTGTTCTTGGAAAGGTGCTCCCAAATACCTAGTAGATGCTTGATAATTGTCCATATCTAATCAGGTTCACAGTGTAATCAGGTTTGGACCTAATTATTAGTCAGTATATACCATATATTCTAGACTCAGCCCAAGTGGACCCAATTAGATCCATACCAGAATCATTTATATGAGTCATCGTCAACTGGGCTTTATCTATCACTCTGAGCTTGGCAAAAATCATTTATATGATTATTATTAATGAGTATATACACAAAATGTAGACTTAACTAACGGCACCTAAATATATCACTAAAAAGAATTGTTCTTGTGATTGATGTCAAGAACAATTGACACTAAATTGATATAGGGGCTTGTTTGACAAGTCTGATGTGATTGAAATAGAGCTGATTGAATAGATTTGTAGGAAATAGAGCTGTTTCAAATAGACATTTTACGAATAGATCATTTGGTATGCCTCTTGCAATTTGGAAAAAAAAAAAAAACAAGCAGCAGTAAATTTGTCATTCTATAAGAAGTTATATAAGCAAACTTGTCAAAAAGTAAAGTAATATAGGCAAACTTGCCACAAAGAAAAGGTAATACATATGAACTTGTCATATATCAAAAGTCATAAGAGGCAAAACTTATTAAAAAAATAAACAAACAAATAAAAACATGTCTGGTCACTTTAAACCTTTTTGTAAACAATAAGCAGAAAGGTCTCAAATTAGACATTCACGAAAACTTTATCAAACAGCACTCAAACATCTATTTTAATCAATCTTTGGTCAAGTAGACCCAAAAAGTAGACTTTCCTAACGGCACCATAAATTGTTAAATTGATTGTGTTGGAAACATTTCACTAACAGCAACATCTCGACACCAGCATGGGACCATTCATAGGAGATCAGGAACAGTTATAGAAAATGAAACTAAAGAGTTACAAATTCAAGCAGTTAGAAACAGGCATAGACCATTAAAGACTTAGATTGTAGTCAGGACTCAGGCACATTCTAGAATGTGAAGTTACAGAGAGCATTACACATTACTTGAAATAAAGCTAGTGGATAAGCAAAACTCAAGATGACTAAGAGTACCGCTTGGGGAAATGAGATATTAGGCCGATTAAATAATCCTAGCAATTCGATTTTAAACCTCAAAGTTTAGTGGATATACACTACGCAAATTTGTTGTGATAATATCCAACATTCTATAATGCCTGAAACAGTGGGATTGGGATTGGTGTCAACTCAAGGGGTCAGTGTGTGAAAGAATTGGATTGATTAATGGTAGGCCCCATAAACAAGCCAGTGTCAATACAAAAGGGGCACCGGAAAAGTAGGTTATAAAGAGAATTCAGTAACATTTAAATAGAAGCGATACAATGCTAAGTTGACATTGAAATGATGGCACTTTGTTGGAATCACTAGAATGAAGACATCATAACCAATGCTTAATTCATATAATATGATGATGATGATGACGATGAAGATGAAGATGAAAATAAGTGTGCTTAATTAGCATTGGTAGAGAGGATACCAGTCCAAGAAGATAAAATCAAGTCGCACACTTTAGAGGACGTGTGCTGTAAGATATTCTCTCTCATGGAGAGTTTTCTTTATATATTTCTCTATGTTTATTGGATTCCTTTTTACTTTTTTTTTTTGGTTGGGTTGGGGGTGTGGTAGTGGGGTATGAAACCTTACTGTTGTGAACCGAACGGGTTTGGTTATTAAGGGGCATTTGTCTGTCAAAAAATACATATCCAGTTATTACATAGGCATTGAAGAGAAACTTCAATTGCCATTTTTGTCCGACAAAGCCAAATGATAACTTAGTCTAATGAAAAATGAATATTTAAACCATTTCTTCCAATCTTTCCAAAAAATAATTTTATTAGAATGAAAAACTATCAACAAAAGTCAATTTTCATCCAATCCCCAATCTATCTTTACTCAAAACCTCCAAAATAGCCATCTCAAACCCAATCTCCAAATCAAATTCAATTTCAAACCTAATCTCCAAAATTACCAATCTCAAATCAATCTCCAAAAATCTTCAAAATCGTAAATTCTATAGCATGCATTTTTCAACAAATAAAATAAAGCTGAAAGAAGCATAAAATGCCCAAGATCTTCATTGGCATTTCAAAATTCAACCATCCTCTTTCTCATGTGAGTGAATCTAAGATATTTGGTACAGAGAAGGGCTGTAATTATCAACAGCTTAAACACCTGTTCATCTCACTCATGGCGTCCTCCATCACCCACTGAAGATGTTCTCTCTCCTCTCTAGCCCTTGAAATACAAAGAGCTGTTCTCCCTCCTCTCTGGCCCTTGCGATACAATACAAAGAGTTGTTCTCCTCTCTAGCCCTTGAGATGTGAGGAGCTGTTTTCTCTCCTCTCTGGCCCTTGACATTTATGGATTCTTATGTTTTATACACATGAATCAATATAGGAAAGATTACAAGGATTTGATTTATTAGGGCTGAGGTAGTACTTGAAATAGGCTACTTTCTGTGTAATTAAGGGTCCAGTAAATAAATTCTTACGTATTTAATACTTAACAAACATAGAAATGTTACTGTATTCAATGCATTATATATGTATTTTATGATAAACAAATGCCCCCTAAATGGCACAGTGTTCTTTTGTTTAATTAGAACTACTTTAAGTCAACCTCATGTGGAGAGATGAAGTTGTTGTTGATGATGATGATGATGATGATGATGAATAATGTGTGTTCAAATCTTGCCAACTTGTGGTTACTATTTTGAGATGTAAAATCTAGAAAGGACTTCAAAAATTCATTGAAGAAACAGGTAATGTGCATGCTAGGAATCAAAAACTAAATGGAATCATCCACGGTTAAGTGATCAAAACTATTGATACCAGGCACCACTGTGGACGGCCCACGAATAAACAACCTTACAATTTATGCACCTTTACATGTAAAGTGTTGTCTATTCCTCTTCAAAGGTTCACTATCAACAAACATGCACATATGGAATCCAACCCGAACTTAAATTGAATCCAATAGCTTCAGTCATGCTGTCAAAGAGACCAACAGGCCAAACTTATGTTATAAGGCCAGACAAGTTCTTGGCAATTTAGGGGTGACAAACCAGTCAGGTTGAGTCAGTTTCAGATCAGGTTGAGAACAATAAATAACTGGTAATGGCTCAACCCAAACCCGATCTGTTTAATTAACGGGTTGCCTTTTCCAACCTACATCCAACCCAAAAACAAATAGATCAACCAGTCCTCAATTCAGTAACCATGTTTATCAATGGAAATGAGAATTCCCAAACCAAAACAAAAAAGTAAGAGACATAACGGCAAAACTGTGAATAAAAAAAATAGCAAATCCAATCATAGCATCAATAAGCTGATGAATCGGGGAGAAAAAAACCCCAAATAATAGCATCTGTTGAGTATCAAGTGATCAATCAAATCATAAAAGCCCAAATCATATCATATATAAGTGATGAATTAAACACTACCAAATAATAGCATATCAGATCAGCAAAAGCCTATAACATATCATTAAGTAACCATTAGGAAAACCCCAAACTGTAGGATTTAACAAAAAACCTACCAATCTTGGAGAGAAAGCATACGAAAGATTAAAAAAAAAACAAGTCATAGCATGCTAATAGATTAGACAACCCACCATATTCTAGGATGCACACAGTAATCAATTAGAAAAACAAACAAATCATGGTAACAGAAAGTGAAAGAATGATGAAGAGCAGGGTTACCATCCTAGGAAGCATGACGATGCCAACAAATGGGGAAGCCAACAACGTTGGGAAGGGAAAGTGGAGAGAGAGAGAGAGAGAGAGAGAGAGAGAGAGCAAAAGGGTTTCCAAGAAGATATGAAAGCGGCGCAGAGGAGATTTGTGCATCTTTAGGGTTTATTATGAGTATTTATACCAAAAAGAGTAGGGAATCATGACCCATCGGGTCCAACAAGCGCTACCCAAACCCGACACGCATTCTAAGAGGATGGGCTATACCAAGGATCAAAATACCGGTTGCAGCGAGCGTAGTGGCCAATGGCCAAAATGCTACGTAGCGGGCGATATATAACAGTTGTGGCGATACATAGTGGCGTAGCGGTGTGAATTTTTTAAGCGATAAAAAAAATATATGAATCTTGTGTAGTAGTCAATCTTGTGTTTTTTTAGTGATTTGAAAACATACAAGGGTAGAGACAACTTTAGGAAAGGCTATTGAGGAAAAGAAATAGGAAAAAGAATGTTTTAAATTAAAATTGTTTGGCTCTACTAAGTTTTAGATATTAGCGCCGCTATTTTCAAAATAGCGTAACGGCCTCAACCACTATCAAATTCAGACCTTAAGCAAAATTCAGCCTCCAGCCATTATCAGTAGACTCAAGCCTCTCATATCTTTTACAGGCAGGCTTGGATCCAAGGCTTAGGGCCCACATCAGATCCAGACTCAGGCTGGTCTCTGAAATCCTTGTTAGTTTGGGGCCCAGGCCCATTTGAGATTGGCCCAAATTTGTCCTGTTGACAAACTCAGGCTTCATTGACTGGCCAATAGATTGGAACACTACAATGTCAATGTAGGTGGCCAGTAATTAATTCACTGAATTCGTTAAGCTTGTAGAACCCATTCAATCAGTGTTAGAGTAACTTCTCATTTTTACCTAAGTACACGTCATTATGGATTTAATTTTTTTTATCACTTCACTTAATGTACTTACGGTTATATTCATGATTATATTGCACCTCACAGTAGGAGATAGATATTTTACTCTCTCTCTCTCTCTCTCTCTCTCTCTCATATGTTAAATCTATTTGGTGTTTTTGTCACAAATCTGAAGGGTTCAAGTGGAGTTTATTTTCTTATTTATTTATTTCGAATGGTAACTGTAATGTTGCAAGTAAAGCACTTTGAGATCTAGAGAATAAAATTCTGAAAAATACAGATGTTTGGTGGTTTGAAGTTTTGAAGACATCCTTTGTTCAGGAGCATTTCATGGGAGGATATTGCCACATGTGTTTTTAAATACAAAATACATCTCCATGATGATTCTATATATATGTGATTTAAGGCCCATGCCAAACTATAACATTTTTGGCATTAGTTATCTTTTGTTGGGACAAATAAGGTAACTTAATCAATTGGGAGGCTTCAATATGATTCTGAAGATAATGGCATAAGTTACTAGCCTTTGATTTACTTTCTGGTAACACGAATGAAAAAAGTTCAAGAGTTCCAAATGACTGATGTGTGGATCTGGCTAGGCTGAATGCCTTTGTCACTCACATCAAGAGATCAGCCAACAATGCCGCAGATGTATTGGCAAAGGAGGGGGTTTCTTCACAGAGTTTCTTTATTTTCTATGTTTGGTCTGTAGTTTTTTGTCCTTTGTTTGGTGTTGGTGATTGTTTTCCTTTGTTTCTGTAGTGCTTTCAGTGGTCAGCTTGTCGGTACATCTCTGTTGTACTGTTGACTATTTAGCTTTGATCAATAAAGTTACCATTCAAAAAAACAATCAGACGTGCTATACGAAAGACGTCACAATGATGGCTGGGCATCCACTCCTCAATAACATTAACCTCCAGAGAACTAATACATTTTGAAGCCAAATAATTCTCTACAGTGGTCCAAGGCTATTAAGAATTTAAGATGTTACTTGGTGAATAACTGCAGATGGTGTAACAAAATGGAGCAAGTGAAACCAACTGAAAAACTGATGAGTCAAAGTATGGGGATACGGAAGCCAACAATATTCTTGTTATGCTTTGTTTCTTAACTTTGGATCCTGAAGTGAGAGAATGCAAGCATCTTCTTTTTAACAGTAAAGTAGATTTTAGATATAGTTCAAGGAATATACTCAGAGAGAGCTAAGTATATCAAATGAAATTGCCAGTCAATGAGAGAATGAAAAATATATGGAGTATCATACAAAACCATTCTTAACAATTATGTAGAATAGATGTGGATCAATTCGCACCCATTGATGTGACTTAAGAAAATCGGTTATTTTAAAATTTTGGATGCTTGTGATCAAGCATGCGAGATCTGGACACACTTCCAGGTGGTTCAAAGGATCAACTGGACCTCAGAAAGTCCCAAACATTTGAGTAAAATCTGATGTCAAGGACTGCTTTAAAAAAAAATAATAAATAAATAAATAAATAAAGCAGGGCATTATACATAAATAGCAAGAATTCTGTAGCATTCAGAACAGCAACTGTGCTGTCTGCTGGGGCTGGAGTTCAGGGCCTTATTGGATCCAAACCCAAGTCAAACCACTCCCACTTGGTTCCCCAAAAGGTCCCCTATGAGGGGCTGGGTTCCACTTCATCTAGGAGTGGGCAATGTGGCCCAACAGCCAATATTGTCCAAGCTGTTCTGGACAATAGAATCCTAGAAAATATGAGTTGCTGTTTTAGTTTTGGTTCAAGTTTAGATAGATTATTATGAAGAGGAGTCAAATTATGTCAGCAAATAGGATTTTCAACAAAAAAAAAAAAAAAAAAAAAGTCAGCAAACCAGGAAATTGGAAGTTGTTTTAGTTAGAGTTGATTTCAAGCAAAATTAGAAAGATGGAAAGTTAATAGGGAGTGCCAAAAATATTTTCTGTAAGCTCCTTTAATTTTAAGAGCTGTGTTAGTTAAGAAACTAGTCTCCTGAGTCCTAAGCGCAAGACGGAACCTGTAGGCCCAACTATAGATAAGGATGGAATGTCCAAGCCTTGTACCTAGTGATTTATTTCAATAAAATTTTCAGATTTGTTTTGCTTCTCCTTTTGAGTGTGTGCATTCAAGTATCGCGAAGATTGCTTCTATTAGTACAGGTTCATACTTAGTAGGCAATATATTTTAAATCCCTTCCTTATAAATTCTAAAATTTTCGGAATTTTCTATCTTTGTAGGTTTTGGGCTTCCACTTCCATCCAATTTAAGATCAAGACTGCCAGTTGATATTGAAGCAAATTGATCCTATGATTATTTTTTTTTGTTGATTCAGTCTCCAAAATCAAACATCCCCGACATGGACAAGATTGTACGCAATTTGTTGAGAGAGACATAGCCAATGAACCCAACCCTAAGGATATTAAAATAGAGAAATTACAAAGACTATTGAACTATTAACCCGACACTTGGAGCGCATGAAAGGACCGAATCATTATCACGATTTTAACGACAAATCCGACAAACATGAGGATGACAATGATGAAGCCGCACAAGATGGTGACGATGATGGTCCAGTTTGTGACAAGGGAGAAGATGACAATAGTGATGATGAAGATTTCTACGGTGATAGTGGGCAATCTTTGGTGAATCGAAAGATTACTTTAACTCTTAAAGCACCAAAAGAAAACTATTGGTGTAATTCCCCAATATTTGATGAACACACGGATGACCAAAAGAAAACTATTGGTGTAATTCCCCCAATATTTGATGAACACACGGATGATGAGTATGGCCCACCCACCTGCAACAAAGATAAGAAGGATCGGTCATGGATCCAGTTAAATGTGTTGATGGTCCAAATCTTTGATGTATATAGAGATGTTGATGTTAAACATACTCCGACGTTCTACTTGAACCCCAATGGCAGAAGCTTTTACGTGTATTCCAATATCATGTCTGGTCAAAGCAATCTTGAAGTGTGCACTTGAGGCATCATGGAGCATTTTGATTTTTCATTTCATAAAAATGGATACACCGAGATGCACTATTTTGAAGAACCATTTCAAGAAGTCTATTCGAGTGGATCTCACCTTACACTCCTTCATGATTTGATCATGCATCATTGGATCAAAACAAATTGGGCGGATGGGATGGATGTGACATGGATTATTACAATCCACAGCAACTTCAACGGAAGAGATTTCTCACCAGATTTGTAGAACCGCAATTGGTCCTTCTCCATGTTCGATGTGTCAACCTTATCGGAGGATGAATGTCTTTTGAGAAGAGAAGAGGGGGTGATGATTCGAATCAATTCATACCCATTGATGTGGATCAAGAAAATCAATTATTTAAAATTTTGGATGCTCGTGATTGAGAATGCAGGACCCAGAACACTTCTAGGCGAGTCAAAGGATGACCTCAAACAGTCCCAAACACTGAGTAAAATCTATGCTAGGGGCTCTTTGGATAAAACAGAATAAAGCAGGGGGATAGATGTAAATAGTATGAATTCTGTAGCATCCAGAAATAGCAACTGTCAGGAGTTCTGGGCCTTATTGGATCGGGCTTATTGGATCCAAGCCCAGGTCAAACAACTCTCACTTGGTTGATCCCCCATAAGGGGCCGGATTCCAGTTCATCTAAGAGTGGGCCATGAGGCCCAACAGCCAATATTGCCCAAGCTATTTTGGACGACCACAATCCTAGAAAATCTGAGTTTCTGTTTTAGTTTTGATTTAAGTATAGATAGTTATCATGTAGAGGAGTCCAATTATGTCAGGAAATCAGGAATGAGGAAGCTGTTATAGTAAAGAGTAGTTAGAGTTGATTTTAAGGAAAGTTAGAAAGATGAAAAGATAATAAGGAATGTCCAAAATATTTTATGTAAGTTTCTTTTATTCAAGAGTTTGTTTAGGAAGAGTTGCTAATTTTAAGAGTTGCATTGCCATTCAAAAATAAATAAATTATGAGCTGCATTAGTTTGGAAACTAGTTTCCTCAGGGGAAGATGGAACCTGTAGCCCCAAATACATATAGGAATGAATGTCCAAGCCTTGTACCCAACTTTCAGATTTGTGTAGCCTCTCATTTTGAGTGTGCAGTCAAGGATTGAGAAGATTGCTTCTAGTAACAGAGATTACAGGTTATTTAAAGTTCCTTCCTTCTAAATTCTGAAATTTTAGGAACTTTCTATTTTTTTGGGTTCTCGGCTTTCTAATCGGGGCTGCATCAATAATTTTATCCTTCATTTCCATGATCACTCCTTTATGAAGGATGCAAGCCCAAAACCATCTACGAGGGATCCACATGACTCCAAATGGAGTAAGGAAACAAAGAACGAGTTTAGGAAAGTGAAACATAAATCACTAATAAATGTAGAATAAACAAGAAAATGGCAAATGGATCCCTCATGAGCTCAACAAAGAAATGCTGGAGAGTACAAAACTACAAAATTTTAAGTGATCAATTATTAGGATTTTGTTCCAATTAAAAAAATGTTGGGAATTTGTTGGTTGTGAGAGTTCAACAAAATTCCTTCTGACTGGGAAGACCTAGGCATTTCTCATGGATAACTGGAATAGAGATCATAGCATCAAAGCTAAGATTTTTGATCCATTTACTATGCAATTTTCAATTCATTCAAATACAACAGCAACTGAGCATTAAGTGAAAAGGGACACCCACATAAAAACAACTGACTTGTCACCTCATTTGCCATGCTAGAGACTCCCATCTAGTGGATCTTGATTACTTGCCTTGCCTTAGCCAGTGACTCAACTGTTGACTAGCAACACTCCACCCTTAAACACAGTGACCCCTTGTAAAGCCACCACTGCAGCAGAACATCAGCTTCTGAGCTGTTCCCATGTTTATTTATTATAGGTAGCCATGGCATGATTGTCCAAATGCGGCCAATCAGAAACAACTGAGTAGTTCAGATCCTGGCATGTCAATGGAGTTGATCCAGCACGGAACCTGCAAGCCTTTCTGTTGAAACCATTCAAAATCTGGACTTTTCCTACCCTCTGCATCAAATTCATTCTGTGTTACCAATTCTGAATCTCATTGCTCAGTTGAAGATAATCACGGATTCCTCTTCGGTGTCTATAATGAAATGGAAGCCTGATTCGGAAATCAGAAGCAAGCTATAGAATGTCTCTTTTGGCCTTCAACCCTTTTTATGTTTCCCATTCGCACCCCTAATCAATCAATTGTAAAAACTGGATTAGCAAATTAGAAGCAAGCTACAGAATGTCTCTATTGCTCTTTCATCCTCTTTACATGCCTCTCCACACTCCCTAATCAACCAATGTTACAACTCTCCCTAAATAAGAATATAAGACCAAACCTCCAACCCAATTGCTTCGACAGATGCAAAGATAAATGAGGGTGCGCACTTTAGAGACTGCACACATGAGGCCTACCTTCCAGTAATCCCCCAAAGGAAGGCCAAAACTGATTCCACAGATGTGCCATCTGTAACTTAGCACCTTGTACCATCAACTTAAGTGAGCCATCAAATAAACTCCACAAATTGTAGTTAAATTTCTTTCACCGTACATGCTGTGAAACTCCTAATGCTGGAAAGAGCTTATCAACAGAACTTAGAGTGTCTTTCACTGCTCTACAAATATCAGGGGTGGTAAAATCCCAACACAGGCATCCACTTCTGCCATATCACCGCACACTGCAGTTACCAATGAGTTCCAAACAAACACCTCTGGCTTCTTTCCTTCACTAAGCATCTCCTCCAACCATAGCGCAGCTTCATATGTCCTGCCGATCAGACAGAGCCCTCTTATAACCACATTGAAAACAGCAGCACAAGGCCAATGCCTTCTATCCACCATTCTCTCCAAAACCTGGCTCGCCTTGACAAACAGACCCTCAGAACACAATCCATCAACCAAAATCTCATAAGTCCTCTTATCTGCAACACAACCCACTTGCCTGGCCATCTTCTCCAAATACCCAACAGCCCTCGTAGACTTCCCTTCCTTACAAAGACCTTCGATCACCAAATTATACGTCCTCACCGTAGCAACACAATTCCATGCCACCATCTCCTCTTCCAACACCTTCGCACCATCTCTTGCTCTCCCTATTCTACACAATGCCCTGATCTTTGCCTCATAAGTTGCGATCAATGGCACAAAACCACTCTCGCGCATTTCATCAAACAGTCGGTTGGCATCATCTATTTTCCCCTCTGAGTAAAGATCAGCAATCATAGCATTATAGCTCGCCGAGCTTGGCACCCCGCCTTTCACCAATGCATCATTTATCAGCCCCTTGACAACTTCCACACTGCCCCGGCTGACGAATTCATCCCCAAAATCCGGAACCCGGCAGCGTCGCTTCGGGGCCTTCAACCCCTTCTTCAAGACCTTGCTGAGAATCTCCCCTGCCTCTTCCACCATCCCATTGTCACAGAGCGCTTCAAGAAGCGTCCTGTAAACAGACACATCAGCCCCACTACCCTTCTGCGAGATCTTCCAAAACATCGAATAGAGCAGATGGGTGGCGTCCTCTAACCTCCCTTCTCCACACAACCCTCTCATCATAATCCTATAAGTCTCCCTATCAGGCTCACAGCACAGCTCGCCCATATCCCCGAAAACGCTCATCGCGAGGTCCGAACGATTCCTCTTGCAGAGGGCATCAATTAGCGCATTGAAAGAGCGGGTCTGCAACTCGACATCCCACTTGGGACTTTCCACAAACAGGTGGTGAGCACTCTCGAGCCTCCCCTGAGCAATGAGAATCTGGAGAAGGGTGTTAAAGGAATCAGTCCAGTTGACGCAATTGTACTGGGGTATGGTGTTGTAGAGGGCGATGGCATCGTCGAGAGGCCAGCATTGGCGAAGGCCTTGATAGAGGTGGCAAAGATGGAGTCTTTGAACTGGCAGGGCTCGGATTTCATCTGGTGGAGGAGGGATTTGAGTTGCGGGAGGAGGTTGGAGGCTGCGAGGATTTGGACCATGGTGGCGTAGACGGGGCCGTTGTGGCGGTATTGGGGGTAGAGGGTTTTGGCGCTGTGGAAGATTTGGAGGGCGGTGATGGGGTTTTTCTGGGTTTTGATGATCTGGGAGAGATTAGTGGGGGTGAGGAATCTGGGCCATCTGATGGTCATGGATTGGGATTTTGTTGGTTTTGAAGAAGAAGAAGAAGTTGGAATGGGGATGATGATGAAAGAGATGGGACGAAGAAGAAGAGAACGAGGGGGAGTTTGTTTTGGTGAACGAGCGAGGGGAAGTCTTAGAAGTTGGTAATGGAAGAATGCAACGAGAACGGATCCACAGTCGTTCCAGCTCACTCTGTCAGTGGGGCTCGCTTTACAAATTCACCTTAGATATATGGTGCACCAAAAAGGCCGACCCACATAGTTCTTATGCTACTATAGCCCTCCTCCATTTTTTTTTCCTTTTGTTTGAGTGGTCGCTCGTCAATGATATCGTGGTCTTTTTTCTTTCTTTTTTTTATCTTCCTCTTCTCCCTCGTTTTTTTCATCCCCGGAGTAGATATAAGTATAATGACGCGGGTGCAAATCAACTCCTTAAGTAATAATTTAAATTTTCTATTTTATTATTTTTGACCTGTTAACTAAGCTATTGCCCGCACCATCCGAATAAAAATCATGAATCCACTATTGTCCCCCACTCCATTTCTCTGGGCAGCCGCAGCGGAGGAGCCGGGGTAGGAAGAAGAATTGCAAAACTCTATCAATGGTAATCAATGGAGAGAGAAGAATGTCTTATGAAATTCATGAATGTATAGAGAAGGAATCTTTTGTGTCTATATTGATTCCACCATCCAATGTATAGACAAAAGGCATGTATTTACATTATAAAAAAAAGTAATGAAAGAGGTGGTGTTGTCTCCTCTATATCATGATTCCGCCATCCATTTTCTGAAGCAAGTGGCAAAATCTTGGCATGTATTTACATTATAAAAAAAGTAATGAAAGAGGTGGTGTTTTCTCCTCTTAAAAGTTTATACAATCATGAAATTCTACTTCTCACCATTGGCATATATTTTAGTGTAGTTTCATGGTGCTCCTAAATGAAAGCAAGTAGAATTACAGGTTCATAAGTCACTAACAATCTCAATGTGTCATCTTGCTGTTTTGCAGTTTGGGGTGCATGTAACCACGCGTTCCATCTTCACTGTATCTTGAAATGGGTGAACTCACAGACTCATCAGCCACATTGCCCAATGTGCCGCAGGGAATGGCAATTCAAACGGTGAACCATGCACTGCAAGCTTTCTTGCATTCCATTTTTCTTCCATCCTGTTTGGTGTATTGCTCAGCTTTCGACGTTCAAATATACCAATTAGTGACATGGAATGAATCACCTTGTGAGGTAGCCATTTTGCAGTCTATGGTAACATTAAATTGTTCTCTAGAATTTTGAAGAAATCCCTTTCTTGAATATGGGAATGACCAAAATGATCAAAATATGAACCCTTTTATGCATTTGTGAATTGCAGTATCATTAAATTATGGTGAAAACACTTGTTAGTACTTGCATTCCAGCTTTACTACGTCTTCATTTATTTGCAACTTTGCAGGTTTCAGTTCTTTGGGCGATGGCTAGGAATTCTTAAGTCAGAATCCTTCTTCTGTTGTTCTCCCTCTTCATCTCCATGTGTGCGTGTGTTTTTTTTTTTTTTTTATTCTCTTTACTCTGTTCTCTTGATTTGGGATTTTTTATTTTTTATTTTTTTTTTGGGGGGGGTGGTTTTGGATTAAACCAGATTAGGAAGGAGAGGTAGTTTTTCAATGGCTGGAAATGGGTGTCATTGCTGAAAAGTGCAGTTGAAATGGATTTGATAGAAAATGGGTTTGAGACGGTGCTGATTTCCAACTTCTTAGAATGGTTTGAGAGAAATGGCTCTGGTTTTCTTCTTTTTCCATTCTTTGTTTTGATTTCGGATGCTACCATCTTTTGTGATTGGAACTTGAAATCTCTGTTTCGGAAGTGATTCTGAACATTTCATCAATTCAAGCTTAGAGGTTGAGAAATGTAATGCTATTGATTCTCCCGTAGGAGCTGAATCTGTTCCCATTTGATTGTTCGAGGTTTCTGTTTCATTCATGTGAACTTCGCGGTATTATGTTTAGCCTTTTATTTTCTAATTTATTTATGTTAGTTTAATTTTTGTTCTTAAAAATGCACTAGACGAGGAGGAACATGTGATGAAGAAATGTGTTTGAGTGATAATGGGTTTGATATGACTTGTTGAAAGGTTTTCTTTCTATGAAATGAGTTTGATAGAACTTGTTGATGTTGGGTGCTTTTTTTTTTTCTATGAAATGAGTTTGATAGAACTTGTTGATGATGGGTGCCTTTTTTCTAAATGTGTTTTGGGCCAAGTACGTCACGAATCCGTTACCTACGGATTGATGGATTTATAATCCATCACCAATATGTAGTTGTTAAAAACCGATTTGATCCGATCCGTAGAGGACCGGATTGGATAGAATTAATCTGTTCAATCTGTTCGATCTAATGTTAAAAGAAAGATATCAAACGTGTTGTAAAAAATTTCATATTTGATCCCTTAAATTTTTTTCTTTATTTTATATTTAGACATCTTAACTTATATTTAAATCCCTCAAAAAAAATTATTTATATTTAATGTCAACGGATCAGATCGAATTGAATCCGCGAATTGAGGGTGAAATCTTTCATCGATCCATTGCTAACAGATTATAAGATTTTCAATCCGTCGCCAATCTGTTTACCTTCGGATCGGTTAAAAATCTACGGATCGGATTGGTTTTACTGATCGACGGATTTTTTGTGCACCCCTACTTTGATTCATAGATTAGAAAAAGACAAAAAAGAGGAAAAAATGTGGGACTGATGGTTTTTCTTGGATGTTTCTTTGATTTTTTCTTTTTTTTTTGCTTATTCGATCAATGTTCGGGGGGTGGGGGTGGGAGGCTTTATCGGAGGGTCTAGCGAGAATGATTCAATTTTACAAATGGGAAAATAAGATGGAAAAATAAAAAAATAAAAAATAAATGAGCTACAATAATCAGGACCTGAGTATAAATTTACTCTATCACTCTCTTTTGCTAATGAATCCACCTCAAAATTGGTTGATCACAAGTTTGGGTGATGCACTTTGTCATTGAGTGAGACCAATATATTTACAAAATAGTATATTTATAACCATTTTAGCCTTAAATATGTATACAAATAATGCATGAACATATGAAGTTTTATTTTAAAAATTCAAGTAGCTATGAAACATGGAATTTATAGAATCCAGGTTGTATGAAATTCTCATGAGAGAATTCTAGCATAAAAAAATAAGGAACTCCAGAATGACAGTATCCAGCAGCATTTCAGAATTCCAGCATATCAAATTCTGTGAATTTCAGCAGACATGAATTTCCACAAATTATTGCAAAGAAACATTTTCTAGGGGTCGGGCTCATAACACTTGAATTAAATAGTTCATGTCGAAAATGAAGGAACGAATAGGGAAGGCAATGGGTCGAGTATAAATGAGGACCCACCTGGACCCACTCCTATTAGAGGCTGGTTTAGTAGTGATTTTCTTGGTGTGTGGCGGGTTTGGGTTTTGTTGTCCCAACCAGCCCTGCCCTAAGTATATAATATATGTATATTTATTACTAAAGTGATAGACAAACTGGATGTGGTGTGGGTGGCTTTGGGCCTTAATGCATGTGGGAAGAAGAGGTGGCGTGTTCAATCTCTACCACACTTTATCTTCGTCAAAATTTGTTTGAAAATTCTGAACTTTTTGTTGGAAATTCTCTGTTACACCAGCAAAATTTGAAGAATTTTGAAATTTAAATATTATCAAATGCTCAAATATGAGGAACTTTTGATTTTATGTAAGAAAACTCCGGCACACTCAATTCTTGAAGGTGGATCCAAACATCATGATTCCAAAGGTGGGCCCTACATTGTAATTCCCAAAAGTAAGTTTAATGTCCACATACAATAACTTTAAAAAAGGTGGGTTCCATGTAATTTTCAAAGGAAGGCAGGTTTATAGTTAAAATTTGAAAGGTGGGCCTAAGTATCACAATTTCCAAAAAAATGTAGTTCTATGTTGGAATTAAAAATGTGGGTCCCACATTGAGATGGCCCCCATATACAATAAGATTATTAAAGCTGGGTTTCATGTTCTAACTCTTAAATGTGAGTACCATGTTGTAATTTTGTGAAGGTGGGTCCCATGTATAACAACAATTCCCTAAAGGTGGGCTACACATGTGTATCAATGCTTTTATTAGTGACTATCAGGGGTTCCCTATTAGTTGCTAGGTTTGGATAGATTGCTAGTTGGGCCCGAAAAAAGTTCTCATATAACTTGAATATTTCATATATATATATATATGGAGATGCTCATATGAGAGGTATCTCTCACATGTGAGGGCGCACACTCATATCTCTCATATAAGGTAATATATATATACACACACACACACGGGCGCGACTAGGCATGTCAAATGGGCCGGGCCGGCACGGCCCTCTCCAACCTCGGCCCGGCCCGGTTCACTAGGGAAAAACCCTGGTATGGCACGACCCGCCATGGGCCGAGCCGGCGTGCCTCCTTTATATTTTTTCCTTTTCTTTTATTATTAGTATCAAAAATAAAAATTTGAACACAAGCACGGAGAAAGACAAAGATATTTAAGTGGTTCGGTCAAACTCGACCTACTCCACTTAAAAGAGAAAACCATTTGGATCTTAACTTCTTGAATGCTTCTAAATAGGATTACCTTCAAAACCTTACAATCATTTTTATAAAATAAAAATAGAAAAAAATGAAAAACTTATATGTTTACAAATTACAATGAAGGAAAAAGTAAAAAATCACATGCATAGTCCACTAATGTATTCTGTTGGATCATAATCTTCCATTGATGTCAACTCTTGCTTCCTCTATCTGCCGAATACTAGTCTTGTAGGCAAACACAACACTCCACTGTTTGTTCAGTTATATTTTTTCTTCCGTCATCCACCACAAGTCCACCTGTACTAAAAGCTTGTTCTAATGCTACAAAAGACATTAAAATAGTCAATAGATCACGAGCCATGACGTCCAACATCGGATAAACGCTTTCTTGTTGCTTCCATCAGGCTAAAAGGTCAAAACTAAATGCATCATGCACTCATATTACACATACATCAAGATACGATGATAAATCTGTAAGAGTGTTACTTGAGCTTGAGCTGAATGCCATGCCTGTAGACATGGAAGAATACCACACATCCCACTCACCAACACCTGTTTGTTTGACTTCTAAATGGCTCATACTAAGCCCAATTGTACCCATTTGCTCACAATAAAATTAAAAAAGTGCTTGTAAATTTGTCCTTATATTTGAAAAAAATACTTAAATATATATAATTCATATTTTTATTTATTCTATCAATAAAAAACTGTACACCACTTAATTTTAACCTATGATTAAATACAACAACTAAAGAAAATGTCATTAGAGCCTCTTTTCAATATTTATTAAATTTTTATTCCATGTTTCTAATAGTGCTACTCAGTAAAAAAACAATCTCTAAATCTGCTGAATTGTAAAGTAATTTTAAAAAGCTTCATTAAAGCTTCATTAGATGTGGGATAATATATCCAGGAAAAAAATAATGTTGAAGTATAAAAAGCTTATAATAAATCTCTTCTATGGGCACATAACTCCCAATGTTTATCACTAATCATCAAATCTTGTGCATGGAAAGCACAAAATTCATTCAAAACAGTTTTCCAGTCACGTGCCTTGTTTAACAAATCATACATAGAATTTCGTCTATGTTCTACCTCTTTAGGCATTTTAATAGCTTATACGCCTTGCCTCGCACATATTTGGGCATACAATTGCCTTCTCTGTGCGGAGAAAAAAATAAATATAGCAATGTCTTTAATAACATTTATGTAACTTATAATATACTTTGAACAAACATTTGCAATGAGATTTAAGATGTGACATACACATCTATTTTGAAAGATAGAGCTGTCTATCAAAGTTGCAAGTGGCATATGCATTCTCATTAATTCAATAGCCACTGTGTTATTACTGGCATTATCTAAAGTTATAAATAAAACTTTTTCCTTAATATTATATTCATATAGTTTTTCCAAAATAAATATACTTATTCTAGTGCCATTGTGTGGCCATTCAAGACAGCTAAAAACTAATTATACGTCTATTAATAATTCATTTTGCATGTATGTTATGTGCAGTAATACAAATAAAACTATCAACCCCTTTAGAAGTCCACATATATGTGGTTATGGCTATTCTACTAGAAATTTTTGCAAAGTAATTTTTAATATTTATTTTCTCTTCCTGCTAGAGTCTAATAGCATCATTTCTGGCTGTATTTCTTGAAATACCGTGAAATTGTGGTTGACAGTATTTTTGGACCCATTCTTCAAACTACTCTGTTTTTTTAAATGTAATTCGGATAACACAATCATTTTAACAAGATTTTGTCTAGCACTTTGTGCATTAAAATAAAAAAGACCCAAACTGTTACTAGTACTACTACCACCACCAGTAGTAGAAATTTGAGTCTGTGAACCAGGCATCTCTGTCATTGCATCCGCCGACTTATGTAAGGCCAAATATTTTTGTATATGTCTTGTCAAATAGTCGGTGCCCGATTTTGACTCGGCACCATAACTCTAACTACAAAATTTGCATTTTGCCTTTTCAACCTTCTTTCCATTTTCAATAACATTAAACCTTGTAAATATCTCCCAAACTATTGAAGTTCTATTCATCTTTATTAGTTTACGGGAACTATGAGGAAATGGGGGTGATAAATCACCTACTTTATATTGTAATTCAATAAAATCTTCTTTTACCTTTAAATTAACTGAAGAAGATTATGTGAGAAATCTTCTAGCCATATTTTAAAAAATAAAATTTATAAATAATAACAGTAATACGCTTATAGCTTTCTTTTGTGATAATTAATATAAGAAATGGGAGAAAATGAGAGTTAATATAATATAATATAAACTTATATATATGGATTCTCAAATTTAAATAATATAAATACATCTAAATCTTTGAAGGCCCCTTTAATCTTGTTTCTTGATGATTTGATCTTTGGCCCTCCAAAAACTTCTTAGAGAGAGTGAAATAGTTTAATGCTGTGAGAGAGAGTTAGAGAATGTATAAAGAGTGAGAGAGTTGTGTAAATTAGTGAGGAATGAGTATGTAAATTGGTGATGAATGAGAATGGGAGGGTTAGGGTATTTATAGACTTAGTAAAATGAAAAATGATACAAAATACCACTTATATGATCGTTTTATAGCTGTTGGAGATGGGGATAAAATGGATTTTTAGAAAAAAAACTAGCCGTTTTTGTTATGGTCGGCCTGGCGGAGGGCAACCTACGTGCCAGGCGTGCCGGGCCAAACGGGCTGAAGGGTCCAGGCACCTTGGCCCAGCACAGCCCGTTGACTGGTTAGGCTCAGCGAGGCCCGACCCATTTGACATGCCTTTTTTGAGCTTGCAATCCTAATTTAATACTTTCTTTCATCTCCCGGGACTCGAACCCAACTTACTCTAGGGCTTTCACATCCCCGCCCTCCCAAAACTAAAAATCCCAACTTTGCTTCTGCGCTTTCTGTACGCCGCAACCCTGCTAAGGATTCGATCCCGCGATCTCCTCTTTCCCTCCAATTTATTAAAACCCTTCTCTCTCCTCCTCCTCTCGCGCCCAAAACCGCTTCCCTCTTTCCTTTTCAACTGTTTTTTACCCGCCTCCCTCTTCCTACTCTCCCTCACACACCCAAATGAGTTCTACTGCATCTTCGCGTTTCCAGACTGCGTCTCTCATCGCTTCTCCCTCTTACCCTAATTCCGTCGTCTGGTCTGAAGAGAATCTGGTAGCAGTTGCTTCCGGTCATATCATCACCATACTCGTAAGTGATTTATACCCACTTTTCTTCTTCTGTTTTTGGATTTGAATTGATTTGACTCTTTTTTTTTTTTGTATTGATTCTTGCTTTCTTCGTGTGTAATAGAATCCAGCGTATCTTGATGGGCCGCGAGGGCTGATAACGCTTCCAGCGAGCGAGCCGTTCTCCATTGGAGTGGTGGAAAGAGAAAGTATGGTTATAATCCAATTAGTTGTTCTTCGAAAAATGGGTTTTTTTTTTTTTTTTGTTGCTTGGATTCTTTTGGTGGAATAGAACCCATTGTTTTGTTTCAAGAGTTGAACTTGAACCTGTTTGGAGGTTTAAGATTTTTTTCATGGTGGAAGTTCATATTGCAAAGTTGGAGTTTTGGAGAAATTTAGATTCTTTTATGGGGTGGGAGGGATTGAAGCTAAAAGTGACAGAGTTGAGGTCTTCAATGAAGCAAGTCTCAAACTTCGACCTCAACTGTGATGTTCAAACCACTGCCTCATTATGAATGGAACAATCTAGAAAATGTCTTTGTAGATACTTATTGCAGAGGCTGAGAATTATCCTGTTGGGTTGATATATGCAATATAGTTGGGGTATTTTGTTTTAGTATGCAGATAGTGTGCCCACATGTAGGATGGGTGGCTTTGGTGCTTTATATGTAGCCTCAATACTGATGGTCCAGATTGCATGCATGCATGCCATGTGTCTCATCCATTAGGACACAAACTATTCCACAATGTGAATTACATATTTAGCAGTAAGAAATTGTATATTCATATTTTACATTGCTTTTGTATCGCATGCTCATATACATATTGTTTGCAGTAACTTTAGGTTTCATGGTAGCTGTGACCCATCACATGGTCGCCTGTATCCATCAACATCTGTAGTGGAGCTGCTGCATTTGCTATTCAGTTAAAATATATTTTTGATCATGATAGATGCATGTCCTTAACATCTGCCTGTTTAATGCCTGAATCCATTTTCAAAATTTGCAGGTCTCCTTACTTCCTGTTTAATGCCTACCTGTTTATCACGTGGCCTTCGCCCATGTGCTCGATCAATCGCATGGTCCCATGCAGGAGTGGCTCCTAATTCTGGGTAAAGAGATTTTACTGTCTTTATTTTTTTTTTTTTAAATTCCATTTTTTTATACTCTTTTTCCTCATTACCTTTTCTTTTCAAATCTAAGAAATATAGTGTTTGTCCAACTGTTCTGGTGAAACATCTCAAATTAAGTATCTTCATGTAATCTTTGTACTGTAGTTCGAGTGGTTAAAAATGCTTAAGAGGAATTGTTTCTGAAAATTTTTGTAGTTGAACTTTGTGCAGATGTTTGCTGGCTGTTTGCATGGCAGATGGCCGTGTAAAGCTCTATCGTTCCCCATTCTGTGAACTCTCAGCTGAATGGGTTGAGGTATGTGCTAGGAGACGTTTTTGTGATTTTTATACAGGTCTTGTTAATAAATCATGAGCTAAAAGCTTTTAGAAAATGGAGATTTGGATGTTATGTGATGTGGGTTTCTTTTCATTGTTGGGGATGGTCGTTAGAGGGTCTCACAGCAGCGGTTGCCTCTTATGTTGTTGCCTGGTTGTTTCCTGTCCTCGTAGCTTTAGAGCTCTTGTAATCTCCCCAAAGAGTGGGGGTGGGGGGGGTGGGGAACATGCTCTTCTACTTTCAATTGGATTCCCTTCACATTAAGTGCTGTCATTGCCAAGTGAAGGCATGTGAGGATCTAGTTGATGATGCAAGTAGAGTAACATTTGAAAATCAGTTAGTTACTTAAAAGTATTGATTATACTTAAATGGCTTTTTTCTTTCACGAATTCATGAAAGAATTGGTAGATATCCTCCAGATTACCTTTCAAAAAAAAAATAAATAAATAAATAAAAAATCCTCCAGATTAACTAAAAAATGGACTAATCTTGCCATGACTAAAGCTGTTTTAATTTAGAAGACTCATGCAATGAAATAAATATAGGAATCTAGCATGGCATACCTCTGGATCATTTCAAGAGTAAGTTTGTGTTGACTAACAGATGGACATCTAGCAATGCTTCTCAGAGATATATTGTTTAATTAACAGTTTCCCATATACAAAAAGAACGCCACCACACAGGCATGCAAGGGTGCCTGCTGTACTCATTTCTCTGAATCATGAACTTGTTTTTGCTAAAGTGGAATATGGTGTGCTTCATGATATGGAAGTGTGCCACCAAACCAGGTTTGAATTGGCTTGGATTTCACGTGCAGTAGGGAGTATAAACACTTCTTATGGTGTGGTATCGTTGTATCGATACCAATGTTTGTAGACTACGATATCATGCACGTAAAGAACATGAGGGAAAAATTTATAGCGCTACACAATGCAATTTTGTGGATCAGGACGAAATTGTGAATTCAACTCTAGATCCTCACATTAAAACTGGAAAGGGATGATTTTCCTATATATTTATATACTTGAATTACAATTTACTCTTGAGTTGGACTCGGTAACTTTTGTTCATGTGTTGAAAATAAAACCGAGGTGATATCTGAAAACTTTGAAAGAACAAGAGGGTTTTATTTTTTTGGAGAAAGATTGTATGCTTTTGTGATTAATAAATACTTGAGTTTTGGAACAATAAGGAAAGTACAGAAAATGAAAATGAATTTTGGATCCTATCTATAAGTTTATAATTGTATCATATAAACTCAGCCAACAGATTACACTATAAAAGATACATAATGGTTGCTCTCTCCACGATATTGTAGTCTCGGCCTCCCGGGGGATTTGGGGAAACAAAGTGTTGTTCTGAATCTTCCGCTCTGTAGTCAATTTCCTGAGCAGGGTGAAGCACTTGAATAAAGCCAAGGCAATAGTGAGTAGGAAGGCATTGGAAATCTTCCAGCAATCCTTTGGCAGGCTTATAGTTAAAAGTGACTCATTAAATGCAAACTAATGCGTCTCTTTGTTAGTTGGGGGTCCTTGGAGATTCCATTCTATATTGAATGGGGTTAGAGCTTTGTCTTCTTCTTTAGATGCTGTTTCCCATCATGTGGGAAGGAAATCAAATGCTGTTGCATTTTTGTTGGCTAAACTAGGGATAGACAGGGATTCTGTGTTTGTTGTGCTTAGATGTGGTTGTTGTGGATTTCTTGTTTTGGTGTGGTGCAATATAGTGCTCTTATACCACCAGTTGTAATCCTCTTTTACTCAATGTAGGCATCTTCCTGGTAAAAAAATGGCATGAGGGTCTATGACCCCATGTCATAGATACAGTTCTCCCTGTCGATTTTTCTTATGAATCTGTCATCTCTATGCTCGCCTTCATTGTGCAATCCTGACTGAACATTTTCTGATTTTTCTAGGTTATGGACATATCTGATATGCTTTATGATTATTTTGTAAGTATTAATTTCGGGGAGGTTGACATTTGCCCTTCAAAACTTCAAGTAAGTTATGTATTTTTACCTAGCATTACTGCCTGAGTTGCCTGTCACTTCATTACCTCGTAGTTGTTTAGAGAATCTTGTACTGTATATTTGTAGTTTTTAGTTATTAATTACTTGTCTTGCACAAATCTTTCAATCAACATAGTTTGATGTTAATATCTTTTGTAGGAAGAAACAGTTGATGGCTACTATATAGAGTCCAGATCTGCTAGTGACTTGCAATACTCTGTTCCAAGTAAGATGCCCAAGCGAAGTACAAGGACATCAAGAACAATGTAAACTTTAAATTCTAGTTATTCTTCATTATAATTTTAACTGAAGTGTTGCTAATCCTTGGTTTTTGTTTGCGTTGATTTCTCTTTTTGATTTGACTTTATACCTTCCGAAATATCTTCTGCCTTTCCTTTCTTCTGTTAAAAGTTTTTAAATACTTGAACTCATGATTTCCAAATTTTCAAGGCTTGTATCATTGGACTCATGACAGCTTGTGACTAAATTTGTTTGCAAGGAAAATGTTGTGCGTAGATAAATCAGATAGAGGTCTGTCAATGGAAATTCATTGATGCCTGTAGGTGACATAAGTTGATCATGTTTAATTTTGTTCCCTGAACTGATCTAATATATGACCAAGGTGGATTGCCACTCTTTTTTAATGAATGTGGCATATGGACCATGTAGAGAGTCACCATAGTAGCACTGAGGCTGTTGGTACTATTATTTTAATGAATAACTGTGACATCTTCTGTTGCCTTTGCCAAGTATTGTATCCTTATTTGTGTGTTATATAGGGTGTTTGATTTTCTTCTCTTGTGATGTTGCTGATTATCCATGTAGGGTTAAGTGAACATTATTTTTGTAACTTTGGTTAGGGGGGGTTCCTGCACATTTGAGTATCACAATAGGTATATATTCTTTTATCCGAACAGAGAGAAAATTAGTTTGATATTTTGACAACTTGCAAGTCTACATAGAAAGTCTCTAAAATGGTTACAACTAAAACAAAGGATGGAACAGAGCATGTCAGACTTCCACAGACAGGTGCACTGTTTTAGCTTGCCATCTAGAGTTCAGTCTTTAACTTGGGCATGACAAGGCAAAATCTTGTACCTGCTAAAGTTGGCAAGAATGTCCTCAGTTTTTATATTTGTAATAGCTTGCAGAAAGATGGTGTGGAGATTGATTTCAAGGACAGAGAAGCAGTAACTAGAACGCGTTCCTTCCATAAATAGAAGTGGATGGTTCAACTTCGTAATTCTCTGTTGCTAGTGCCAACTAAGGAATAAAATATGAAAAATTTACTAGACTTGTAAGTGTGCTAGGATATGGTGCTCGCCATAGCACCCAGGTAGAAATTGAGCTCTGCCTCTTCAGATAGGTAGATAAGGCAGACTGAAACTGGTGGTCCTTGGGGAGGCGTCTTGGCTCTTGCCACTTGCGCTAAATGGTCCCAGACAATAAAATGAAGAGTTTGAATTGGGTATAGCAAATAGAATCAGTGTTGGGTGTGGAAAGGCAAGACCATGTGGTCATTGAATACCATCCATTGCAGGGACATTTTGACACGACATCGGCTAGACCTGCTGTGCAGAGACTATGGAGTTAAATTTAGGTAATGAAGAAGCAAGAAGTAAAAGTACACATTTCGGAGATTCAAATGCTAAGAGGGATGTTTGGTGTTACAAGAAGGAATGAATTCGGAATGAGCACATGAGGGAAACCAAAAGGGTTGTTCCAATAAAAGAGAAACATGTACAGAAGGCCAGAAACAACCTCTTGTAAGATGCACTGAAGGGTTACATGTGAACATAACTGGGAAAAGGAGGAAACCAGTGAAGACTTTCAATGAAGTAGTGAGGAAAGACCACATAGATTGTGGAGTTACTGAAAAAATGGCTGCAAATATGATTGAGTAGAAAAGCAGAACCTTGAAATCCAACCAAAATAGATGGGATAAGGCTTCTATGATGATGCTTTTGCACAATGCTAAATGAGCCCTAAGATCCAAGACCTAGCAAAACTTGGAGAAGAAATCATTGGCTCGATAAAAGCAAGAAGCATGCAAATCTTGTGGCAGCTTTCCCCCATACCATGCGCACATGGACGCACAACCAAACAATCACCCTAACTTGACACTCACCCATCCAATATCAATCGTTGAAAAAAAGAAGAAAAAGAAAAAATAATAAAGAAAATTACAAGGGTCTAAATTTGTCATACTTTGAGGAAGTTAAATTAAGTTAGAATGATTAGTTGGGGACAGCTTTTGGTACATCATTCTATGATCTCCTCCTTGATTGGCATGCATATAGGATGTTATTGTACTTACCAAACTATTTATCCATTATTCTATATAAAAACTTTTGTGCTGTTGCCTCTATTTTAAGTTTCAGATGTATGTAGTGATACTGTAACATAGACTCACATGCTTTGGTTTTCAACATCAGAATGGTTTACAGGACAGCTCAAAATACTCTAGAAGCTGACTGATATAGATATAAAGATAATTTTCTTCTCAGATGCAGCTTCTCTTCTATAGCTATTATTTTTTTCTAGATAGAAAGATATTGATGTTCCCAGATGTGGTTTCTTTCTATAACTATTATTTTATCCAAAAACTTCTGTAATAGTGCCTCTATATTAAGTTACAAGTGCAAACACACATGCTGTAGTTTTAAACATCAGAATGTTTTACAGGCCAGCTCAAAGAACCCCGGAACGTATATCCATTTTGCATCCTACGGTCAACCTGAAGTATCTAGTATTCTAGTGTTTTTTCTGTTTCCACGCTCTTTCCTATGGTTTCTTTAGTAAATCCCCTATCTTTAGCTTCACACATCTTCTGTTTTTTTTCTTGTCATTTCCTCTGTTCTTCCTGGTTTCGTTCTTTTTGCATCATGCCCCTTTCTCTGTGAGAACAATTTTCTACTTGCATTCCCACGCCTTGTATCCTCAGCGACTACATCATCTACTTGGATAAGCAACCTGCAGGCTTGTCAGTGTTTGCAGTGCGGTTTAAATATTAATGCACTATCATTCAATGTCTTCTTCATTTTTTTCTTTTAAATTTGTATCTGATCCTGTCCGACCAATGGGGTGCAGTACTGAGAACACATGCATTATGAAAGAGCAGTTGTCATATATTGGAAATTGCAACATCTCTGATGAGGACACAAATGGTATAAATACAGCGCCTAACGATCGGCTTATGACAACATTCACAGACGTGGTGACCATTCCATGCTCAACTTTTGAGCAGGGTTCGTCAGTCGAGGTATTCATTATTCTTTGCACTTTAGAACTAGTTGATTTACTGCACATTTGTTCACTTCTTCTACTTATATTTCTCATCTATGCATGTTTTAGGTTCTGAAACAGGATGGTTCCCAGCGTATTTGGATAAGTGGCATAATAGAGCGCGTGGAGGTTTCAAAGGCACTTGTTCTGTTTCCGGAAACGATTGCAGATGGTATTCAATCAATATACATGTGGGTTTAGTTCTTGAAGTAAGGACTTGTATCATTGACAAAAAGTTTTTGTATCCTGTTATTCAGGACAACAGGACGATTGGGTTGATTTGTATGAAGCAGCTGATACAATAGAAGATACATTGGTCCACAATAATATTACTGATAACAGTGGTCCTCTTTTCCCCAACCTGCGGCCTTCCATGAATTTGGGTAACTTCCCAAGGCAAATTTTGCAGACTGAACGTCGTGCACTTGAGGAAGTTCTTGGGAAAGGACAGTCCGTGGAAGCTTGGCTAAACAATAGGTGGTTCTTCAGCTCAATCCGACTAAGAATTATGAATGTGTTTCTTCTTTTTCATTTAATTGTATTCACTGAAGTTACTTATTCTTCATTTAATTCTATTCAGTTTGAAATTTATTTTGTTTTGAATGAAACATGCTGTCTTCTGTTACACTGATTTTATTCCTTTTCATTTAGTGTTTTTTTTTTTTTTTTTTTTTTTGTGTGTTTTTTTTTTTAAATTTGTCTGATTAAATGAAAAATGCTATTTTCAGTTGACTTTTTAAACTGGTTGAATTTGAATTCAGTTGACTATTGAATTTGGAACTGGTTGAATTTGGCCGTGCCATTGGCTACTACTGGAATAATGTTCTAACTGAATAGGTCCATCTGGGTGTGGAGCTGAATCAGGTTTCATAATCTCATGCCTATCTAAGGTTGATCTTATACACGCTCAGCTTGGGCCCTGCTAGGCACACTTGTCTTGTGAAACAGTCATCTTACCATCCATTGCTGCCCTGCTAATCCAAATTGAGTCCCACAATATCCCCTAAACCTAAACCAACTTAGATTCTTGGACCCTTACTAGTATCAGCTTTTGACAGTCAAATCCCAATTTCTAGAATCCAGAACGGAGTGGATGTTTACTACCCCAGGTAATGAACTTTTTCGGTAAACGTAATGGTTGAAGTGCTATTTCCAAACGTTAACTGCTTATTGCTGGATTGGGCCTCTTCAGTTCTCTCTTGTACCAGCTGACATTTTAGATACTTTCTTCTGATTGGTTGAGCAAGTGATGGAAGCACTTGTATTCACTTTCCCACCTCCAGACTCAACCCCATTGCCCAACAAATTAAACTCAAGCCTTTGGAGCTGCTGGATCTATTGTGAAGAAAGTCGAAACTTTGAGTGATTTTTTGCTTTGGGTTAGTGATATGCATTTTGCATTTGTTATAAGTGGTATACTATATCATTATTTGACAACTTTCTATTCAAGAAACTTTTGCCTATTTTCTTATTTTTCCCCAATTTTTTTATTTGGTTTTGCCTAATTACCATTACATGCAAAATAATCAGCCTACTAACATAGATGTAATGTCATAATATAAACACTATTATTCCTTCTCCACCTCGAAAAGCAATTGTCAGGTATGAAAGTCTAATCTAGTGCACTATATACTGATGGCCAGATTGATTAAAAATCCCCTGCTTCCAACTTAGGTGCAGAATGATTAAGAATCCCCTGCTTCCAACTTAGGTTTACAAAATTTTTAACTTATGTTTTTGAACTCTTCCATGGATATAGATTGCCATTTTACATTCTTGTCAACCTTCTTCATAATTTACTGTTTGAGGAATATCTGAGCCTTGGGAAATGAAAATTTGCTGACTCATCAGTTCCACACATGCGTCCATTAGTGCCCCATGCTTCAATGATCTGGAAGTTAAACTAATGAGCCCTACGCTTCAACAACCCTGATTGATCTATTTTTTTGGCCTGTTGCTTTTTTTTTTTTTTTTTTCCTTTTTAGTTTGGCTATTTGTAAACAACCAATTAGAGGGTTATAAACTTCCAATCTACAAGATTTAAGGAACCCCTTCCATTTTGGAGCTCTTAGCATTTGGTTGTATGGATTAATGGGCTTTGCATGGATGCTAACTGGGGACCAGGAAATGTATTGGGTCTCAAGAATCTTTTTTTTTCTTTGACTGCTCTCTATCATGATTATGATTCATGTTCTTTATTCTTTCTTTCATTCCTTTTTCTTTCTTTCTTTTCTTTGTTGATAGTATAGATTTTCAAAACTTTTCTTGTTCATGTTGCATTTAAGAGTGACAAATAATGCATATATATACAGGTGGGAGGAAGGCTCTTTTATGGGGTTTAATGGACCGGGTATGCTTGTAAAACTTCCGGGTATGATTTGACTCATCTTGTGTGTTCTCTTTAGCAATTTTATTTCTCACATGGACTGTTTATGCAAGTTTAGTTTGCTTACTATAGGGATGATGTCTAGATTTTGTAGGTTCTGTTATCATCCTTCAGTGTTTTTTTAATGGTAACTTGCATTAATAAAAAGCTTTATAGTATAAAAGAGTTATACTGAGAAGCAGCAAAAGGGAGATTGCAAAATGATACAACCACCACTCAACAAGGGTAAAGCAAATGCTATGCAACAGAAAGAGGACAACAAGAGGTCCCACAAACAAAACAAGGACAGAGAGAGTTCAGGTCAACAATTGTGCGCGATATTGTCCAGTTTATGCCCAAGAACTCAGGAAGGATAGTGAGTAGTGATACAGTTAAGGAAGTCATTCCCGATCAATTATGGACCCAAAAACCCAAATCACAAGTCAACAGCAATCCTTAGTTATTCGTAGGTAGAAGAGTAGAGATTCGTTACCATTGATCGAGAAAATCCACCGTAGATCTTCAATCCCATGGGAGATAACTCAGACCAATAGGAGAAGAGATAGAAAATTGCCCACAAAGCAATTTAATTTGAAGAATAAAGATATCATAAACAAGTCTAGGGCAACAGTAGATTTTATTAAAGAAACGAGTGACTAAAACTTCATACAAAGAGAACCAAAATAAGGAAGGAAACGACATGTATAAGAGAGATATAGCCACACAATTAATAATGAAATTACAAAGGAGCAAACAAAGCTACATCCCTATCCAACCCTAACTTGCCAATTCATTTGCCATGCCATTACCTGAACGATCCACATACTAATGGTTGATTCTTCACAATTCAAATTTGAATGTGTTTCCTTTCTTATTTGTCCACTTCCTATTAATGCTTGCTTTTTATATTCAATAATTTATTTTATCTCTTTGTTTTTCCCAAGTACAGAAGCTTCTGGCTTACCTTTCAATTATTTTGTGCATGCATTTCTTTTAATGCTGTGACCCTCATGATGCTTTCTTCCTTCCCTTGGTAATTCTCTCTGGATTGCAGAGGCCACTGGCTGTGTGACAGTAGATCCTACCCATGTTCGACTGGTGCCAATATGGAATCCGGTTCTCAGATCATGGCAAGTTACTCTTATCAAGATTGAAGTGAGTAACTCGCGTATGCGTGAGGTATGTACTATTGTATCCCTACACTTCCTTGGTTCTTATGTTGATGATCTTTATACTTCTAGTTAATGTTACTGGGTCAGAAGTTGCTTTATTAGAAGTAACATGATATCAACTACTATGTGCCTATTTTTGTTTACGTTTTTTTAGGAAAGAACTTGTTCATAATTTGTATTTCCTAGTTCATGCTGTGTTTATACTTTTTGGTTGTTTGCTTCTACTTGTGTTCTTCTTTCAGCCCATTAAGAACAAATCTGAAAGCTTCATAGGAAATAATATTTGCGGAAGTTTTTCACTGCATAAATCTGCACAGAAACATGTAAAGCGGAACCGACAAAATAATGGTCTTACGTTGATAACTCCACTGCAATATGCTTCTCGCAATGCAATGTTGTCATCACTGATCGTTGCCTGGTCTCCAGTATTGCAACTATCATCTGAAAGTGGCCCTACTTCTCTAAATATCTCTTCCAGTAATTGTGCTATTTTGGCAGTTGGAGGGAAGTCTGGAAAAATTGCTCTTTTAAGAATTTCTGAACCGCAAGTGTACAGCATTGAGGATGGTGGGGATTCTGTTGGTGCAGTACTCATCGGACTCCTCCAGGCTCATAATGCCTGGATCACTGCTATCAGTTGGGGATTGCAATCAGCTGATGCTTCAACTCCTCAAGTCCTTTTGGCTACTGGGAGTTCTGATGGGAGGTGAGTTGGATATGCAAGCATTTATATGCTTTTTTCCTGTTTTGCTTTCTGCCGTTATTCATTTGGTTATGATTACTTCTGGTAAATATATTGTCTATCTTCAAATGTGGCATTGTTCATTGTTGCATGTATGTTTTTTCTTGTAATAAAAAGTTGATCGTAGTTCCTTATTACCTTTCTTCATGTCACGAGGAGACTCCTTTTTAAAGAAAAAAGTTTGCGGGCTCTCAAGGATATGTATTGGTTGGCCATGCTGAACATGTCTACCTTTGTCTGTGTTTGGCACTGGTGTCTTAGTTATGTTTGTTGTAGTTGTTGGGAGCTGCAAGTTACATTTGCTCGTTTACATGTGTTTCCTTCTTTTACTTATGGCATTCAGTTCTGCCAGATTCTTTTCTTGAAGACATGGCACGATAATTCTCATGCTATTAACTACAATTGTGATGCTACCTAGGGTCTGTCAACTCTGACCTGAGAAGAGCCCCACATATCCAGCATGGGCCTTCCTGTTCATTTCACTTAATTTTGAGTTAAGTGCATTCTTGATTCTCACTAAGCCAACCTGTCCAGTGAGCAGTTCGAGTTGGTAAGAAAGTTCCTATTTTCACGTCATCATCATCATCAAAGCCTTGTCTCTACTATGTTGGGGTCAGTTACATGAATTTTGTTTCCCCAGTTCAATCCATCATGCGCTAAATCCTCGAATGGGTTACTATTCTTCAGATCGAATGGGTTACTATTCTTCATATCTATCGTCACAACATCCATTCATGTCTTTTTTGGCCTACCTTTTTCCTTGTGGGGTCATCAACCTTTCATGTTGAGGTTGTGACAAAGGTTTTACACCAGCTTTCAACCTACCTAGCACAACCCTCCTCCTTTGTTCGGGCTTTGGACTGGCAGTTACAAAAAAGTGTGATGAGCAAAATTCATGTGCAAAATGATATATGTCCAAACAATATGGAATTTGGTTTGTTAGATGGGTTGTTCAGTTACCCATGTAACGAGTCCAAGAATTTGAGATTTTGACAATATTTGAAGTATGACTAATGGCCCATTTACTTAGAGGATACAATGTCACTTGTTGCTGTTATGAGTTTGTCATTCAGGTACTTGTTGAATGCATAGTTACCTACTTCGGACAATGGAGCTTCAAATTCTGTACTATCCGAATTGAGCAATTCGGAGTTAGGTTCGGGAAAGTTTGGTTTTTGCAAACTGCACAGTTCGGTGCAGATTGAAATACACTTATTTTAAAAAATGGAGAGTCCATGTACTTCTAGGAGAAGAGTTTCATAATAGGAACAAATATCAACTTACAAAAGGAAAATACCTTATGCGGCAGGCCGAAAATGGCAGACTTATTCTAAAATAATATTAAAAAAACTGAAACAAAATAATAGAAATTGCAATTAAAAGAGGAAAAGGAAAATAAATTTTAGAAGAAGGAAAAGGAAGAAAGTTCGGTACCTATTTAATTGCAGGGCAAGCATATTTTCAGAAACATTCCAAATCGCCAGTGGTGTTTGGTTAATAAGTTCTCAGCTAATTTGCAATTTCTATAAAACAACACCAGGTATGATTCACTGTTTTTAATTTCTTCAAACTTAGCTTTGTAGAGAGGAAGAGAGAAAGAAGGAGAAGGCAAAAAGGGAGAAGTTTCTTTCTATCTTTTCTATAGTTATCTGATCTGCAATTCAATTGATTCGAATTTGAGTTTACAATTTGTAATTCGAAGCTTGCTTAAATTCAACAATTTGATGAGATAGGTTTACTTAATTTGTTTTCCGATTCGCTAGATTTGCAATTCGAGTTCGATGTATTAATTCAAAAGTCCACTTCAATATATTTATATATACATATATTTGCATATAAGTTTTTAGTAGAACATTAGATGCTTTCATAAATATATAAATAATGATACTTCACAAAGAATATGAGACAAATAAATATTCAAAGACCATTTATGGCAATTTCAATTTTTTATATAGTGAAAAGGTATTTCATTGGCCATTGAATTTGGAAGGCATTCCATAAAAGATATATATATATATATATATATATAGATTTGTGTAAAATTATGGATTTTTTAAAGCTGTGAACCATTGCTTTCGTATTATAAATTTAAGTTGATTAAAATGAATGACTCCTAATTATGTTGAGTTTAGATGATTATTACTTTCATTAGAGATGGACCCACCATTAGATTAACTTAGTATGTATTGGTAGCCGTTTCTTAATGTTTTATTCAGAAGATCTTATGTTAATTAATTTTATTGTTTGATTAATTTATTTGAATGTGAAATGTAGCGAAATCTTATAATGAAGGAAGAAATTTATTTGTATCGGTTTGGATTTCTCATAAGTGGATTCGGCGTCCGAGGACCAAATTAGAAACGTGAAAGCCATCCTAATCCGCTTTGAAGCGGTGTCAGGATTAAAAATCAACTTCTTCAAGTGCGAGTTGATTGGGATAAGAGTCGAGGATTCGGCGTTATGTCAGCTTGCAGATGTCCTTGGCTGCAAAGTGGGAACTTTCCCAGTCAAATGGCCTTCCCCTTTGCCTAGGGGCTACGAAGAAATCGGATTGGAATGGTTGAGAGGATGGAAATGAAACTCTCTACTTGGAAAGCCACCCAACTTTCTATGGGAGGCAAAATAACCCTTATAAAAGCATTAATGGCCAATCTACCACTCTATTACTTTTCAATTCTGAAATGCCCAATATCAATGATCAACAGGATAGAGAAGCTGCAGAGGGACTTTCTTTGGCAAGGGAGGTGTGAAGAAAGAAAATTCCACCTAGTAGATTGGTCTTTAGTATGCTCATCAAAGCTGGAAGGAGGATTGGGTATCAAATCCCTTAAAGGCATGAATGAAGCATTGTTGGAGAAATGGCTTTGGAGATTGGGGGAGAATCAGAAGGCCTATGGAGGAGGGTTTTGTTAGCCAAATACGGCAATCAAAGGGATGGATGGGAGATCAAAGACAGCAGGTATCAATTCTCACCAATATGGAAAGGGATAACTTTTGTAAAGGAGAAGTTCATACAAAACATTAAATATCGAGTTTGTTTAGTGGAGAAGATTCTCTTTTGGAAAGATACATGGATAGGGGAGATGCCGCTAGCAAAGCAATACCTAGATCTGTTTAATTGCGTTTTGGAGAAGGAAGCAAATGTCAAAAATTTATTTTGGTAAAGGCACCAATAACGAGGTCATATGGAGGCCCCCATATTCCGAAGAAATTTGAGGGACATTGAGGAAACGCAGTTTGTATCGCTATTAAACCTTCTTGCAAACGTGCTTATCCTGGAAGAAGGGGAGGATAACAGGATCTAGATAGCATCAAAAGACGAATCTTTCTCTGTATCACCATTTTACTCAGCCATTTCCAATAGGACAAGAGGAGATGCCAGATAAAGAACATTTGGAAGTTCAAGGCCCCACCAAGAATTGTGGTGTTTGGCTGGTTAGTTCTCCGAGGATGGATTCTCACTATGGACAATCTTAAACGAAGAGGGAAGATTGTGGCCAATGTATGCCCCATGTGTTTGAAAGATAAGGAAATGATTGATCACCTACTACTGTGGTGTAACAACGTCGTGAAGATTTGGAACACTGTAATTAATTGGTTTGGCTGCTGCTGAGTCTTCCCCTAGTGTGTTCAAAACTTGTTCATGGCTTGGATCTCCAATCGGGTCACAAAAGGGGAAGGAGATGTGGAAGCTCACCTTTCTTGCAGTAATTTGGCACATATGGAAGGAAAGGAATGTGAGATGTTTTGAGGGAACCAACACTAGTGGAGGCTCAATTCGTGGAAAGATTAAATTTTCCATTACTCAGTGGGTGCCAATAAACCCCATTTTCGAAGACTATATTGTAGACCAAATCATGTTCAACTGGAGCGAGGTGGCTGTCCTGTAGAAATGTTTTGGGGTTGTGACTGTTTTGTAGTAATGTTATGGGGTCATTCTAGGTTGTGTTGTAGGGTTTGTCCTCTTTGTTTCATGCTTTTAGGGGCCCCACTGTAACTGTTATTCTTTCAGTACAAGTCTCTTGCACTTTTGGCACTTCAATGAATTTAACTATTCAAAAAAAGATTTCTCATAAGTGGATCCTACAGTCAACTTTTATAAATAAAAATTTCCGTTGAATAAGTAAAAAGATAAGAAAAAAATCCATATAAAAGGATTCTTTCTTTTACTTCCTTCTGTCGATGACCATTGAATACGGAAGAGGCATTCCAAAAGATATACATATATCGTGTAAAGTTATGGACTTTTTAAAGGTATAATCCACGACTTTCAATACTCAGAATGGGCCCATATATTATAAATCCAACTCGATCAAGATGAATGACTCGTTGTTGTGTTGAGTTTAGATGATTTTTACTTTCATTATATTAAATGAACCCACCGTTAGATTAAGTTAGTATGCATTGATAGAGTTTTTTGCTAATTTTTTATTCACAATATATAGGGGTAATTAATCTTACGGTTTAATTAATTTATTTCAGTGTGAAATTTGACCAAATTTTAAATGGAAAGGATAAATTTATTTTTATTGTTTTGCATTTTCCATAAGTGGGTCCTAATGTCAATTTTTATTTAAAAATATTTCCTTTTAATGCGTCAAAAGATGGGAAAAAACTTATAGAAATGTAGAGATAGGATGCACTTATCTACAGTTATTAAGAAATGTGCATCCTTTCTCTGCGTTTTTATATTTTTTTTTTCTCTTCATTTGACTCATCCAAAACGAGTTTTTTATTTACAAAAATGACTTTAAGACCCATTTATTGGAAATTCAAACTGATAAAAAATAAATTTCTCCTTTCATTTAAGATTTGGCCAAATTTCATATTAAAATAAGTTAATCAAACAGTAAGATTAATTACCCCAATATATTGTGTATAAAAACATTAAGAAAACTCTTCCAATGCTTACTAAGTTAATCTAATGATGGCTTCATTTATGATAAAAGTAAGAATCATCTAAACTCAACACAACTAAGGGTGATTCATTTTGATCGAGTTAGGTTTCTAATTTATGGGTCCACTGTGAGCATTGAAAGTCATGGATTATACCTTTAAAAAATCCTTAATTTTACACCATCTATGTACATTGTGTTGAATGCTTCTTCCGGATTCAACAACCATTGATATAGAGGAGTTAAAAAAGAGAACGTCCTTTTATATTTATTCTTTTTTCTCATCTTTTGACTCATTGAATGCAAATTTTGTTTTTATAAAATTTGACTTTAGATCCACATATGAGAAATTCAAACTGATAAAAGTAAATTTCTTCCTCTAATATAAGATTTGGCCAAATTTCACATAAATTTCACATTCAAATGAATTAATCAAACCGTAAGATTAATTACCATAAGATATCATGAATAAAACATTAACAAAAAACTACCAATTCATACGAATGCAGATTTTTAATAAATAAAAATGGCTTTTGGCATAGTTGGTCTTTAAATATTTATTTTTTGTGAAATATCTTTATTTATTTATTTATTAAAAATTCTAATAAATGTTTTAATGTTCTAAGAAGTCATCATCATCATTAAAGCCTTGTCTCAACTATGTTGGGTCCGCTACATGAATTATGTTTCTCCATTCCGATTTATTTTGAGCTAAGACAAGTTATACTTCTTCAGATTATTTTTACTACCTCCATCTACGTACTTGTTGGCCTACCCTTTCTCCTTGGTGGGCCATCAACCTTTGTAGCCAAACTTTTCCTTATTGGCGCTGTTGGCGGCCTACATTGGACATGCCTAAACCATCTCAAATGGGTTTCTCTAATTTTATCCCCTATTATTAATACCCCTAAATGCTCTCTTGAAAGCGCTCATTTCTAATTTTATCCTAATGTAAATGCCTTAATTAGAAATTTTTTTAGAATCTATTATAGTTTTGAAAAATCAACTTCCTTCTTCTTGTGCTTCTTTTTTCTTTTTTTCAACACTCCCTAGCCCTTGCAAGCATAAATTTTAACACTTCATCATGGTTGATGCTGTTTCTAATATAAAAGATACCTTAATTGGAAGCCTCTTTTAACATTATTACAGTTTTAAAAATCAGCCGAGTCTGAGTCACCTTGAACTCGGTCGGTGCTAAGGCGAGTCGCAAGTCACCCCAAGTCCCCTACTTGCCCAAGTCCTCTGCTTTTCTTGGTCTTGAATGCACTCATTTCTAGCTTTTTTTTTTTATTATTAAAAAAAGTTGTGGGAGGCTCTTATGGACGTTTTGCATGGTTTCTAGAAGGTCAAGTCCACTTTTCTAGAAGATCTAGGCACTTGAAGATTGGTGGTACTATTCATCCAACAGTATGAAATATAAATGTGGATACCTATAACAACTTAAATTCATTATTATATATGAAATACTCTTGAAATTCTCAATTCATACAACTAAATTTTCTATTTTCTAGATTATTTTTTGCTTTCACATTTTTTGAAGGTTATTGGGCCTAGGTTGCAACTTGGTCCGGCTCGGCCCAGTGACTCTAGGTGACCAAGTCACCCCCTTAGTCCAATTTTTAAAACCTTGATCTGTATTTTCATGTGTATGTGGTGATCTTTATGAATTTTTATCTGACGAAAGTGCTCATCTCCAACAAAACAGTCACTCATAAAACCAAGGGCAATTCAATGCTTTTCTTCATTAAAATGCTCATGGTTTGGAATGGAACTCTCCCAAATTGTTTATAGCATTTCTATTTTAAAAACTTTTAAGGGACGAGATTGCACTTGTAAATAAAAACAAGAGAAACAAGTTTAGAGGCAAACAAATTTTTTTTTTTTTAAAACAAGTTTAGAGGCATTATTCACTTTCAGTTCATAAGCAATGGAATTGGATATTCTCTTTCTCAATCAAAACTCGACTTAAATCTCAGCTTGATGGTAATCTCTATCTCCTTTGTCAATCTCTCTTTCCGGTGCTAATTATTAAGCACTAGGGCTGAAAGTGGATCGGCCCCATGCCCAGTCTAGTCTAGCCCGCTTTGGGCTGAGTTCTTCAGCCCATGTGTTGAATTGGGTTCTAAAATCTTGGCCTCATAACTAAACCGATTAGATTCAGGTTCATGTGCAACTTAAGGTTTGGAGAGATGGCCCAACACAGTTTGTCATATCTAACTCCAATGGACCTTCTCTATTACCAAAGGGCTGTGCTTAGTAGTGATACTCAGGCCCCTGGGCTGGATCTAGGCTTAATATTTGGCCTAATATATAAATGGGCAGGACATGAATAAGGTTTAACCACAATGTCTTGACTCTTCACTTCATAGCAAATAATTTCTGCACTAGGTTCTTATGGTAACTTTAAGTGACTGGTATGCCTAAGTCCTACTGATATCATGGAAGACCCAATAAGACTCATCCAATGCTGGAAATCGAGGTGTACTCTAACCAGTATGGGAGAATACAATTGGCCCATTTAAATGATGGAACTTACCTTGGAACCCCCAAATGTTTGAGACAAGGTGGCACTCATTCAATTATGGAAATCACGATAAGGGCCACCCAGTGATGTAAACCACAGAAATTTCTGTCATTGGTTAGCCTGACTTTGTTTCCCTCATTAGGTGAGCCTTGTCAATTTTGGTGAGCCATTTGATGCAACACAAATGATTATTGGGGTTAGCCCATTGTGTTATCATCATTTGGTACCAATGATCGCCTTATTAGGTTTGCCCTGCTTAGAGGCACAACTTGGGCGAGTTGGGATTTTTTGGCCAATCCATAGTTTATACATTTTCAGAATATACTCAACCAAATCTGTTCTGATCCGAAACTACCTGCATTTGAATTTTGTTTTGATTACTAGGTCAGAGCCTAATTTGTACGAGGTTTTGGTAGGAATGGCTAGCTGAATTCAAGATGGTGTCAGAGCCAACCGGTCGTGAGTTCGAATCCCAGGAGGAACGACTCGGTGCAAAAAAAAAAAAAAGCGTGTTGCCAAAAGTGCGCTGGCTAGGTTCCACCTAAGGGGGAGTATTGAGGAGTGAGCTCCACCCAAGGGGGAATATTGAAAAGTATTTCCGCTGCCTTTACTAACGCCTCGAGGTTTTGGTAGGAGTGGCTAGCTGAAGGAATTTAAGATGGTATCAGAGTGGGTTTTGATCCCGTTGTTATTGTATAGCCTACGTGACAGGCCTGTCCATGAAATCTGTTGGGCCTGTACGTGAGGGAGAGTGTTGGGAAGTCCCACTAAAATACCCAAAAATGACCATGGGTTTTACTTTGGTTTGGTCTGTCGAATTCAGGTTGGACCTTACCAAGCAGCACCCTTGCCTGACCACAAGGCTGATGCATTAGCCCATGCATTGCATGGTTCTTCTTTTTTTTTGGTTCCAGATTTAATAGTAAATGACTAGGAACCTATTTACAATAAGTAAATGTAGTGGCCTGAATAAAAAGTTACAATGATCATTGCAGTTTGCTTGCTTGTGTTATTAACATGGCTTGGAGATACTGTAGTGGCCTGATTAGGAAGTTACAATGATGATTGCAGATTGCTTACTTGTATCATTAACTAGTTCATTTTCAGTGTGAAGATATGGCTTGGAGATGCTGTAGGGCTGATAAAATCTTCAGGAGTTAATAACTCTTCATTTTCCCTGTTGAAGGAGGTAAGTTAGTTATCGGCTGATGAATACATTAACCATCTGATAATAAATTTCAGTTGTAGTAATTTCATTTTCATGTAACCTCTTTTAGGTGATCACTGCTGATTTTGTCTCTGTCTCGTCACTTTCACTGGTTGTGCCTGGAAAATCACTGGACAAGATTCTTGTAGCAATCGGAAAAGGATCTGGATTGTTAGAAGTATGGACTTGTCATACATCCAGTGGTGAATTGCAAAATGTTGGGTTTCATAATAAACATAATCAAGTGGTAAGTTGTCTGATGTGGAACTCTTCTGTTGTTGATGGGAACTGACATGTTTATGGACTCGTCCCAGGTTACAGGCCTCTCTTGGGCATTTGATGGCCATTGTTTGTACAGCTGTAGTCAGGTATTAAAATACACTTCTGTAGCTTCAAAGAACAAACCGATCATCATTATGTTAATTTTTTCTCCTTGCAATTATTTTTGTATCTGGTGCATGTATTGCTCTTTTTTCCCAAGGTCGAAATTTGCTGCAGTTGTGATTAGAAAAATCTGACTATTTGATGTACCCAAACGAATTTAACTCGATTGAATCGAAAAACCCTAAATTTAGATCAACCTCAAATTGGATCTGCAACCTGTTATGCAATAACAACATGAAAAGTAGAAAATTAGCTTACTCCAAAGCGCTGATTTCCACTTGATTATCTTCAGTCCTTTGGGGGACACTCTCATGCCAATAGAGGAGAATAAAGGAGCCAAATCATTGCATCACTTTGATCGAAAGTAGCAAAAGTTGTCCAAGCATGGGGTTGGACATCCTCTGTGTTCTTTATATGCTAGTTGCAACTGAGAAGCCCTAATGCCTCTAGAATTAATCTTAGCTATTCATCTAATCCCAACTAAATCTTGGACGTCCCACTATAGAGAGTTTTCCTCTGTCCTGCCTCTTTGAAACCTCCATCTCTTCACTTGTTCCTTGACCTACAGAATCCTAACCTCTTGTTTTCTTTTTCACACACACACACACACACAAAAAAAAAAAAAAAAAAAAAAAAGGATTGCACTTCTAATGGGATTAGAAGTGCTTGGACGTTCCCTCCTTGGTGGGATTGCTCCCACTTTGTTGAGCACAAAATTCTTTGACCCTGACTATGGAACTTCTTGTTCTACAAAATCCTACCCTCTTTGTACCTCTTTTGTTTTCTTTCAAAAAAAGATTGCACTTATAATGGGATTAGATAGGACGTTCCCTCCTTGGTGGGATTGATCCTACTTCGCTGAGCACAAAATTCTTGGGTCCCACCTATGGAACTTGTATGGTCTTGTATCTTGTGTATGGTGTACCTTAGGTTCGATCCATCATGGCTGGGGCTCAATTTATTTTTCTTTGGCCCACTTGAGTTTATAGATTCTTGCACTCAATTTAGGCCTTTAAAATTTAGATTTGAGCCGTTATTTTCTCTGATTTAAATGAATTAAAAACCCATTGGACCTATCAAATTGATCTGAATAAATCAAGGCACGATCCAACACAAAATCCATGAGTTTGGAATCTTCCACTTCTGCATCAATTTTGTTATGAGTTAAGAGGACTTATTCATAAATATATAAACTTCAGGGGCTTTTATGTAATTTGGTGTATTAGGGTTTTTTCTGTAGTTATGGAAAACTAAATAAGTATAAATAAGAGAGGTTGTCCAACCCTAAAGCATACGACAATATCCTTCTCCCTCGATTCCTTTTCGTTATCCTTTTTTGCTTTTTTTTCCCCATCCTTTCTACCATTTTTTTTTACCTTGAAAAAACCTAGATCTCCACACCAACCATTCCAACTGAAACCTTGGATTTCAGTATTTCACTAGTTCCTTATAATGGATATCTATGATGTATATGTGTCTGTATCCGATACCATGATGAGGCGTCCAATTAGGCAAATCTCAAGAAGGTAGGCTTCATGGATCTAGGCTTTCAGCATGACTTCAAATGGATTTAAGTAAACATTTGAAAAATACTGTAAAATTATACTCTAGACTTGTAAATTTCAAAGAAGTAATTTATACATGAGTTTATTGCCTGGCTCCATCCTAAGGGGAAGAAAGAAAAAGTACATAAACTATGAAAGGCTACTTATGGTATGGTCTCAAACAATCACTTGTTGGCTGGTTGTAGAGATTTAGCATAGCTCTTAAAAGGGATTGGCTTTCATTGATCAGTCTCATATTAATGTAGGCCCAACGGTTAGGGCTTGCGTGGAGTGCCGAAGCACCGTGTCCGCAAACACTTCAAATTATCTTCACAGAGACTTCAACACGAGGCTGCACCTCTTTGAGGGAAAACCCGCAATTCTATTCAATGATCAAGTCTCTCTGAGAATTTCTTCTCTACAATTGTCATTTAAATAGGAAAAGAAGACTTAAGCCCTAAGAAACCTAATTAAACTAAGAAACTAAATAATATTGAAAACCTTATCCTAAATACAAATCATCAAATAAAACTAGTGACTAATAATAATTAAATAAATAGAAAAATTCTTAAATATTCTTGGGCCCTACACATGTGGCTTGAGGTCCATCTGCATCGCATATGACCCTGTCTTTGTCGAAAGGATGGATAAGGCAATTGCCATTCTTCTTCTATACATGGATAATATTGTTCTGTGTTTTTTATTATAATAATAATAATAATAATATTGTTCTGTTGGGGAGCAATTTAGATGAAATCTGGACTGACGTTAAGGGCCTCATCGTAGGTCGAAAATAGGGATGCTCATGGGTTGGGCTAGCCTAGGCTGAAGATTTGGGCCTTAATTTGTAACACTTGGGTTGGGCTTAGATTTAGAATCTAGGCTTGTTTAATATCTGGGCCGGGCTTGGATTAAGTGCCCATAGCCCAGCCCGGCCCAAGCAAATAGATTTTGCCCCCTAATCCCCTTTCCTTCAACTCATCCTAAGATTCCCACAACAACAGAGAGGGGAGAGATAGGGAGACCAAGAAGAAACTCAAATGGGAAGAAAAAGGGGAGAGAGAGACAGAGAAATGGGTTTGGCGGGCGGCGCGGGGGGGGGGGGGGGCCGGGGTGGGAGGAGGATGTGTTTGGAACTATTGGCGGACCCAGGATCTACGTTTGGGTGGGGCTAATATCTTTCTAAACTTTACTAGTCATTTCTCATATTAACAATTGTAAAAGAGAAAATGTATTGCATTTAAATAGATACAAAATATTTAACTACATCAATTCACATACATTTCTATCCTCAAAAGTCATCTCAACTCAAAACTAAGTTTTTACAATTGCCCTCAAAAGTTCTTCATGTTTTGAAAGTGTTGCAAGATGGTCTGATCATCAATGCTATTAAATAGTTCATTCTCAATATACACAGGCAAACAATCATTCATCCACTCATCTTCCATTCGATTGCGCAGGCGATTCTTTACGATTTTCATAGCAGAAAATGCCCTCAACCGTTGTAGTGGCAACTAGTAGGGTTAGCACTAACTTCAAAAGCTAATAAACTAAAGGATATATAATGTCCCTTCTTGTTTCCACCATCTTCTGAGCAAGGCCACTAATTCCTTTCACTTCTAAGAATTTGCTATTGGTGCACATAACAATAATATAAGTCTCAAGCTGATTATTGAGTCTTGCCTGATCTATGTCTGAAAAATCATTTGGATATAACTGAGAAAGCCGGATCAATTTTTCCTTATTGAAAAGAACGAGTAACGTGGATCCAAGCATGCTATACAAAGAAGCAACTCGGTGTTCACCTCATTGAATCGACGGTTGAGCTCTCTAAGTTGCACATCAATTGTAGCATAGAATATATCGACTTGGTAATAATGTAAGTTTGTCAATTCAGCTTTGCGTCGTGAACGCTTTCGTTCAACAAACATATCACCCATATTGGGATTGATGATTTCATATTTATAACAAAATGAATGAACTTCAGAATGGAGAGAACCCCACCCATCATCTCTCATCAATTGCAGTCGTTGCTTCGATTTTCTCACTAGTTCCATAGCACCGACAATATCTTGATCTTTTCGCTGCAATGGCTTTGATGCTTCATTCGTGATCCCCAATATAACTCTCATCACATGCATTTTAAATACAAAACAAAATCTTCCAATGCATGTATCAAGTTAATCGTAGAACCCTTGTGTTCGCTCATATCATAACCACAGAGGAGAACATGTGAATCAAGCTAATCAATGTGTCATAATGCGTGCCCCAACGTGTATCTCCTGGCCATTTGAGGCTAGTCTCCTGATTTAAACCCTGTCCACTTTCAAGCTCGCCAGTATTGAGAGCTTCAATGACTTTAGCAGCTTGTATATTTTGGAGCATGTCGTGACGTTTACAAGAGCCCCAACGACATTCAACAAAGTAAAAACTGAGTCGAAAAAAGCGGCAATTGGATTGTGTTGTTTTGCAATAGCAATGAGTGTCAATTAAAGCTGATGTGCAAAACAATGAACATAGAATGCGGTGGGATTCTCATTCTGAATGAGTCTTTGAAGGCCATTAAGCTCACCTTTCATATTACCAGCGCCATCATAACCTTGCCCATGCAAGCATGTTATGCTCAATCCATGCCTGGAAAATATCGCTTCGATGGCCGCCTTAAGTGATTGAGCTTTAGTGCTTGCGACATGGTCAATGGCCAAAAAACGCTCAATTATGCATCCTTGCTCATCCACATAGCGTATAACAACTGCCATTTGCTCCTTTATAGAGATATCCCGAGATTCATCCACCAAAAGGGCAAATGTTGCATCTCCAAGATCGGAAATGATAACCTGAGTTGTTTCTAATATAGATGCTTTTACAATGTCTTTTTGAATCTTAGATGAGGTCAATTTCAGATTTTTAGGAGCATTTCGCAATACGACTCTTTTAATATCTTCATTTTGATTGGCAAGCACTTGTAAAAGCTCAAGAAAGTTACCCATGTTTATTGAATCCTCAGATTCATCATGACCACGAAAAGGCAACCCTTGGCGTAGAAGAAAGCGAATGGCATGAAGCGTTGCCTTCAAGTAGAGACGATAATCCATCCGAGCTTGATCCGATTGTTTGGCAATAATCATTTCAATTTGTTGTTTCTGATTTAATAAATTTCGACACTTCTCATGTGCTTGATTGTGAGCACTATTTGGGCCTCCCACATGATCTTCAATTCTTCCTTTTTCCTCCAACTTTTAAATGCGTGAATTATAAAAGTATCACATTGTTCTTTGTTTCCAAAAAGATAGCAACATAGGCAAAATGCAGCATCCTTTTCTATAATGTACTCTAGCCAACTACCATAATCTTCAAACCAAGTGGGATTAAATCGTCTCTTATCTTGTCCACACCCAATGTAAGGAAATTTATGCTTGCGAGGCTGACAAGGGCCCTTTTGTAAATACGCTCTTCGAATTTGGTCCCAATCCATGGGATGATTACTCGAGATTGAATTCCTTAGCCCAGGATCTGCAGGAAGATCTGCCAAGTTAACATCTTCACGACTTTTCTTCAAAGTTGATGGGACTAGATCATTGTTATCATTCTCTAGAGTCGGCGGCAGTAGGTTAGGAGTTGATTTTCTTTTGTAATAATTTTCTATATTTGATTGAGAGATAAAGAAAATTTCATCAACACCAACCTAAAAAAATGCATAACTTCATTGGAATGCATAACTTAATTGGATGCATAACTTAATTTTAGTTGGTAAGGGTGTAACACATGTCTAATAACTTGATTGTGCCCAGACCATGAGAGCATCTCCCCATCTTATGCAATGAGAGCATAAAAGAAAATGAAAGAGCACATGGAACCTCAATATATCATGTGATTTCACCTAATCCATCGCCCTTATTATATGATGCATGCCTTATAAGCCTCTCTTTTCTTAGTTCAGGATAATATCCATTTTTGATACACACTGTGAACTAGAGGTGGAACTTTGCTCGTCCATTCATAATTGCCTCAAGCCAAGCTTGACACACTCCATATGTGGATAAAACCAAATCCAAACCAATGGAAACCAAGCATAGTCAACTTAAGCCCTACCCACGAGGTCAATTTGGGTTAAGACTATACTCATTTCAGGTATTGGGATTTTTCGTTTACTTTCTAAAAGGATATAAAATTTAGGCAGTATTTTTGACTAGCCCAACCAAAATTCAGCAACAAGCCTCCTACATTCTGAACCATTAGCTTAGAACGTCTATAGACTATAGTAACCATGATACGTTTTAAAGGAAGCTCACATTTTGTCAAGTGCTCATTTGTGGATGTTTTATAGTCTTTTAGTACTGGTCTTTGATTTTCTTTAATAAATTTTATTTGTTTAGTGCCCTATACAAATAAATAAACTCTACCCACAAACATGAAAGCTTCTTAAATAATTTTTTGTAGCATTTCACAAGAGAAACAATTTATTCTTGATTGGCAGAGAAACAAATTTAAATAAAAACAATGACTATTATTGAGGAATCAAACCAATTAGGCAGAAAGATATAAAAATGCTCAAATCTCAATCAAATGCAACAAACTATTGTTGAGGAATCAAACCAATTAGGCAGAAAGATATAAAAATGCTCAAATCTCAATCAAATGCAACTAACTATTGTCAAGGAATCAAACCCAGTAAAAGAAAAATAGCCCACCCACTCATATCAGAAAAGAATTAACAAAAAAAAAAAAGATGAATATAGGCAAGATACCTCTTTCTTGGCAGAGAGAGAGTCAGAGATAGATGGTTGAACAAGAAAAGTTACAGGTTTTCTTCCAGAGAGAGATGGCCACATTAGACTCAGAGATTTGGGGGTTTTCCGCCATAGAGAGAAAGTGCCAAAGACAAATGGCCGGAAGGAGAGAGGGAGTCGACGATGCACTGCTGCGATTTGTGGGTTTTATACAATGCAGCAATTTGAGGGTTTCTGCAAGAGAGAGAAAGCGATGGAGATAGATATGCCAACGGGGAGAGGGCATCGACGCTGCTGCTGCTACCGGAGAGGAAGCCTGGCCTATGATCGGAATCTTGTGCAGTCATGGTGGAGAAGAGTAAGGTAGGATTTGGTTTCGTCTGATATTTCTTTGATGTGGGGCTGAGAGGCTGAATAGAATCGAGGTCAATCTCAAATGGGGCGATGCAGTATATGGGGTGGGGCGAGATTGGGCCTCAACTGGTGCCATGGCCCATTCTTCTCATGGCTCTTTAAAGAAGCCCAGAAATATAGCTGGGGCGACTGCATCCGGTATACATAGCGTGGGTCTGTCCCTGTTTGGAATGATGGATTTTCAAATGGGTATTCTTCAGCAAGTTGGCTATTCTCGTGTGAGAGAGAGTAGGTAGGGACATGGTTTGGATCAACCGGTTTTCAAATGGGTATGCTTTAGCAAATGGGTTATTTTTGTGTGGGGGAGAGAAAATGTAGGTACAAAGTAAGATTTTTGCAGCTAAGAGAAGTAGATAGTTGGGAGGGAGAGGAAGCCTGGCCTAGCTTGATTGACTAAATGGGCAGGCTCGGCCTCATATTTTAGGTGGGCCGGGCTTGGGCCAGCTAGGGTTTGGGCTAGACATGCGCTTTTGTTTCTAAAGACAGGACTGCCTTGGATTTTCCTCGACCCTACCTGACCCCGCCCTTGAACACCCATAGTCAAAAAGGGATATTTATCTCTGAAAGAAAATGTGCTATAGGTCTCTCCTGACATTAAGGACCACATCCTAGGTCAAAAAGGGGTATTTATCTCTGAAAGAAAATGTGCTATAGGTCTCTCCTGACATTAAGGACCACATCCTAGGTCAAAAAGGGATATTTATCTTTCAAAGAAAATATGCTCTAGGTCTCCTAAAGAAACATGCATGCTGGGAGCTAGATCATCTCATTCTCTACTTGAAGTTAATTATTGTCTCCATATGCTCGAGTTTGAAGCCTTGTCTAATCTAGGATCATTTCTAAGATTAATTGGGAAGTTACTTGTTGGATGTTGCCACCACATTCTTTGTTATTTGAAGTCTTCTCCAGGCAACATACTAATATAACGAAAACATGGTCATTTTGATGTGGTTGGATATTGTGATGTAGATTGGGCAGGTAGTCAAGTTGACCAATGGATTAAAGCGGGTAATGCAAGTTTGTAGGAGACACATTTAGTAACTTGGCAGAGTAAGCAGCAGTTATCTGTTGCCAGGTCCAGTGTTGAAGTAGAGTACCAAGCTATGCAAGATTTGAAAACTTGGAAACATGGAGTTGCAACCCCTCCAAGTCAGTTGAGTAGCACTGTTTCGATCCATAGAGGCCAAAACCCTTTAAATAATTGAAAAAAACAAGAAAAAATCTAAGACAAAATTAAAAAAGAATCATCATGTTTTAGTTAGTATGAATGAATTTAGGTATTATTAGGTGTGGTCAGTTTTTCCCATTGAACGGTGCATCTGATCTTTGAATGCTTAAATCTTCCACAAAATGTGGTATTAATCTTTGAAATTAGTGCAAAAGATCCTTGGAAGCCCTAAAACGAAAATAGGGAGAAAAGATGCGTTAAAAGCCTATATATACATGCACACACAAATCGATGAAGAGAGGAGGGGGTTGTTTAATTTGGACTTTCCTGATTTTTAAAACCTTGGCTATGACTTTCATCATATGTGAAATATTATGCTTACTCTCCTAAGGGAAATGGGATTTTATGTACCATCGTGCAACTTCACTGTGATAATCAACCTGCCTTGACATTCCCTCTAATCCTGTCTTCCACGTATGAGCGAAGCATGCTGGTTGCCTTTGAGAAGTACACTACATCTTATGTCCGATCTGAGAAGTCTCAAATTTTCTGACAAAAGCATAGGAGCGAGTCACATCAATAATTCACTAAGCAGGTTGGGAAAGAGTGACATTTATGCTCAGACTTGAAAGTGAGCATTGGAATTAAGATCCTTCAGAGCACTATGTCCTATGGAACACAATGAGCTGGTGGAGTAATTTATGGATATCATTGTGGAGTGCCGTATAGAGTGGGCTGTTTGGTGTGAATTGTGATTGATTGATTTCTTGTTACAACAAGATTTTTAATTTTTGGAACCATCTAGCATAAAAAGAGTGGTCTCTTTAATGTTTTATTACATCTCTCTCTCTCTCTCTCTCGTTTTTCTTTTCTTCTTTTCCATTTTTTACAACAATAATGTATACAAGATGTCATCCTTGTCCATCATTATTTTAACATGCCTTTGCCAATTATCACATTTTTGTCCATCGAACTTGTCTGCCTTGATTAATTGGGTCACAATTTCTTTTGAAGCAATCTCTTATCTAATTAAGTAGGACAGGGGAAGGAATTAGGTTGTCTGAAAAGGCAATTGCTCAATAATACATTAGTGGTCCAATATGATCACTTCAAACTCCCACTGTTGTGATCAGTTGATCTCCCAATTATTGATGACCTGACCCAAAAAGTTTCAAATACGGATTGGGCATAGCAAAAATTATCAAAGTTAGGACCACTAATAAGAAGGTTCTCATAATAATGGCTATTCAAGTAGTTTATGTCATTGATCAAATCAATATGACCAAAATCTGTGGTTCCCAACCCTCCACCTGAACATCACTCAGGGCCCACGCAGTCAGATTGAAGGTCTAAAAGTAGTAAGTGTCACATGTTTTGTACTGATCCAAGATCGCCCGAGCCTAGCCATGGGGACGTGCACTCTATGCGCGCACATAAAGGGGAAGTTGTGGGACCTTCCATCCACATGATCTATAAAAGGTGGGACCTTACAGTGAAGACTGATTTAGATTTGATATCAAGGGCTTACACACTTCTCATTTTTACCATTAGCTATATAACATATGAAATTTAATGGTATGCAATTTATTATTTTTGACAAAAATGCCAAGTTGTCATTAATTAAAGGGGAGTAAAAGTTCCTATGTTCATGTCCCCTTAACTATGTTTAATACAAAAAAACTTATTTTGTGGATTCCAAAGTCAGAAGTGGGTTGCTTTCGCACTTCCTAGATCTGATCAGTGGATTGGATTTAGCAAATTCTCGAGGCAGGCCACACATACCAGTGATGTACAATTAGATGCCAAAATGACCGTGTAATCACACCGTGGAAAGCATGATATGAATGCCATGTCATCACGCCTCTATGATTCAATGATTAGATGAGGATGATCAATCAAGATAGTCATTTATTGGATGGTGTGCCATGATTGGGTGGATATCATCAATGGTCCAAAAACTCTCCAAAAGATCCCAAATAATGAGCGCTCGCATGATGTAGATGGTGGGCCAGTGTGGAATTGTTGGATGGCCTAGATTGATTTGAGATGAAATGATATATATATATATATATATATATATAGGGAGGTGCTCCTATGAGAGCATCTCTCACCTTACCATGAGAGATAAGGTGGGAGCCCTCACATCCATATCCAATGCCAACAACTAAAATGTGAGGGCTCCCACCTTTATCTCTCATGGTAAGGTGAGAGATGCTCTCATAGGAGCATCTCCCATATATATATATATATATATATATATATATATATGAGCAGGGCTCTCCTAAGCTGCAGTTTAGCTTATCCTAAGCTGGAATAGTATCAGTCCTACAAATCAAAGTTGATTATATCTGTTTTTTGCATGATGGAATTGGAAAACCCAGTTATGATTGGATTTATCTTGAATTTGGAGACGATCATCATGCAAAAAATAACGATAATCGACTTTGATTTGTGGGACCGGTATTGTTTCAACTTATGATAAGCTAAGCTTCAGCTTAGGAGAGCTAGGCCCTATATATATATATATATATATATAGAGAGAGAGAGAGAGAGAGAGAGAGAGAGAGAGAGAGAGATGCTTCTACGAGATATATCTCTCACCTTATATGAGAGAGAGGGGTGGGGGCCCTTACATTTAAGTTGTTAGCATTGGATATGGATGTGAGGGCCCCCATCCTATCTCTCATAGGAGCATCTCCTTATATGTATATATATATATATATATATAGAGAGAGAGAGAGAGAGAGATCCCTCTTATATGTGCATGGGAAAGTAGGTGGCTTTTCACTCTTCCTGTTTTATGTGCGTGGGAAGGGAGGTATTAAAAATCCAACTTTCACCTGGCAGCTCTATTACATAGGTGTCAAGAGAGGTGGGGCCCACTAACTGACAAAGGAAAAAAAATGGAGAAAGGGGGATTCGGAAATGCTCCCCTGGATGGGTTGTCCCTAAGTGGGCCTTTCCCACTAGGGTTTAACTTGAAGTCATGTGGGTCTGGACCAATGGGCCTGCTGATGGGCTCCGCATTCAAACAGACCACACTGCTTATCTTGCAACACCTACCCTTTTCGGTTGCAGTGGCCATTGGATTCCACTAATTGGTGAGAATGTTGGCTTGCAAGCCATCGTTGCCTCTTGCAGAATAGTTGACCATGAACATTTGAAGAGAGAATTGAACCCATCTTCATGTTGTCTTGTTGGTGGGTGGAACATAAGATGAGGGAGGGAATGTTTCTTCTTTTGCACCTGAAGATTTCGTTGTGAACATAGCGATGCTAAAATGTAGTTGTCAACGATAATGATTGGTAGTCCTTTGATGTTGAACACCATTCATGTGTATTGTAGTTTAGAAATTTTTGTAACTTGATTGGGCTCCTCTTTTGAACACTCCTTATGCCTTCCATGTGAGCTAAAATTTTCATATTTACACTGAAAATTAATTTGTCTATGCATTAAAACTTTGTTACGGTAATGCTAAAGAGATATTTGTTATCAAAGATCAACTTGTAGTCATTTGACACGATCTTCCTACTTTCTGGTGATAGGATAATTCTGTGTGTAGCTGGGTGTTACGTGAGTATGCTTTCCATGAAGTGCCTTTCCCTTCAAGTTCTCCTTGCCCGAAAAGCTTTAATGATGTAATATGCTTTTCGTCCCACTGTCCTTTTATTTTATTTTGTTATTTTTTTTAATGAAATCTGAATTTACGTTACAGATGTCTCATGCATTTGAGTCATGCTTTGGATTGGCATTATCCACTGGAAACTTGGTGGTTGCAGTGGTAAGTTGAGTAGGAATTTTGTTTACATATATGTCGTGGTTTTTATGGTGTTCTGATTGTCATTTACTGGATATACCTTCTCCCACGAGGCTTATTTCTATTTTGGCTACTTGGGTCTTGTGTGCTTAGGGCTATTCTACCATGTATGTAGTGGTTTGGGAACTTGATTGGAATGATCTAACTTCACATTCAACTAAGTAATGTTGATGTAACTTTAGAGAGTTTTGACCCATATACCTTTAGATAACTATAATTCTTTAGAGCTATGAGCATGAGGACCACTTCCAACAGTGCTCATGAGGAGAATGTTAAGGACTAGGGAAAAATTGTCCTTGATCCTGCTATATAGATTAAATTTCTTTGGGCTCCTGAATCTCAATTCTCATGTCCTTTTTGCATTATGGTTGTTCACTGCATTGAACAAAGTTTTGATAGTTGGGTAGCTGAAATGTGCAGGTTCGCAGCTTAGATGTGGATCTGTTAGACCAAATGTATGAGGCCAGGTAGGGAACGTTTCTGGTTTGAATATCTGAACTGTCCATATTGGAGCAGCCTATCTGGTTTCCATGTATTATTTTTTATTTATTTTTATTGTCCCTAGCTTGCTTAATTGTACATTGCCATAATACATTCTTCATTTCTTTTGGACACAACCTGCTTAGGACTCAGAGAGCGGTTGTTGAATTCTTCTGGACTGGTGGGCAGCAGCTGGAAGGTTCATTAGATCCACACCATAATTGCAGCATTGAATCCCTGCCCATTGTATCCAAAAGCGACTTGGCATGTTGGGAGTTTAACATTTTGTGGTCTTTGAAGTTGTACGACCATGTCTGTAAGCCACTTGTCCTCTGGGACGTTATAACAGCACTATTGGATTTCAAGCAATCTGCTTCAAAATATGTCGAACAGATACTGTCCAAATGGATCTCAAGTTGGTTATTGGACTGTCATTCTCATCTTTCTCTAGAGAAGATCTTGCTTTGTGCTCCAAGTTTGTTGTCCAATACTAGCTCCCGCCAGATGCACCTTCTGAACATTATCTGTAGGCGTTTAATGCTCTTGGGGGTGAATGCAGATGTGCTTAATGCTAGACAGCATAAGTTGGGTGGGATTAATGCCAGTGATGAACACGAGCAACCATGGATACAACTACTTGTTCGTTCTGAAACAGAGCTACGACAGAGGCTTGTGGCTTTTACTTTTACAATTGTTTTAAGTCATGCATCACATCCAGTCACAATGCCTTCCATCAGCACTTGGCTCCCAGTTGGGATTGAGCAAATGGAATGTTGGGTTTCCCTAAACGATGACCTGGTTCATGATCAACTTAAGCTTCTTAAATCAGAAATTGGAGAACTTAGGGGGAGGTACTTGCTTGGTTTCCCTTCTCTTTGTTTTGGTTTTAATTTACGTTCTGATTTGTATGGTTTCATGTTCTTGTGTTTTTGTTCTTCAAACAAATTTCCTGAAAATAATTTTTGAGGCCCCACATATGGCCAATCACATATGGCCAATCTAACCTCCTTACACTCGTCTTGGGAACTTACCCTAGTTTGACACTATTGGGTTGATTATAGAAAAGAACCATACGAAGGGCTGAAATCTGTCTACTTTTGGCCCTTAAATCAGGGGCTAGGATGATCAGTTGGCTTCCATTTTTTGCACCCCTCTAGCCTGTATGTATGCCTTTCCGTGCACATGATTAACATGCATTTAACTGGGTTTCACAGAATGGGCATCTTTTAATTTAAAAGATGGATGGTTCTCACACACAACCATTAGACATACACATTCTGGTGTGTAGATAAGATAATGCTACCCTTCTATTTTGAAGCACCAAATCAGGCTGATCCTTGGACCAATCTCATCCATGCAGGCTTATCTCCTTAGTGGGCCCCTTGCCTACTTATGGATCAAAGTCCACATGAGCTCTCATCCATTTTTGTCCCATGGATGATAAAAAAAAGAGTAGATATAATAAAGGGAGGGGAAATGCACCCTTTTTTTTTGTTATATTTTCATTTTTTTCCATAAAATAAGTGTTTCTTCATGCTTCTAAATCAAGAAAATACTAAACATGCGACCAAGTTGATGAATAATTGGAACGAACTACAAAGCACTCGTTTACTAGAAAAATATCATTTTCTACTTTTTCGACGCCTGTGGTTTCTTCCCTCTCAATTCAGTTAATTTTCAATTATGATTATTTACTTGGATTTTTTATCACCTTTTTAAGTACTGTCTAATTACATTTTTATCCATCTTTCAGTTTATTCTGACTATTCTGCTGTGTATTAATGGATTTGGCCTCATTCTATGACAGGCTCCACTCCCTTAGTGAGTATGCAGTAGAAGAGAAATGTAGCTTTTGTTATGCCTCTGTCCCATTTGAATCTTCGGAGGATGCTTTCTGCAAAGGTGCTGAGTGCAACAGCGCATCTGGTCAGTGTCATAGGCTAGCACGTTGTGCAATCTCTATGCAAGTTTGCCCCACCACTCCCCTTTGGTTTTGCAAATGCTGCCAAAGATGGGTTTCCAAACTTGCACCTCGGACGTTCTTTACTATGTCCAAATCTCCATTAGATCTCATGTCTGTAATTAGATCTACTGACTTGCAAGAACATCCAAAAGCCTTGTGTCCCTTTTGCGGGATACTACTGCAAAGATTACTGCCAGAATTTCTGCTTTCTCCATCCCCAGTATAAATGTGATGCATTTTCTTTTTTATATATTCATTTTTGATATAGACATTGATCATGCCTGTTCCTAGTTGCCAAATAGTATTTATTATGTCATACGGCCCCTTTAAAGGAGGTTTGGCACAATATTCTGGAGTCCTGGGTTTAAGAATATGGTGCCTATAAATCTGGTTATTGAGTCATGGAGATCGCTGGTATCTCTTTTTACTTGGGTAGGGGAGACCTTTGATTACCTGAGTTTGAAATGGAAACACACTAGCATTCCAAGTTCAATGTAGACTGGGAAAGATTTTCCAACGTAGGTTATGCTTACGGCGCTCATCCAATGCAGTGTCAAGAGTTCAGTAAGTCTGGATCACCAAACCATGGATTCCACTTTTGGGGACTAGATTTGTTTGCAGTCACTCGTGTAAATGATTTACATGCGTGATGGTAATGCATCATCACGTTTGTTTATGCTCGTCTACGCTTGTAATGCATAAATGAGATGTGGAGATGGTGTTTAAATAAGGCAATTTACACTCCATTGTTTTCACAACTAGATAGTTGTGAAAATGAGTGAAAACAATTAACATCCCTCTTGCAAAAAGGGTGCTAGTACAGTCTCTAACATGGTGATTGCATTCTCCTGGCCTCATCGGACAACATTTTGATTTTCATGCCTGTGGGCCCCATATTTGTAATCTAGATTTATAAATGTAAAATTCAATTTTTTTGTCATGTGTAAAAGGCAAGTGACCCCGTGTCGTAAAATCGCTCTTTTGTACAACAAATCCTAACCGCAGGACTTTTGCTTTAAGCAAAGGGTGGGTTTTATACCTTTTTTCTTCTTCCATGTTTTGTTCTGTAAGGGTTACATCAGGTCACCTCAGTAAGCCTAGAATTTATTCTTCTTGGGTCGATGCCTGAGTTGTAAATTCGTTGGTGATATGCCTTGGATGGAAGCACTGAAAATGCACATTTGCTGTGTTTCAGGGTCATATGACTCTTTCATAAACTATGTTCCAAAGTTTTGAAAATGGTTTAGGTGATTTCAATATCATGGTATCGGCTGGGCCGAAAAACCAATATGATATCAGTATCAGTCATGGATATCAGTTCATCGCAGTTGTCACGGTGTGAGTTTTTTTTTAATCTAAAAAAATTTGTAAAAATATTCAAAAAATTCAGGATATTAGAAAATAATATTTTTTGCCATTAGTAACAACAATAAATCAAAATCTCGATCACCTTAAATTATGAGTCATGTCTGTTTCGCAGTTCGCTGTCTTTTCCAGTATTTCATATAATGTAATCATTATTGATGCTCATGATAAATTTATTAGTGCAAAATATGATAAAATAAAGATAACATATCAATCATAGTGGTAAAGGCATCCTATCTCACATGCCTGCCTAGGTAAATAGTCTCACAAAGTTTGTACCACTCACCCAACTAAAAATATCCAAATTTTTCAAAAGATGTGCCAGCTCATATTTACTTACCTATTTAAGAATAGGACTCCATGCAACGGTTACTATTATACTTATAAACATTTAAAAAAAAAAAGGTTAAATCACTTTATTAAATACCTTTTAATAAGATTAAACGTAACCATAACCATTTACAATCTAGAATGGTTAATATAGCAATCTGTAGAGAGGAAATCAAGCTTGTTGTAGATGAACGAAGTGAAGCATGCTGCAGGTAATCCAAATATATTATGCAATAGTAATTATTATTATTATTATTATATATATATATATATATATTTGCTATCGGAGGGTTGCCAACCCTTTGGGCTGGACTAATCCCTCCGAGCCCAGAGGGAAGCCGGGTAAATTCTCTTGTAGTCCCAGTGTGGTAGTGTAGTTTCGAACCTACAACTTCCGTGTGAAAACCGTGGTCCTAGGCCAATTAAGCTATCCCTTGAGATTTTGCAATAATAATGAATAATTCATTCACCAAAGATATATTTCACAAACCTCTCATATGTATTTATTATATAGTGTAGGCTTTTAATCCAAGCTATACGATTATTGACCAAATCTTAAATTCTAGCCATACATATAAATGTTAAGTGCATTATTCAAAAAAAAAAAAAAAAAAAGAAGTATGAAAGAAGTTTCCTACAAATAAATTAAGAAAAGACCGTCCGTGGGAATCTTTGCAATGATAGAGATTCTGGGGATTAGCGAATTTTAGTAATTTTGGGAAGGAGGGAAATTTGGGATTCAGGTTTCTATTTTTTTTTTTTTTTTAATAATGGAGAGAAAACAAAAAAAGAAAAAGAAAAAATGAATAAGATGGAGAATGTGACATGAAAAGGATAGGATAAGGAAAAGACTAAAAACGCATTTGTGCATAGCCGCAGAAGATGTAACTCTTCTCGGGCAACTGTTTTTCACGGAGGGAGTCTCCTCCGTTAAGAAAAAACTAGTAGTGCACATGGACGGTTCGGATCGTTTTAGAGGGAAAATCATCAACCAAATCGAACCCATTAGTTTTCTATTTTTCCAAATAAAACTGAGCCGAAAGGAACCAATTCGGTTCGGTTCGTTTCACTTATCATTTTTTTGTTTATAGTTTTTTTTTTTCATAAAAAAATAGCAGTTCAATTGTTGAAAGACATCGGACTTCAAGTAACAGAGTGAGAGTTCAAATCTTCTTTAAGTAATTTTTCATATTCCTTTATATATTTTATAAAAAAAATATATAAATTTATATAAATGATTCGGTTGGATTTGGTTTAAGCAGTTAACCACACTTTCAAATCGAAAATCGAGCTGAACCGAATGGTTTGAAGGAAATCCGAATCGTGACCAAATCGATCTACTACAAAATCGATTTAAACCAGGCCAGATGGGTTTCACGGTTATTTTGTACACCCTTAGAAAAGACAGGTGCCGCAGCACCATTGGTGCTATAGGCACCTTGTCTCCCCATGGTTTCCATGGCATCCGGCATTACACAAACGGGTCCTGGCTCCTAAGAGAGATGTGAAGAATTTAAAAATAGTAGAAGTTCGATACAAACCACAGGCCTGTTTCATGGTTGTGTCATGTGCAGGCCCGTCAGGTAAGGTTTTGACTTCTTTTAGGCTCTTTGATCCTTTGGATTGGTCCATTTTGCCCATGTAGACTAGAGTGATCAGTTAATTTACACCATCCATCATGATCTTGTCCACATCTAATCTCGACAGTTTCAAACTCAAAAATATTTTGCATTGCCCTGTGGACACCAACATGGTCAGAGGTCAGAGTCTGAATTGGGTGAGTCAAACACTGGCTGATTGAATCAGAAATGTACGACTCCTCTGAGCTACTCAACAACTCAGACACTTTCTCATTATGCAGAGGGGGGGTGGTGGTGGGGGGTGGGGGGGGGTGGTTTGGGGGTTCTGATGTTGCAATTCTTTAAGCTGTCTTAGTTGTCATTGACTCACTATCTATCATAGTTGTGGAAGCCTTATTACATACGTTTTGGTCTGGACTATCATATTAGAATTCTTAAATCTGTGATGTGACATTTTTTTGTTATATTCTCTATTCTGTTTATGGTTTGTCTATCTAAATGTATTTTGCCATTTGTAATGAGAATAGTTTTCTGGTTTAGCATCCTCTATCAAAGAGAATATATCTCTCTCCTTTTATGGCCATGCCAAAGCTGATTGATTAGATTGGCTTGCATTGTAACAGAGGATTCCTGCCAAGGGAGTTGGGTCATGCATCAAAGAATATATCTTTCAAGAAATTCTTGGGACACACTGTTCTTTTGTATTCTTTGCTCAACAACTGTTGTATAATATGTAACTACTCTGATACCTACTTCTTTTTAATTTCTACTTTGTATTTGCATTAGTATTCTCAACTAATGATCTATAATTTGGTCTGGTCGGTCACCAAACTAGCATGATGGGTGTTGATGAAAATGAAAAAAAATAAAAAAAATTAGAGAGGAATATTAAGGTGTCTCTGCTAATGCATACAAATTTAGGGCTATAAGAACCCATGGATGGAGGAGTTAATGTTTTAGTGATTGAGAAGGTTAAAACTCCTACGACAAATCTAACCCCCTTTACACTCACCAACCTGATGTTAATTAGCACTCATTGTAATTTGAAGTATACTTGTTACTCGATTTAAACTTCATAAATAGTACAATTCACGAAACTACTAAACTTTAAGGTCTCTAAATCAATGTTTTATGATAGGATTGAGATGATCATTGGCCATAATCCATGAGACATTTCCATCACAGTACTCTAAGTGGATTCCAAAAAAGGGCTTAAAGTTTTGCTCTCCCTACAATCGGTGAGTGTTACCTCTTGGTAGAACGTGATCTATGATCGATAAACTTATGAAGCCATGATAACAATGGTTAGGATCATTTAATGGTGCTGATTTTGTCCAACCCTTACCATGGGGCAATTTCATCCCCTTCCTAACATGTATTCACTGAGATTGGCCTTATATTCTGCTCACAAATTTAATGCTTAAAAATATAATTACTTTAAGCTAAAATTATTGATCTTAGCATTGGTTCTTGGGCATCAACCCTGGTTGGGAGATACTGTTTATTAGGGTCCTGATAAGATTTTATGTTGGCTGTTAACCTCCCTAACGCAACCCTCCTCTTTTATTCGGATTTGGGACTGACAATAAAATATCTTATCAATATGTTGTCACTCAGCATTGTCAATGTAGAAATGTAAAAGCTTAGTTAATCAAAATTAAGAATTTTTTTTTTCTTTTTTTTTGACAATCAGTGGAAAATGGTGTCTTTTGTTTTTGGAAAAAAGTTCATTCATTCATAAAAGAAACATCAACTAAGACCGAAACCTGGTGCTTAAGGAGGAGGCAGACTACTCTTCACCCAGATGGGAAGAAAACCATCTCAACAAAAACTCTTGCCAAGTCTGTCCATTATGGCTTCTAGTGATATTTTAATGATTTTTAAAGATGCTGCTTACCATTCTAAAGATGGAAAATCTGCTTATGGTTATGTTATGGTAAAGAATAACTTTTTTATTCTTGCAAGAATTTTCTATTGGAAAATCAAAACTAAGGAATTCTTTGGTTAAAACTTAGTGCACCTTTGAGGATTTTCTGAAAAAGATAAAAATCATTTTCAAGAGAGAGTGGTTTTCTCATCACCTCATATTAACACTTTATGCTATTTTCATTTTTCAATAAGGAAGCATTTCCTAAAATATTGCAGTAAGCACATGCAGGTCCAAAAGGAATGGAACTTTTTCTATAGCTTCACAAAGTCAAAAAAACATTTTTTTGGAGTTTTTAAGGCACCAAACAATTGAAGCTGTAAACCATAAAAATGAAATCTTCATATTCTATTCTCTCACAGGAAATAAAATCATTTTACTGTCATGTACAAAGATGCCCTTTTAGGGATTTAAAATTGTTCTTCCAAACGTGTCCCATATGGGAATATTTAAACCCCAAAAGCCTGTTTGTAGCATTGACTGTGGCAAGAATTTTGCCTTTCCAGCAAATGGTGTCATACAAATACAAAATACTAGGAAGTATATTTTAATCTGGACGAGTATTGTAATTGACAAGGCTGCTATTTGTTGGGCCGGCCATCAATATATTTTATATATATATATATATATATATATATATATTTTAACGGAGGTTTTCCAACCCTTTGGGCTGGACTAATCCCTCCGGGCCTAATCCCTCCGGGCCTAGAGAGGAGTCGGGTAAAACCCCTGTGGGCCCTAGGTGGTAGCACAAGTGGACTCAACATTCGGGTTCTAAACCCCTAGGTGGTAGCACAAGTGGACTCAACATTCGAGTGGACTTAACATTCAGGTTCTGAAGAGGGGGAAACCGGGAGTCGATACCGAGACCTATAGCTCCGGAAAAAGGAGGAACTGTGGTCCTGACCACTAAGCCAACCCCTCGGGGTTAAACCGGCCATCAATATCAACATTGTTAAATATGTTGAGAAATGATTCCCTATGAGCACCGTGCTCATGGGCTAACCTTGCACACCACCAGGCTGTGGGCCAACTGTGGTCTCATAGATCATGGGACAGTTGGGGAATTGGGGGGCTTTTATGTCCCATATATTAAACTTGAAGTCAACCTCATGTCTTAAGTCTCTTGATCCATGGCTCACATTTTTAATGACTTTATATCAAAAAAAATAAAAAAAAAAATGACCTTTGATCCATCAGTCAAATTCATTCGGATGAGTGCAAACCCTAGAGTTGGTATGTTTTCAGGGGGCTCCCATGTGTATGGATGGTTCGGATGGATCATAAGCTGGGTCCTACTATACTGCCTTCACGATAAGACAATGAGCACGGTGCTCACATGGATAAGACTTGCCTTTATAAATATTTTGAGAAATGATTCCATTATGAAGGCTATATACTGTCTTGGCTTTTTGTTTTTTTTTTTTTTTTTTTGTTAAAAAGGCTCTACATTTGTTTGACTTTTGTGGGCCTGCTTTTCGTTCATCCAACCTGCCCCTATCACAAGCCCCACTAAATTTGTAAACTTTGTCCAAACTTACATTTATATGTTAGGTTGGATTGATCTAGTGTGAAAATGTAATTAACTACATATACTTGACGGATCCAGATGGATGCATGCTAATATGGGGGATGGTGCGATGAAAAGGTCTCAGTGGGGATTAGATTTTAGGCAAGAAAATCATTCAAACCGGATCATCACAAGTATTATTTTGAAGGCATCAAAGTTTAGTGGAGACTAAAAGTTTAGAAGTTTCTTTAAGTTAAATATTTCATGAGATTCAAAACGCGAGTACAATTCAGGTGAGTGGCAAATTAGGGTGATTTGCTTGGTGTTTTAGTCTTTGGGAGGGAGTTGATTCAATCATAAGTAGGTTCCTGAAATTGCAGCCTTTTAATAACTGCGAATGGCATCTCTCGTTTGAATATTTCTGTAATGAACACAACATAAACTGAACTCCTAAAACTAGTCTTTTCTTCTTTTACCACTTCCATTAGAGTAAGATTTGAGTCAATTCATATAAATGGCACTGGTGACTACAGCAGATCACTATTCAATATTTTTATACAACTATTGCACAGTGTTGCTTTTCACAGTGAGGTCAATATGGCTGCTTTAGTTTTCCAATTGGTTGAACATGATGGAGAGCATCTATGATAAGAGTGTGACTGAAACGCTAGGCTTTTGAAAAAGAGAAGAAAAAAGAAAAAGAGAGTGATGGGGCCTTATCTTGCCTTTGGCATTGAGGTGAAACATGCCAAAGTTGGAGGTGAAACTTCTTTCAAGATTACAAAGGAAAGATTGGTATCATCAAAAAGCAGATTTTAAGAACTCATTTCATGAGACCCACTTGGATACATACTAATTATGAATCTATTATGATCAGAGGTGGGTCGAAACTAGTTTGACCTAATGATCCCAACCATTTATTTAAAATCCTCAGAGTTTAACTGTTAAAGCCTTTTTTTTTTTTTTTTTTTAAAGTAGCATTTGGGTTACATATTCATAAGTTATAGGAAAACAAAACTGCCAAAAGTGAAGAGAACATCAGGGTTATAGTTGAATTGATATAAACAAGAAGATGTAAATCACTGCAATGATGCTCACTAGGCTCAGGCATGTTTCTTTCCTTTTTTTTTTCTGAGTACATGGCCTGCCATCATTTTCAATTTTGATGGTCCCCATTATATTCTATTAATAGATAGGGACTGCAGAAATTTCCCCCCCATAGACAGGCCTCACTATGGATCCACTCTAGTAGGTCTGCTCTATCATTGCTTTTTGTTTAATGAGCGTACCCCCTGCAAACCTTTCTCAGTGAGGGTTGGACTCATACCACATTATTTTTCATGCATGGATGGATGGACCACTCTATGATATTTAACCCACGGCTTAAATCTCATGCAAATTGAATAATAAATTAAAATTAACATCCAAATTAAGTATTATTAAACAAAAAAAAAAAAAAAAACATTGGTTGAGTAAATGATAAACTTAACCACACCATAATATTAGTTTGACTAATTATAATAATGAGAGATTATATATATCAGTCTATCTAATCACACTAGTTACAATATTATTAATTAATAATTAATCACAACTTCCTTTTATCTATTCTCTAAATCATGTTTGTAATTGAGATCAAAACCTTTTAGACCTCATTTTGTCCTAAGATCATATAATTCCTTTACATCTTACCTCATCTAGGTTAAATTTGGGGCAAGATATATATATAAAAAAACACTTGCTCTGTATGCAGCCATATCCTTTTTGTACTTTGTCTTTCTCTTCCCAACCTAGGCAATATATATGGAGTTTCCATAGAAAATTCTCTGTATAAAACATTCTCAAAGTTTATTTCCTCTTTAAGCTTATAGGGAAACAAATGGACAATTTGAAAAAAATAAACTTAAAATGGAATTGATTTTGATTCTTTAAGATGTTGGAGAAACGATTGATTTGAAAAACCTCATTGCTGAGAGCTTAAAAAGGAGCCAAGTTTTGGATTGTTTTTCCAACAATAGAGACAATTGTACAAAATGATAGGGTCATTGAACGGTGATGGGGATAGGGTCATTGAACAGGGATGGAGAAATAAAAAAGTTATTACATTATACATAAAAATATTATTACATTATAATGGGTACAGAAAGTTAAAAGATTATTTATTACATTATATCCCAAAAATGTTAAAAAAAGATGAATTTAGATTACTTTTTATATCCAACAACGTTAAAAAAAAGGGGTACAAAAGACTAGAGTAGAATTGTAAATTGTATAATTTTTAGCCTTTTTTTTTCTTGCTACGTTGGGCAACTTGTTAATAGAGATATTTTTAAAGTTAAGACCTAAGAATTGATCGTTAAGCATGTGTGTGAAAGCAGTGCCAACACCACTTGGCCATGATTGTGTTGTCTATAATTTTAGCATTTTGAGTACATGATTGTAGTTAAAAAAAAATTAGCTTAAGTTATTTGCTAGATCATAATACGGGGTTGACATTCATAAAAAGTTTTGATCTTTGGTCCACTGTTTAGAGCTCGAATCCTTCTAAAACTTTAATAAAATCACTAACCTTGATGGAACATTTGTCATGTAATTAGTATAAAAAAACTTTTAAGAACCTCTATTTTATAGTAAGCCGTGCGAAATTTCTTACTTGTGAGTTAGATTATATCTAATTTAATTCAGATTTTGATTATAAAAGAAACGAGTTATGCTAATTATGAATTTCAAACTTTGAGAGGATTAAGATTCTAAGCTCAATATTGGGCAAGAAAAAGAAAAAAATAAAAGCAGAAAAATCACAGCATAATGCATATTTTATTGGTATTTTGATGAGTTATCTTTTTTAGGAAAGTAAAATACCACAATTCCCTAAGTTTTTTAAATGTTCTATTCTTTACTAAGTGGGAAAAAGATTGTTGAGGGACAAATAAGAGAAAAAAGAAAGTCGAGGAGGGCAAAAAGATAGGATTAAAACCTATCCTTGGAGTTCTTTCTCCTATTTTATAGGGAAGGAAAAAGTTGAGCCTATGTGGCTTCGTCCCGGTCTTTGAAGGTATCTAAAATTACTAGGGAGGGACTTAATTTATATGAAAAACCCTAAAAATACAAATATTTAGATCCAGGCAAGGCCTTTACTTAACAAGGGCTGATCCCTTTAATTACCCGACCAAAAAAATAGAATGTCCTTCAACAAACAAGTCCAAAATCGCAACCCGAATCTAGCCTAATGTTGGACGTGCTAGGATTGGCTAGGTCTAAGAGGTGATGGTAACCTTCTTATTTTTAATTTTATTGGTAATATATGTCTTGAACCCATAACCTCAAGGTTGTAATTGTGAGCACCCTTGCTTATGCCACGACAAATTGATAGCCTTTAATCTGTAAACCGCGTTGATAAAAGCCAATTAACTACAATGATTGTACTTGTGTCTCCAACCAGCTAACCACATTTGTGTCATGATGGGGCCCACTCAGGGCCACCTTTTGATCAGTGCCCACCTATCCCCTCTCATGAACTCACTAAAAGCCTATAAATTTGACACTCAAGTTACCTTTATTCATTGTTGCATTGAATAGACAAGGGCAGTTTTTCTTTAATTCTTTGCCAAAAGAAAGGGGTATATACTGTCAAACTTTATGCCTCTTAAACTATTGGTTAATATAATTTGACCGGACTAATCCACTGTTTGACTCTCATCATGATTTAATCTCTCTTTTTACTACTACTACAACAACAGCTGATAAGTCTGCGTCTAAGTGGGGCCCTCAAGTTGGGCTGCTTTTGAATTGTAAGCAGTGTGCTAGCTCCCTGGTGAAGATTCTCCATTGTAGTTTATTTGACATTGTAACTAACAAGACAGTAAGCTAAGCATGCCTTGGAGAAATTCCCAACCTCAAGGACATGTATTGGTGCCTGCACCCACCCAAAAGAAGTGGAGTAGGACAGTGAAGATTTCCATTTATAGAGAAGAAAAAAAGTGAATGGATTGGACTTTAGAGCAACAGATAGGGGACCAATTCCAATTTGGGGGTCTAATTGTTTATGACCCTAATCCCTAGTCTTGTATGGGGCTTGGAAATATCTTGATGTGTATTGTTATTGCCATGATAAACATACCATTTTGCCCATTTGTGTAATTCACTTGGGAAATAAATTAAATAAAGGATAATTTTGAGAGCGAGGTCATATTAAAAAGCACCAAATCTTAAAAATTATCTTTTATTTTTAGAAAAATAAAATAAAAGAAGGCAATCTCTCATCCCACAAAAAGACAAAAAAGCATTTCTTTTTTTTCAAATAAGTTAAAAAAAAAAAAGTTCCTTTGCATACCATAAAACCACAAAAGAGTTAAGAAGGTGGATTTTAAAAATTTACACTATTTTTATAAGACCCCTCTTCTTTTCTTGTCTCTTAAAGTTATCCCATACTTCAATTCACTTTACAAGTGAATTACCCAAATGGTACAAATTAAGAGAAAAAAAAAGATGTCAAATAAAAAAGTGATTGCTCTTTTGTCATTTAGTGAAATGAGAATATAGTTTTAAAAAAGAAAAGAACGGCTTTTTTATCATTTGGTGACATGGAAAAATAAATTTTTAACATTTTTTGGTAAACAGTAGTAGTGCTTTTTTTGAAATATGATACCTTTTGATTTGATCCTTCATTCTTTTATTGTCTCTTGAAATGACCCTTCACTAGTAAAATGAGTTTACCAAATAGCACAGAGAATGTTTAGTAGTAGTTGAGGAATCCACAAAGTTTGGGTTTTTTCCTACCTTCAAAACATGGATTCCTTGTTAAGGATCTGTATAATTAGATATTTTACATTGATATTTGTGATATTTGTGTATATCGATGTATATGGCTGAAAAAATAGTTTTGGTGGAAAAATTTGCAAAAGTGAGGATTTTTGAATCCTATGAGAGCAGGGTCGGACCCAAGACTTTTTCCTTGTGAGAGCCACTATGTGGAAAAAATTTCTTAGGAGGACCACATTATAAAAAATGCATGCAATTTTAACAATATATAGGAGTTTTTTGGCCCTCCTCTGGTTCTGCCACTGTATGGGAGAGGTTAGACCTAAAAAACCTAAAAATTGTCGATTCTCATTGGTTCAAAACTACAAAGATTTATACTAGCAATGCAGTCCTGTGCTTAGTCTATGCCTAAAGAAAAAGATATATTTAATTTAAGGCTATCTTTTGAGATGCTAAATGAGATAAAAATAAATATAAAAAAAACAACTATATCATTTTTCATTTTTAATTTTTATAAATCAAATATGAGGGTATAAATTCTCACTATTTGATTTTCTGTGTAATTTTTAAGAACTTTTATGAGTAATTTAATGTATGTTTCATTAGAAAACATTTTTAATTTAATTTTATATACCAAAACCTACTAAATATGTATTGTTAATAGGTAGGTGTTTTGTGCTAATAATCTTTCATTATATTGGATCGCACATAGATTCGCTATTGTAAAAAGGACACGTTGGGTTGGAGTTTTGCATCAAATAGGATCATATAAGAGGCCACATATATATCTCAAGTTTGCGGGGCTCATTCAACTAAAATACATGGAGACTCTCTAGATTAAATTGATAAATCCATGATACAACATATGTACCTACAAGATCTATGATACTAAACACTATTGCATTGAAATAAATCAATAAATAAGATATACCCTGGGTGTCCTTGACTATTGATGATGAGCCCCACTTAATGTAGCTTTGACCGACAATAGATCAAGCCCCTTCTTTTTCTTTGCTTAACTCCAAGAACTACCTTGTATCATTATCAAATATTTTAAGAAGAACATAAAAAATAACCAATGTAAACCTATATATATGTCAAAATCTACATATCAATTGAAAGTTTTTGGAACCTAATTATTGATGTGATGTGAAGGTTAAGGATCCTTTTTTTCTTAAAGGAGATTTAATTGACATATCTAAGCCCAAAACTCAAAAAAATTATTGGTATAAAAAAGTGTTAAAGAGTAAAAAGGCATTCAAATTTGACACCTAACAAAAGGTGCATATAATTTATATATCAAAAAAAAAAAAAAAAAAAAACTTAAATGGAAAAATTTAGATTGGTTGATTCTGTAGTAATAGTAACACTGAGAAAATAAAAGAACTTCAGATTTCATTGAATTACTATCCATCTAGCAGTTAGGCTCAAGTTATTTTGTGCATGAATAAAAAAAAGAAAAAAAAAAAATAAAGGAGATTCTGGGCTAAGTGTAACAAAACCTGTGATAATCCCGAATTGAGTGGTGGACATGGGAATATGGGATACACTTTTAATGCTTGCATAAACAGAAAAGACATTGTATCAATCCTACACTAAGCATAAAATACCATTTGCAATACCATAGATATTCTAACATGAAAGACACACTCGGCAAACATGTAATAACATAGAGAGTTTCTATTGGCACCGTCATTTTGTCTCTCCACACTGAATTTTTTTTTTGTTTTTCCTAAACTACCCATCCCCCCTCCTCCCTCTCTTTCTCTCCCTCCACACACCCCCCGGCGGGGAGGGATCAGAACGGTCGGCAGCTGGCCTCCCTCCCACCTTCCCTCCCCCTCTAGTTTCTTTCCCTCTCCTTCTCTCCCTTCCTCTTCTTCTCTCTCCTTCCCTCCCCACCTCTTCCTCTCTTCCTCCTCCTCCCAGTCACCGGCAGGGAGGGAGGGGGGACGAAGAGGTGGGGACGGAAGGAGAGAGAAGAAGAGGAAGGGAGAGAAAATAGAGGAGGACGGAGGAAGAAAGAGGGAGGGAGAGGGAGGGAGGCTAGCGGTTGCCACTACCGCCTGCCAGCGATTCTCTTTCCCCGCCGGAGACTGGGTGGGTGGGAGGGAGAGAGGATGAGGGAAGACGGTGGAGGGAGAGAGGGAGGAGGGGTAGTTTAGGATATATATATATATATATATATATATATATATAGGGATGCGCTTCTATAAGAACATCTCTCACCTTACCATGAGATGTAAGGTTGAGGCCCTCAAATCTATATCCAATGTCAACAAGTTAAATATAAGGGTCCCCACCTTAGCTCTCCTATGAGAGCATCTCCCATATATATATATATATTCTTTTTTTGTTTTTTTTTATGGTGCGGGGAGATAAAACCCGGTGCCAATAGAAGCTCGCAATAACATATTAAAAATGATACCTATAAAAAAATTTGTAATGATCATGGCCAGGAGAGAGAGAAATTAATGGAAAAAAAATGCAACACAACCATCTTCTTAACATTCAACAAAGATGTAAACCATTTTGAAATGGTGTAACTATCATATATAAAAGAAAGAAAAAAATTGAACATTTAAACTCCCATACATCCAGAACAAAAAGAAAAAAAATCATGAAACTTAATCATACATTTAAAAAAACGACAAAAATAAAATAAAATGTGATCATTAAAATTATCTTTGAAGAAAAAAAAAAAAATGAAATGCTCTTGGCAAAGAGAAATATGCTTGAGATGGATGACTTTTATCATACTACCATTATCAGAGAGAGAGAGAGGGTTGATCTTGAGATATCAACCCTTACATGCCCACCATTGATACAGTTTAGACTTTTCTCATGGATTCTTGATGGGTCTTTTTACAAATGATGGATGATTCTTCTGACTTTGAGATTTTAAGGTTTTACAATTGGATTAGATTGTATAGGATAGAATTATTTTGCAGAGAATTTTGTGGTTGCTCAAAAATTATTAAGGTGGATGGAGAGAAATTGGGAGATGATGGAAAAATAATAGGAGATAATATATATAAATCCTCAAATGTTGATTTTCTACTAGGGGTGTACATGGGCTGTTCAGATTGGTTTAGTGGGAAAATCATCAACCAAACCGAATCCATTGATTTTCTATTTTTCCAAACTGAACTGAACAGCCTATGTGCTAAAACCGAACCAAAAGGAACCAATTCGGCTCGGTTCGGTTATGATTTTTTTGTTTTTAAATTTCTTTTCACAAAAAATGGCAGTTCAATTGGTGAGAGACGTTGGACTTCGAGTAACGTAATGAGGGTTCGAGTATTCTTCAAGTAATTTTTCATATTCCTTTGTATATTTTATAAAGAATATATATTTATATAATCGGTTTGGTTCACTTTGAGCGGTTTAACAACACTTTCAAATCGAAAACCGAACTGAACGATTCTAAAGAAATCCGAATCGAGACCAAACCGATCTACTATAAAACCGATCCAAACCATCCGGTCTGGATTGATTTAGCGGTTTGGCGGTTTTTTTGTTCACCCCTATTTTTTGTAACTTTTGGATAGTGAAAATCATTTTGAAAAGATTTGATTGCCATATATGACCTAATTGATGGATCTTGGTGTTGTCTATATCTTTGTATTATAATTTATTGATTCTATATAGGATAATGTGACTCTTTTACAGCATAGTGGTAATCCATTGCCCCAATAGCAGGTAACACACCGGTCCAACTAAAGTATCTTGTGTCCTATTTACCATTGTAAATTCACACAAGAAACCCATTTTATGCAAATCTTTCTCTTTTCTCAAAACAAGAGCAAAGTCTTCTCTTATGGATCCATTCATTAGAAAGAAAGGTAGGCTCTTCAAAATACTAAAAACCCTTCTGAATTAAAAGTGCTTACCAATTTGAAAGGTATAAGAAAATTATTCCATTTTAATTACATAAATTTTATGCAAAGAAAATCCATTAATAGCAACTACAATGAACAATGAAAAAGAAAAAAAAGAAAAAGAAATTAAGGGAAAATAAAAATAAAAATCTCACAATGAAAACCTAAGACATCCTAAAAGGTTAAAAAAAGGGGTAGGACTTGTCACTGACTTAGCCGATAATATAAAATATTAGGTGGATCAGGGTATCATTGGGTAGGTCATAATATAAAAATGTTTTGGTGCATCATTGTACCATCAGGTCCACTTCTCTCAATCCAAACTCCAAACCATTACAAAGCTACCACCCCATCAATAAGCGTACGTTAAGACACCACTTTAATGATAATTACATACATAATCTACATTTTACTATTACCATTAGCCAAAACGCTTATGGTCGAATAATGTTAGTACCTCAGTATCACAACAATATTGAGAGATTTATCACCGGGTCTTTAGATGGCAATATTACTCTTGACCGGTAAACCAACATAGTAAAAAATCAAATAAACTATTGTAGCCATCAAGAGCCTGTTTGAGGGCTTTACTAATGGAGTTGAGTGGAGTAAATGTTATTTTGAATAAATAATAAAATATAAATGAGTTATGATGGTATTTTATTTCTAGTTATTTGTGATGGAATTGTTTTGACTTTTTTTTATTGAAAAGTTGAATTTTTTTTGTTTTTTAATAGAGAAATGAGGTTATTTTTTAATTTTTTTTTAAAATATGATGGAAAATTTGAATTAAAGCGTTTTTGGTGAAATTTTTCTTTTTTAAAAAATAAAGCTTTACCTTACTTAACTCTCCTTATAGAACTGCAAAGAGGCCCTCATCAATGGACTATTGATGATGATAGGATGTGATGTGTTGTCATGATCACTTTCATAACTATAATCAAGATCTGTTGATAGACATAGACAATGCTATGTCTATGTGCCACTTCACCATGCCATATGCCACCCCATAAATCCAAGCCATACATCTGCTGCCCCATACCATGCAAATGCATGCATACATATATGTAAATGATGCAAGGGGCATTTTGGGAAGAAAGTTTTTGGTGACCTTCTCCCATTTCAGGACAACGTTTTGTACTGGTAAGAGACAACAACGAAAGTTTCAAAACGGAAACGTTCGTTCCGAACAACAACCCAATACCATCGCAATCGACGGTTGCGATTTGTCCATCAAGGTAACTCTCTTTCTTCTCCGATGCGCACTTGGTTCTCTTTTCTCTCTTTCTCTCTCTCTTCTAGAATCATTTCTCACTCTCTTTCTCTCGATTTCCTCAGAAATCCTTGTTGTCAAACAGGGGAAAATCGAGTGACCTAGGGTTTGGGCTTGATCTTCCATTCCATGGCCGTTGTCGATAGCGCGGGCGCTGATCTACCAGTTCGCAGTTTCGAAGCGGCCGCACCGGACTCCAACGGCTCCGGCGACGCCGATCACCAGACGGCCCATCTCAGCCGCAGGATGGTGGTGGATCCCACCCTGCAGCAGACCGCGATCCTGCGGTCTCCGTCCTCGCACGACCACTACTTCCAGATGAAGGTCCAGCAGCAGATGCAGCTCCCCGCGCCGCCGGCGCACGTTAGCGGCCACCAGGCCCTCGCAGGCGGCGGCCACGGCATTGACCAGCGCGGGGGAGCGGATTTGCCGAGGAGCGGAGATGAGGGGTTCCGGCGGGACATGAGGGATTTGGAGGAGCTCTTGTCGAAGCTGAATCCGATGGCGGAGGAGTTCGTCCCGCCGTCGCTCGCCGCCCATGGATCGGCCGCGGGTTTCTTTGCTAACAGTTTTGGGATTTCTAATGGTGGTGGCAGAAGGGTATGTATGGATGATGGGTCAAATTTAGGTTTATGTTCTTGTTGATTTCCTCTTCTTAGAAATGAAATTCTGGGTTCTTTAGTTATATCAGTAGAATTAGAAATATATATATATATATATATATATGCAGACCTAGATAGATGAGAGAAGACTGAAATGATTAGGATGATGTGCAGAAAAAGAACAACTTTAATCAAGGGAAGCGACGAATGAATAGTCGGACAAGTATGGCGCAGCGAGAGGAGGTGATTAGGAGGACTGTTTATGTTTCTGACATCGATCAACAGGTATAGCTGCATTTGGTTTCTTTCTTTTTTATTGTTCTTTACATTTGCTTTGTGGTTTTGGATTGGTTGGTTTTGTTTACTGTTGAAATTCTGGCACAGGTTTAGTTACTTGTAGTGGGGTTTCTGTTTGTTTAAGGTTGGAGATGTGGTTGATTGAGTTTTATAGGCATGATTGGGTAAGACTGAGGAGGAGGGCTATCATGCTTGATTTTGGATATGATCTATAATAATGGGTTAGGTCCACCCAATGTTGGTTTTGGGATGTTTAATAGAATGGGGAAGGAGAGAAGCTATGCTTTTTTCACTGATTGGCATGGACCGGAGAAAAGTGAGAGAAACATTCATTTCTCTCATTGCAAGAGAGAAATGCCATTTTCTTCACCGGGATGAGAAACTTTTCTCCTCAAATAGGAGGATGGGGCTAATTTTTATCGTCTCTAATAGAATGCCAGACATGTTCTAACATGGGAGAATGGTTTTTTTTTTTTTTTTTTTTTTTTTTGCCTCTCCAGCTTCCTCCTTTCTCTCAATTGAAAATGTGCTGGTAGTGGCTACCAGAATATGTACTGAATTTAAACAATTCCCAATTTTTGATACATTCTAATGGGGTGTGATCTGATTATAGGGTATTCTGTTAAATTGCTTGTTTGGGTAACAATTCATGTTAGCTGCTATTATTTTTTCTCTAGTAGGGAGTTTTTATTTTTGGTGTGTATTTCTTTTGGTGCTTAGGTTACTGAAGAACAGCTTGCAGCGCTCTTCATCAACTGTGGACAGGCAATCCATTTTTCTTTTCTTTTTTTCTTTTTTTCTTTTTCTTGGAGGATTTAAGCTTGTCTGTGAGGCTTACGTTTCTCAGTGATTTCCCCCCCTCCCCCCCACCCTTTGGACTGAAGGTTGTTGACTGTCGTGTGTGTGGGGATCCAAACTCTGTTCTTCGATTTGCTTTTATAGAGTTTACTGATGAAGGTAAATTTTGCTGCTTTGTGGGTGGCTGATTGCATTTGTCTGAGTATTTTGTGTAGTATTTGGAATGACTCATTCATATCTAAATGGTTTTAATATTACAGAAGGTGCAAGGGCTGCTTTGAGTTTGGCTGGTACAATGCTTGGATACTACCCAGTAAAAGTGCTTCCTTCAAAAACTGCAATTGCACCAGTTAACCCAACATTTTTGCCAAGGGTATGAAAATTTCATGGTTCATGCCTTGACGGTCATGTATTTAGCTGTATAAAGGCCTTACTGTATTTGTTTTTTCGTAAGCAATATCATTAATGCATAGACCTGAATCTCTGCCATTCTATGATTTTTCCCTTTGATGTTGATGGCTCTCTTTTTCATTGTAGTCTGAAGATGAGCGTGAGATGTGTGCGAGAACTGTTTACTGTACAAATATAGATAAAAAGGTAGATTCATAAAGGGCTTTTCTACTGGAACTTCCTGTGTTGAATATGACTGGGTAAGCCCACTTCTTATCTCTTTGGTAATTTGCAAACTTGGTGTAGGTTACTCAAGCAGACGTCAGGCTCTTCTTTGAGACAATATGTGGGGAGGTTTGTAACTGCTGCAAACTTGATAGTTTTGTTTCTTTACGAGATGAATGATTTGAGGAAGAAAGAACTGATGAGCTCTATTTTATATGGTGTAGGTTTATCGCTTGAGGCTTTTGGGAGACTATCATCATTCTACTCGTATTGCTTTTGTTGAGTTTGTAATGGTCAGTATCTTTTGCTAGTTACTACTTATTTATGCTATTGGGTCCTAAATTCTGAATTGATATTTGATAGATATTATGAGGTCGGAGATGGTAAAATCTCTAGTCTAAGCTGTGATTCCCTAATACCTCAAAATAGACTACATGTTGTATTTTATTAGATGTTTTATTCTTTATGTGTAAAAACCCCGTTTCCCTGCTTTATATCACTTGTCCCTGCCATATCTAAGCATCATAGAGTCTAAGCTGTTAGGGTTATGGTTTAGCAGGTGCCACTTGGGGAATTAGTCTTGTTGGGTCAAAGACCTTAGGGATACCCACGTCTTGGAAAAAAAAAAAAAGGCTGTCAGGGTTATGGGGCTCAATTCTAAGTTGGGAAATGAGTTGAGTAGATGTTGGGTATCACGTGGGGTTGGGGACAGTAAGTTTTTGGGGTGATTTGTTGGTTGAGGAAGTGCCGCTAGAAGTTAGAATTTGGATCTATACATAGTGGTGTCGCATAATAACTTCTTGATGAGTGCTATAGCTTATGAGTAAAATCATTATTATTATCGTTGTTGTTGTTGTTGTTGTTGTGTTTTGAAGGAATTTGTTCAAATTAGAGCTATGGAAGTATGAGTTGCTTCTAAATCTAGTAACAAATTCTTTTGTTTGTTGGAATGGTAATGGTGCCTGGATTTGTATAAGTTGTGCTCCTCAGTCAAATCTTTTCTAAGGGCTCATGTTTCAGAATCTTGCCCTTGTCCTCATTGTTCTTTGGTGTTGCTAGGTCTTACTTGACCTGGTGTTGAAATGTTTTGTAAAGTTTCTATAGTTGACTAATTTTGTTGAAGGGGAACTTTTGCTTTTTGAGTGAGTGCTCTGTGCATGGAGAAGAGATCTGTGAAATGTTTGATTTTGAAATGAATCTTTGCAAGACAAATTATTTTTTCTTTCATTGTTTGAAATGTAGCACTGTATCCGGATATTGCTGAAGAGGCAGTTGCAAGTTGGGGTGGACCATTTCATAAAAGCGTGCATATTCTTGGAAAAGTTACCTTTTTGGCATGCTTATGATCTATTTTGATGGGAAGGAATGTTCATATCTTCAATGGTGAAGAATTGTTTGAAGAAGAGTTGCAACGCCTTATTATGTTCAAAATGGTAAAGTAGGCCTTAGTTAGGAAGGATTTTTCAAGCATGAAGATAAGGGGGACTTCTTAACAAACTAGAGGGCTTGTTTGAAGGGGGTGGGAGTCTCTAAAGCCTCATCAATGAGGCTTTCTCCTTCTGGCTCACTTGCATTTAATGTTGAGGGAACAACAAGGGGCAACCAGGACCAACTGAAGTTTAAGGAACTTTGTCCTTTCATTTTTTTTTTTTTTGTTTAAAATGAAAGAGGAGAGATTAAAGTGATTTTTCTCCTATTGCCTTGGGGTTTGGGACTTTAATGAAGTGGGTTTTGGGTCTTAAGGGAAGCTTTGAAGATCCTTAGAGAGTCTTTTTCGAGCAACCTAATATTGGGGAGTGATTTTTCCAATGCCATCAATTGAGTCTTCAATGACCAAAATTGGTCATGAGAATGAACTTTGGAGTTTAGACATGCTCGATGGAGCTAATGGAATCACTGACTCGTTGGGAAAGAGGGTTTTGATAAAGATAACATCTATATTGGTCCTTCTATCCCATCTTTATTTTTATTTTTGTTTTTGGTTGCTTTGGACTTGTTTAAGTTAATCTGCTACTTTGGTTTTTGTCTTTATGTACATATTTTTTTATTTCATAATGTGGCTTTACCATTCCTATAAAAGAAGGGCTTCACGTCTCGTACGCAACTTCACACACGAATAGGAAGGACTATTGAAACCCAATGAAGCTTCATGCTAATATTTCTGTCATCATCATCAAAGCCTTTTCTCAACTATGTTGGGGTCTGCCATATGAATTTTCTTTCTCTATTCCAATCTATCACGAGCGAAATCCTAGGATAGGTTGCACTTATTCGGATCTTTTGTTACTACTTCTATTTATGTCCTCTTCGGCCTATCCCTTCCCCTTCGTGGGCCATCAACATGCGTAACAAAACTGTTCCTCATTGGAACCATTGTTGGCATGTGTTGGACATGTCCAAACCACCTCAAATGTGTCTCTTGTTTTATCATCTATTGGTGCTACCTTTAAATGCACTTGAAAGCACTCATTTCTTGTTTGATCCTTCCTATTTTTACCACACATCCACCTCAACACTCTCATCCCTACTACACTCATTTTTTGCATGTGTTGCTTTTTGATTGGCCAACATTTTGCTCCATAGGTCATAGTTGGTCAAATCTCTATCTTGTAAAATGTTTCCTTCAATCTTGTTGGCATGCGCCGATCACAAAGCAGTCTTGGAATAAGTCTCCACTTCAACCATCCCACTTTTATTCTATGATCGATATCTTCATTAGTCTCTCCATCTTTACTAAATATCGAGCAAATTATCTTTTTGAGGTATCTCTTGAGCTTCAATTCTTACACTTGTTTCAACTCTTTGTATATGTCTACTGAAGTTGCAATTCAAATATTTTGTCTTTGTATGACTTATTTTAAAGCATTTGGATACCAAAGCCTCCTGAATCCCACCATCTCATGTTTTCCATTCACACTATCTCTCGAGTCATCCACCAACACTATATCATATGCTCATGAATATGAGCAATTAACTCATCTATAATCAATGTAACGAGATTAGGGCTTAAGGTTGACCTTTGAGGCACCTTATGGTCACTAAAAACTTGCTTGTCTCTCCACATGTAGTTCTCACATTTATTAATGCTCCCTCATACACGTCTTTAATGATTTCAATATAACATCTTGGAGCACTCCATTTTATTTTAAACCCACGAAATTAAATCTCAAAGTACCTTGTCATAAGCTTTCTCTAGATTGATGAAGACCATATACAATTTTTTTTTTTTTCTTTTTTCCCTCTCAATATTTTACATTAATTGCCCAAGTGAGAAGATAGCATCCATAGTTGACCTCCTTGGTATGAAACCAAATTGAGTTTAAGATATCTTGGTGTTTTGTTCAATTCTTTGCTCCATTACTTTCACCCATAGTTTATAGTGTGACTTATAAGTAGGGGCAGGCTCAGAAAAGTTTCCTAGGAGGGGCCACTATGAAAAAAAAAAAAAAAAAAAACTTGGACGGGGCATAGATAAAAGCTGAATATAGTTTTTTTATATTTAAATATTAGGGGTTTTATGAAAATCTTGCGGGGGCCATGGCCACCCCTAGCCCGCTTGGTTCTACCAATGCTCGTAAGTTTAATTCCATGATAGTTGGTGCAGTTTCCCATATCTATTTTGTTCTTGTATATAGGTATTGCACTTCTTCTCTGTTCATTCAACATTTTCTTTGTCACTATTCACGAATATCTTGAAGAGCCTGGTTAACCAAATCCACTCAATTTCTCTAAAAACATTTCCAAGCCTCTATTGGGATGCCATCTAGCCTCATAGCTGTTCATGTCTTCATTTGTGTCCATGCATTCTTCACTTATATCACCATAATTTTGCAGAAAAAGGTATGTTTGGATAACGAAGTATCATCTCTTAGTCTTATGCCTCTTAAATGATCTTCATTTAAAAGTTTGTTAGAATACTTTCTTCACCTTTCTTTAATATTGTTGTCCTTTAAAAAAACCTTCATATTGTTGTCCTTGACAAAAACCTTTTGGTCATTGCTTTTTATACATTGGACATGATCTAAGTCTCCACTCTTCTTATTTTTACAAGCTGAAAAATATCCTTCTCTCCTTTTGTTTCCAACTTAAATAGGTCATCACATTCTTTGTACTTTGCATCACTAACTACTTTCTTTGCCTTCTTATACAGTTTTTAAGTTTTGATATTCCTAGTCCCTTGCCGAACTTTGTAACAACGGCCTTTCTCTTCGAATAGCTTTCTGAACCTCTACACGCCACTACCAGGTTTCTTTATCAATGTATCTTTTCTCTTTTAACTCTCCAAGTACCTCTTTAGCAATCTTCTTAAAGCAGTCATCCATCTGATTCTACATTATCAGTTTCTTCCTCCAAATTCCATTCTCTCCTCTCTATCACTTTTTCTTTAAATATTGTTGCCTTTTCTCCTTTCAAATCCCTACACCTTGTTTTATGGCATGTTTTATTTACTACCCCTCTTTTCTCTTCTAGTACAAACCTTTAAAACTACTAAGTACTAACCAATGCTGTGTGGTCAAACTCTCTCATGAATAACCTTGTTGATACAAAAAATGTTGCTTTTTCCTATGAGTATATTGCAACATCAAAGAAGTCACATGAAGCTATATCAAGCCATTCAAGTGTGATTTTTAGCAACAAGAAGACACTAAAGCATAGTTGTCAATTCCGTTTCGATCGACATTTCAGTCAAGCTTCCAAGATGGAATATTTTGGTATTTCGGAATTTTGGCAAAACTTTTCGGAATAATAAAAATTAAAAATATATATACATATATGTAAAAAATAGAAAAAAAAAACAAAATATAAATTATGCATGTTTCTTGATATGGTTATTTAGAAAAAATAAAAAAAATTAGTGAAATTTGTGCTACAAACTGAAATAAACCGGAATGGACAACTGGAATGGACTGGAACTCAAACTGGAATGTTTTGACCCCTATTTTGTTTCGGCCGAAGAACCGGAACAAAAAACTCCGGCCAAAACGAAAGGGAATTGACTACTATAAGCCAAACACTTGTTCATCATGCAAAAAGTGTGTCAAAATCAAAAGTAGGGTTCACCAATGGCCCCAAGGCCCTACGAAACAACTCACGAAACTCCTATTGGGGGCCAAACCAAAGGGTTTCCCATCACTTGTGAGACATTTTGACAATATTTCATGATCATCGATTCTTCTTGCGATAAACTGGATAGCAAGTGCTTCAGGCACCACATCTTCTCAAAGTCACCTGAATAGCTCAAGATTCTCTATTACAGCCCTGAAGAGTGTCCACATTAAGTTTTGGGTCATTCTAGTGCCATTTGACTGAACATTGCTCTTCCGACAACAAAACAAGTCCTTGAGATAACAATGCTAGAGACCCTGTTTCCCAAAACTGAGCAAATGGTTGGTCTCAAAATACCACCATGAGGCTCCACATCAAATTTCATAGGGATATAAGCAGGTTGGTTTCGGTTCGGGTCCATGGTGGACTTGGAATAGGAACCGTTAATGAGAAGATGGAATTGGAACCGGTTTGGAACTAGTTTTCTTGTTCCAGAACCGGAACTGTTAATGAGAAGATGGAACAAGAACTAGAATCTGTTCCGTATATGGGACGGGTCCACGTTCGGGTAGAGAATGATTTGGAAAACAACTAACTTTTAGGAGGAATTCTTGAAAATTAAGGTAATATGTCGAGTCCCAGGTCCATGGTCCGAAACCAAGGTGGAACCGGAACCGGACTGGTTTAGGTCACGGGCCCTTTGGACTTGGACCTGTTTACTTATCAGGACCTAAATAAGGACCCAGACCCGGTTATTAATGGGTCGGAATCTCCAGGTAATCAGAGAATTGAGGACCCATTTATATCATTAAAATCTTAGGCCATTGTGACATCGTTTGGCCTTGAAGACAAAAGTTGCATTATTCTTGCGACAAAACAGGTTCCTTCTGACAACACCACCCTTGTAGACCTTGTTTCTCAAATTAGAGTACATAGATGGTCTTGAAATACTTAAGGGGCTCCTGGCTCCTGTCTCCATATCAAATTTCGGGTGATTCTGACATTGTTTGATGCAACTTCACTCTTCTTGCAACGAAATAGGTCCTTACGACAACAGTGCTAGAAACCTCGTTTCCCACAATTGAGCACATGGTTGGTCTCAAAACACCACCGAGGCTTCACATCAAATTTCAGGCTATTCTGACATCGTTTGGCCTCGAGGACAAAAGTTGCATTCTTCTTGCGATAGAATAGGTCCTTCTGACGACAACCCTAAAGACCTTGTTTCTCAAATCAAAGCATATGGTTGGTCTTAAAATACTTCCAAGAGGCTCTATATCAACTTTTAGTTAATTACGACATTATTTTACCTATTTTCATATTTGTTGCTGCGAAGCGTATCCCTACGACGAGATCCTTCTGGGCTATGATTCTCAAATTAGAGCCCGTGGATCGTCTTATTTTATCTCCAAGAAGCTTCACCGCGAATCAAGTCATTCGGACATCGTTTGAGTGGGTTTGGCCTTATAGCCCTCGGATGGTCTTATTTTGTCCCTTAGAATATTCAACCTCACGTTTTAGGTCATTTCGACATCGTTTGACCCAAATTCGGCTTCTTACGACAATACATCATCTTGTGATAAGATCCTCGTCTTTCCCGCAGACTTGGAAACTTTATTTGTTTTTCACATTATTTTGTTAGCTTTACTATAGGGAAAAAAAAATGCCCATTAGATCCCCAAAAATGTCGGTAAAAAATGTGCAAAGAAGAAAAATCGGAAGAAAAAGGCCAAACGGGTTGCTGGCAATTGTAGGGGCGACCATAGCCCTATGGGTGCATGGTCGCCGTTGACAATGGAAATCCGGCGGACTGGATTTCCTAAAAAAAAAAAAAAAGTTTTTGTTATTTTTCCCATTTTTGGGTACTAAACTTTATGAGAATTCATCTTCTGGGGCTTAATATTTGCCGATCTCTGTCGAAATCTTGGATTTGCATTTTGCTCAACTAGAGAGGTCCGCATTTCATCCAATTGATCAATGAATCAACAGACTGATGGTCTTGGTCCATCGACGACAATCAACCTTTGAAGAAAGTTCAAGTCGATCCGACGATGATTGATGCATATTATCTTCTTGTGACAAAAGCCCCCCTAGGTCGCAAGAGCTTCCTACAACAAAATTCCAAAGGTGCCATGACTCTTCAATTTCCAACATGTTTGGTGGCTATTCAATTCACTAAATGCCTATGATCATGCAACAACCAATGATAATTTAAGAAAAAGGAGTTACAAATGAATACTATTAAACACATAACTCCCCAGATGGAAATTGAATGCATTCAATGGCAACCAAAGGTGGTTGGCTTTTCACCTCCTCTCATGCCTTTTCAAGTTCCCTTCCGAGCCTATAAAATGAGACCCTTGACTGCATTGCAATGCACTTCACACCTACAATTGATACACATTACATTGCAAGAACCACACCATTAGAACACCAACCACACCACTAGAACAACAAGATCCACATCCATAACTACTGCATGTACACTTTAGCTCTCCCTCTTTTCCTACCTTGAAGAATTTCAGCAAAAACCTCTACAAGGTGATTGAATTTTTGTCGGGCAAACTAGTAGTGGAGGGTGATTTTTTCATTGCCATCAATTGGGTCTTAAATGACCACACTAGACTTTGAAAATGAGTTGGATCTAAAAAGATGTGAAAAATGTGCATAAATGTGGATGGAGTATTGATGTACTTTGAAGGAGATAATGAAATAACTGAGATGGTGGCAAAGCTAGGTGTTGATAGAGAACCTCATGTCCCTTTGATGTATTCTTTGTTTTTGGTTGATTTGTACCTTATTTTGGTTTGTCTCCTATATAGTTTTTGTTCTTGATGTGCTTCTTCTGAATGAAGCTTTATCATCACCTATGAGGAAAGGGCTTGACGTTTATTATGCTTCATGCACAATTGGGAAGGATTTTTTCGATTCATATTGCTACGCCGCTAAATATTGCTGCTATCGCGATGTATCACCCTCTACCAGGGGCGGACCTGCATGTATCATATTGGGGGCTGAAGCCCCACTAAGATTGAGAAAAGCTCACTAGGCCCTAAGGGAATTATGGCCCTGCCCCCACTTAAAATATTCCATAGCCCCCAACTCCTTTTCCTCAACTCAAAATACTCCCTTTCCTAATCTCCCTTTACCTCTAAAAAAAAATAAAAAAAAATCTCAAATCGGCCAACCCTCCATCTCCTTCCCCGACATTGGTGTGCACCCCTGTTATTCCTCCCTCTGACATGTATACATCTCTTCTCTCCCTCTCACTCAATCCATATCTCTCTCAGTCTACCTATCTCAATCTATCTCTCTTACTTTCTCAGTTTATATCTCTCTCAACTCAATCGATCTCTCTTAATCTCTCAGTCTATCTCCCTCGTTGAATCTCTTAATCTCTCTCTCAATCTCCATCTCTATCAATTTTTTTTTTACCTTTTCAAATAGAAGTTTAACACTATCTTGAACTGGTGGATTTATTTGGCTCTCTACAAATCAACCTTAACTAAACCTAACAAAAAAATTCCTCCCCATATCGAACTTAGCTTGACAACCCAAATATATTTTTTATGTGTTTTTTCAAGTATGAAAATATGTTTGGTTTTGATAAAGAAAAAGGTGTAGTTGGATTAAATGTATATGAATACATTGAGTGGCTTAAATGTATTTGGATTAACCACATCAACAACATTATCTGCAATGCATTAAGCACATCAACGCCTTCTCCAAAATATGATGGGTCAGCTACATGAATTCCATTTTGCAATTTCAATATATCTTGGGGATTATTCTAAGAAAGATATTAACCACACGAAATTCTATGAAACACAATTGGTATGATCCGAGCCATCACCCACCGGTCATAAGCCCCCCTCAAACGAAAATCCTGGGTCCGCCACTGCCCTCTACATATCGTTTGGGCCACTGGCCACTGCGCCTGCCTTAATCACTATTTTGGTCCTTTGTCATGATAGCCTTATTACATCTATTTACGGTTTCCTTTTTGATTATTCCTTTTACTCTCAACTTATTTGAGGCTATGTTTGCAAATCTTAAGGTTAAACTTCGAGGGCGACTTGCGACTCGACTGAGTCAGACCAAGCTGCACCCTAGGTCCAATAACATTTGAAAAATAGCAAAAAAAATCTAAAAAATTAGAAAATATAGTTCGACAAATCTAGAATTTTAAGATTTATCAATAATGAATTTAAGTTGATTCTGAGTTTGAGGTGCACGAAGGTCAGCATTCCACCATTGGTCGGCTTGTTCTTTACTCTTTGGATTCTGAGGACTTCAATTTGCTCCTGAAGGAGTGTTGCAACTCTGATCCTGACATTGTAGACTTTCATTTCGGATTCTGAGGACTTCAATTTGCCCCTGAAGGATTGCTGCAACCACGATTCTGACATTGAAGATTCATTTCAGGGATGGTGCTGAGATCTCAATCTGGAGGGTACTCAATTCTCCACGTGCCAGATTTGGGTGGAATTTCTGAGGGCTACCGTCTGATTTTATCCCTCTAATGTCTGCCTTTGCCGAAGAAGAGTCTAATGCTGGTTCGGTCTTTGGTATCAAGCAAAGTCAAGAGTAGTGCTTCGGTGTTCCTTCGATGGCCATAGGTTCATCGCCTGCGAGCGGTGCGAGAGTCTCCCTTTCCACTCTGGAGAAGGATGCTACCATCTGGGTGGAGTGCAAGAATACATCTTCTGTAATGCTCCATCTTCTTCAGTTAGGTACAGGCTTGAGTGGGCTGGCTGTGGACGTGCCAGAGAATCTCTCTTCTGCTGAAGGTCTGAGGAGTGAGTGGCTTCCTTCTAAGATTAAGGAATGTGGCGAAATTGTGGGTATACCAGAGGGGTGGAATACTTTGGTTGAGGGAGAAACAAAATTGCTTCCGTCCACCTGTTTTTAAATCCAAGAGGAAAGGCAGCAGGGAGCGTAACAGTCTGGTGAGCTCTGTAAATTATGATAAAGGTAGGGTGCTATTGTGTTGTGGGCCATATATTGGTAGAGGTGAGAGCAGGCCACAGGAGATGTCTCAGGTTGTAGATGAAGATCTTATCCTGGAATGTTTGCGGTTTGGGGAGTGTGGCTCGCAGACTAACAGCAAATGAGCTTCTTCATAGAAATGAAGTGCAAATTGCCTTGGTTCAAGAGTTGAAGTTTAGTTCCTTGTCTGAGAAAATTGTGAAGGAGGTTTGGGGCAGTATATTTGTGAATTGGGTTTCTGCAGATGCTGTAGGGTCAGCTGGTGGTTTTCTTTTGCTTTGGGATACTCGGCATGTGACAGTCTCTAATAATTGGAAAGGGGAATTCACAGTTTCTGTTGAAGTTAAAGATCTGGCTAGTAATAGCAAGTGGTTGGTTACCTCTGTTTTTCGGCCCACGCTAGTTGCAAGAGAGGAGACTTACGGGGAGAGAGTTGGATGCCATAAGTGGTTGAACGGTGCATGGTGTGTGGGAGGTGATAGGAACGTCGTTAGGTTCCCAAGTGACAAGCTGGGAGGCGGTCATCTTCCTTTAGAGATGATTCTTTTCTCAGATTGGATTAATTCTCACTCTCCATCTAATAAGATCTCATCTAAGATATGGAATAAAATAAATTAAAACAAATGAATAAAATAAATTAATGTCGACCATGTGTGCGGGGGCACGGGGGTTTTAGGGGTGGGGGTGGGGCTTGGTTTGAAGAAAGGTGCCGTTTTATATTTCTTCAGTTTTAACTCATTGGCCCTCAAATCCTTTAAAAGCATTGTAAATATGCAACAATGCTTCCCCTGTGGTACATCCCAGTGTGGGGCCTGCTTTCTGACTGCCACAGGAGGCATTCAGCCAGCCGTTCATCAAATTCCAATGGTACATCTTCATCAATGCTCTCAGATCCAACGGTGGATCTTCGTGATCTTGATGAATTAGGCCTATGAGAGGCTGATCCATCCCCAAAGAAGTTCAATCTGCAACTTTCTTCTTGCGTCACTGTCTTTGATAGACCTTGGAATACTTGGGATTGATGCCCCCATCAAAGGGATTAATGTTTTGAGGGGATTGGATTGATTAGATGGGTCCAAGATGTGTGTGTCCTCTGTGCATAGTTTATGTATATTTTTATCCATGGTAGATTTCCTATTGTTTTTCTAGCAAGCTGTAAATTCTTTTTTATATGTCAAAATCGACCAAAATGAATTATAATCATTTTGAGGCTCTTCAATGAACCACATATTTGTTGTGCTTTCTCGAAATAATGTAATTGCACCGTTTTCTCTCCAGTAAATGATTATTAATTAGGAATTTTCATACTTATTTTAAAGAAAATAATGGTCATATATATAATTTTTTTGGCTGTAAATTTGAAGACTTCTTTCTTCTACATTTTTTGTCATATTATTGCTTTAAATTATTATTATTATTATATATGTGTAATGTGTGATGGCCATTTTGTTTATTTGGAAGTATTTTATATTTTGGTTAACTTTTATCCTTTTTCATTCATAACAAGTAGAGAGTTATGATTTTTTATTTACATTTGTTGTCTCTTTTAATTTGCAACTACCTTTCTAAAATTATTTCGTTTAATTTTATATATTTATTTACTTGTTATGTAAAGTAACTTACTTTTTCTTCCTCTTTCATATTGTTTCTGATTTTCTACAACTGTTTTTGCCTTCCTAGGGTTTCGTGGTTATCTTTTGTCAATTTATTTTATTTTTTTTAATTTTTTTTTCTAAGGGTTTTTTTTTTTCAGTAATTCTTATAGTCTACTACATCTATTTTTTTTCTTTTCGATTTTGTGATTTAGATGTGTCACCAAAAAGGACATTGGTTTAAAAACTTCGGTACTTGTGTTTGGTGAGTGTACTGAGATGTGTTTGGTGAGGGTTCTCTCTTAAAGAAGTCATTCTACTCCTTGGTGGCAAGCTTGCTGGTACCCTCTTGCAAAACACAATTGGAGGTAAATATTACGTGAGAGGAAGTGGCATTGTAATGTGGCCCTTAACCAGCTATCCTTTTTTCATTTCTTTTTTGTTTCTTTTTTTTTGGTAGAATAGCTATTCTTGTTTCCTAGTTTTATGTTTTTGACCTGCATTTTTCTCTCGCCTTGAGCATATTATATAGTCTTCTCCAAAGAATCTGGGCTTAAAATGGGTTTTGTTTGTTGATCCTATTGAAATGGTTGCCAGTGGTTGTAATTTGAGTGGTATCAGTTCCAATATGACTTTTTGAATATCTTGATCGCAAGTACACAGATATCTTCAAACTGATTTATTAGATTTTTACTCCCTCATCTATATTTGCATCTGATTTCTTAATGGCAGTAAGCCAGTAACCCAGTTCTGACTAATTCCGCCCCTCTCGTATTGCAGGCTCAGAGTGCGATTAATGCTCTTAACTGTAGTGGCGTGGTGCTGGGATCCTTGCCTATAAGGTATGACTGTAAGATCGCATCCTCTTTCTTTTCCAGGGTTGACGGTGGCATTCATTTTCTATTACAAGTCAAAATGCTGCTAGATATTCTTATATATATATATATATATATATATATATTCATTTCTAATTTCTTTATCAATGTGATGTGTTCAGGGTAAGCCCGTCAAAGACACCAGTTCGACCGCGTTCTCCCCGCGCCCCACCCATGCATTAACTTAAGCAGGTTTTGAGGCAGCTAATGTTTCCCTATTTATACATATATATGGATATGTAAGGTATTCTTCTGGTGTAGAAATTTTAATTAGTTTGTTGATACTCTAGGCAAATGAATTGTTCTAACTACCATGTGTAGAGGTTGGAACTTCGAGGCATTGATGGAGCTTATTTACCAGTGAACACTACGATGAACTATTTGGATGTCCAAGACTTTAAAATGGGAAGCAACAGATGTTGCTTTCAATGACCAAGTACAAATTACTTTTGGTACTAAGTTTGTTGATTGGTTTTTATGAAGACTCAAGTTATATCATATTAGCGGTGCTTCATCTACTTGTCCCTGATTCCTGGCTATAAAAGATCTCTCATGTTGCGAATCCTACTAGACCTTGAGATAAACTACCAATGGATGTGATCGGATTCCATTTGCTGGCTCACCTCCACAAAATGCCTCCCTTGGTAGTTTCTCTCCAGAAAGGTTGGATCTTCAATTTCTCTGCAACTTTTCAAATTTTTGAGACGAGGCTGTTTCCATGGCCGTCTCTTTTACCTCCTTTGTGGTAAAACTAGATTTTTTTTTAATAGATAATGATTTCTGAATAATCCGTGTGCTATTAGTGTTTCCACACTTTATAATCACCCTTTTAAAAGTGAAACTAGATACTTGTAGTTAGAGATCTTTGTTTTATTAATGGGAGGACATGAAAGTTGATGGCCCCCAAGGGGAAGGGTTAGATTAAAAAAGATGTGGATGGAGGTGGTAAAAATGGATATGGGGAAGTGTAATTTATCTGAGAATTTGGCCGAAGATAGATTAGAATGGAGAAACGAAATTCGTGTAGCGGGTAACATAGCCAAGACTAGGTGTTTTGATGATGATGATGATGAGATTCCATTCAACTGAATTCTCACTTTTGTTGGTCGCTCTAGTGTTAATTGGTTTAATCTGAAGTACAAATAACATCTGGTTGTAACCACAAAACTCAGCAATTGTGTTTTTTCTTGTCATATGGTTTTGAAAATTTAGGAGCACTTTGTTGCTAGTTATGTTCACTGTAACCATCCTTTTAATCTGAGGGGTGACCTTTCCTCTTATGAAGGCACGACACCAGAGTCTAAAGAATCGGGATCACTTGAGGATTTATGGCAGACTGTGAGTGGATTTGACGTAGGATAGGCTGTCGCATGCATTGTAGGCTGCTTACAGTCTGTGGCGGACTCCGCCTAAAGAATTTGGAAAATCACGATGGCGTTTAAAGCTTCCTAGGGTTTTCCCCAAAACTACCCTGGCTTTTCTACAGCTTGCCCGACAAACTACGAAGTGATTTTACTTAATATATTAGCAGAAGAAAGATGCTTCCTCTGGGCTGGGTCACCATGCTCTACACCATTAGCTCTCTCGCCCATCTATGTAGTTGCCTCATTTGCCCCTATCAATATTGTCCAGTACCTATTTCAATTGGGGCTTTGGTGGGACTGGGCCACCATGCAACACACTTGCATTAGCTCTCTCACCCATCTATGTAGTTATTGTCCAATACCTATTTCAATTGGGGCTCAGTAAGTGGGATCCATGATGTGGTTGCAGTGTGCATGTTTTGAATTTCGGCTCTAATAATGATTCTTCTACATTTAAGGAATAGTAGGTCCCACTAGTTTAATGTTGCTGCATTGCATTATATGGGAAATGTATGCATGTTCATCAAGTGGACTCACAAGTGATCAAATTAGTTCTATGATGTAGTTGTAATAGAAGCACGTACCCAGGATTTTCGTGTAGGGAACATGCGATGGTGGACTGGTAACATTTTATATTTTATTGATTCATTACTAATCATTTCTAATAATCTTTGAAGAAAATCCTAAATTTGGAAATACTCTAATATTCTTCAATACGGAATTTCTTACCACTTTATTAGGATAGTTAAAATACGCACATAACAAAAGCCCACTTCAATTAATTTAAATGAGAACGCTCACTATAATAAATTCAAATAAGAAAAGAGATACAATATTTAACTCCAATGGGATGATGACTCTAATGAATTCATGCTGCTCAAAATAATCGGTTTCTCCTTTTTAACATTGAAATTTATATCTTATTCTAATCAAACTTCCTGACCAGATTGATCACATGTAAACCAATCAACCCATTTTAATTTAATGAAAACCCATTGATTAGGTATTTGTAATCATTTGATGGGCCATGATACCTGTGGTTGAAACGCGGTATTTAAAGCAATTCTCCAAGTCATGATAAGACAAACTTGAAGGTATAATGCTATGATGAGAGTCTAGATCCTTTGAATGTCTCTATTACAGTTCCCAAGAGGGGTGCCAAATGCAATAAGGACTGCTCTTATGTAGAGTTGTAAATGAGTTGGTTTCAGTCTAGGTTCCTGGTGGACTCGGAACCGAAACCGTTAAGGAGAAGGTGGAACTAGATTCAGACCCATAACTGTTTTGGAACCGGTTTCTTGGCTCCGGAACCAGAATAAGATACATACATGGGACGGGTTTGGATCTGGGTCTGAGTTTAGGTAGAGAATGATATTTAAAAAAAAAAAAATGGTTTTTAGGATAGATTTTGCAAAAATTGAGGTAATATATCGGGTCTCGGGTCCACGGATTAGGAACAAAGTGGAACCAGACCCGGATCCACTTATTTATCAAGGCCTAAATAAGGATCCATACCCAGGTTTTAACGGGTCGGACCCTCCGGATAATCAGAGAATCATATACCCATTTACATCCCTACTCTTATGGAAACATCTTCCCTCTCTAGATAAAGGAGATACTCTTTCCTTTTCCAAATAAGAAACATTTCCAGCAAGTTGATAGCGTTTGAGAACTCAAATAGGAAACACGGCAAAGCAAGTGAGGGGCATCCCACAATGAGGAGGCAGGAGCTCACCCACGTGTCATCAAACATGGCCCCCAGTAATGGGTGCCAACAGGTTTGACCAATTTCAACAGTCCAAACCGTTGTGTCTTGTGGTAGCTTTAGTCAACATGCGTTTAGTTATTTAAATAATCGGTTACATCCCATTGGCTCCCAATAAAGCCCCTCAAATCAACCATAAATCTATTGGTTGGTTAGGAGGTTTTGAATCCTGAAAACATACAATTTCAACTACCACCACCAACGCCTCAAATTTCCAAAGCAGAAAACAAGTACTATACCTTTTCTCTTCTTTCTTGAGATAAACTACAAAAATTAGCTGTTTGATTACCACATCCTAATCATTATCTTAATGTTAATTGGATCTCTTCCTTAACACTTTAGAATACCCAAAAGAAAGAAAACCCAACATTGCAATACAACCCCTCATCTGCACTTTTTCGGTTACGAGAATTGTTGCAGTTGCAGGGAGTTGAGATTCAATAAAAGAGGGAGAGAGATTCAAGGTACTACATTTCTATCCAACCATCATCTCTTTATTTCTTTGTTTTATTTTACTTTTTGGTCTTTCACAAAATTTTTACTCAAAACAAGAAGTGACACACCAGATAATGCATAGAAACCAACAAAGACATGTACATATTCCTCTCATATTTTCCTACTTTGGTATGTGATTCTTGATAAAGAAGGATTGAAGAGGTTTCTAAAAGACTTTATTAAATCTCTAATGAAAGCAATTCTTCCATACAATACCAACATAATATGGGTCCAAGCTATTAATTCAAACCTCCTTCCAGTTTCATTGGACTATGACTGACCGTTGGATTGAGCACATGAAAAACATAGCACAATGAATATAACTCTTATTTGATTGGAAGTTTCTAAAATTGTGCATCTTGTAAGAAAGTTCAGATCTTCAGAAAATGAACCCCACTACCGGTAAAAGATGCATTTTTAATGTCATAATTATTTGGATCGCTAATCAAAGTTCTCATCAATCAAATATTACTTTCTATGGAGAAGAGATCAGATGTGATAAAGATCAATATGCTGAGGCCATAATTTAAGCAGTTTCAATCTTATCAACCTTGATTGGCTGTTCAATGCCCTCAACCTTAACTATTTACTATTCATGCATGAATACCTTAAGTCACTTATTTTTGAATGTTTTTTTCTCAATTAACAATAAATAGGCTAGAGGAAGATATGGAAGGTCTGGCACAAGAAAACAGAAATTAAAATCCCACAAGGTGTAGACCAGAGAGAGGAAACAGATCTATAGGTTTGATATCTTTCCATTTTTTCTTGTTATTTGCATACTTACTGTGTTTCTTCTTCTCAGGTTTCTTTTCTTATATAACTTTCCATTTTTTTTTTTATCATAATCTTCTGTTGTAAAGTAATGGTTTCATTTTTGTTTTTCCTGTTATGGAAGCATTGCTGAGGTATTGGTGTGGAAAAGTAGGAGTAGAAGTGTTGATTGATGTTGTAGATGTGATAGCAAAGGACAATACAAGTCTCTCTCTCTCTCTCTCTCTCTCTCTCTCTCTCTCTCTCCTTGATCAGAGATCTTTCGTTTTTTAGGTTCGGTGGGTGTTGTGTCTTGGGTTGGTCTGGTTATTGTTGCCCTTCATATCTCAGTAGGAGCAAATTCCAGATGAGTGGCAGCAAAAACAATGAGCCGCAGCAACAGCTTGGCGACTCAACATATAACAAGGTCTTTGTTGGTGGTTTGGCTTGGGAGACTCACAGAGAGACCTTGAATCGCCATTTTGAGCAGTTTGGAGAGATCCTAGAAGCTGTTGTCATTGCTGACAAGTACACTGGAAGATCAAAGGGCTATGGTTTTGTAAGCCATATTCTATCCTCTAATCTCATCTTCTTTGGTTTTCCATTCTCATAGATTCAAATCTTATTGTTAGGTGACGTTTAAGGACCCAGAATCGGCAACAAAAGCGTGCGAAGACCCATCGCCTGTGATTGATGGAAGGAAAGCTAATTGTAACCTCGCATCTCTTGGACAACGATCCCATCAGTATACTCATCGACAAGGTCTGTGTTTTCTGTTTATTGATATCAGTCCTCCAATCTTATTAACTTCTTATCCGAACTGTAATAGAATCTATTAAAACCTACAGGAATTGGAAGGTTCAGACCAGTACTTGGATCATCTACACCTGTTTATCGTGGTACCTTCAGAACATACCTTCAACAACCTGCACAATATCCACTACCTTATTCCACTTACGGGTAAAAATGAAAAAGAATGAAAACCAACTCAGATATTTGTTTCTGCATTGCATCTTGCAGCATGGTAGTTAAATTGGTTGACAACAATAGAATCTCTCACTTTCTCCAGGTACTCCAGATATTCTCAAGCAAATATGTACCCCGCGGTTAGTAGTACTCTTATTCATCATCCTTCTGATCAAATAAGGTCTAAAATGAATTAATGAAAGCAGAAAATAGATTGGCAACAACAAAAGAAATGGCACAAAAATTTGTGCATAAGATCTATAAACTTCTTTGCATCAATGATAATATATAATTGCAATCCATTTGCCATGTGATCTTAGCATGGGATTATGTATTTGATATTGGTGATCCCATAGTAGTCATTCCAAATAAACCTTTAAGAGCATTTAGTAATGGCATTGAAATTCAATTGACGCAGAACCACTACAGTGTATATAGAGGGCACCAGTCTTCACCTTACTATGCAGTTTCAGGACCAGGGATGTTACAGAATTTCTATCTTTATTACACCCAGTTTGGGCATGGAAATGGTAGTATTCAGGCACAAGCCTTTTGTGTCCAATATCCTCCAGTGATGCAATACTCCTGTTTGCCACAACAATATCATACTGGGATCCTGTCTCTTCCTGCATCCGCAACAGGTAAGTTGTTCTAAGATTGTAGTTACACTTTAATGCATTTTTTTGTCTGTTGATGGGATCCATATCAAATCAGTAACAATCTGGTTAAATCCAGCAGGTGTATCAGGGCTTGCAAGATCTGATTCTATGCAATCTAGGACTGTTACTACTACTACTGAACAAAACTCAACGGCTTAAATGATGGTGGGAGGAGAAAATTCATATTGGTATGAAGACTAATATGGTTGATGAAGACGAGAAAACTTGAGACTACTGAAAAGGAACACACTGTAATTGACTACAAAGGGAAGAAAGAATATCTGGGATTTTCTTTTATTCCATGGAATTGGTTATAGTTTCATCTGCTTCGATCAAAGTCATTGGTGGCATTATCATATATTCTTTTGCATCATTGACAATCATGTTTAGATGAGGTGAAATATGATTACAATTCGTTGTTAAACATAAAAAACAGATATGCATATACTTTGGGGTGGGTGGCACAATTAGCAACAGAGTCACCTTCAATGAAGGTGGGACCCACCAATGCATTACAAACCTGAACTACGAACCAAACAAATGCACATACACCAGTTATTAGAAAAAAAAAAAAAAAAAAAAAAAAAATGCTCAAATGCACATATACTAGGGCAAAACTTTGGATAGGGAAGGAAGGAAAGTGGAGAGGGATGTTATTGAAGGTGGTTGTGTTGGAATAAAGAGGATGGTTAGACCTGTAGATAGATATACAATATGTTGACAGTGGAGTACTGCTTGTATACTGATGTCACTGGCCCACTTGTTTTACCACTTTGGTTCACTTCTTTTCTTTATTATATTTCAATGCAGCATTTGATATGTGCAATTCAAAGTTAACACTGAAATAGGCATATCAACCAATTTTCTTGTTTTCTAATATTACTTTTAACCCACACACATTGAAAGTCATTTTTATACCAAGTTATCAGTTCATTATCCTAATCTACCCTTTTTTTAATAGAACAAATACTTTCATTGTAAACTGAATACAAATTACATTAGAGAATCGACAAGAACTTGTTGTCTAATAAAATTCGGTACTTGATCCCACCATATCCTCATGTCCTCTACAAATTTGGCGTATCAAGCAAATTTCATGAGCAGCTTCATTACCCATCCCTTCCTACATGAGCCACTTCATAACTAGTGAAATGTTTTAAGAGTTCTGTGATCTCATCAATCACGTTGCCCTGTCTTGATAAGTTTGGGGTATGGGAGTTTAATGCTTTCAATATCTTTAATGAATTACTTTCAAGAATAATAGCTCTTACCCCCATGTGACATATCATCTGCAACCTACGCAATGCAGCTAAAGATTCAATATCCTTCGCCTCATCCATTTCGTTCTCTTTCTTACAGCTCATAGCCAGAATCACGTTACCCGTCTCAACGAGTAAGATAGCTCCAATACTATATTTTTTTATATCAGAAAATAGAGCACCATCGACATTAATTTTTAGTACACCATATTGGAGGATGCTTCCACTTTAAAATCTTTTCTCTATGTAACCTGATATTATAATTTTTTACTAACCTGTAATCTTGCGCTAACATTAAAGCCCTCTCTACAGCAAAGCTTGGTTCCATGGGCCTGCCATTATGAATGACATGAGTTTCTTTTAAACCAAATGCCCCATGTGATTGTGAAAAGCTGGCCCATATCTACCGGAGGAAATCTTTCATCCAAATCTCTTACAAACATATGAAAGTTGGAATGAATGATTTGGTCAAAGTTGCCTTCGGTGCGATAAACCTGCAAAACTTGCCGCACCTGGGAACAAAAATATAAAGCATGGAGATTATATATCTTCAACTTCACACCTGCAAAAATCACACAATTCAGAATTTAAAAGTTTTCTTTTGGCCAAATTCTGCTTAGTTGGAAGGATATCTTTACATGCCCTCAAAGCGAAGTTTTTTTATTTTATTTGGAGTTTTCAAATTCCAAAGATTCATGCAAAACTTCCTCCGAGCCCCTAGGTCCGAACGTTCCCCCATATTCTGATTCTTTCGCATTTTAGTTGTTAATAGATAGGCCGTTCACATCAAATGCACCCGACATTTTTTTTGCCCAAATCAACCTATCATTAGGCATTAAAGAGTTCAAGGGTATCTTCAAAATAACATGAGCTTCATGTTGATAGAACATAGTACGAATTTTAGCCATATCCCACCACTTGGTATCTTGGTCAATAAGCTCACTTACAGTTGCGTTTTCGACAAGGGATTCTCGTGGCGTAGTAACTTTATAAGTAACAGGTGTGGGCAGCCATTTATCAATCCAGATCTTGATATCCAAACCATTCTAGACCCTCCAACTAGAACCTTCTTTCAAAAGCTTCTTCGCCTAAAAAATACCTCTCCATGCATAAGAGGGGTTTTTGCCCATATGAGTTTCGCGAAAAGGAACATTGGGGAAGTAGCGAGCCTTATAAATCCTGTGAAATAGAGATTCAGTATTCTACATAAGCCGCCACGCTGGTTATAATCTACCCTCTTAAGCTGCCTTATAGTGCCCATTTTCTTGATTGACATGATACCATCTTTTTTGAAATGAGGATGGAACCTTACTACATTCCTCTCCCCCAAAACCCTACTTCGGACTAATGGCTACATTCATGCAAACTTATTGTGATGAAACTGATGGTAGCTGGAACTGTGCAAAAATAGCAGCACTTATTCAAGGAGGGCTGGTGAATGCGAAGGTGTTGGATTGATCAAAGGTGGGTCACTAATATGAAAGCCCCAAAAGGAGCATTAATAGGTGGATTATGTAAATAAATTTTAAAGGTTACTAAGTTGCATGCCTTAATGAATCAACATCGTCATCATTATCATAGGAAGAATTGAACTTGGTGCTGTATCTCTTTTGTTTCGTTTAGCTTTGTGAATATTACTTTATTCATCTTTTTAAAAATATTCTTTATTTATCTATTATAAGATAAAACAATAGCAAAGTTTTTTATAGATTGACTAGTGACCCATTTTCAGTAAAAAATTAAATATTTATCCAAAAATAAAAAATCCTCCTGGAGTATATGGAGCCCACTTGCTTACCCGATACAAGAAGAGTTTGGAATCTAGTAATTAAGAGAAATCAGATTCATTGAATATGCCAGGTATCATACTTGGGTGACAGCAAGAAAATTTTCTATCTGGAGAATGTGTATTACTTAAATCTGAGCGATAGCCTAATCCACCATGGTTGATGATCGAATTGATGGACAAGGAAAGTTGGGCTATGAACCAACTACAACTTCCAAAGTAGCAAACCTGGTTGTGCGGACCACCAAGACTCATGTTAATCACTGGTGTATGGTCGCATTGGAAGGTCCCACTCTCTATTAGGGGTGGGCTCTGGGCTCCACATGTCAATCATGATCTAATGATCACAAAGTTTATGATTTATAGTGTACTTACAAAGTTGTTGAACTTGGGGGCTCTAGATAGACGGTTGCAATCATCTAATTGTACCAAATTGCCAATGCTAAACCATAATAAAACATTTCAATCCCACCCTATTGCACTGAATGGCATGAATCTGAAGGCCCTAGAACAAGGTTTGTTGTTGCCACTTTGTGGCCAAACTTCCCTCCATGATCAAATAGTCTACCAAGAAAATCTGCCCCACAATATAGAAATTTCCCCCGACCTCCAACATTCCTCACATCTATCGTGGTTTCATAACTCACACAAATGCAATGGGTATGAAGATTTTGCAGGACCCACTAGAATGGATTACTAGTTCTAATCTAACCAATCAATGCAGTGGAAATAACCAATCAGATAATATAGAACTAGCTATCTATCAATCACATACCACAAAAAGGCAGACACAGTATTTATCGTGGAAACCCTATCCAGAATCATGAACCAGAAATCAAGATTTCACGAATAGTTACAAGATATACTCACAGGCTCTTTTACCTCAGTATGTACCTCGACCTAAGTATCGTAGTTGTTCTTGCACAAAATCCACTGACACGACTTCCACCGTGCACCATTCTCCTTACTTGATCTCCTCACACCTTGTCAACCAAGATGATCAATCTTCTACAAGAGAGTAGAAGTAACAAAACCTTCTAGAGCAGCCATTCAGAACAATCTCTCAATGGCTCTAAAGAATAATCTTTCTCTAAAATATCTCTGACTCAGATTAATGAGAGTGGTGTTGTTTCTAATCTTTAATATGCACACACACACACACACACACACACACACACTCTTTAGGGTTGAGAGTAACAGCCTATATATAGCCCCAAGTTCATGCCTTAGTCTTCTAATAATATTTCAATCAGAAGAGGAATCAAACCCAAACTCTAATTTAGAGTTCTGAACGAACTGGGCAATCCCGTCTAGCGAGCATGAGTCCCGCTATAGCGAGACATCATTCTGCCAACGGTTTGATTTGGCTCTGACAGCATTGCAACATTGACTTTTATCCTAACAATCTCCCCCTTTGGCAATTCCTGGACAAAAACCCCTAAAATAAAACAATTTGATCTACCCAAAAGTAAAACCCAAAATACATTGAATTTTAAAATAAAATTCAGCACTGTAGATTTTGTATTGCCTTTATTTGAACTTCCAGATCTTGAGTTGCCTTGTATAGCTCCCCTTAGCTCCATTCTTCTCCCCTTGTTTTTGTTCATAATTGGCAAACAAATATCATCATGTAGCTTCTATCAATCTGGATGCAGTAGCTCCCCCTCAACATTGACTCCCCCTCAATATGATCTTCGTATTAGCACAGGGGTGCGGGCTTGATCTTGCAGATCAGCGGTGACTAAACTTAGGCACACACACTTGTAAATTTGAATATTTCAGCATAGTGTGTACCAATACAGAAGAAATGTCTTCTTTCTTGACCCAGACAACTTTCGTTTTAATCGGAGACACTACCTTCTGTTTCTTCCATTGCGTTTGATTTAGCAAACTTCGCAGCTTTTTGCAATGGGTCGAATGTGTCATTTAATTCCACAATGATGACAAGTGGGAATTTGTTCAGGATGTGACACATTAATCTTCTTTGGAGCTTTCTTTACAATATGAACAGCAGAATTAGTAACAACTGAATTTTTAACAAAATAGTTAGTACCTTTGGATTTTGATGTAGATGCCCCCGTCAGCGTAGCCAATGCCATGTATGTCTGTCTTTTCCTTTTGATTGCACAAGATGTCATCTAATTTTCTTGATCTAGTGTTCATCCTATTCAATGAAGCTTTAGCAGTATTTAACTCAGATAAAACCATCTTGAGTCTTCCATTTAGATCAGAATTCTTTGCTTTCAAAGTCTTCATATCAGAATCAAGTAAGTCATACTTTCGTGATTCTGCAGTCAATTTGTTAGCCAACCTATTATTTTCATTCTCCAATTTTTGTACTTTTGCAAGTGCATCTGCAAGTTCAACTTTCAAGTAGGAATTCTGCTCTTCAGACTCTTACCACTTTTTGGCCACTTTCTCATTCATCTTCAGCATCTTCATGGTCTTCGCAATCAATGTTTGATATTCACCTTGCCAGTCATGCTTTGTTTCTGACTCACTATCATCATGATCAGTCCCATCATCAAAAGAAACTTATGGAGTAATAGAACCAGAAGTTGCCATGAATGCGATGAATTTTTCTTTGCTAGCATTAGGCTTCTCAGACTCAGATCTTTTCAAATTAAAAGCCATTTTCTTTGATTTACTATTACCACAATCACTAGCAATGTGTCCATAGCCTTGACACTCATAGTACTGAATCCCTTTAGAAGATTTCTTCTTCCCAACAGATTTAGGGATTTTGGTAGAAATGCCTTTGCGGTAGATATCCATTCTAGCAATATTTGGATCAACACAATAAAATAGTGCAACCCGCTCTGATACCAAATGAAGATTTTGCAGGACCCACTAGAAAAGAATTACTATTTCTAATTTAACCAATCAATGTAGCGGAAATAACCAATCAGACAATATAGAACTAGCTATTTACCAATCACACTCTACAAAAAGGCAGATACAGTATTTAGCGCGGAAATCTAATCCAGAGAGAAAAACCACGAACTAGAAATTAAGATTTCACGAATAGTTACAAGATATACCCACAGGCTCCTTTACCTCAGTCTGTACATCGATCTAAGGACTGTAGTTGTTCTTGCACAAAATCCACTGACACGACTTGCACCGTGCACCGTTCTCCTTACTTGATCTCCTCACCCTTTGTCAACTGAGATGATCAATCTTCTACAAAGGAGTAGAAGTAACAAAACCTTCTAGAGCAGCCATTCAGAATAATCTCTCAATGGTTCTATAGAATAATCTCTCTCTAAGATATCTCTGACTTAGATTAATGAGAGTAATGGTGTTTCTAATCTTCAATATGCACACACACACTTTAGGATTGAGAGTAATAGCCTATATATAGCCCCAAGTTTATGCCTTAGTCTTCTAATAATATTCCAATCAGAAGAGGAATCAGACCCAAAACTCTAATTTAGAGTTCTGATTGAACTGGGCAAGGCGAGCATGAGTCTCGCTATAGAGAGACATCATTTTGCCAACAGTTTGGTTTGGCTGTGACAACACTGCAACATTGACTTTTATCCTAACAGAGTAGCCATATTTTGTGAAGCTTTTAAATTAATTATTTTATTTGGCATTGTATTAAGTCAGTTCTTAATTCCAAGTTACAGTATAACACGTGTTTCACAAGGAGTCTTTTCACCCATTCAACTCATGCGAGTCTAGAAAGTCTTGTTAACCATTAATTTGAAATGATTGAATCAACCAACCAATCGATCTTTTTTCTTCATCAATAATTAGCTCAACTAACAAATGAAATTGCAATTATGAGGCAACTTGGCTACTGCTGTTGTGGTTCTTGTCCCCATTATCCTGTGCAATTCGTTGCATGAGGAATCAAAATGAAAACGAAAAAGATGGTAATGGACGTATACAAAAAGCAGTATAAATCCTTATATATTCAAGAGAGTAAACATAGATACACTAATTTGGTCCAGTGAGAATGACAATTGGACAGTTGAAGGCAAATGATATAATCCCAAATTCTGGTTTGTAACATATACATCAAAGGTCAATATTTTTTTTTTTTTTTGCTATTGGAGGGTTCCCAATCCTTTGGGTTGGACTAATCCTTCCGGGCTCAGAGGGATGCCAGGCAAACTTCCCTATAGCCCCAGTGTGGTGGTGCAGTTTCGAACCTACAACCTTTGGGCGAGAACTATGATCTTAGGCCAACTGAGCGACCCTTGGGATTAAAGGTTCAGTAATTGAAAGAACATCTAATGTTTGGTGAAAGATAAACTGTTGTTTATGTACGAAATTATAAGATCTTGGATGGAAACCCAAGTCTGAGTTGTCTCACACTAGAAAAGAGGCAAAACTGTGAGTGAAGAAAACTGTTTGGATCGTCTGTAGCTGTCTACACTGATAACCCTTTGCAAATAAAACAATTATTTTGGCAATGTAGGTTACAGAACCTCCAACTCAACAATCAAAATGATCTCTCCTTTTTGAAGACTGTTGTAGTGATTGATACTTGGGAAGCATGTGTATAAGATCGCATTTTGATATCACCATATATTCCATCCATTCTTTCTTTTTCTTTACTGTGAATCAATCACCTAGCCAAGCATGTCTTTTGGAACTCAAATTGTTGAGCTGTTTTCTTGAACAAGTGGTTTAAGAATGGATTCATATGTTATTCCAAGCGTGAATCAAAATCAAATGTCCTTTCATCCTAAGCTTCTCGATCACTATATAAATATCTTTAGTAGCTCTAATTAGCATAGACGCTCTAACCAACGTATCAAATACAGCAGGACTAGAGTAACAAATTTCAAAAGTATTGACCAATATGCCTCCATAAGCTCCATTGCATAAGTGCCCTTTTTCTTTGATCCATTAAAATCGTCATGATGGAAAATGCATCCTCAAACCTCCTTGCATTAACCAGTACATGAACCATGGTAGAATAAAACTCCAACCAATGCGGGGAACTTTTTTGTTGTATGACCCAGTTGAAGAAATCCAAGGCCAACTGCGGAGACATCTGAAACTGTTGAATTACCCGACTGACTAATGAATTTGTCAGAGATGAAGAAGAAAATTTTCCCAATAATCCCCATTTTTTATGCTTCAAATTCATGCATATAGCACTGAAAACAATCTCATCACCACCAAGCGTCAAAAATTGCCTCCCAACATGAATGCTCCGAACTAAAGAAGAACGACAACACTTAAATAAATGTAGGCGTAAGTTCATGTTCAACTTTTAGATCTTGTTGAATTTCCAAACTGTTTACTCTCCATGCATGCTCCACTTGGTTTTGGGACCAGAGTTTTATTTGATACATGGATGTAGCTCAAGCATTTCCACAATTTGAACTGAAAGGTTTAATTGGTGTGGAGATACAAATGGATGGGTTAGTTCATTGGACTTCTCTTAGTAAATCAAGACTCATATTGTTCATTTCTAATTTAAGAAAACAAAGAGTAGAACTAAGTAAAGCATTCAATTAGTAAAGAATACCATGTAAAGATATAACTTGATAAGTGAAAAAATAAATAAATTCCCATGACCCTAAACTTTGTCAAATGAGACAAAACCCTTTCAAAATCCAAAAACCCCAATAAAGGAAGGTAGAGGAAACCACCCAAGGTACAAAATTTGAACTGTGGATTGTTTTCCTGTCACGACTCGGCCCGAGATTCTGTAACCCCGAGCCGTGAACCCATACTTGCTCCCTTAAACTCCGAATTGACCGAAGTTAAAGCGGAATCCACAATGGATAACATTCTCAATATACCTGTCAAATACAAAATTTTTGCGGAAACATTTATATTTGAAACTATATCAATTTTCGATTTACATGTATACAAAATAAAGTCCTTATACATGTATCAATTCCAACATTTGTTCGTCAAACACTGCATATCCAAAACATTATGCAGATGACAATTAATTACATTTCAAAATGAATATACAAAACAATTTCTCATAAACATTTCTCAAAATGTTCCAATTCTTTATCGCACTCGGATACCCATTCAAATGGTATCTCGACCATTCCATTCGTTTAATCCTCCTGGAGGAACCGGAGCGGTCTCCTCCTCTGCCGACGGGGGTATTGCATGACCGGCAAAGGCAATCGGGCCTGTAATGCCATCAATAACACTAAAGAACACGACGATTCAACAATGTATAAATAAATTTTGTAATAGCACATGCTAATACTTATACTGAATTCATTCAATCTATTTAACATTAATTCCAATTGTAGATAATTCCTATAATGACAATAGGTAAGCAAAGTCAATTAATAGACATGTACAAGATGGCCACTACCATAGCATTCATTTCATTTTATTTACCATCTTCCCTCAAAGGAATGATTCATTTTAATTACTATCTTCCCTCAAAGGAAGGATTCATCTTCCAATTGGAAGGCATCAATCAATACCCATAGATATGATTGGAATTGTGAGACTTACTAGTATCCAGGCCAGGGACAGCTAGTATCAACACGGAGCTCCGGAACGCCCCAAAACCTTCTACTGCAGTAGGATTAGTCATTTATTTCACTTATTAATTTATTGAACTCATTTAGAGCTCCAATATAACAGCTAGGTAGTGCCAGACTTAAGAGTCAATACTTGTCAATACGCAATCCATTTCTGGATTCAACTCAATTCAATAACTCCTTTCATAATAAAGGAAGATGAAAACAATAATACCAATATCATTAGATTGGAATACAATGATACAATGAGAATTATTAACCACCTATGGTTCTACTTAATCTTATCTCAATTCTAAACAACCATTTGGGTGTAACCATTGATTTCCAAATGCACATGTTATTCTCGATGGACATCACATTTATATATCTAATATGTGCATTATTATAGTCCCCGTGATTATCACCCATGGATGCTTAGTCTTAAAACTAATTAAAGGAGCACATACACTCACAAGTGATACTCCAAGTCCATGTGAAAATCCAAAAATCCAAAATCCATTGATCGTTAGGTCCGGTCGATTGGCCCAAATCTCGCTCACAGTTAATGTTCTGATAGTGTCAGGTTCGCTCGAGCGGAATTACTGTTCGCTTGAGCGGACTAAACAGAAAGTTGTATGTTCGAGCAAATTACTGTTCGCTCAAGCGGATCAAAACAGAACGATGTTCGCTCGAGCGAATTACTGTTCGCTTGAGCGAACCTTCAGAATTTCAGTCCAAACAGAACGTTGTTCGCTCGAGCGTACTTACTGTTCGCTTAAGCGAACCGTCAGAATTTCTGTCCGAAATTTCTGATCTTTCTTCCTTCTTCTACTCTCATTTCTCCATTCCATTTCCATAACCTGCAATGAACATTGGAACCTCCTGTTCCCTCCTCATACACCATCCATTCACAAATCAATACTTCTAATCATCCATTAAATCATAAATAACTCCATAATCTAATGAAAAAATGTACAAAACCCATGAAAATACTATGCATTTCTACAATGATTAACACTAATCACAAGAAATGCTTATACTTGCCTCTCTTTAAGCTTAGTGGCAAAAACCCCTCTTGTTTAGCTTGCTTTTAAGAAGGAAACCCCCAATCTCAAACTCTAATTCCATGAAAACATATAAATGAACTCTTATGAGCCATTTGTGCTAGAAATCACTATAAAACAACTAATAGCACTTGGAAATAATAAGAAAAGACTATCATTTACTTGTGATTCCAAGCAAAGAGGTCTTGAGTTCTCTTTCGAGTTTCAACACTTCAAAAATAGAGGAATGATTTGAGGAATAATATGAAGATGAAGATACTCTCCTCAAAGATCACTTGAATCACTCCTAACCTCACACTTGATGAAGAAAATGGAAGAGAAAGGGAGAAGATAAGCCTAGGATTTGGGTGAAATGAGGGAAAGACTCATTCCACTCTCTTACACCAAATCCCCCTTTTATTAAGTTTTATTACATTTTGGGTCAAATGAAGTCTCATTTGGTCCATTTGAGGTCAAATGGAATCGCTTCTATTATGAAAGTTAAGGTACTATTCGAGATACACACGTTGGTATCAAGAATTTCAGTATTTGACGAAATACGTGAAAACCCATATTTACGAAAAAGCCCTTAGCCTACCTTGTTTGAGTCTAAACTCATTTTAACCAACTTAATTTCATTCCACTATGCTTAATGCATCATTTGAGACTAACTTGTCTTTCCTTGGTCATTAACCTTGATTAATCAATTTACCATGCTTAATTAGCATTAATCTCAATTAATTAGCCTTATTCATGATAAGTTCGGGTCGCGGTGTAACATTTCCTACTTGCATTTCCCAGTCCTTTTCTCCCCATCCAAACAAACCATAAATCAAACCCCTAATCAAAACCACATTCAAGCTTCAAATGGAACTGAGAATGGGCAGAATAGAATGGCCTGGCCCGCTCGCAAGCACATTTCACCGATTTTTATTCTCAGCATTAGTTCATGGGGGACCATTTGGCATCACTCATGTGCTAATAATTTGTCTATTCTAAGAACAAGTTGGGCTGAAAATATTCTCCCGGTGAGAATGGGCTAGGCTTATTTTGTTTGACACTGTTCTTGTAGATGCGTTCTCAAAGAATCCAATTAGCAGAATCATGTTTGAAAACTCGAAACATGTCTTGTAATGGAAATGATGCCAATATCCAGGTATCCTCATTTTTACTTCTTGTATCAGTATTTTGGCATCACAAATTTCAATACATACTATGACTTCCCTAAAATTAAAGCAAGGCATGTTTTAAATATAACAATTTACAGAAAAAGAGGGATTAAAACGAGGGAGAGAGATCTGTTGCAGTCGATCAACCGACCCAACCCAACCGAATCCAACTCAACCTGAATTGCACTCAAGAATGCTAATTAGTATTCAGTTGAGACAAGGCAAGAGTCGGGTATATGTTTAGGTCTGCCTCGAGGCGGTCAGATCTTTTGATAAAGAAGGTGTCCAGACCTCTTTGAAGACAGGCTAAATGCTTGGGGCACGTGAAGTCCCCGCCTCCCTATGCACTGTACAAATCAGACATGTATATGGAGAGAGTGGCTCCAAAGAGAGCGCACAAACCCATACCACAACCTCTAGTTGATGAGCCGTGGTTCCCAGCCAAAACTGTGCCACCATACATGTTTAGGTTTATTGATAAGCCAGGTACCTCCATCAAAGTCACGTGGGTTTTAAACTTTGTACCTAAATTCAAACTCAACATGAATCTCACGCAGGTTTCAAAGTCTAACCAGAAGCTGGTCTAATCCTAACCAAGTTCAACCCAAAATTCATTTTTGTTCAAGTCAGGTGATGCAGGATCATGCTTTGCCCAACCCAGGTGTCTCAGGCAATTGATTGAATTTGTGACACAGAGAAAAACTACATTGAATCTTGTAACATCAAAGACCATTGGAGTGGCATATATATGTAGTAGGATTTGTTGAAAGAGACTTATTGGACATGCGAGGAGAGGGCCCACCAACATCAAATTTCAAATTTAATCATAGTACAAAAGGTCTGGGCTTTATATTACACGTGTCTCAGAGGGTGGCTGCGCTCTCTTATCATCTGGTCTCTTCCTCTTCTAGAAGCTCACCCCAATTCCAAGGAGCTCAAGCTGCTGTACCGTTCAAACATGGCCACTACCTATTTTCAAAGTTCAAACCATCCATGTTATGTGTGCGTTTTAATGTTCACTATTTCAATGGATGATCATAACTGTGTCAATAACTATTAATTATTTTCTTCAGAGAGTGTGGCCCCCACTAAATCCTCATCCAATAGGAGATTTCTTTATAGAAATATGGCAGAAATATTAGGTCATGCATGTGGAAGAGTCACAAGAAGATGGTTGATTATCTTGCATTATCAAGTGCTCAAAGTGTTTTTCAGCCTCTACTAAACAGGTTTTGATAGGAATAGTCAGTCAAGCAAGTTTAATGTGACACTAAAAGAACTTCTTGAAAATATTCCCGGTGCCTCTAATGATCCCTCACATACCTTTTGGTACGTAAAAAGGTTGGGGTTGGTATAATACTCCGTACCGCCTCTAACTTTTTGATCTTTTTCCTCACGTACTTGCGTTTTCTTTTAATAAAGTTTTGTTACTGTTTAAAAAAAAATGATTAGTTAAGAAAACTTAATGCAGAGAAAATACACTTGGTATAATGCCAATCGATAAACCTACCGTGTATGATATCTATATTGAGAATACTGCTTCAAAGATAAAAACCTTATCTTGCGTATTGTTGTGATATTTTATTGATGACTATGATCTTGTAGAAAATTGATGCAGGTTGTTATTTTTTTTTTGTTAATCTACTGTTGTGAATATCTTCACTTTAAAACCTCTTCAAAGGAGCATTATTATAATTGTACATTGAGTACATCAATCCATGAAACACGCTGCCTCAAAGAGGTACTACGGTCAGTTTTCATTGTCAATTCTAAACTTGTATACATAGTACAGAAGATTTTGGAAGATAAATGTTTAAATATATATATATATATATATATATATATATATATTGCTCTGTTACCTGATCTAGCTTGATTGAAACATAAGGAGGTTCATTTTTTAAATCAAACGGGTTTCTGTTCTAAAACCAGTTGAAACCATTGATCCGGTTCAAAATCAACAGTTAAAAATGGCTTGAACCAGTAGTTTGAACCTTTTTGGATAACTTTTATATATTTTATATCCTCTTATTTCTTTGATAGTAGTTTGAAAAAACGATTAAACGGAAAGCCGAAGAAGGGTCCTGGACATCCTTCTGTTGGATTTATGTACTGAAACATTGAAACAGTAGGTGTTTGGGTGCTAACTGGACCACAATATTTAACAGAGATGATAGTGCCTGCTATTCTTTATTAGCTCTTGACAAATGTTGCATACATCATCAATATAATGAATTTATTGTAATAATCATCACAGCAAAAAAAAATATTGTTTTGAATAATGTATATATATATATATATATATATATATATATATTGCAATATTTTTCTGTAAATTCAATTATGTTTGTCTTTGTTTTATTGTGATATTATGAGTGAACATCACTGAAAAGTAGAAATTTGTAGGCCTGCAGTTTGGAAGCAATTTCATATCCTTAGACATTAAGGGCCTACTTGTATGCATAGAATACATAGGTTTTGAATGCAGAGGAATTTATCAACAAAAGAATTTAATGAAAAAATTGTTAGAGGGGTGAGGGGTGAAAAATATAAAGTAACAATATCATGGGACTTTCCGAAGAATTAAATTAGTGGAGTGACTACTTTCATAGTTATGTTTTTTTTTTTTTTTTTTTTTTTTTTTTTTTTTTTATAATATTCACTTTTTATTCATTATATCAACCAACTACAGAAATACAGACTTTGCGAAATTCCTAGAAAATCAATTACATGAAACAATTATATAAGAATACACATCTCTTCTTGTTCAACCAAATCGACTGGCAAGTTATGAACCTGTCATATGAGCCCAACTCCTTTTAGAATAAAATTTAACGAAAACACATTAAAAAGGGTTTTAATTTGAACTATCCATGTTCTACTCTCATAAAATACCAACTCATTCTTATTTGTCACCTATCGGATAGAAGAAGAAAGGTTAAAAGAAGGGAAAAAAACAAACAAAAACGGATGCGGTGTACATGGAATAACGGACTGGTCAAGTAAATCATGCATTACCTCCATGACATTTGCCCAGTATAGAAAGTTCCGTTGAATGAATATTTCAAAGAATCAGTTAGAATATGTTACGGCAGCTTTTAACTATCTGATAAGAGCAATATTGTATGGTGAAAGTGTTTGGATGCTATTATATCAATTCATATTATATTATATATCATCTCTGCTTCTAAAGGGAGAGTAATACAGTGACCCACTTTGTAACCCATGTGAATACTTGAAATCAACCATGATCAGAACCCCATAATTGCTTACCCAAAAAAAAAAAATTTGAAGAACAGAACCCCATATTAAGTCTCTGTGAACTACTTTAAAATGGGACCCAAGAACATCGCCCCAAACTCGTTCCGAAATGCCTGCTTATTAGTGGGGGTGGGGTACATGAAAATGTCTTTAACATAAATATCAGCCCCCAACGGATCATCTTAGCTCTTGACTTTATAGTCATAAAGTTTAGTAGTCTTTTAAACGTAAATTTCTTTGAGACTTAATCCAACGGTGGATAAATGTTTGAAGAGAACAGAATTGGGTCTCTTGCCAGATCATGGCGGGATGACAGTGTTACAGATGCTGCATTAGTCAAAGGTGCGAACAAGTGTGTCCAATGAAGCTAAACTGCATATTCGCCGATTCCTTTCAGCACTCGTAATGAAACAGACCTGTAGAGTTCCTTTCAGCGCAGCCTCACGTATGCATGTGCCACGCGTGCAACACAACCGAGTCATCGATCAACTCAAGTAATCTATTTATGTTAAAATAAAAATTAATTTATGTGTATCATAATAGCTTTTAACACATGACAGAGTTTGTGGAGCTCATCGTCTTTAAAATGAAAAAAGAACTTTATGATGTAGCAAATAAAAAATGGTTATATTCGTTAAACATGTCCAACAAGGAAATAAAAAGTTAACAATCTGAACTGTAAATTACCATGTTGGTTAGGGTGGGGTTGCCACATAAATGTACCATGAAATAGGGATGAATTGAGTTCGAGAGTGATTGTTGGATTGGCTAGGTCAGATCAGATGACAAGCATTGATTGAACCCAAACCAAAAACCAGGTCAAACGTGTCACCTGGAACCCATATGTGGAGTAAAAAGTGTCATCCCCAACCCTTAATTATCTGGTCATATTAAGGTTGGACCAATACTGATCAAGTTGTGAATTGCCAACCCAGGCTAGCTAGCCCACCTTTCACAACCCCACCTTTCACAACCCCCCCCCCCCCCACACACACATACAAAAACTGCCTAAAATCAAGCGAATCCAACCACACAAACTACACCATATATCTGCCTAAATTTGGCTTGCATTACATATATGACCCACCAGAAGAGGAGATCACATCCACAAGTCATGAATCATGGTGATGTTAGCTCATTATCATTAATAAACACAAGTTAACTACAACCTACAACAGGTTCTCTGGTCTATTAATTTATTCAGACAAACAACAAGAAGAAAGAAGATGATAACCCAAAAGCCTGACCTAAAGCTCATTCATGATCTATAATACAAGTGTGAGAACATCATTCTTCTTCAGATATGGACTCAAGTCTCCTAACCTTGCTTTGGCCTACATTGCTCTCAAGCCGACTGATGACGCGGGCACAGCCCGTTCCTTGTAAGCATTCTTGAGTAATGAATCGAACGATCTCACTGTCCCCTTGGCCGACCTCCACCTGAGAGACCAGCTCCTTGAATTCTGCGGCAGTCATTCGGATCTTGATTCGTAGATTGCCCGACGAATGGCTCGGATCGCTTGAGGCCGGGTTTGGGTGCACCATTGGCTTCCTCCTAGACAAAAGATTTTCCACCTTCTCCTGTCTCTCTTCTGATGGGTGCACCAATTGCTTGCTCCTAGCGAAGCAAATCCCCATCTTCTTTATCCTGTCTTTCTTCTTCAAAGTTCAAAACAAAGCTTTTTGAGAGCTTTTTATCCTCTCTTTCTTCTTCAAAGTTCAAAACAAAACTTTTTGAGAGCTTCTCTTGGTTTTTACCTGATGGGTTTGTGTAACTGTAAATGCATCTATCTGCCTTTGGAGATAAACATGGGGTATATATATATATAGAGGGGAGATCCTTTGGCGGTCGTCAAACATAGAACCGCTTGTTTGTAGTTGCGTATATGGAATTTATTCAATTGATTGAGTGCAGTATCGCATAATATAATTGAAAACGTTTCCATGTACTGTGGGAGCACCAAAGTCTGACATGTTTCGTCATATTTATATATAAAACAGAGCTCATAAGATCAATTTTGAATACGTAGGAAAGTGGGACAAGGTTTTGAGAGAAGTAGGAATGAAGAATGAAGTCAAAAATCAGAAATGTCATATATATATATATATATATATATATATATATATATGGGAAATGTTCATGTGCATCTATCCCTCACCATAAGGTGAGGGGCACTTTTCCTTTTTACACATGAAGACAAGGGAGTGTACCTCACTTATGTACTTGAAAACTTGCTTTTTGTACTTGAAAATTTCCATTTATGGAAAGTGTCCCTCACCCTATGGTGAGGGATATATATATATATATATATATGGGCATTGTACAGAAATTGATCAGGAATTCCTGTTTTCAGAACAAAAAAAAAGTCTCTCTCAATGGGCCCATTTTGATGCATGACAGTGTAGGAATGCATAGTATAAAAAGGTTTGAAGTTTTAAATGAGAGAAGTATGAGATATAGGCCTATCATGTCAACCTTCCTTTTTAGGTTCTTAGAGTCTAATCATTGTACAAAATGCAATTGTTAGTCTAAGACTGTGGTTTGCACACGAAGGTAGTGGGTTCGTAACTGCACAACCACACTGGGACTATAGGAGAGTTTACCCGACTTCCCTCTGGGCCGCGAGAGATTAGTCCAGTCTAAAGGATTGGGACCCCTCCGATAGAAAAAAAAAATGATTATGCCATTGTTGTGATAATCCAGTGGTAATAATTTTTAAAATAGTATCAGATTTCGATGGATTCCAATTCAAAGGGGAGTTTAGGAGGTTTGTTTTTCATATATTGGACTAAATTATATGCGAACTCCAAGTATGAAAACTAAGAAAAAAGTTCTTAAAAAACAGGTTAGCTAGCTACAGAATTATGTCTAGGTGCATGAAATAAATTCCAGATCATCATCGGCAGCAATGTGCGAAAGGTATAACTAGAGGGAGCCAACATACCAGTTAATGTGTGTTTGCCACTCCAATTCATACATGACTTGATAATTCAAGGTTCTAGTTACCCTTTTAACTTCATATTTAGGTTGAAATTTACAAGTCAATAAATAGGTGTGGTTTTTGGTTAAGTCCACTTAATTATTCGACCCATCCACTGTAATTGAAAATAACCCAACCTAATTAGTAAGTTGATTCGGTTTTACAAGTGACCTTTTCTCGGCCTTTTAGTTTGAGCTGTCAGGAGTCCTATTCACACCAAACTACCTAGAGTTTAATTCCTAAGTTATTTGTGCTGCATGTGTAAGCAGTTGTCTCCCCACAGTGTTCACTCGTGCATTAGTCATATCTATCAAGGGTACAACCACCTTAGCTGACACCAAAAGAAAGTTCTATTAACAGATAACCGGCTTTGGATCAAGCCCTCTCATTGAAAACCAAATAAGATCCAACCCAACCATTCATTGTTATGATTTTGGACCATGATTTGAAACAATGCACTTTCGTGGTTAATTATAGGATTTGAAGAAAGGATAATTAACTCGACTGATGTAGGATTTATTGAAAATCACAACTTATTTGTGATTGTGATACCATAAATTCAGGCCCCCAATGTAATTAAAAAATGATAAAATAGGCAATGTTAGATTAATCTCATTTTTTTTTTTTTTTGCTGATGGAGGGTTCCTAACTCTTTGGGCTGGAATATTTTCTCCGAGCCCAGAAAGAAGCCTGATAAAACCCTTGTGGCCTTTAGGTGGTAGCACAAGTAGACTCAACTTTCGGTTTCTGAAGATGGGGGAACCGGGGATCGATACCAAGACCGCTAGCTCCGGAAGAGCGAGGAACCGTGGTCTTGACCACTCGGCCAATCTCTTGGGGTTAGATTATTCTCATTCCAAGTGTTTGTATGGAAATGGTTCTTCCCCCTTACAAAAGTCTGCATCCAGAGGCTCGTGCTGACGGGGTTGATGCTGCTAATTCCCTGGGTTCTTCCCCCTTACAAAAGTCTGCATCCAGAGGCTCGTGCTCACGGGGTTGATGCTGCTACTTCTGACAGACAAAAAAAAAGAGGCCAATATTGTATCCTAAATCCTAATCCTCTTGAGGCTAGATTAAGAGAATTCCCTGGGTTCAATTCTATGAATTCATCACTCATTCTCATCTATGAAATCTAACCCACCCAAAAAAATCATGTCATCAGCCCAGTTACATAATTATCAGGTGTGTAAACACAAGATTCCACTCCTTTTGATTTCAATCTTAATGTTGGAAAATTCTGATTAGAAGGAAATTTGACCCACCCAATGGACTTAGAAGGGTGGTTTCAGAAATTTGTCTAAGATGTAGCCTCAGAGGATATTGGATTCTACAAGTAACGTACGCCATCATGGCTGCTAACCACAGATGCACGAGGAAGTCAGTCATATGACAGACTCATGACCAAGAATTGCAAGAATCATGTAATCCCATGACTTCCCCTGGCCGCCCTACCATCTCCACCTTAGGACCCAAATCTTTGAACCCATATGGGTCCTTATTTTTGACCAATTTATCTAATAACTAAATTTGGGTCTTGGTCCACGTATCTCCAAATTTAATTATTAATTGGGTTCATACCCTAGATATGAATTGATTATTTAATTGTTCAAACAAAAGATTGATTGATTAACTAATTACGTGTGCCATCATCATCAATAAAGAATTATCACTATTGAAGCAAGTTATACTGATCATATCAATATTGATTAGAGTTGCAAATGGGTATGTGATTATTGAGCACCGGAATTTCGGTTTCAAATAAAGTGGCTACGAAACCCTTATTTTGGATTCGGGAGAAAATCAGATCTGTTTGCTTCCCTACTCTAAAACTTTGTTCTTCCTCACTCTTAACTTGTTTGAGTCCTTAAAAGAAAAAAAGAAAAACCCTTGTTTGAGTCAACTTTTTGCTATATATAACATTTAATTGGGTCGGTTGAGTCAAAGAATGAGGCTGACTGCCCAAGTGCAGATGGTTGAACCTGCCATATTAATGGGTCAAAACTGATCAAAACACAATTTGTTTGGGCGGATCTGATTACCCTAACTTGTTGAAGGGGATCCAACTTACTTGATCATACAGGTCCATTTTATTTTTCCTAAGTTATATTGCAGGCACGTTTAATGGGGGAGAAACCCTAGTCCACCCAAGTGAAAAATGGTTGAGCCAGAACCTAAAACATAGAATTTAGTAATCAGTGCTGAAAAAATTACTAAGTAAAGATCACACAAGGTAGAATAGGTCTTGATCAGTGGCCGTGTAAATAAATGTTAGAAGGTGCATGGCCCAGCCTCAGGTGGTCTACTTTGACTTCATTGCCCACATTTGTTTTGGAGCCATCAAAATTTGCCTAAAGAAAGACGACATGATAGCAAGTCACATGTCCAAATGTTACATGGCAATTTTTTAAATTTATTTTAGTTTTTAAAGCTTCTATATTTTTTAATTTGAGAAAGAGACAAAATAGACATACATAATATTGGACTATTATTTTGGAGGTTCATGATTAATGCAGGCTTCAATTTTGATTGAATGGGGTCACATTCCCCTTTGCTTTCACATAAAATGACAAAAGCTAGCAACCCTCAAAAGCTTAAAAAATGCCCACATGAGCTGCAATATGTTAATATTTCGAGAATGATTTTACCCAAAAGAAAACAAAACATCCGAAGAAAAGAAAGACCCATGAAATCCACTTAGAAGTATGCCAATCAATGGAGGACAGGGAGATAGAAAGATTTTATCACGGACAAAGGTGAGGAAAAAATTCAGAAGTGTTAGCCTTGATTTAATATCCTTAACATTTTAATGTCCTTTTCATTATAGATTTCATTGAAACGGTGCGTAAAGGTCAAATGAATTTTAATTTGGGTCCGTGCAAAACTGTGGAAAGGCAGTGAAAAAGAGCGTCTGCCAATAAAAAGTGAGCCCAAATGAGCCCCAGAGAGCTGGATTGTATTATATTTAATAAAAACTGAATGTGCACTAATTAGGAGCATATTTTGGGCTTTATATGTTTCAGATTACGCAAACAGTGTAACAAATCTTTCCATTATATCAAATTAATTTTGACATTATCCTGATAATTTATTTATTGTATCTTATTATTGTAAGTAAGGATTTGGATGTTCGGCTTTTCCATTGAAATGTGTTTCCAAGGAAATAAAAATGCAAATGCGTCCCTAAAGAAACTGGGTAATTGGAGGAAAATGACATCCTCAGCAATTCCATTCTATGCTTACAATTGATCAACCATAAATACCCAGTACATTAGTTAGTGGGCCCCACTTAAATACAACATGATGACAAACTTAACCAGACCAAATCAAATGCGATAATTCATGTAAACTTTAGAATTACTCTTTTAAGAATATGGACATGATTATACAGATGATCATATAGCCAAATGATCAAATTATAGATCAAAACAAAATCTTAAGCCTTATCCAAAGATATATTATTAAATGTCCTTTAACCTTCCTGTTATTTTTACTGTATATGAAACATTTTCAACGAATTGATATATACAAGGCTAGGTTTGGTCCAAGATTGTTAATCTAATAATCTTTAGTCAAATCAACCCCACCAATTCCATCCTGATCTCCCACGTTTCTATGAGGAAATAGACTCATCTAAGTTTTACTAAGATTACTGAAAAGGACAAAAAAGTTATGAAAAGAAGAGAAAACAGAAAGTGGAATCAGAGCAAAAAAGAGTGACAAAAAAGAGAAACTAAACTACAAAGTGTAAGGAGCAGAAGAAGAAAGATGACGAGGAGAGATGGTTTATTGGTTTGTCCTTTGTCGTGAAGGAACTCGATTTCTTTTGCGTGTTTGGATGTCCACTACCATTTTCATGACATATAAGAAGAAGAAGAAGAACAAACTCTTTGCAGTCATTTGCCAAACCTATCTCACCATTTTACATTGGTCTTGAGATTGGTTTTGGATGGATGGGTTCATGAACTAGAGTCTCCTTCATGGAAAACCAATTAAGAGTTGTTTTGGGATAAAGGACGAACAATTATATACGCATGTGCACTTGTGTCATAACCATGACTTTTGTTTGCAAGCTTACATGTACAAGAATAAAATGAGCAAACAACGCTATTGACACGCAGAGTTTTGTCATTGCTTTGATGTTGATTCACTAAGATATTATTTGTTGTTTCCCAAATGTTCATTTTCTATCTGTTGGATCAATGTGTGAAGAGAGAGAGAGAGAGAGAGAGAGAGAATGGATGATTCAAGATGCATCACGACGTCGCTTTTCTTCCGGCCACTTGGTGGCCTGCCAAGGACCCCAGTAGCAGAATCCAAATGTAATTGTCAGATACGAGAGTGCAAAATTCTTTGGACAATAATTATCGGTGTGGTAGTAACAATCGATCTAGAAGCAATCTAACTTAGCACAAGGAGGAACTGGGTCTCTTGAAAAGTACTTCTGTTGAGGTTTTGGTAGGATTGGTTAACTAAAGATACTTAGTCAATCTAAATTTCGTTTAATAAACTGCAAATGCTTTAATAAACTGCAAATGCCTCTGCATTGTACCTTAAAACATTAAGGCCGAGCCCACGATGTAGGGTCCAAGTTTATTAAACCAAATGGTTAGCTAACCGATCTCTTATCATGCCTACTTCCATCTCAACTCATCTGATGTGACAGTTACTATTAGGACTGTAAATGGGTCACATGGTGGACCCGGAGCCATTAAGGGGAAGGTGGAATCGGATCAGGAACCGGAATAGTTTCGGAATTGATTTCTTGACTTCGGAATCGAAACTGGAACCAGATTCAGAACCATATATGGGACGGGTCTGGGTACGGGTCCAAATAGAGAATGATATTAAAACAATATGATTTGTAGGGGAGATTTTTGAAAATTGAGGTAAAGTATCGAGTCTCGGATCCATGGGTCTGAACCAAGGAGAAACCGGACCCATACCCATTTACTTATCGGGACCTAAATAAGGATCTAGACCTGGTTTTTAACTGGTAGGAACCTTCGGGTATTCAAAGAATTGGGGACCCGTTTACATCCCCACTTACTATAAAAAAAAGGTTAAAAGGCAAGTTTCTGATTAACAAGAAATGAGTTCACAGTAGAGTTGTTTTTTGAGGTTTTCAACGTTTTTTCAATATTGAAAATGCTTCATTTTAAAAAGGGGTTTTTTACAAGAATTCAAAATTAAACATTGGATTTCATATTTTCCAAAAATTCTCATCGGTCAACATCTATAGAATAATGTTATGTGATAAATGACAAACATTAATTTCCACATCCACACTTCCCATAACCATGACTTTTTGTTTGCAAGCTTACACATACAGGCGAAAAATGAGCAAACAACCCTTGTGCAACACAACTTTTTGTTGTTTTGATAAAATATATACTTTGTCATGCTCATTTTGATACAATTTATTATAAATTTTTTATTATTCTTCTCTTTGGGATGATATGTCCTACTATATCTAATACATATCTCTCCCTCTCTGCTGTTTTCTCCATTCTCCGCATGTGTAGATATATTTAGTTTGCTGGGCCCGATTTCCAAGTCCCTTACTAGCATAACCGGGGCTGATCTACTATTGTTTTGTAGAAAAGGAGATGCCTAATCACTAAGTTATTAGTTGAGTGGCCGATGGATACCAATACATCAATATTAAAATGACAATTCACATTAGCTTCATATCATGGGCGGTAGAGCTGGCTATGGGTTATGTTGAATTCCAGCCTCCCCAAATCAAACCTTTTTCATTTTTTCTATGTTTTCTAAATGACTTAAAAACAATACAAAACTCATTGCCCAACTGATGTACAAATAATACAAGGAGCTTGTAGCTTGTCACTACGATGCAAATTTCCATTGTGTAGGATCACTCATTGAGCAAACTACATGATGAAATACATCCAAGGAAAACAATACCTGCAATTCGTCAGCACCTTGAACTTAGTTCAACATATTTGAAAGTAACAGTACTATAAATGTTGAAATTATTCAGGAAAGACTCAAATGAACAGAGATCAATGGCCTCATCATAGAAGAAATCCATTTCTTTCATACTTACGCAATCTAAAAGCTGCTTGTGGGGTGGAAATCAGATCTTGCTGTACTTAAATATCAAATGCTTCATCAGACTTTTTTAACCATTGCCAAATCACTTATGGGCCGAAATCAGAGCTTCTTCTACTTTATAATTAAAAGCTTGATCAGATGTTTTGACCAAATGCCAAATCTCTTACAGATGATAGTCAAGGGAAGGAAACTGTGGTTAAAAAGAATCTTAAGTTCTAACTAAGGCAGCAAATTCTAACTTTCCATAGCTCAAGAAATATCCTCACTATATTCATCAGTTTGTTCAATTAGAGGTGCTCATCTGTGGGCCAATAAAAAAAAAAACTGTGGGCGAGCCCTAAACTGACCATCAACCACAATGGGCTGGATCTGGGGCTATGTTTTTCTTTCATTGGCTGGCTTTGGGCCTATATTCCATATTTCTAGCTGAAACTCGCTTGTACTGTAAACAGCTGGGCCTACGTGCCCAAAAACTGGATTTGGGACCGTATATCAGCTGGGCGAGGGTTTGGGCTATGTTTTTCGTTCATTAGCTGGGTTTGGGCCTATTCTCCAGCTGAGATTAACTTGAGGGCCTAGCCTGGCACTGCACATTCAGTAAGAATGCACTTTGTTTTGTAAACGGGCTGGGCTTACGCGGTCTTAGACTGGATCTGGGACTGTATATCAGCTGGGCTTTGACAGGTTTTATGTAGCTGGCTTACAAACTTAATTAACCATTTTTAGTGAAAGCACATTAGGTTGCCAGGTGAAAGCTTTTTAATGAACAGCTTGGATCTCCCGAATTAAGGAACTGGAGTATCCTAAACTCTTCAGCATTCATCCTTGGATATAAATTTACCTCTATGAAAGGTGATGGGCCTTCACATCACCCCTATCGACCATGGTTATTTAATGCTGCATTGAATGACTCATTGGCATGATAATCTTCTTGGGAGTAGTTGATCATACGCCATTATATGGCTAACCTAACGGTAAAAAATCCCTTATTCAACTACTTTACCATTTTCCCCCAAAAAAAAAAAGAGACTACTTTACCTTCAATTGTAGGAAAAGTTGGCCCAGCCTGCCTAGAATTATGTCTGCTTCAAAGCGAGTATAGAACCCAGATCTGGACCCAGATAGTATGTGACCTAAAGGCCTTAAAATAGTACTTCTTTTTCATATTATTCCCCCCCATGGTGACCAAGACCTGAACCCAGCTATTTGGATTCTTGGGTTGGAACATGCAAGGATCCATATGCAGATTCAAAATCTCTAAAACCACAGGCATGGTTTCAAGTCCGGATTAAGCTTCTGTCACTCCAAAAAATATATTAGGAACCTGCTTTCTTCATATGCTTGGATAACCAGATACCTGTTAACATTCCTATCCAATTCAAGCAAATTAGATGTTACACCCCAACCCGAACTAATCGTAATTAAGGCTAATTAATTGAGATTAATGCTAATTAAGCATGAATAATTTGGTTAATCAAGATTAATGACCAAAGAGAGACAAATCAGTCTCAAATGACACATTAAGCCTAATGAAATGGATTTGAATGAAATTGAATGGATTAAGATGAGTTTAGACTCAAACAAGGTAAACTAAGGACTTTTTCGTAAATACGGGTTTTCACGTATTTCGTCAAATACAAAAATTCTTGATACCAACGTGCGTATCTCGAAGAGTACGTCAACTTTCATAACAGACGCGATTTCATTTGACCTCAAATGGACCTAATGAGGAGTCATTTGACTCTATATGTAAATAGAATAAATGTAAGGGGGTTTTGGTGTGAAGAGGGCATATATTAGAATCAAATGAGCTCATTCTTCATTTTTCACTTCAAGAACCCTAGGCTCTCCATTTTCCTCTTTCTCTCTCATTTCTCTTCATCAAGTGTGAAGCTAGGAGGGATTCAAGTGGTATTTGAGGGAAGCATTTTCAACTTCATCTTCCTCCTCAAGTGGTTTCCACCATTGTTGAAGTGATAAAGCTTGGAGGAGAGCTCTAAACCTCTTTGCTTTGGACCACAAGTAAGTGATTAAGTGTTCCATAGGATTTCCAAGTCATATTAGTGGCTTTGTGATGATTTCTAGCACAAATGACTCATGGGAGTTCATTTGTTTGTTTTTATGATTAGGGTTTGAAAAGGGATTATTGTGTCCAAACTCAAGCTAAGTAAAAGAGGGCCTTAAGTTAATAGCTTCCAAAGAGGCAAGTATAAACAACCCTTGTGATTAGTGTTAATTATTGTAGAAGCTCATTGAGTTTCTATGTGTTTTTATGGACTTTCCATTGAGTTTTGGGTTTATTATGAATGACTAATGAAGTTATTAAGGGATGATTAGAAGTGTGATTATGAATGAATGTGATTGGATGATGCATGAGGGGGAACAGGAGGTTCTAATCTCTTATGCAGGTTGTGGAAGTATAATGGAGAAAAGAAGTAGAAGAAGAGAGGATGGTTCAGAATTTCGGAGTGAAATTCTGAAGCGTTTGCTCGAGCGAACGGTACGTCCGCTCGAGCGAACGGGGTTCTGTTTGGGATGGAATGAGTACTGAAGAGTTCGCTCGAGCGAACATTTAGTCCGCTCGAGCGAACATAGTTCTGTGTGAGTCCACTCGAGCGAACAGTGGGTCCGCTCGAGCGACCAACGTTCTGCCTGGGTCCGCCCGAGCAAACAGTGGGTCCGCTCGAGCGAAACTGATACTGGCCCAGTGATATTAGTTAGTGAAAATTTAGGCTAATCGATCGGACCTAACGGTCCGACCGGTCAATTTTGAGTTTTGGATTTTAACGAGAATTTGGAGTACAACTCTTAAGTATAAATGCGTTCCCGATTAGTTTTTGAGACTAATCATGGGTTAATTAGATTATTGAGAATTAATGGTGTTTTAAAAAGGGTTCCTTGAACGAAACATAGTTGATTATGGCCTAAGCTCCATGGGTGATAATTACGGGGACTAGAAATGCACATATTAAATGTATAAATGTGATGTCCATTAAGAATAACATTTGCATTTGGAAACCAACGGTTACACCCGAATGGTTGATTAGGATTGAGATAGGATTGAAATAAGATTGAGTAAAACCACATGTGGTTAATAATCCTCTCATTGTGTCATTGTGATTTAATCTAATGAGATTGATATTATTGTCATTCCTTTCCTTTGTCATAAAGGAATTATTGAACCGAATTGGATCTATAAAAGGGATTTCTTACTGAATGTATTGATCATTGAGTTTGGCACTACCTAGCGATTATATTAGAACTCTAAACGAGTTTAATGAATAATGAATGACTAATCCTGCTGCAGCAGATGAATATTGGGGTGTTCCGGAGCTCCGTGGTGATGCTAGTTGTCCCTGGCCCGGACACTAGTAAGTCCCACTAAATTCCGATCGTATCTTCGGATATTGATTGATGCCTTTCATGGGAAGATGAATCCTCCCTTTGAGGGGAGATGGTAAATAATAATCATTCCTTTGAGGGAAGATGGACATAAAATGAATGAAATACAATTTAATGAATGCTATGGTAGTTGTCAATTTGTACATGTATACTGACTGTCATTGTCTCTTATTGTTATTGTAGAATTGTCTAGATTTCTCTAGCACTGAAAATGTTATTAATGCAATATGAATGTGCTAATACATTATTGCAAGAATTGTTTATACATTGTTGAACCGTCGTGTTCATTAGTATTATTGATGGTATTACAGGCCCGATTGCTCCCGCCGGTATTGCAGCGCCCCCGGCGCCAGCGGAGGAGACCGCTCCGATTCCTCCAGGAGGATTGATAGAGTGGAATCGGCGGGATACCATTTGACTTGGTATTCGAGTGCGATTGGAACTTTGATAAACATTTTGAGGAATGTTTTGAGGACTGTTTATAATTCTTTTTGGGAATGTAATTAACATTTTTGGAAATGTAACTAATGATTGTCTGCATAGTATTTTAGAATATGCAACATTTGTCAAATGTATATTGATAACGATACATGTATAAGAACTTTCTTTTGTATATATGTAAATGATAAGTTGTTATTGTCAAATGTATATTGTTTCCGCAAAAGTTTTGTATTTGGCAGGTATTTTGTGTATGATATCCCTTGTGGATCTCGTTTTAACTTCGGTTAATTCGGGGTTTACGGGAGTAAGTATGCGTTTCACGGCTCGGGTTTGCCGGGTCTCGGGCCCGGGTCGTGACATTAGATCTCTTGGTTGGGCGCCAAGAGAAAATCTGACTTCATACTGGTGGGACAAGCTTTCAGATACCTGATATTGTCAAGTAGATGCAAAATCTATAAGTCTATTATGCTTTAATATTGCTTTGATCGGAGTAACAGCTATTGTTGGATAAACATATATTAAAAAGTAGGTTGAATTGGAATTTAGATCTTGGAAGGTACACTCATCATCATCAACTTCATCATTAAAGCCTTGTCCCAACTATGTTGGAGATGTTTAGGTTGTGATAAACTTTTACGCTGGTGTTCAACCTCATTCTTCATGCGGATGGAGTTATCTTGTAAGGAACACTATTGATAAAAATTGAGTGTAATCATAGCCTTAATTTATAAGGGTTGTAGTTAGTTAATCAGGTATATATGATAAGGCCTCATCTAAAAGTTGGGTTTATATCACTTGTATATCATATTGGAGAGGGATGTGATTAAGGCTGGTGATCACTAGCAACCCTGATTTTCAGACTCCTTTCTATGATATTGTCTCAACCATGACAACTCTCTAACAAAGGTTATGTATACTCTAGTGCAGTCAATATTTATGCAACAAAGGAATTTCATGGTAGCATCCAACGAGGAGATCTGCACTCATTCCAGCTCGGGCACACTTAAAACTCTGGTCCCAGAACTGAATGACTTAGTGCTTCGTCCGATGGGATGTCAACAATTACAATCCTCACCATTCCCTTGGCCTCTGTGTTCTCCCACCAAATCATAGTTAAATCGTCTCCACTCACCCCGATTGGCCCGTTGATTCAATTTGACTCGGTGTTGACTCGAATGAGTTTGACCGAGTCCACCATAATTTCAGTCATGCTGCCCAAAGTTACTCAAAATTTAGGGCTATGTAATTAAACAAGGGCTCTAGGGACATTGACTTCTACAGGGAGTATCTTAGTTGGAGCTCCAACACTGAGGCAGCATAGGAAGGGAAAAAAGGGGAAAAAATGAGAAAAAAAGATGACACTTAAGCCCCTGTTTGGCATGTCTATTTTTTGCCTCTAAACATCTATTTCTCTAAAGCGGACAGAGGTTTTGAAGTTTAGAGGTGTTTGGCAATGATTTATAGCCTCTGCACACTTTAGAGCAAAAGAGGCAAAGCCTCTAAAAAAGAAATGCCCCAAAAATATGTATATAGAAATCAGAGGCAATGCCTCTTGAAAAAGCAGAGGCGGAACCCATTTTTTAGGATAAAAATGCCCCTGACGGAAATTTATTTCCAACGAAAATCTCTTTTAATAAAGCCTCGAAACCACATCAACTGTGTTCTCATTCTCTCTGCAACTCGAAACCCTCAAGGGTTCTCGTTCGTTCTGCTGCGTCTGCTGCTGGAAGGGAGGCTGGAAGGGAGAACAGGGAAGAGGTGTGTGTCTACTGTTGTTTCCATTTCTTTTGTTTCTTCTTGTTTATTTCTCTATTCAGAACATTTGCTTTCTACTCTCTTTCTCTCTCTATGTTCAATCGATGTTTTTTTTTTTTTTTTGTTTGAATGATGATGGAAATGGTTGGAGATGGGTTGTTTGGAATGGTATTACATGAGGCTGGAAAGGGTTGGAGATGGGTTTTCATTTGAGATGGTATTAAATGAGGAGTTACAATGATGAAGGGGTGGGTTTTGAGGATGGTTTCAACTGCGAGTTAGTGGCCGGAATCTGGTCAGAAGATGGTTATCTCCTACCTAGATGAAAAAGGAGTAATGGTGACAAATATAATCTATTTTTTTTTTCAACTAGTTTTTTGGCGATCCTTGTGAAGATTTTTCTCTAGTTCTAGAGTTTCTAGATCTGTGATTGCCCAAGTAGAGTGTGACACTGACGTTGGAGAATCACATGGAGAAAACGCTTATACATTTGATATCACAGATAGGATAGAGATGGATGCCAAGAGGAATTCAATTGCAGATGCCATTTGGCGAGATGCTTCTTCTCGTGTTTGATTTTTATCATCTTACGTCATGGTTCTTTTTTTTTTTTTCATCTTATGTCATGGTTTATCTTATGTCATGCAACATGGTGTGATGGTGTGTGATGATGGAATGATGGAGATAATATATAATTGTGTTTGATGTTGTAAGTTTTAAATTGTGTACAAGTTACATGCCATATTTTGATGGAAATGGTTGTAGTTTTCAAATGATAAGTAATTACTATGTTATGGTATGTGTATAGAGGGCATATTTTGATGAAAATGTGCATAAGTTCATTTTTTACAAAATGACAAAAAATACCCCTCTAAAAAGAGGTAAATAGAGGGCAAACCAAACGGTCTATTTGAAGTAGACCCGTTCATTACCAAACACATTTTTTTTTTTTTGTTAGAGCCTTTTTTTTATAGCTCTTTTTTTAATGACTCTATTTTGAATGGTCTGTCAGAAAAAGAGTAGAGATGTCAAAGAAGGCCTTAGTTTAATGTTTTAATTAGGGATGGCAATGGCCATTGGTCAAGTTAAAACAGGCAACCTGCCTAACCCACTTGAATTAGGGGCCAATTTGGTAGTGGGTCTCTTAGATTCGGTGTGGGTATGAGTTTTCAATTTTGACCCAAGTCGGGTTCAAATTGCGGTTGAGCTTGCTCTGGCTCACCCTGCTTATATATGGTTTATATATTATTTTGTAAGAATTTAATGCAAGAGTGAGACCCTTCCCTTCCTATCCGACCCTCCCCAAATCATGTAAGAAACTATTATTCTTGATTTTCAAAATAAAAAATCAACAGTATTAAATCCGAGTCAACTCATATTTATCACGGTTGAGTTCCGGACAGGGTATATATATATATATATATATATATATATATATATGTCCGTCAGTCGGGTTGATCTAAACCCTAGCCCAACCCGATTAGACCCGTTGTCATCCCTAATTTTAGATGTGTAATGCTTATCCCTTGCATAAGGGTGTTAGAGCCCTAGGTCAAAATTATGTCTTTCTACTGTTGACATCATTGCTAGTTTTGTGGCACACAAAGAAAGCAGTGGTTTCAATGCTTTAATTATTACCATATTAGCTACCATTAAAACCACCCCACAGCCCCGAGAAAGCAAGGGTTAATTAAAAATGTTGTCTTCCTTTGTTAGTCTTGCTTTATGGGACAGGTGGAAATAGAGGGTGAATACGGATTTTCATGTAAAATTCCTGCATTAGATTGTCTAATGCCGCAATCAGATTATGTTGCTTATAAATGGGTGATCATTATTTTATACATTTTTAAAGAAACGGATTCCTTGTTTGGACCAATCCGGATCCCCTTTTTCAATTAGTTTTGAACTTTTCTAGGTTCACTATGGAAGTCATATTTATTGGCTTTTGTTCGATAATATTTGCAACTTTTTCACCCCCACGTTATTATAATAATAATAATAATTATTATTATATATATATATATTTTGGTACATATCCAAATAGACTAGACAGATGAATTGACTATATGCTCGTTTTTAGGTAGTGAAAATTTATCGGCTATTGATTAAATACTTGAGATTATTGATTCCAATTAGAGATGTCAAATGGGCAGGCCCAACCCGGCCAGCGGCACGGCCCACCAGGCACGATCAGCATGATTGGACACAACCCGCTGGAGGCATGGCATGGCATGGGATGTTTGATATTTTTAGTGTAAATATAAAAAATGTAGTATTTTTTTTTTATTATCTAAAGAAATTGTAAAGTTTTTGAAGATAATCCTATTGAAAAACCTTTAAATAAAAAAATATCCAAATGGTTCTCTTCGGAGTAGGTTAAATCTGACCGAATTACTTAAATTTGTATATCATATTTTTTTTTTTTTGTGTGTGTCTTTTAAATTCTTCTTAGTATAAAATATTTATTTTTTAAGCTCAAAAGATAAGAATCACATAAATCCCAAAACACAATAGGTGCAGAGGCACCATGCAACCTATAACGACTTAGACAACGGCACGTTTGACATACCTAATTCCAACCATGACCACTTTCTTAAAAATGGATACCCAAGTTACCTAAAGTGCAAATGGATGATGACATTCTTTGTCATTTGGTCCTTAACATGGGAGAACTCCCTCTCCTGATACTCCGACCAGTTACCATCCCAAGTCACAGTGCAGTAACTTAAGCAAAGAGCATCACCACATTTCTGGTTCCCTTTTGCATGCAATGGTCCGAAACACTCGCTCGTGGGTTGGGACTTGGGACTGAGGGACATTCAGTCTCCAGTACCTGCCCCCACACCAGCGATAGGAGAAAATAGTACACTAACCTAACCGGTTAGATGAACTGCCAATCACCCCCTGGGCCCCACCTTTCGTCGGTAGATCTTTTGTCCAAGTACTTCACGGGCAAGGATCAATGCAACTCCTCCATCAACGACTTTATTCCCCATCTTTTCTTTCCCTTTGTCCTTTACCAGAAACTTCCAAACCTTTGCTTCTTTCCATGCAAAAGTCTCTCACCAAAACAAAAAGGACCCACGTACCAGCAGCAAACAAACTGGCATTGGACCACCTACTAGGCTACCACACAGAGTGCAGAGTGCAGACACAAGTTTTATGCATAGGACGTTCACAGGCTAACAGTACTGGCATCACTCATCAGGACTTGAGAATGCATGCATCGACTATGGACCTGACAGGCCCCACTGTCTAACATGACCACAAAACTTATAGATTGGAAGATACTGACCATTTAAGAAGCTGGCCTTATCTTTAGTGAATTTAGGGGGAGATTCTTTTAGGTATTCTATTTCACTCTCCACCATCTATTTGAGTTCTTGGATAAGAATCTTAATCTGACAGGCCAGCCATGCAAATCCATCTGCGGGCCCATCTTTGATATAGTGCGCATCAACATCATATATATATAAATAGTGATGTCAGGCGAGTTTTCCCTTCACATGTCTCACAACAAAGTTTGCATCATTAAAACACAAAACATAAAGGTAGTAAAATCAGGTGAAAAATATGAATAAGCATTACTATGTGAATCCAAATCTAATTGAAGTATACAATTCAGGCCAAAAGCAACAAGTTTTAGGCATGCTGTAAAATTGATCAATTATTATAAACTTGATAAAAATTTACAAAAGTTACATATGTTTCACATATATAATCATCCTCCTGACAGTGGGCGCATCTCCTATTGAAGTAAGTGATATTTGGCGAGAACAAATGTGAGAGAAGGGTGTCTATTTTTGTTTTTAATTCTCATATCAATTTCTCCCTTGTCCAATTTTTAGTAGAGTGATATTTTGTAATGGCCCTGTGGATGATCTTTTTTTCACAAATGGGTCCCATTGAGAAGGGGGGCTCGCCATTTCTTGTATGCCATGCTCCTCTCACCTATTGTTGACCCGAATCTCTCGGGGCCGGCTTTTGGATGTGCAAAGAACAGAGAAAGCTGAAAAAGAAAAACAAAATGTCGGTTGAGAAACTCTACAGAAACATCCCACCGGACTCTTTTTCTATCTTTTTTCTCTTCCTCCCTTGTGATCTTGCAAAAGGACAAATGGAGTTCACAATCAAACATCGCTTCTTGCACTGAGTTAGTACCTGGCATATCCTTTCCCCCCTACTCCCTCTATTCTCTTACAAAGTACTTGAAACACCACAAATATTACTCATCCCAGAGCTTCTCCACAGCCAGTGCAACACCCAAATCAAGATGGGGAACTGCATTTTTAGAGCCTTTAAAGTCGAAGGGGTGATCAAAGTAATCACCTCCAATGGAGGGGTCATGGAACTCTACCCCCCCATCACAGCTGAATGCATCACCAATGAATTCCCCGGCCACGCCATCTTCCGCACCCTTGATCTCTTCTCCCAACCCTTGCTCCACAGTGAAGAGCTCACCGCAGGTGAATCATACCATCTTCTTCCAATTAGACCCCATAGAGGAGGGATTATGCGAGACAACAGCGATCGAAAGAGCACCTTCTCATCGCTTTACGCTCCCTATCGCATGACTTTTGATAATCATGGCAATTGGAGAAGCACGCAGACTGAGGTGGTTCCTAAGTATAACAGTGCCGGGGTGTGGAAGGTGAAGTTGGTGATCAGCCCAGAACAGCTGACGGAGATACTCTCGCAGGAGTCGAGGACGGAGGCGCTGATCGAGAGTGTGAGAACCGTCGCCAAGTGTGGAAGTGGGGTGCCGTCGGCAGCGAATTCCGATCAGTGGAGCCTTGGTAGTAGCTGGAATGTTTCTACGGAGAAGATGGCTTATAGGGAGGAAAGAAAGTTTTAATTGTTGTTGTTGTTGTTGTTGTTACTTATGGGTCATGTAAATTTGTGTGGGATTGGTGTCTAATGTAACTTTCGATGTTGGTATTGTATAGTTGGTAGTACATCTATCGATCGGCATGCAATGGGTGCATGTTTGGTGTAATACCCTTTTTCTAAATTGAAGAAAGGAGGTGAAGATTTTCATGGATGAGGATGTTTTTGAGGCCACGTTTGTGTGACACGGAGGAATCCACGGTGCTTCACAAATTGTTTTTTGGTAGAAAAATTTATCATTGTTTAGTGTGCTGCTTTTCTATGCGAAAGAGAGAACTAGTTTCCTCAACTTCTTTAATTCGTGGGTAGAAGGGTTAGCACCACTTTTCTCATCTGGAAAGCACATAATCACATGTTACACAGAGAAGCCCTTGGGGTCATATATTTACTCATGTTTATATTTGTCCCGGTCGCGTAAATAAAGTGTGAAAATGGTGTATAAGTAATATCAGTTTTAACTCTTTATTTACATACCTAGGGCTTGTATGTATATTTGTAGGTGTTAGAGATCATGTTTAGGTTGTTAGAGATTTTGGGGATGGATTAAGAGTTTGAATTTTAAATTATTATTTTACCAATTTATCTCTTTTGTATAAATTGAGAAGTCTTTGTGAATGAGATCTACAGTGGTTTTATGGAAATACTTTGACAATCTTTATGGTATTAGGGTGCGCCCGGACAAGATGATGATCATCTTGCAATCAATTCGGGCACGATCCTATCCTTCTGCAATAATGATTAATGATCACCGTCAAATAAATCAACCATCCTCCCTCTTTCATCCATCCATTCAAACTTTATGATCTCGTCATATTCGTCAAGTCTTCATGATCAAAGCTTCTTGAAGAGATTGTATTAGATTTGATCTATTAGATCACCGGCACCAACAGACTCAAGAGGAGCGAGTAGCGACGGTGATGGATCACATATAGATAATGACCCCATGAAGACTTAAAGATTTTATGGATAGATTATGAGTTTGGATTTTAAATTATAATCTTATCAGCTTATCTCTTTTGTATAAATTGAGAAGTGTATGTGAAAGAGATCTACGGTGGTTTTATGGAAATGCTTTCACAGTCTTTAGTAAGTAGGATGGAGTAAAATGAAAGAAAATTGAATGTGAAATCAAGAGAAAAAAGAAAGTAGAGGGAGTTGAGAGTGAAAGCTCCTTTTTGCTTTTTAAGAATGCCTTTTTTTTTTTTTTTTTTTTTTTCATTATATGTCATTTAAGAGTACATTAATCTTATCATTTTGTGCCTAAGAGTAACTTTTTTGTGTTGTTGTTTTGTGATTTTACTATCAAGTCGCTCCACTTTTATTTTCCATTGATTTGACTTATTTTATTTTACTCCACCCTATGTTTACATACATATATTAATGAGGAGAGAGCATTGGTACACAGGTAATAGGGCTCTCCTAAGCTTAAGTTTAGGATAAAATCTCGTAAGCTTATGCTTATGGGGCCCACCTTTGGTCCATCAAAATGGACCAAACATATGACCTCTCTAAATTGCACATGTCCACCAACTTTCGGTCATATTCGAATTTACTGGACCGTTGGATCGACTATTTATCGATTCGAGTGGATTATTGACCATTAAATTTTTGGACCCATATGGAGATGATAAAAATCACGGTTGGAGTTGATGTTTTGCAGAGATGAAGATCTCAGGGGGTCCTTGATATTCCCCCAACCCTCATCCCCATGTGGGTCCCTAGGTGGGCCCTACTACACACTTGAGCTTACCTTATCCTAAGCTTGAGCTTAGGAGAGCTGGCCCCATATATATATATATATATATATATATAAGTTGTGGGATCGAACCCCTTGGATATCTTTTTTATTTATTATTTTTGTACTTTCGTGGGCCACAAATTTGTAAATCGAGCTGTTTATCTTCTTTGTAGGTTTAATAAATCTTACACCGGCCATTTAATTTTAAATCTTAAATCTTCATAGATCTTGAGAAACTTTTGAGAAATGTCAAAAGAAATCTAAAATAAAATTTCAGTTTCTGCACTTTTCTAGGCTCCAAATTCACGATCCTAATCATTCAATATTCTCAAATTAATGAAAGCATAAAAATCTTTGTTACAAATCATAAATCATTAAAATTTCAAGAAATATTTGAAAAGAAAAAAGACATATAAAGCCATGGGACGTACTCATTTACTCATTTAAAGATGGTAATTTTGACAAACGTAGTATGTGTTTCAAGTTTGTAATATCTGCATGTGAAAAGTCATATATTGACCTTTTGATACATATTGTAAAACTCATTTCCATATCCCCTGGCAGGGCGAACAAATGCAAGCCCCCATAGGCCTAAGAAAGACACATGAGGGCCATATGGCCCATCTGGGCCGGCCCCCATTTAAACAAGCTCGTTGTCCCTTCAACTCCAATTGGCCCCCATAACTGCCTGGCCAGGGCCCAGCCCAAGATAACATTATAAAAATAATAAGAAAAGATTAAGCCACTTGTAATTGCCAAAAGCCTTATCTCAACTGGTTGGACAGTTGTGCTTCAAGGAGATGTCATGTCTTCAAGTCTTGCTTCCTCTTTTTCTAACAATTACTTTTATGGTCGGACCGGGCTTGGGCTCTCGACCAATCAATCCAAGACTGGCCCATTTATTAAACAAGCCCGAGTAGTCCAAGCCCGGTTCAAAGTGGGCTCGGCCGGATTCGGACTCCAGCCGGCCCAGCCCATGAACACCCCTAGCCATCAGAAAATCTCATTTGCTGCTGGTGGGACCTTCTTTTCGGCCATCTAGGCCGTCCTTTTCGGCCATCTAGGCCGTCCTGTTAATCCCAAAGGCCGCAACAATGAAGGCTTTTTTTTCCTTTTCCAAAAGCTTAAAAAAGCTCAATTTGAAAAGCACACAACCTTGAGAGACCCGCAAGGTAAAGACCCAATTTTTGTGTGTGTGTGTGTTGCGTGTGTATATGGACAAAGGGCCGGACCATACTGGGTCATTTTATAATCATAACGGACAGCAGGCCCATTTGATAATGCATATATAAAGCATGAATAAGAGTTTTATTTTCTTCTGGACTTGCCCGGACTCTAGCCCTTGAGGGTAGGGTGGGGGCTAGCTAGTGAGGGCACACTAAGGACTTTGGCCTTGCCTACGCTTGGCTCGCATAAATGAGGGTAGGGTAAAGGCCTACCATGGCCTAGCCTAAAATCAGGCCCAGCCCACTGACAGGCTTATGCCACCTTATATTTTGTACAAGCAGAACCTATAAATCTATTATGGTTGTAATATCCACTAGTTGCTTAAATATTTCGTTTCTTGTCTAACTACCTAGGGATCAATCTCTAAGTTCTCTCTTAGTGCGAGTGGGCGTTCACTCTTTGCGCAAGCAATTTTTCTTCCTATGTGACTGGGCATTGTCTTGTCTCTCTAAGGCTAGGTTCTCTCATAAGTCTTAGCTCTCTTTATTGGGTAATTAAACCAAAGCATGCAAAAAGAAATGAAAAATTACTTGTTCGATGATACATATTAAGGTGGTTTGAAATTGAAAATTGAATTGAAATATGGGTCCGGTACCTCATCAACATTTGAGTAGGGTAAGGAAACTCTTCATCGAAGAGCAGACAGCGTACGCAGTGCTATTGTGGTCAAGTTCGTGGAATCCACTTGGATGCAATTCTATCATTGGGGTAAGATAGATGGAAAGGTCTCTTCATGGAGAGGTGTCGTGCAAAAAATTAACCTCATTAGCGAGTAACGTTTAAGATGGGTATGGTTTTTCATATTTTAATTCAACCCTAGTCTTCTACCAAAAAATAAGTTCGACCCTAGTCACGTTCAAGGTGGCTTCGGGCTTTAGGTGTGCTTGACGCACCAAACACAATTATTGGTTTGTATATATTATTTTTAGGTATTTTCTGCAAGAGCCTCCGCTCTCCCTAATGAATATTACCTTTTTATTGTTAAAATAAATAATTGACATTATAAAATTTAGAGGATTTTATGGAAAAAAACCCCTTAATCAGTCCGTAAACAAAAAATAACCTCATAGTTCCCCCTCGCCAATTTTAACAACCATTTTTTCCCTTTTTGAGTGAGCGATGATATTGTCACTCATTTCAGTTGAGTACCGATATGGCCGCTCATTTCATCTTCTTCCTTTTCTTTTTTCTCTTCTCCCTCACTTCATTGTCACCCAATTAACCATCCACAATACCTCTATATATCATCCTCAAAGACCTCCATCCCGGCCAATTCATTCCTATTTCTACCTTCTCACACCATCCATCTTCATCTTAACTTTGCATAGAACCCATCCAAACCAAAGGCGCTAAAATTGAAGACAAAGTTGAAAATCCACTAAAAAAACGTGATTTTCCACGAGTTTAACACCAAGTAAGCCAATGGAGTGTAAGTAAACACAATCTATTCCTAACAAAATTTCAGAGTTGATCAAATCAATATTGCAGACACCAATCAACGGGAAAAAAAATACTAGTTTCCAACTGACTTGGAGCCATTTAGGATGCTGTAAAACAGCACCCGTAGAAGATTTCCTAGTTTTCCTAATTATCAATCAAAACACAAAAAAAGAGAAAAAGATAAATAGACCGTTCCATCCGGTATGCCATTTAGAACACGGAAAATCATAGTACTAGGATTATCCTCTAACTCATCGCAAATCACATCGAGCAATGATGATGAAGGAAATGGAGATATAAACTTAACCAAATAAAGAGAGAGGGGTTTGGGCGAGAAATGGAGTGGGAAAGATGGAGAAGAGAAGAGAGAAGAGAGGAGGGATGGCAATATTGTTGTTTAAATGAAGGGAGGATTTCAAAAAAGTTAAGTTTCGGCATGATTTCAAAAAATTACATAAGTTTCAAAACTTCTCAAATTAGTCCCTAAGTTTTTCAGGAAGTTTTCAATTAAGGACATCGATCTATTTAAAGTTATTTTTTGGCAACTTTTTTCCTATTTTTTTTTAAATACCCAAATCACCCTTCGTTGTTATAAAACTCTCCTTCACTTCCTCTATATTTACGTCGTTTTCTTCGCTGGTGTCCTCATGGTGAGCAAGGACACCCAGTATTCCTACAGCGATTGGCTTTATGCAGTGGTTGCCGAAACCATGTCATGGCTTTAAATGAAGGGTAATTTGGGTATTTTTAAAATACTTAGGGAAAAAGTCACAAGAAAATATATATCTTTAAATGGCCGGATGTCCTTAATTAAAAATTTATTGAAAAGCTTAGGGACTAATTTGAAAAGTTTCAAAACTTCTGTCCTTTTTTGAAATAAGGCAAAAACTTAAGGCCATATTTGAAAATTTCCCTTAAATGAAATGAGCGACGATATTGTTGCTCACCCAAAAAGATAAAAGAAGGATAAAATCGGCAAGAAGGCCTTTTCTATGCAGCTGGAACAATGAGGTCATTTTTCATGCACAGACCACCATCTAGGGGTTTTTCCGTAAAATCCTCTAAAATCTAACTTGACCTATTTATTTGTCACAGGTAGGGTTCGGGACGAGTACAAATTTGAACTGGCGTGACCCGTTGTCATCCCTTGCTTTAGCAGTAATGTTTGTCTAGAGGTGAGCCCACATGGCCTAGACTTTTTCGGGCCCAACTATGCTTGGGCCAGGCCATGTCGTGCTTGGGCTGGGTCGATTGGGCTAGCTCGGGGTTGACCCAGCACGGCCCGAGCTTGGCTAGGCCGGGCTGGGCTAGCCCACTGTTTTTTTTTTTTCAAATTTGATTAAAACTCTCAAATTGGAATAAAGTTACAACTTTGAAGAAAATCTAAAGCTTTGAATAAAATTACAACTTTGAAGAAATTTTACAACTTTAAATAAAAATTACGACTTGGAATAAATTTGCAACTTGAGATAAAATTATTGACAAAGTGCTTAACTGCATATGTTCACCTCTTAACCAATTGTGTCTATTTTAAAGTCGGAGGTCCCAAATGTACAATATAATCTCTAATAGCAATAAACAACTAGCACTATAACTAGTGCTTAGCACAGGTATGGCCAACATTGCAACTTATATTCATGCATGAAAAAAAATATCCATATATTTTAGAAAGATAGCAAAAGAAAAAAAAAAGATTATGAGAATACCCCAGTTTATGTAATCTAGCTAAATGCTAATCACATAGAAATAAATGAGAAGAATTGAAGGAGAAATGAAATTGTAGAGTTTGGAAAGAAAGAGAGTTGTGGAAATGAAAAAGTGAAAGTTTGGGAAGTGGGTAATAGAGGTGATTTTTGGTAAAGAGATATAGTTGATTTCCATAAGATAAGTGAGGAGAAAACTGAAAAGATTTGAAAAAAAAAAAAGAATATTTGACTTGTCAAAATCATAGCAGACAGTCAAAATTAAATAAAAAAACTTTCTAGCTTAATATATTATAATAGAATAGACTCACATGATTCAGATAACTGACTGAGAATGAATACCACAAGTTAAATATAATTAAATAATCAATATAATCCTAACAGTTGTGATATGTAGAATTCTTATTAATCAAAGTTATCAGGAAGGAACTAGCACATCCTGTCTACATCATGCATTTAAAGCAGTAAATGAAGATAGACACAGTGACTTTAAACTTTATAGTGCTTCAGTCCTCTGACCTTCTTCCACTCCCAACAGCACCTACCCGCCTGTCTGTTGGTGTTCACTCTTCAAGGTTTTCCAACAGGCGTACAAATTATACATGCAACCTAGATTTTTTTATGCATAGTTCTATCACACATGTCTCCTTCACCATTCTATTTTGTTATAGAGGTTCAATCACGAAGGTTCTCCTCTTGATGATCGCATTTAGTGCCGAAATCTGGATTTGTGCTATTGACCTCCAAAGAGCAATCCTTGGAGCTTTGTTGATCTTCCAATATGGCACAACCAAATAGATATGGAGGTTTATATAGGGATTCTAGGATGTTCCTATGGTCTGAACAAGTCCTTAGATTAGGATCTTCCCACAAAAACTCCCTATCATTTCCATTCAATCGGCATAGAGAAATTAAACACAATTGTATGCTTTTGATTGACTACTCTTCTCTTCTTTTATTTTCTTATTATTTAAAACTTATTTGTCTTTTAGCATCCAAAGTTTTCCTCATAAATAAAAACTTCAGAGCATCTATTGGCACCACGGTTTCTAGCTGCTTGTTACAGTTTTTGGAGAAGGGACAGGCTATATTCCAATGGTTTGATAATGAGTTCTTAAAAGCGATTGATATACTGCTTTGGTTTGTTGGTTCGACCCAGCCTGATTCGATCAGCAAATGGGAAAGCTTGGGCTTTTACATGTTTGAGCCAGGCCAGCCAGATAAATGCCTATGTTTTTAAAGATGGGCTGGAACCGACCATGAAAGCCCCAATGTAAAATTACATGATATGTAATCTTATATTAATATCCATGTGTAATAAAAAGAACAATCCCAGGAATGGTACAAAGTAGTAGAGCATAACAGGAAAAAATGTGACAGTGGATTGGAAGAAACTAAATTGAAAACTGTAACAAGATACTCCTGATAATGCTTGAATGATGTGTTCTACCATATGTCAAAGGAGACTTCTACACTTCAATTTTTTATTTTTATTTTTGTTTTTGTTTCTCCATGCATTCAAACAGGCAAGGATCATGCAACTCCTACAGGCAAGGAAGTACTAGGTAACAGAAAAGAAGGAAAAGGCCAAAACACTACACCATCAAAATTGTTGGCCAAGTGGATGTAGGCAAATCAGGTTCAGGGTGATGGGTATTTTCGTAGTTATACCGAGACTTTTTTGTTCAATAAAATAGAGCTTTGGGGGGATAAGAAAGTGAGCATTATATACATGGATGTAATATGTAACCCATGAGATGTGCACATCGCATCTAGCTATTTTAACTAGATATTGTAGGGATATTGATAATAAAGAATCTCAAAAAAGAAAAAAAAAAAAAAATAGAGAGAAGCATTTGGTTTGGATTGTCTGGTTTTTTATTAGGTAGTCCCACTCTAGAGCTTCAATGTGCCTATAATTAAAATCTCGTAACTAATGCCTCTCCAAATTTCACCCAAGATAAAGGAGGGCTAGCTACATTTATCATTAAGAACACTTGGATTTCTTCTAATAATGTTCTATCTTCGTATTGTAGGGGTGGTCAATTTCACTCTTCTAATTCTCAGCAAGGTGAGATTTTGCAAAGGGCCTGTGTGGAAGAGTTTTTTCTTTTTTCACAAATGGACCCCATGAGAAGGCTAGCTGTTCACGATGTCTTGTGTAAGTCTTACTTCTCCTGCCTAATGTGGTCTGAAATCTCTGGGCCAGGCCTTCTGGATTTGCTAAGGATAGAGAAAGCAAAAGAATATACGAAATGTAGGTAGTGAAAATTTACAGAAACATCCCACCGAACCCCTTCTCTCTCTTTTCTTTTTTTGGCTATCTTTTGCTCTACGATCTCTTTTTTGGTCTTCCTCGTGATCTTGACAAATACACTTGAAGTTTACAAACAAACATCTCTTCTTGCACGACTGATACTTGAAAACCCCCCCAACAAATACTCATTCCAAAGCTTCTCCACAGCCAGTGAAAACACACAAGTGAAGATGGGGAGCTGCATTTTTAGAGCCTCTCAAGTCGAAGACGTGATCAAAGTAATCACCTCCAATGGTGGAGTCATGGAACTCTACCCCCCCATCACAGCTGAATGCATCACCAATGAATTCCCCGGCCACTCCATCTATAGCGATCGCGCCTGCGATCTCTTCTCCCAGCCCTTGCTCCATAGTGAAGAGCTCATTGCAGGTGAATCATACCATCTTCTTCCAACTAGACGCAAGAGAGGAGGGATTCTGCGAGACTACAGTGATCAAAAGAGCTCTTTCTCATCGCCCTTTTGCACGCCTCCTTATCGCATGTCTTGTGATAAGCATGGCAATGGGAGAAACACCCAGGCTGATGAGGTTCCTAAGCACAACAGTGCCGGGGTTTGGAAGGTGAAGTTGGTGATCACCCCGGATCAGCTTAGGGAGATACTTTCTCAGGAGTCGAGGACGGAGGCACTGATCCAGTGCATGGAGACCGTTGCCAAGTGTGGAAGTGGGGCGCCATCTAGGGCGAATTCTGATAAGTGAAGCCTTGCTAGTCGTGTAGGAAATCACGTGGACCACACACTATGGATCCCACGTCAAATTAAGCAGATGGCAAAGGGCCATGATAAGATATAATTAGATCTCCAATAGATAAGACTACATCTATTGATATAAGATAGGGATTCTCATTAGTCTTATATTAATTAGTGATCGAGTTTTTATATATCCCGCATGGATAACTTCCAAGATGGTTGGGGGACGTGGTGGGTTTCCATGCGAAGAAGTTTCTAATAAGCTTGACTCTTTGAAATTGGCTAATTAAGGAGGACGGATACCCTGGGTGGAGCGTCCACCGAATGGCAGTAGTAGGAGATTTCCAAAGCACCGGAATTTACAAAGATACCATGACTAGATCTAGTATCAATCCTGTCCAGGACCCTTTGGCGAAGATGGCTTAATAAGGAAAGGAAGTTTTCTTTTCTTGATTATCTACTAATTATTGTTGTTGTTATAGTTACTTAATGGCAAAGTAAATTATGTGGGAGTGGTGTCTTATGTACCTTCAAATGTTGGTATTGTTTTGTTCCCACCAAAAAAATAAAAATAAAAAATCTTTGGTATTGCATATAGTCGGTAGTAAATCCATCCACATGATACAATGGATGCATGTTTTGTGCATTTTTTTTTCTTTTGTATTCTCATGAAGCAGAAAGGAGTTGAGAATTATCATTGATGACAATGTTTTCTAGGCCACATTTTTGTAACATGGAGGAATCCACGGTGCTTTACAAAATATTAATGCTCTAATCTCCAAGGTATAAATTTATGAATGTTTAGTGAGCTGCTTTTCTATGCGAAAAGAGAACTAGTTTTTCTGATTTCATTTGTTCATGGGGGAGAAGGCTAGATCTACTTTTTTCATCTAGACAATAACGAGTTTTAGTCTGAGCATAGAATACCAGTGTTACACAAATAAGCTCTGAGGCAATATTTGTTTTCTAAGAGCTAAACTAAAAAGTGTGGGAAAGTGATTCCAACCATTGATTTTTTAAACTAATTTGGTTGGTCTGTAGTGTCTTAGCTGCCAAATATCTTTAGCCCATAAAAAAAAAAGAAGTGTACTGTTCACTTTTCCCTTCATTAACTTTTTATCACATTTGAAATGATTTTACTCCACACAAACAAAACACAAATATAGTTTACTTAGAAAAGTATACTTTTTCTTAATTTACACAACCATTACCATTTCCTACAAATATAGTTTACTGAGAAAGTATACTTCTCATTAATTTACGCAACCATTACCATTTCCTGCAAATATAGTTTACTTAGAAAGTATACTTCTCCTTAATTTACACAACCATTACCATTTCCTCTTATTTGACGCTTTATTTTACATTACTTTTTTGGAAAAGTATTAAAACATCACCTTAGGATTCTTGTTGGGAAGTCCCATACCCTGTATCACCCAAAGCTTGAGTTGGACAGGGCTTCATATACCTGTTTCAACCTTTCACCCATTAACTTAAGCTTTTGAGTTGATACATGGTGTCAAAACGGGTTCCGATTCCGTCGCTCTTGTGTGGCCCACGTGGCAGATCCATCTATAAAATATGTTGGGCATGCATGTGAGGGAAAGTGTTTGGAAGTCCCAAATCCCATACTGCTTAAGTCCTGAGTTCGACCCTTGTTTAAATGGTTGGCCTTTCTGTTTGCTTTCAATTGAATGTTTTTTTTCTTCTCGTCCTGGGGGCTTTGCCCTTCTTCTTTCTTTTCAATACAATTTACCAATTAGCAAAAAAAAAAAAAGGGTCCTGAGTTCGGCAAGTTTGAGGGTTGTTTTTCTAGGTAGGCAATGGTCAGTTGAAAAATGCATTATAAAATTATTAATTTTTGGGTTGATGTTTCTATTGTTGTTGTTGTTTTTGTCATCTCCATTGTTTAGGGCTTACTAGGGTGGGATTTGGAAAGTCTATTATTTATATTTTTTTACTTAAAATTAATTTAATTAGATGTCCGAGTGCTTTAGATTATTATTTCAACTTTGCGTAGATGTCTAATTCAATTAGTCTCAAGTACTTTTGCCTTTAAAAAAAAAATACCAAAAAGTAACTTTTTTAAATAGAAACTAACGTTTAAGAAATATTCATCCATCTTTTGCGCTTTTTTTTATAAATTTACTCATATAACTTTTATAATACAGTGAGTTTGCATATACCACTGTTGCCTTATGACATTTGTTTGTACTACTTTTATTTTATGACAGCTTTTCTCATATAGCTTTTATATTATGATAGGTTTGTTCTCTTTCTAAATTAGTCAAATAAAATACACCAAATAATCTATTTATAAAAGGGTTTGATTGAAATCGCTCTACTTCAATCAGATCATTTGAATCAGCTTTATTTCAAACAGAGAAGGTTTTCCAAACAAACCCTAATTTGGTGCAAAAAGAATAGTTTTTCTTGCTTTGATAAGATTTAAAGGTTGTGGGTCAGCCACTATCTTCCTTCATGAAAATGGGTTGCACACAGTGGAATGTTCCTTTGATAAGTCAATTTACTATATGGCAGAAAGACTGACTTCCTATACTCGTCCTCTTTCTTCTTCTCCATCCATGGGCTTAATCTTTCTTTAATCTTTGTAATGCACTTGGTTTTCTACCATGAAGATGCACCATAGACCAAAAGTATGGCCTGAGACAACAGACTCTGTATTTCAGCATGAATTGTGCCTCATATAATGAGCTGAGGTTTTTGTTCTTTTTGAGTTCTGGATGAATCTCTCTCTTAGACCAGATAATTTCTTTTTACCCTTCACAAAGACCAAGTAATACAAGGGTGGCATGTAAAAAGAAAAGAACTGTTATAGTAAGATATATGCCTTCCAGAAATCCCTCTTGTTACATGTACTCTTCACTACTATCCGAAAAATAAAATATACTTTGCCATTTATCCTAAAACAGATCTCTTAATTGCCATACTTTTTGACAGATTAAGCAACAATGGCTTGTCTCCTTTAGACCTATACTTCACTAGGGTGACTGGAATGATTCCTAAGAGTACATGGCCATGTTCTATCCAAATTAAGCATTTCTTTTCTGAAAAAAAAAAAAAAAAAAAAAACCCTTTCCATCTTGATTCTTGTTTCCATTAACCACCTTCTCTTAATTTATCCCTTTACTGTTATTTTTAGGTTTTTATGATAGGGATTCTCTTCTCTTTTCTTTGCTTTTACCCCCTTTGATCTGCTTGATTTTGAGAAGCTTTTGCCTCTTGACTGTTGGGAAATTCCAACCTATTAATCCAAATTGCAGGCAAGAAGGGATGCACAAGTCCTAGCACCGAGATTTTAAGAGAGGAAATTCTCTTCTGGTAGATATTGGTAAGACAGTGTCAGAATGTCATGCACTGTATGAGAGTCATCTTTTTAAATCCAAAACATTCACAATTACAGACACCCGATCTTTTAGGATTGGTCCAAAATGTACCCTTAAAAGAGTGGGCCGGATCAGGTGTAAGAACACTAATTAATTCACCAAAAATGTACAAATGATCACTTACTCAAAAGTTATCGATTTGATGGTGGCCCCTAATAAGGTCCAGCTCTATTTAGGGCCTGTTTGGATGTATGATGAATTGAAAGACGGTGAGGTGAAGCATCAAATCAAGAGAGAATAAAATATAAGGTGTTATGATGGTGTTTTGTTTTTAGTTGTTTGGTATGAAATCTCTTTGACTTTGTGTATAGAAAAGTATAGTTTTTTTTGTCTTCTAGTGGAGAAAGAAGGTTGTTTTTTTTTTTTACTTTTTTTGAAAAATTCGGAGGGATTTTTGAAATTGTGTACTTTTGATATGACCCTTTAAAATTTCTTGTCTGGATTCACTTTACTTCACTTTAACTAGTTAAGTGCCAAACATGCCCTTAGAGGGCTTTATTTGTAGAGTTGAGTAGAGTAAATGTTATTTTGAAGAAATAATACAATATAAGTGAGTTATGATGATATTTTGTTTTTAGTTGTTTGTGAAGAAATCTTTTTTGACTTTTTTTTTTGAAAAGTGGAGTTTTTTTGTCTTTTAGTGGAGAAATGTGGTTACTTTTTTATTTTTTTTGAGAAAAATATGGTGGGAAATTTGAATTAAAATGTTTTGGCGAGATTTTTTTTAAAGAAATTGGAGCTTTACCTTACCTGACTCTACCAGTAAAGCCCCCATACAGGCCCTTAAGAGCGAGGTTGGGTTCACACTCAAGGTCTATTTCTTTCACATAATTCTTTATCGAAATTTGTGATATTGGAAATTTATAGATATGATGTGATGACTTGTCTGCCTTTGTACGACCCATTTTAAAGTCTTTCATTGTCTCTTAAATCTTACATTCACACCAGTTTTTGATTCATAAACCCACGCTGTATTATCTGCATATAACATACACTAAGGACTTTCATCTTGAATATGAGCAATTACACACACACACACACACATATATATATATATATATATATAATTAGTTCAAAGAGATAAGAACTTAGGGTTGACCCATGATACAAAACATTGTAAAATCATCCATCTTTCTATAAGTAGTTCTCACACTAGCTACCGTTCGTACGTACATATCTTTAACCATTTCAAAATAATATATCGCAACATTTTTTCTATTTAAAACACGCAAAAGTAATATTCTAAGTACCGATGAAAAATATATACAGATTCTTTATCTTCACACGATATTTTTCTATTCATTATCTAAGTGAGAAGATAGTTTCTATAATTTTAACCCTACTTATGGCTCGAAGATTTGGTAGAAATGATTAGCTAAGGAAGTTTAATACAATCTAAGCATATAAGTCAGACTGATCCGAGTTACTAGACTCAGACCTTTTGAGTCGACTCAACTATCCTAGTTTTCAAACACCTAGTAAGTCCCGAGTCCCAACTCACAAGATCATGCCTGGCCATGTCCATCACCAAAATACACACGTGTGCATAGGCAATTCGTGCTAACATTTCCCTTCTGATATCGCAGTTTCAGATCCAAATCCAAACCCTCCCGTCCTAACATTTCTTCTTCTTTTTCTTTCCTCTTTCTCCTCCCCACGATCCGTCCTCTGAAAAAGCGTTAAAACCGATACGATACGATACGATACGATACGACACGAACCTGCAGCAATGGAGCCGGACGTGAGCATGGAAAGCGGGTGCATAATTCGGATCGGTGTCCTCCCGATCGGACCCATCCCGCAATCGCAGCTGAGGGAGTACGTATCAATGCTGGTCCGTCACTGCAGGATCGAGCTCTCGGCGATCAGCTCCTTCTACACGGAGCACCAAAAGAGCCCCTTTGCCAACCAACCGTGGGATACCGGAAGCCTCCGCTTCAAGTACATGGTTGGCGGATCGCCGCCCAGCCCTTGGGAGGACTTTCAGTCCAACCGCAAGATCCTCGCCGTCATTGGCCTCTGCCACTGCCCCTCCTCTCCTGACCTCGACGTCGTCGCCGATCAGTTCGCTGCGGCCTGTAAGGGGTATGCGTCTGCGCTTGTTAAGCGCTGCTTCGCCTTCTCACCCAGTGATTCCCAGGTTTGGAAAACCCCACTTTTTTATTCTCAGTCTCGTATATTGAATTGATTTTGGTTGAAAATTGCTTGAATTTGAATCTGGGAGTTTGCAAAAAGAGAAGGTTGGGACTTTAAAGATTTGATTTTGGGCTCGCCCCAATTCGCCGTTGGTTGGAATGTTTTGTCTGAATTCCAATTCATGGCAAAAGAACCCTCTTTGTTTTTTCTTTTTTCTTTCTTTCAATTTCATGAATTGAACTGTTTTGGGTTGGAAATTAATCAAATTTGAATCTGGGGATGCGAAGAGAGAACGACTGGACTTTAAAGATGTGGTTTTTGGCATGTCCCAATTCACGGTTGTTCGGAATGTTTTGGCTGAATTCCAATTTTGTGGCGTAATACCCTAGTTTTTTTTTTGATCTGATGAATTGAACTGATTTTGGTGGGTAATTGGTCAGATATCAATTTGGGGATGCAAAAAGTGAATGCCGGGATTTAAAGAAGTGATTTTGGGTGTGCCCCAATTCACGGTTAGTAGGAATGTTTTGGTGGAATTTCAACTCGGGATCAGTTGGATTGTTTTGAGTGAATAGGATGATTCTTGATCTTTGTAGAGCGGTGCAGAAATCTTAAATGAACATGACAGTCGTTTTTCTGACATTTCGTCCTTGTACCCATGTCAACCATTCTTCAGGATTGATGATGACCGGGGGTGGGCAAGGCTTAGGTTATCTTTTTGAACTGTTTTGGACACCGCAGTATTCTTCTAATGTTTATTTAGAAGGAATGATAGGGTCCAGCAGGTCCATATGTAAGAAATGATGGTCCCCAATTCATGGTAGGTTGGGATGTATGGTCATCCATGTATTCTTGCTCTTTGTTTGGGGTGCTAACAAAAATCTGACATGACATTTGAAGTTGAGGGATACTGTTTTCTGATATTTTCTGCTTAGATGAATTTCTTTTTTATTCAGCATTGATAATGATATGGGATGAACAAGGCAGAAATGGGTTATTATTTATTTATTTATTTATTAATGATTTTGAATTATTGAATCGTGTGGGCATTTGTGTTCTCCATATATCTGAAGAGGTGATAGGGTCCTGCTGTTGTCCATGGGTTAGGAATGATGTGCCCGGTTCGGTGGATATTTTGGCTGAAACTAGTGCTTACCAATTCTTGCTCATTGTTTGGGACAGTGCAGAAATCAGAAATCACAATCTAATCAGAGGGCACTTTTTTTTTTTTTAGACATTTCCTTCTTAGAATGACATTGGGCGTTCTTAGGCATCGATGATTATCTGAGGTCGGCAAGGCAGGCAGAGGTAAATGTTTTGAAGTTATTTGGGAATTGTCAGATTGTGTGATTGTTTATTTTCTCCACATTCATATCATAAGGGATGATAGGGTCCTGCTAGGGCCCAGAGGTTAGAAATGATGTGCCCCAATTGGTTGGAATATTTCAAAAGAATCATTAGGTTAATGCAGAAATCAAAAGTCACATTTGAATTTGAGGGATACATTTTTTTTTGGTCTAACATTTCCTCCTTATATCAATATTTGGTGATCTTTAACATTAATAATGACCGACGGTGAGGAATGGGTTCATAAGAGGATATCTGTGACTGGCTTCAATAGAAGTGAAATCATGGATTGTTGTTTGAGATCATTTGGTCATGCATATGGTTGGCGAAACACAGATCCTGTATGAATGATTAAAGTGCTGCAACTACATAAAGTAAGAAGGGGAAGAACAATAATGACTTGGGAGGGAAGCTGGCGCAACCCCGGATCCTCGATTGAATAGATCAACGCCTCAGATGAGGTTGATCGAATCCATCGAGGGGATTCCAAAGAAAAAAGCACTCATAACCATCAAACCCATTGATAGGGAAACTCACGTAATTGAATTGATTGAAGAAAAGCATAAGAATTACAATAGGGCTCCTTTGTATATATAGAGTAGCATTGATTCTAAATAATTAAGATATTAAAAGTAAGGAAATATCTAATCCTTATTAGCATAGAAATTAGAAAGGAACTCTATTAAGCAAACTAAGCAACATTACTAATTTAGAGACTGTCTAAATTAAGGATAGGGATCTCTGCAAAATCAGAGATCATGTGGACCCCATCAGGTGGGTCCATCGGGGACTGCGGGTCCTGGCCTTGGATCGGGATCGGGCTGCATTAGAAGTAGACGGAGGTAATTTGCTACATTGTGGAGTGGCAGAATGTAGCCCTAAACAAGTAAAAATAGAGAGGTAGAACTCACGAAGCTGATCCAAGGTAGATCGGACAAGGCTTTGAGAATCTGATGATATAATGGTTGTTTTAATTTTGCTAACAGGCCACACTGAAATTGAATACATGATGAAAATGATTGAAATAAATGTGCACATTTTTTTTTTTTAAATGATATCTTTTGCTAATGAAAAGAAACACAATACCAGTATCTACTGTAGATTAGTAAAACAACAGTCAACAGATACAATGAAAACCTGGAAACCTCAAAAAGAAACAGGAAAAACACTAAAGATCAAAAGGAAACAATTCTCTCTTAAGGATTTATGAACAAACTCTGCCATGAAACCCCCTCCTTAGCAAAAGTATCAGCCATGGAATTCGCATTGTGCTTAACATGATAGAAAGAAGCACTAAGATGTCTAGGTAAGTTTCAAATCTTTTATGTACATCTGCTAATTTCAATGAAGGCTTGCATCTACTAGAGGCCCATTGAATCACACAAAGAATCACCATTCATCATGATATTCTGAACACTTATGATAGGATTCGTGAAGCCTAGTTCTCATAGCCACCATTACTGCTTCATTAAATGACAAAATATGTTCCAAATCACTGTCTTAAATAACTCCTCCGATGCTAGCTAATAGGGACCAACATAGTTTAGGGATTTTCCTCTTTTATTTAATTAATTGTTATTAGTTATTAGATTTATTTTAATGAGTTGTAATTTGGATAGGATTCTAGTTTGCTTAGTTTCCTAGTTTATTTAGGTTTCTTAGCCCCTAAGATTTGTTTTCTTATTTATATGGCATTGTAGACATGGAATATTCAGAGAGTTGATGATTAGTAGATTTGTGAGTTTTATCCCTTTTGGAGGTGTGTCTTCGTTTATGGTCTCTCCGGAGATGTGTGTAGTGGGCTAGTGGTTGTAGACACATGCTTAGGCATTGGTATTGTGCTTCGGCACTTCCTCGCAAGCCCTAACCTTAGGGACTACATCAATTGGTATTAGAGCAAAACAATCATGTGATCAGTTTTGATAAGGTAATTTAATCTTCCATTTTATCCCCATTCATTCCCCATTACCCTTGTCGATCCATCCTCCCAGCCAAAAACTCACCCCTTCATTCCATCACTGAATTGCACTCTGAATTCTATCTCGGAAATCCATTCCAAATCTATTCTGATCTACGAAAACCTCAAAACCTCATCGGTCTACCAAAACCCCAAAACCCTTACCATGAATTTAAGCTTACCAAAACCCCATCTATTATGTGCCGAATCCATCTTAAACACAAGTCTACCTTCGGCCAAAACCATGCCCCGGCCATAGTTACCTGATTCGCAATTCGAGTTCGAGTTTGCAGTTCGCAACTCGATATACACTCCAATTAAAAATTCAATGGGGTAGGTTTAGTTAATTCGTTTTCTGATTCACTTGATTTGCAGTTCAAGTTCGAGAAATTCGTTGAACTAATTCAAGTATAAAATTCAATATAGTTGGTGATAGTATAATTCGATTTACAAAAGTTCTTAGATTTTGCAAAAGTTCTTAGATTTTGCAAAAGTTAGATAAAAATGATGTTTCATGAAAAATTATAAAAAAGAAACAACACTAATTCAAACAAAAAATGTTCCATTTGATTAGTGGGCCTACATATGGAAGTGAAACCTTTCAATCTCTCCTGTCTACTTGGGGCTCAATGTCTCAATATGGCCCTACAGACTCCATCATGACCACATGTCTAGTTTTGTGTCACAAAGAAGGCCTCTATACTCTATAAATTAATTAGTGTGGGCCATATATGAAATCCTAAATACCGGATGTAACCATCGTACTACGTGTTATCTTCATATGACATTTCACTTGAATTAGAGTTAAACAACAACATTAGCTTTGTTTACCAAAAAAAAAAAAAAAAAAAAAACAAAAAAAAACTGAAAAGAAAAGAAAAAAGAGAAAACATTAGCTTGATCACTCGTAAATTGGAAAACTAGAGCAATTTGGATTCAAGATGTAGGCACAAACACAATGAATTAAAATAGGTAAGCTTAAGTCTCTACATCCAGAGAGAATTTGAATTCAAAAGTAATATAAATCCAGTTAAATCACTTCCTAGCTGTCTTTCTAGCTAGTGTACGTAGACATCCCACCTCCAGACTGCTCCATATTGCATTTTTTTTTTTAACATAAACTTGCCTTGCCTAAGTAAGATGATAGACATGTGGCATGAGGAGTGGCCCTATGGACCTGACATAAAAAATAAGGCTTGATGAATTAGCCATAGATAAAATATATGAGTCATCAGATGTTGGCCATTCAATGGAAAGAATTACATGAATATGTTTTTGACTAGATGTTGGCCACTCAGTAAGCCCCACTAGATGATTATATCTCTGACAGCAAATCCAACAAAATTTTTATATTTGGATGGGGCCACTGGGCCATCCTCTATGATTGCTGCTAAACCTTTAGATGTTAACATGTGTATCATGTCATGCTTTGAGAAGAATATGTTGAATCCTCGTTTCCCACTCCTTCCTGCTACCTGCAGCAGTAATGAACTCTATTGAACTGACTATTATGAGAATCCCAAATTCAAGCGAATCGAATCATGAATTATTCGATTCGAATAGTTCGTGATTCGGCACCTCTAGGAACAAATTAGGTAACTATGGCCCCATCCACTCACTCTATCGTAGCCGAAATGGAATCCCACCTAAACCCAACCTTATCCTAGTCGAACCGAACTCTCACCCATTCCAAACCCAAATCTGAACTCCAAATCCTAGACGTTGTGTCCAAGAAACCCTAATCCGACCTGAAACCATTAGCGCCACACCTTGCTCCTTGTCGAACCCTTGTTGTTGTCTTAATCACCTACGTCAAAGATGAAGCATGGAGAGAAAGGACTTGAAACCCCTTTCCCACTCCCCTTTTCTTTTCTGTCGCACAGACTATGAGGAAGAAACAAAAAGAGGTAGCACGTGTCTTCTTTCTGACACGTGCCAGACAAGCTTGAATCAGGCTGGGTTTAGTTCAAGTCCGGGTTAAGCTCAGTTGCAGGAAAGCCAAGTCTATCAGTCTGACCGTGAGAAGCCTGATAGGCTGGCGCTATCAGTGAAATCATCATGGCACAATCAAAGTAGGGTTGACCAGATCGGGTGCTACAGCTTATTTTTGCGATATCAAAGTCATCTGAAGTTAGATTTCAGATTAGTTTTCGCCTGTGTATTCGTAAAGAATAGATCTATAGAAAAAGTCAGTTCATTCTTACATCCAAGTCAATATGAAATTGCATCTCAATAAATTCTACAATGAACTTCAAAGAGTAAAATATGCATTTAAATATGGAAATGGTATTCTGAGAATGAGGACTATTTTAAGCAATTTCTTATTTTGAGGCAAGGAGACTTGACAATAATTGAATATTCTGACCAATTTTCAAGGCTACAAGACATTTGTGGATTAGAAGATGATGAGGAACATGGTTTGATTTTTCTTAGAGGTTTAACCGTTTAAGACCGAATATATTGGAGAAAATGAACGACTGTAAGAGTGTTCATGAGGCATATTGGGAAGTAATTCCTGTTGAGCAAATGCTTAAACAAACTCGTCTGCAACAAGATACACACCTCAAGAAGGAAAATCACCTCAAATAATTACAGTCCATGTTGTGGAAACTTTGAGAGAGGATATCCATACTGACATTGAGATGCCAAAACCAAAGAATGAGCAAAAAGACGAAAAGGGGCCTGAATTTCCTTCTATGAACAATGACGATCAAGAGATGCTAGCAGCAAGGAAAAAAGAACAAGTTGTTGAAGTCTCCCACATTGATTTTGTGCTTGGGGATCAACAATGGAAACTTGAAAATTGCACTCAGGTTCGGCAAATTCTACACACAAAGTGCCAAAACGCTCGATTGGGCACCCAAAGAAAATCCGGGCGTCAAAAGGAATGATGTGTCAAACTTACGTCAAGTTGGAGAAAGAGATCAACCGTAGTTTCCAAGTTTTACACATAAGCTGAAGATTATCCAATATATAGGAAGTTAGTCCGATTGATCTTTGACGCAGGCGGACATTTACCAATCTCAAGGTTGAGTTCTTTCCAAGATGGGGAGAATGATGCAGGATAGACCTCAAAGGCCACGTGTCTAGGGCCTAAGATAGTTTAGGGATTTTCCTATTTTATTTAATTAATTGTTATTAGTTATTAGATTTATTTTAATGAGTTGTAATTAGGATAGGATTCTAGTTTGCTTCATTTTCTAGTTGATTTTGGTGTCTTAGCCCATAAGATATGTTTTCTTATTTATAGGGCAATGTAGACTTGGAATATTCAGAGAGTTGATGATTAATAGATTTGTGGGTTTTATCCTTTTGGAGGTGTGTCCTAGTTTATGGTCTTTGCAGAGACGTGTGTAGTGTCTTCAAACACGTGCTTTGGCACTAGTATTGTGCTTCGGCACTTCCTTGCAAGCCCTAACCGTAGGGACTTCATCACTACTGCACTACCATCAATTTTAAGCTTGATGTTGAAAACTGGGGGAGGATATCAACTAACCATGCTACTATGACTATGGGAAGAGGAGAAGACCACCTCCTTCCATTTCCTTGTGATTAGATTAATGAAAAAGTCATGAAACGAAGGAAGAAGAGATACCCAGGAGGCAACATAACATCTCACTTTGTCTACCAAAGAATTATCAAAGAGGGATATCCCATTAATGCAACGCACATTATGCTCTTTCCAAGTAATCCCTAAAATAGTCATAAAAGAGGCATTCACATAGTTCTACCCCTCTTTGCTCCACAATTTTACAACCCTTAAAAAAAAAAATAAGAATGGTACTAGGAAACACCCACCTACATCCAAACCACTGCAATACATAATTCTACAGAGCCTGAGAAGCCTACAATTGGGCATCAAATGATCCACTAATTCAGCATCCTTGTGTGTACAATAAAATGCTTATGCTGGTGAAGGTTATCCAAAGTGAAGATACCTCCAACGACAGCCACCCAACCAAAGGCAAGGAACCTCAGTGGAGCCTTGGCATGATGCACCACATGAGAAGCTAAAGCCTGCTTGCAATAATCCTGGAAAAGGAAGCCATGAGAAGCTTCCGTCCAATGTGCCCATGTTCTGTGCCTTATTTTGGATTATAAACCCTGCTGTTGATGGCTGGCATAGAGTAAAACTGGCCCTCCTGTACATATGCATATGTTTTCAGTTCAGCCTATACATTTATGAGTTGTTGGACATATTTCCAGTCCTTTAAGTCAGGGGTCTCATGCTAGATTGTGAAGTGACATAATGCAGCCCTAAACAGGTATAAGTAGAGAGAAGTAGGACCCAGGATACTGACCCCAGGTCCAATAGGACAATGCTTCAATGATATGATGATATAGTATGTAGGTTGAACTTCACTAACAGGCTACAATGAAGTGGAATACGAGAACGGTGTCTTACGTGAGTGGTAAGACACATCAGTTCTCACTGGGAGGTCCGAGGTTCAACCCTGGCCTCGCCCCTCTCCTTGCATATGCGAGTTTCCCTTTCCTCGCATGTGTGAGTTCGTCTCTCCTCGCATGTATGAGTTCTCTCCCTGTATTTGCGGGTTCTTCTCCTACGTGTGAGTCTCTAAGTGACCCAGCCCACCTTAGCTGGGATTAAAAAAAAAAAAAAAAAAAAAAAAAAGATGAAGTGGAATTCATGATGCAAGAATGTAGAATAAATACGCACCAGTTTTTCAGTCTTTTCCTATACATTTATGAGTTCTTATACATTTTTGCAAATAAATATTCACCAGTTTTTTAGTCTTTTCCTATTCATTTCTGAGTTCTTATACACATTTCCAACCCTCAAGTCACAGGTCTGATAATATTTTGTCGTACATTAGATATTTGCAGAAAATGAATAGGATTCTGTTAAAGGTTGATTAATGTTCGTACCATGACACCATTCTTGCACGTTTCACCAGTTATGAACACTTCTGCTCCTCTCCTTTTGGAACTTCTCCTTTTTCATTTTTTGTTTGGTAACATGACTTGGAACCCACAACCTCAATTTTACAATAGGCACCTACCACTGTGCCAGGGGCTTGTCTCTTTTTGAAAATTCTTAAAAGAATTTATTAATGAATTTAGATTTCAGCAATTATCACTTTCTCTTGAATCTTGATCCTGTAAGCCTTTTTTGAATGTGCATCGTTTTCTTTTCTTTGTGTCTCTCTTTTCAATCACGTTTCAGATATGTCTAATTGCTTCTTGTGCTCTGTGATTTGATGACACAGCAAGAAGATGGTGGAAGGAAGGGAAACCAGATAATATTGTTCCCTCCTGCTGACCGGCAAACTCAGGAGTTCCACCTGCTCACCATGATGCAAGATATTGCTGCCTCATTGTTGATGGAATTTGAAAAATGGGTTCTTCGTGCAGAGTCTACTGGGACTATTCTGAAGACACCTTTAGATTCTCAAGCCAGTCTCAGCTCAGAGGAGGTCTATTCTTTAGGTGTCCAAAAAATTTAGCATTTGCATTTTCGACTCAAAAGAATTCGAGAGTCTCCATAATCATCGAAAAGCTCTTACAAATTGGATTGAAAACTTAAGTCATTCTTGTTTTATGTGACTTAGGTGATCAAAGCCAAAAAACGGAGGCTTGGTCGTGCACAGAAGACCATAGGGGATTATTGCTTGTTGGCGGGTTCTCCTGTTGATGCCAATGCACATTATTCTACTGCAATAGAGCTTGCCAGGTTGACAGGGGATGTTTTCTGGCATGCTGGGGCTTTGGAGGGTAGTGTCTGTGCCTTGCTGGTATGTATGTCTTTTAGATTAAAAAAAAAAAAAAAACAGAAGCTAGAAATTTTCCTGGATGAAAATCTCTCAATTGTAAAGTTATATAATAAATACACCTTATTTTTTGAAGCTTGCAAGCCATACGTACATCCTTGCAAACTGTATGTTAAAAACCTTTATTTACGTACTTTATATAAATAAACAATTTTGCGAAGGGACATATTTTATGAGTTTCTAAAATTAGATTGGATAATATATGTCTAAGAGTGTCTAATTTGTAAATCTAAGTCTTAAATTGTGCAATTGTTGGATTTTATAAAGTTCTAAAATGGGTTCTTTCTAAACTGATGTTATATCTAAAAGTCTTATTAATTATGATATGATCAGATCTTCCTTCTTTCGTGCGTTTTACCATGTCATATTGAAGTTCGTTGGTTCTTAGTAACTTCTAGTCTATATTCCAACTTTTAACTTCAATTTTCAACTCAAAGAAAGGAAACCCTTTCATGACTGCTTAATACAACTTATAAAAATGTCAAGAGGCCCCAAAAAACTTTTAAAAGAAGGAACATCCAAAAGTCTGTTTTATTGGTTACAATTTTTTCACAAAATCATGAGCCATACTTCTGTAAGTAATTCTCAAGATTGTGTAACTTGTATTTCAAACATAAAATTTCAAGTTTCCAAATGAAAAAAAGGGTAAAAGAGTAAGATACTTGGGAAAAACATTCAATCATAAGATTCAATCCAAATTGTATGGTTTTCTTTGCTGTGTTTTGGATTTTATAGTTCTATTCCATTTCTAAGATAAAATTATAGTTTTAGTAAATATCTACTTGTACAAATACATTTCCCGTATTTTATGTTTAGTTATAAAAAAATTATTTCATATAACTTTTTTTTTTCAGTGTCATTGTTGTCTGTTGAAATGTGTTGGTGCCTAAAGTATCCCTAATTTCTACACGTTGTTTTTTGCACACGTCTCTGCTAATTTACATAGAGAAGTTCTGTCTTGATTGTTTTTCCTTGCTTCAGCTGCTCTTGATTCTGTTGCACATCAAGCAGTTATTCAGAATGTATTATAGAAATATTAACTAGTTCTCTGAAGATTTTAGTGTATATTTCCTTCATTGTGAACAGATAGACCACCAAGGCCAGAAAGATCCAATTTTGGAGGAGGAGGTGAAGTACCGTTATTATAGTGTCATCCAACTTTACAGAAGGTCATTTATACAAGATAATGCACAGAGGTAGTTGGCGACTGCAGTTTTGTTTTATTAGGCTGCATTTTCAAATTTTGTTAGTTGATTCCTTTATCAGTTGCATCCTTTTATAGTGTACACTAGCAAATAACCTGTGTGATGCATGAGAGAATAAAAGGGGAAGCGTGCTAAATTAAAATTTTAAAAATAAAATTGTAACATTTAGTTTCTATGAATTCTTTAAAAAGGAGAAAAGAGAGTGAATTTTTATTTTGATAAAAGGAGAAAGGAAGGGAATTCAAAGAAATAATCCTATTAGTGAGAACCAATGGGAAAAATAGAATTAGATATAAAAGGCTAGTTAAAAATTTAAAAATTCAAAAAGTATTAAAATCAATAGTATATTCATATGATTTTAATAATTAAATTAGCTGATAAAATCTTATTAGTAAATTTCAGCAGTGGATTTTTGAAGGAAAATCTGTTCTTCAGCGTATTTTATGGCGGTCATCTTTATATGCTGGTTGTTGGAAGTTATGGCTTGAGAGGAACAACATAGTTTTTCAAAATAAATGCAGGTCTTCAGATGAGATCATTCAGTCTATTATATGGGTTGTCTCAGAATGGGTAATTAAGAAGGTTGAGTTTGTTGGTGTTTCATTAGAAGATCTGAACCGGTCTTGGACAGCCCATTTCCAAGGGTGTCGGTGTCTCATTTTTGGGCGTCACAGTTTGTGGAAACCTCCTCCAATTGGCTGTTTCAAGCTGAACTTCGACAGTAGTTATTTTCAGCATATTTAGATGGGTGGCATTGGCGGTGTTATTCGTGATTTTTCAGGGCAGATTGTAAAATTTTTTTCAGGGCCTGTGAATTGTCTGGATTCTAATGGAGCTGAAATGTTTGCTTTATTGGTTGGTTGCTGGGAGCTACGTCAGTTGGGAGGTTATAATGCAATTACCGAAGGAGATTCTTTTTCAGCAATGCAGTGGGGATCTGGGAAGTCCTCATATCCTTGGATTTTGGCGGACTTGGTGGAGGATGTGCAAGATATTTCTTCTCAACTAGGAGCCTCTTTTCTTCATATTAATCGGGGAGCTAATGATGTGGCAGATGGCCTTGCAAGGGAAGGAGTGCTTCGGTTACAAATCTCTTTTGATGTTTAGTTTTCTTGTTTCTGTTTAGTTTTGCTTGAGGTGTTCTCTTTTGTTTTCTCTTTTCGGAATAAGATTTATAGTTATAAAAAAAATCTTATTAGTAAATTAAAAAGTAGTTAAGACCTAAACTTTAGGGTATCAATGGATCCTGATTACTCGATTACCTAAAACAAGGATCAAAATAGCGGTTGCAGCAGGTGTAGCGGTCAATGGCCAAAACGCTACGTAGCGGGCGATACATAGCGGTTGCGGCGATACGTAGCGGTGTAGCAGTGTGAATTTTTTAAATGGTCAAATTTTTTTGAATCTTGTTTAGCAAACAATATTGTATTTCTTTAGTGATTTGAAACTATATAAGGTAAAGATAACTTTAGGAGAGACTATTGAGGAGAAGAAACAGGAAAAACAGCGTTTAAAACTAAAATTACTTGGCTCTATTAGGCTTTAGACCGTAGCGCCGCTATTTTCAAAATAGCGTAGCACCCTCGAAAGTTACGGCCGATAATGCGGGTGCTACGCTGCATAGAGGCTGCTATTTTGAACCATGACCTAAAGGACCTGGCACAAAAAATCCAGGTACGAATACTTTTCTAGGCCTGATTGGCAATCAGGTTAGGGTTTGGGTTCTTAGTTCTGGCCTAGTTAATAATCAGATCTGGGTCCAGTTGGTTTTGTACCCAAATACCTATGTATCTGAGTGTTTAATGTATATAATAGTAATATATTGGATTAAAATTGCTCTATATAAATAGTAAACTCAGGATTTGAGTCATGCATGGAGTTGGCTCTACGTTCATTCAACTTCATTTGAGCCTGGTCTTGGTCTAGGTATAAAAATATTAATTGAGTTTGGTTTAAGTCCGGTAAGGGCCCTGATTTGGATCCAATCCATCCCTATTAAATTGTAATAAAGTAAAATACAACAATGAAGTCATAATTAAATCGCTTGTTTGTTTCTTTTGATGTATAGTTGATTTTAGTTTTGTTGCGGTTTTGGTTCTATTGTAAGTTTCTGTTGTTTTGTTCGTGTTTCTTTTCTTGGCAAAATAAGATTTTTACAGTTTAAAAAAAAGACATAAATTTAGAGGATTTTACCAAAAAAAAAAAAAAAAAAAAAAAAAAAAAAAAAAAAAAAAAAAACACACACTAGATGCACCCTAGACCAAAAAGGTCAATTTAGTTTCCCTCACACCAAACCGGTCTTCCTGCCAAAAAATCCTCTTTTTCCGCCATTTTCTCGAGGGTCGATATCAACCCTGCGCCTGAAAAACACAGTTTCCATCATCTTCCTCCCCTCTCCCCAAACCCAAACCCATACCCAACCCAATGGGGAATTCCCAAATGAAGAGAAAAGGCCATTGCGGAGGAAGAAGAGAATAATCAAACAGTCCGATCAATGAACGAACCAAGGGGAGAATCCCTTGACACCCGCGAGGACTCGTTGGCATCCCCTGTTCCTTTCAGATCATCATTACTGGAGACTGCACTTGATATAGAAGCATTTCGGTCATGGCCCTGAAATTGTTCACTAGCTGCACTTGTTTCAGAAGCCTCCCACTGCAATGGAGTTGAAGTTTGTCCATCATTACCCACATTTCGCTCTTCTGAACTTACCAACGATATCTTAGCAGTATCTGTTTCCATACCATTTACACCATCCAAACGTGACCCCAAACTCTCTGCACTAACTACTGCATCCTCCATGAACGAATTGGGATGTGGAGACGCTGGTCTGTCGTTTGGATGAGTCCCATTAGACGATGGGTTGGGTTTGGGGAAGACCCTTTACACATCAATTTCATGTCATCTTCCTCCTCTCTTCCCTAAACTCAACCCAATGGGGAAGACCCTTTGCACATCAATTGGGTTGGGCTTGGGGAAGAGTGGAGGAAGATGACGGAAAGCTATTTTTTTCTTGTGCACAGGTCGATATTGACCCTCTCCCTAAACCAAAGATGGGCACCCCTGAAGATTTTGGTTGAAGGCATACTGGTTGGTTCATTGATTTTAGTTTCTGATTCTCCTCTTCTTCCTCCGCAATGGCCTTTTCTCTTCATTTTTGTCTTTCCCATTGGATTGGGTTTGGGGAAAAGAGGAGGAAGATGATGGAAACTTTTGTTTTTAGGTGCGGATGGCCGATATCGACCCTTACAATACATCGACCCTCGAAAAAATGGGTAAAAAAAGAGGCTTTTTTGGCGGGAAGACCGATTTGGAGTGAGGGAAACTAAATTGACCTTTTTGGTCTATGGTGCATCTAATGTGTTTTTTTTTTTTTTGGTAAAATTAATAAAAACCAACAAATGGAAATCCAATACTAATTTTACAGGATTAAGAAAAAAAAATTAATTATCTCTATTAGTGAAAAGAATGTAGTTTAGAAGGAAAAAAAAAAATCAATAATGAATAGAAGGTATGAAAACCAATATGAAAGGTAATTCTAGAATTCATTACAAAAAAAGAAACAGTAATTCTAGAAAAAAAGAAGACTGTTCATTACTTTATCTGCTATCCAAATCCAATTATTTTTTACAATTGGTAATACAAATTAGATTATGCTAATGTGAAAATGTGTTTAATAAATTTATTATTATGATTTTTCAGTTTACAGTTTTTCCTATGTTTGCAACTACATTTCATTAAAAAAAAAAAAGTGTGCAACAACATTAGTTATGCATCTACTTCTAGTAATCACAAAACTGATAAAGTGCTACCACATGCATTGGCTTTATATGTTTTGTATTTTGTATTTTATTTTTTTCATAAGGACTTATAAAAGCAAAAAGAGAGCAGCAAATGAAACTTTGGAATAGGCATCAGTTTACTTTGAATAGGCACTTTTCCATTTAAGAGTTGCATATTCTCTGAACTTCTATATACGTTTTCAATCTTGTGCTTGAAAGGTAGTCAGTAGCAGCTTTGGAAATCTAAAGCCTCAACCCATGATATCAATAACAATGCATACTGGTACAAATATATTAGAAGCTCTAGTAAAGGCAAGTCTAAGATATTATTAGTACTGATATTAAGAAATATACATATGTAGATGGAGAAAGATGCTAAGGGAGTGTTGAAGATATGTAGAGATGTAGAATAGAATATTTTAAGAATGAACTTTATGCATGTGTGTGGAGAAACTATAGGACTGTGAACCTAGTATTGTATGTTGTTGATGCAATATAGACCTCATGGCCAAATGTGAAGGGCCCACATAGATTTAGGATTTTAATTATAGTTATTAGTTTTAAATTTTATTTAATGATTGTTATTTAGGAAGTTTCTATTATTAGATTAGGTTTTCTTAGGCATTAAGCTTGCTTTCTTATTTATATGGCATTGTAGTGAAGAATTATTGAGAGAGTTGATTAATTAAAGTTGAGTTTTCTCATTGAGGTGCGTTCTCATTTATCATCTCTTTGGAGACTTTTGAAGTGTCTTCTGACACGCGCTTCAGTGTAGATTGTGCTTCGGCACTTCCATGCAAGCCCTAACCTTACGGCTTGCATTAGTTGTGCAAGAGGAAGAGGAAGGGTGTGAGTTTCTTTTTAACAAACTGGACGAGCATAAATGCGACTTTCAGTAACTATCCATAATAAATAAATAATAGATTAATGCTACTTTTAGTAGAAAAAAAAAGTATGTTTGAAATATATTTATAAGCATTAGATTGCGCTCTGTTGTATGGCCTTATCCCTCTTATGTTAACGTTTAGAGGCACTGAAGAGATAACTAAGGACAGATTTTCGTTAATGAACTTTTAAAGTGCCATTTCCTATTCTTTTTTTATTAATAGTAAGGAGGCTTCTGTTTTGTTTAAATTAAATTTCTAATTGTATTATTTGAAAGAGTTCAAATTCTTTGAGGGAAGAACTTAATAGATTCTCTGAACCGATTGCTATAAATCCATCAGCGGGGCACCTTTGAGACCGAAAGCAATCACTATCCCAACTTGTTCTATTATCAAGGAAAGTTTTACTCCGTTCAAACTTCAAAGTTATGCATTCTATCGGATTGAACATGTCTGAAACATTTGATTGGTCTATTTTTTTTTCCTCCTTATATTAGTCAGTCATGTTTATTAGATGGGATCAATCTGACAATGTGGGCATTGCTTTGATTGGGATCGATTTTCCTTGACCGTAGAACAATGTGTATGAAGGTTTTGACTGGTTTAGATTTCAAAGATGGGCCCCTTGATGGATTTATAGCAATGGACTCAGCGAATTCATGTACGAGGGAGAGAAGAAGGGAAATTATATTATTATGATTTTGCCCTTCAAGTATGTGTCACTTCCTTAGTGAAACTCCTCTTTTTTTGGAGTATAGTAGATTTGTCTAAACTAATATTTTTATTGTTGTACATTAAACTGAAGGTACTTGCTTTGCTTCCAGTAGATACCTTGTTATCATTTTATCTTAGTTGACTTGGATGATGGATATGACAAAAGCATTTAATTTATCGTGTTGCCTGTCTGTTCTAAATGGGTGTTGGTTAAGTGTATTTTGTCTATAATTCACACTTATCTTTCTACAAAAAAATTATTGCTTTCATGGTCTTCCAATCTATTTGAAGTGCCAATGGTAATCTTGGGATATTAACATCTTCCTATTGTGCGGCCCTATCTCCTTAAGAGTGGTTAGCATTTTTGCAATAGTATGGTTAGGTGCTCAATGTCACAACCACAAGGTTGTGAGTATGAGTCATGTTACCAATAAAAAAAAGAGACCTCTGTGTGCAAGACCATAGATTTGTAGCCAATTTGGTTTAACTAATTAAGAATCATAATTAAAACTCAATTTTAGTAAGAAGAAATGATGCAATCCTAGGGTTAGGATGCAAGTGCCGGTGCACAATTAGGGTTCTGAAGAACAATCACTCGAAGAAGAAACAGTCTCCAATGAAAAATCCACACAGGGAATTCTATTACTCAATTATAATCTGAGATTATCAATCTCTACAATGCTGTATATATAATAAAGAAACTTAAGCTCTAAGAAAGCTTTCCTAATCAAACTAGGAAACAAGAATAAAAACCTATCCAAATTAGAAACCTAATTCTAATTACACTCTTTGCTAAAAATAAAAATAATAACAATTAAAAATCAGAATTTCATGGGTCCCACATGTGGCCCACGAGTCTTGTTGCCATGACATATTATTGCTGTTGCATCATTCTCCCCGGGTTGGAAAAGAGTTCAACCTCGAACTCGGCTATAAGAAAGATGGGATATATGCTAGGATTTTTTGAAGAAGAAAGTGAGAAGAAGAAGAGAAGCAGAGAGAAGGATGCTGCTAGCCAATGTTGGGACTTGTGCTCAATAATGCTGGGGCACACGAATCCCCCATACTCTATAATAATAAAAATTAAGAAAATCGCAAGAATGCCGCTGCAATAGTGATGCGGAGTCCTGCGTGAAATAGTTATTCTGAGTATGTCCATATGATCTCTTACACAATACCAAATTCGCACTATTACATCAATATTTCCCAATATTATAACTTAATTTCTCTCTTCAATTGTATGTTGCAAAGCTCTTGCATGCTTTTCTTTGTATGTCAATAAATTTTTTATGGTTTAACTATTTCAGATGGAAAGTAGCATTGATGCTGATTACTGATTGTTAGGAAGAAAAAAAAAAACACGAGTCCAATAATTCTTAAATTTTTATATATAGTTGAACATTTTCTCGTTGTTTGTTGCAGAGTTTCAACGGTGAGCTTTGAACTTGAGGCTGCTCTGAAATTGGCTAGATTCCTTTGCCGGTAGGACTATAGATAAGTTGGCTGTTTTTTGTTCACATTTTTCGTAGAACACTTAAATTGTGTACTGTATGCTCTGAAATAATCATAAAAAGTATACGTCATTCATTTTACATATTTTTGGTTGCTTGTATTGTCTACCTTTTGAAAGTTACTTGTGCTCCATGAATTTCTTGCATGGTTGGCCAAGGACTCCGCGCACCTAGGAAGCGGAGAGGTCTTGTGTTCGACACCTACCTTCATTGGCCACCTCTCCATAGTTTTACCCGGTATATGTGGATAGGAGGGTTTGCATGTGCCCCTATGGATTTGTTCTTGGTTGTCCAGAATCGAGTGTCCCTCGGGCTCGGGGCCAAAGGCTCGTGGGCTGGGCTAGGTGGGAGATACCCTGGGTTATAAAAAAAATAATAATAATAATAAAAGAAAAAAAAATCTTGCATGGTGAAAAGGTTCCATGATTCTCCCTTTGTTTGTGCTCTTTGCACTTATCGAATAAACTCAAACTTGTACCCTCTCCCCTTATGTTAAGCTTTAAGTGAATATACCTAGGTAAAGACAGGTGGGACCATGGAATGGTAGATGGAAAAAAATGAATTCTCTTAGATTTTCCTTGTATTTTCTCTTCCATCATTCCATATTTTAACTTCTTTTTCCTTTTCACTTTGCTATATATGGATGACATTTTATTATTATTTATTTTCTTTTAGCATTACATGTACCTAATGGGCCAGTATTCTTCCATTTCCCCCCTTTTATTGGCATTCTTTTTTCTAATTCTATCATTAATATGAGTGACAATATCAACATTTCAGATCATCGAAGAATGGACTCCACTGACTAGTAACTAGTACTATTAAGAAGGTCCATGAAAGGCCTCTAAATGATATTGGCTGATGATCTATAAAAAACTGAAACATGGTCTAGTATGATCTATGCTGCAACCTGTTGATGTCCTGAATTGTGAAGCAAGTGTGTTGAATGCTCTAGCTTAGGGGTGTAAGCGAGCCGAGCCAAGCTGAGATTACCAAGCTTGAGCTTGGCTTGAACCTTAAACGAGCCACCTTGAGCTCAAGCCAACTCTATCTTGGAATGGTTTAAGCTTGGCTTGAATTAATATGAGCAAGGCTTCATAGTACACACTCAAGCTCGAGCTCGAGCTCAGGCTTGATTAGAAATCAAGCTCTACTAACCAGTGCTTGAGTTAGTTTAACAATGTATATTTGAGCTCAGTTTAACAATGTATATTAAGTTTGAGCTTGAGTCAAACTTAACTCATAAACATTTTCATATATCCTTGCCACCATATATATGCACCATTGAAACACAACAATATGGAGTCCACTCTTGGTTAAGAAAATTACAAGCCAAAAAGGAATAAAAAAGGCCCACACATGAATGAGAAAGAGCCTAATATTAACTTAGTTTCATCTCAGTAGGTTTAGAATTTAAAATAAAAGGCTATAAGTTAGTTTAATTCAGATTGATAAAATTATGCTATATTCATAAAAAAGTTCATATTCTATATTAAACAAATAATTAAAATCTACACATGTCAAGCTAGACTGAGCCTCTTAGCAAGCCAAGTTGGATCAAGCCTAGTCAAGCCTTTTAACAAGCCGAGCTCAACCCAAGCTGAGCTGAATCAGCCCTAGCTTGAGCTTGGCTCATGAGACAATAAAAGCTCGGGCTTCATTGAGTTTAGCCAAGTTGGCTTGGCTTGTTGACATCCTTACTCTTGGTAAACCTAATTGCCAGTACTCGCTCTCCCACCTGTTAAGAGTACGTTGCTTATGTGGTGGTATACTTTTCACTCCAACTCCACTGTCTTAGCATTGTTGACTCTGCACAGGCCTTTTGACTTGCAAATTTACAATGCTCCCATCTGTCAGTATTTAGGAGACTGATCATGACCTTTGCTGCAGATATTCCTTTGGCTATTAGAGTACTGTATTTGTAATTATTGTCTCTGTTGGCAGTCACGTCAAAATGAAAAGTTCAATTTGATGGAATCCTCTGCTTCCTCTGCATTCTGTCATGCTTATCTCACCTTTTGGGTTCTTCTATGCATGGTCTTTCTTACCATGAGTGGAACATTATTTAATAATTACTGCAGGATAGCCTACTAAGGTGATAATTTTATGAGTTTTATCTGTGTCAATCATGTTATTCACCTAGGGGATGTCCTCCAAGAAACAGGGCTGTAATTTTGTCTTTATCCTTACTTTTTGTTTTTGTAACTGTTTTCATTCCTGCTTATGTAGATAAATTGAGGATTAATCAGTCTCTCTCTCTCTCAATTTCGTTTATTATTTATCATCATCGTCCTTGGCATCATCATCATCATCTATTATGCAGACTATAGACTTGAGAAGAGTCTGTTGAATCTTCTTATTTGTTCTTTTGTTTGAGAAACTTGAATTTACGGTAGCAAACATTCATAAAAGTTTTTATGTTTCATCTGTATTGTTACCAGACGGGAACTGGCTAAGGAGGTAGTGGAACTGTTGATGGGTGCTGCTGATGGTGCAAAGTCATTGATTGATGCCAGTGACCGCCTAATATTATTTGTAGAAATAGCTCGTTTATTTGGGACTCTTGGTTATCAGCGCAAAGCTGCCTTTTTTTCTAGGGAAGTTGCTCAACTGTATTTGCAACAAGATAGTTATGGCACTGCTGTGAGTGCAATGCAAGTGTTGGCAATGACCACAAAGGCATACCGTGTTCAAAGTAGAGGAACCAGCTCAAAGTTACAGTCTTTTCCCAATGTGAGTTTCATCTTTTTAAATTAATTAATTAATTAATTGCTTCTGTTAACACATTTACTTTCCTTTATTGTAAGGTGAAGCATTGGTTCTTAGATGGTGTCAAAGGCATAGGCAGCCTATCTTGTGATTGTTATCTCTTCTTATTCTTCTTTTCCTACACCTACTGTATCGTATATTACTGTATGATCTCTTGGTTGCCATGGCAGCATTAGTTCAAATGAGACGATTAGCATGTTATCACCATTTCTCATTTTTAAGTTCTTGTTGACTTTTTGGCCATACAAACATTGCACGGGGGAGAGAATAGAGGTTAATCACAGGATCTTTCTTTAAAAATGCAGTTTCATAACTCTTCCTTGGGGAAAGAGAAGTGTAATAGGAATCAGGCTGTATGATTATCATGTCCCTCCTGTAACTTTCATTCCATTCAAGGATGGACTAATAATAAAATCATGCAAGGGTGGTTGGCTTTAACTATAAATTTTTACAACTCATTATGTTATTAGTTTTGTTGAGCGGGTGATTTTGGTCAGAACACTGGGAGTAAGTTTTTTATTTTGTGCTGAGTGAATGGTTGGAGACTTATTTGTTAAGAGACTTAATTTTTTAACATTGGATCCTTTTTGTGAAGGAGCCAGTTGGATGGTTGGAGTGCGATCATTGTTGCAACTTGCAAGCACAAGATTGTGTATTGGAGTGAGGTTACCTTTCAGAAAAGATGTAGGATTCATTTTGGCAATGATTGTTGGAATGCAACACTCAGGAGAATGGTACAGTAACATCCAACCACACCTGCAGTTATTTTACAGGGTCCAACTATGGTCAATCCAGCCCTTCAAAGTTTCCTTCATGTCGTGGCACCAGCCCCAAGTTGATCCTAACCATATTGATGTTCACTTTTGGATTGAATTGCCATATGTTTACACTATCAAATCCTTAGGGCGCTTAAAATCTGTAGCCACCATCATCCAAAAAAGATGATTTAGAAAGGTTTTTAGCCAAACCTTATCCATGATGGGAGCTACCTATCCCACCCCATAATGTCTCTGCCAAGTGGGTCCCACAAAGAGGATGCTGCAGTAATTGACATATTACATTAGGCCTCAGTAAGCTCCCACTTTTAGTAGTGCACTGTTTTCCTCTTAGCAGATAAGAAGCTGCCGAGTGAAGGTTTTAAGTTTTATTATTGATATTATTGTTGTTGTTGTTGTTGTTTCTATATGGAGTGTATGTTTATACAGCTGGAACTAATTATCATGTGCTTCTATTTGTCTTTCTTAAGGAACTTGGATCAAGTCATGCTGATGGTGGGAAAGTGCATCACCAGTCAGTAGTCAAATTGTTTGAGTCTCAATGGAGCACCTTACAAATGGTTGTTCTGAGAGAGATTCTGCTCTCTTCTGTTCGTGCCGGTGATCCTCTTGCTGCTTGGAGTGCTGCTGCTCGTCTACTTAGATCTTACTACCCGCTTATTACGCCTGCTGGGCAAAGTGGTCTTGCCAGTGCGCTTGCAAACTCGGCAGAGCGACTTCCTTCAGGAACTCGTTGTGCTGATCCTGCCCTTCCATTCATAAGGTTATTCATACATTTTTTTTATTTTTATGAACCATCTCATAACATGTACTTCTGATCTGAGTACTTGCTGTTTGGAAGAAGTATCATGCATTATTACCATTAAAAAAAGGAAGTATCATGCATTATTGTTGTATCTTGTGTATAAACAAATACCTTGCAGCAATGATGCATCCCAGGACTCATGGTCCAGGCTCATGGTTTGCCTAACAGGCTCAGTCCAGCTGTGTGCAGTAGTCAACAGGGCCCAAAAAGGCAATAAATCAATGTGCCCTTTGATATATCTATTATGATAATTATCTTCTTTAAGTATCAACGTCTCCGTCACACTTGTTTTATCGATTTTATTAGTTTAAATTCAATGATATCTTTGTTTAAGGAAAGAAAATCAATTTACAATAAGGAAATTACTTAATGGATTTCTAAGAGGCCCATTTGAGGATCTCGCATGTATTCCAAGATCCCTTCATTGATAAAATTCAGACATTCTCTTCTTGGGTAGAATGCTAGAATTACTTGTATACAAAGAAGTGCAAGGCTGCAAGCTAGACCAATGTGAAGTCCCCGGGAGTGGGGGGTGTGGATAACATAATCAAACAATTTAGTCCAAATAAACTCAAACACAAAGCTCACATAAATTGAACAACGATGTATAACTTTGAGAGGAGAGTAATCAAACAATTTAGTCCAAATAAACTCAAACACAAAACTCACATAAATTGAACAATGATGTATAACTTTGAAAGAAAGCAATCAAGTGATCAAATGTGAAGTGCTATACAAATGATTTGTGCTAAACACTTAATCATGTGCCAATTTATTCAATGTATTCTAGCACATGTGAATTACATGCCAAATCAATAAAGATGTGAGTATGTGACTGACTAGCATGTGTATCTCATAGCATGTATGGAAATTAGGTGAAGCATAGAGAGATAAAGGCACACAACGATTTATAGTGGTTCGGTCCTAAACCTATAGCTACTCCCATGAGCACCACACCCAAATGGTCTCTTGGATTTCACCATGAGAGGTTTTCAATAGGTGCACCTCACAAGACTTATACACCTAGATTTTTTGATAGGGTGGTTAGATCCCTAAGGTTACTCCACCAACAAGAATTTTTTGATACGGTGTTTCAATCACGAAGGTCTACTCACCACACTATTTTTTATAATTGTTCGATCACATAGGTCTAATCCACTTTACAATGATGTAAGGGTAAAAATAAAAAATAAATACGCTTGCCTCTTTGTGAAGAAGTCTAACTTGGTGCGTGTTCTTTGAAGCTTGAACTTGAACTCCAAGCTTTGATTCCTTGCTTAGCTCCTTGGTGATGAAGATGCTCCAATTGTTCTCAATCAAGTGAGGAAGGAGGTCTAGCTCTAGGGTGACTGAGATATACCTATAGGTTTAGTCCAATCCCTAGAAATGGATCTTTCCACAAGACACTCTTCGATGAGCTTTGAATGCTCAAGCTCTTGGAAGGTATAAGGAGGTTTTGCCTATGGGGAGCAATTAATCTTCAAAACACTAGATCCTAGTTCCACTAATCACTCTCTTTCGAGCTTTGAATGCTCTTAGATCACCTTGGAGAGTGAGTGGAAAAGGATTTTGAGGTCTCTAAAATGTGTTTAACTAGGAATTGGTTCGTGTTTTAGGAGGGCTCTCAAAATCACATTGCTTCCGGCCATTGAAATGAGCTCAAGTATATATAGAATTTCTCTCAACGGCTAGGCTACGGTTTGAACTGGCTACGGCTAGCATAATTCAAGATAGTGGCCGCTATCGGCCGTAATGGTTGAGGCCGCTACGCTATTACGCTACGGTTTAAAACATAGTAGAGCCAAGCAATTTTAATTTAAAACGTTGTTTTTCCCATTTCTTCTCCTTAATAACCTTTCCTAACTTGTCTCTACGTTTATATGGCTCCAATTACTAAAAAAATACCAGCTTGGATTTTACACAAGATCTGAGGGTTTTTTTTTTTTTTTTTTATATATATATTTCACGTAAAAAATTCACGCCGCTATGTTTTGCCACAACCGCTATGTATCGCCATAATGCTTGAAAACTAAGCAAATTGTTTAATTAAGCCGTTTGAACCCTATTCATTTTACTACTTGGGCTGAGGGTTTTAGCCTTAGGGGCCCTTTTTTGGGTTTGCCTAGGGTCCATATTACCTGAATAGGTTGGCACAAATCGGGGTACGTCTCGATGAAGCATTGGCCTTCCAAAATTTTAATCTGTTGGACGGTCTTGGACTTAGACGCGAAATTGACAACCTAGGGAAGTGCAAATTTGACTATGGCATTAACATGCTTAACTACCCTTGTGGGTATCCTTCCATCAATCTGGCTACGACAGATTGGTATTAGTGCCAAATCCTTGATGGATTGTGCTATGGGTTAACAAATTTGTGAGTTGATCTTCTTTTCTTCATCCTTTTTGTTAGAGCCAAAACTGAGCCTTTCTCTCTGAGCCAAAACCTTTTGGTTGATCGTTTGCTTAAAAGAATGTCTAGAAACAGAGGTTGGATTCATGTGTAGAGGAACAAGGGGGAGAGAGAGGAGGGTGGTGGCATAGGAAGACTGGGAGTCGGTTTTCGTGGACAACCTAACAAAATCAACCAAGGTAGAGTGGTTGAAAGGGTTATGGATGCTTTCGTGCTGGCTTCTAGCAGGAGAAAAGGGTCTTGCTTTGGTTTCATGAGTTACATGGAGAAAGTTTTGGCTATTTATGTTGTTTCGGTGATGGTGTTTTTGTGTGTGTGGTGTGCGGTGTGTGTGTGTGTGTGGTAGAGAGTAGAGACCTTGTGAACCTAGCAAGATTTGGATGCGCCCATGGAACAAAACATCGGCCGCTATGCATGACTGCTACACTAAATTGAAAATATCGCCACTACGGTACGAAACCTAGCTGAGCCAACCAGTTTTAACTTAAAACATTGTTTTCCCTATTTCTTTTCACTAATAGCCTTTCCCAAAGTTGTCCCCACCCTTTAAAAAAAAAAAAAAGATTGGCTGCGATTGCTACGTAGTGTTTTGGCCACCCCCTGCTACGCGTGCCTCAACCACTATTTTGATCCTTGGATGCGCCAATATATCAATGGAAGCGAGGGCGAAACCAGTATCTAGTTTTGGCGTTTGGTGTTTTCTTGGGAAAGGGCAAGTGCTATGGGGGTAGAGTCCTCTGCTTCTATTCAGGATTACTTTGACTCAGCAGGTAACAAGCTGGCTCCTTCTTCATCAGTTAGCGGTGGTGAGATAGGAAAGAAGCAAGGGGGAAGTTATTGTGATGTGATTAAATGGGTTACTTCTGCTTAGGAGGATGACATCCGTACTCGCAGGTTTGTGATTGAGAGCAACACTCTCTGGTTATTCAATAGTTTGGTGGTGATTGTTAGGTGGGGAGGAGCAATACCTTCTATGCCAGGTATCTGTGAGTGGTATGGAATTTGAGATGTGGTAGTCGCCAGATTGGGTGAGAATAGAGTTTTAGTATCTGTTCCCTATTTGGAAGAGGTGCTACCTATGATGGAAAATCTAGATTTTGAACTTCAGAAACTGTTCATCTCTCTGGAGAGATGGGTTCCTGGTCCTACTAGTGTGTTGATGAAGGTTTGGTTGTGTTGTTATGGGATCCCTCTGCATGGCTTGAATGTGAAGGTCTTTGAGAAAATTGGGAATAGGTTGAGGAAAGTGGTTGGTGTAGCGAAGGAGACACTGGAGAGGTTGAATCTGGAATATGGGAGGATTTGTTTGCAGTTATTCTCCTTTCACTCCAATAACAAGGGGGTTTGGCTGGAAGTTCCTTAGTCATAGTGAAACCGGAGGAGTCTAGTCCTTTTGTGGGGAAAGCTCCTTAGTGATTGGTTAGGGATGATACGAAGACACTTGGTGAGGATTTTAGAAAGGGAGGGATGGTCATTAAGGAGGGGAAAGATAAAGGACTGCTGGTCAGCTCGAGCTCTCAGACTCTTCAGGTGACGGCATAGTTGGTGCTGGAGGAAGTGGGTCTTGTTGCTTTGTTGATGTGGCATGGAGGGATAGTCAGCAACTCATCCCTTCGTTGCTAAGGTCAATGTGGCAGTGAGAGAGGGGGCTTCTTCCAAGAATAGTGGTAGTAAGTTTTTTTGGTCTTGGGGATGAGGTGCAGAGGGCTGGCGAGGGGGAGAGGCAGAAGATTTCCACTCTTGGCTTGTAGTCTGCGATACGAGGGTGATTTAAGAGACGAGATGATGCTCCCTCTGATCTGTAATGTGGAAGGAAGGAGGTGAGTGCTTGATTCAGGACAGACCAATGGTCCCCATGGGTCGACCCACCCATGGGCCATCTCGACCAGTTCATTGGGCCCAACCCACCTACCAGGGCATTAGCTTATATTTATTTTATATTGTTTAGGGTTATTTTAATGGTCTATGTCTTTTAGTTTATTTAAATTCAGATGTTTGAATCCCGGCCATCGATGTGTTCGATGGTTCGGATTATTTCTAGGTTTTCTCATTTTCATATACAAGCATTGTAAAGCCTTTTGGCTCCTCAGTTAATGATTAATGAAATTTTTATCGAGTGAATTTGGGGTGTCCCAAGTTCTCTCTTTTTCCTCGCCTGCGATGGGGAGTTTGGCGTGAGGCCAATTTTCAGGCGTAGGCTTGACCTACACCCTCCACCTTCCACCTCTAGTCTCTCCATGTTTGCCCGCTCCGCATCTGGTACCCCGCTCTACATCAGTGCTGGCATCGGGGTTCCTTTGAGAAACTAAAGGCCAGCTGACATGGAGGCTGAGGGGACCTTTTCTTGTGAGTAGTAGGCAGCCTACCCAACTACTGGTGTTTGTAAGGGCCAGGCTTCAAAAGTTGATTCTTGAGAGCGTCGCCACTTGGAGTCAATTTCATTGGCCAAGAGGTTGGGTTTGAGTAAGGATTTTGTGTCCTCTCATCAGCTGGGTGATCCAGGATCATCTATTCATCTGGAGTGGGTCCCGGTTTCTTTGACGATGTTTTTTCTCTTTCGTTTTCCCATCTAACTTCGTAGGGGTGGATGCCATCCTGTCTCAACAGTTGTTCTGGGGCTATTGGTATAGCGCTTTCTTGGGGAAAGGCATGTAGTTCCCCCCTCCTTTAACATAGAGATAGTAAGCTTGTAGTCTATCTATAGTGGAAGGGAGCAGCTCTGGCTTGAGAGAGAGTGACTCGAGCGCAGGTCCTGGTGCTGCAGATGGTAGCAACAGGCTTCAGATGTTGGCAGAATCTATGCAGGCTCCGACTTCTTTAGAAAATGTGCAAGCTGGGGAGGAGGCCTTGGAGGTTATTTATGTTGGCAAGCTTTTGGGGTTTTCTTTTGATGCCAATGAGCGAGTGGATTTTCCAGCATTCTTGAATTGTAGGCTAAGAAAGCTAAGTCCATATCTATTCCACCTGTGGTTGCTGCTGATGAGTATGGCAACAAGGACGCTAATGCAGAAGCTTAATCAGGTTGGTGGGGGTGTTTCTTATTCCATTATTATGATTATAGTATCTTGGAATAAGTGCTTGGGCTGACTGAAGAAGTGATTGGCGGTGAGGAAGCTTATCAGAGAGCATAAGTGGGCCTTATTTTGCATGTTATGTATTAGATAGGACATATGCAGGAGTGATCCTGGGGCAAACCTTTCACAACACATTTGGACAGTTTGGATTTGGATACAAGTAAAATGGGCCAGTGCCTGTATGTACATGGGTTATCACACACTTCTAATGGTATCAATACATCCCATATTCCTCATTATAGCAAATTTGTTGGTAGAATTTGAGATGGATTCTGTCAAGTTGAATTAATTCATGAGTTACTGTTTAGGAGAGAGATGACAAGATTCTTCGTCTTAGATAGTAGCATTATACATTTCTAGTACCCCAAAAAAACCATCTGTGACGCCCCGGAGTCCCACATCGACTATAGAGAGGAAAGTGAATGGGGTTATATGTAGAGCTTACACCCTTACCTTGTATGAGGCCTTTTGATGGGTTGAGGCCCATTAGAAGCAAAACTGTGAGGCCCGTGGACCAAAGCGGACAATATCATGCATGGGTACGGGTGGGGCGTTACAAATGGTATCAGAGCCGACTCTCGACTAGTTCGAGTGTGGGTCCCTTGCCGTGGTCTGGTGCAAGTGGGCGGGTCTCCATGTGGGCGGGCCAAGAGGGCTGGCAGGCTACAGAGACTGGCAGACTACTGCACAGGGACGTGCAGCCTTAAGGGGTCCCGGAGTCCCACATCGACTATAGAGAGGAAAGTGAATGGGGTTATATGTAGAGCTTACACCCTTACCTTGCATGAGGCCTTTTGATGGGTTGAAGCCCATCAGAAGCAAAACCGTTAGGCCCGTGGGTCAAAGCGGACAACATCATGCATGCGTGTAGGGGTGGGGCGTTACACCATCTTTATGTCAAAACTAGAAAAATTGAATTATGGTTTAGAAGACTGCCTTTTATAAGTTTTAGGAAGCTATGCTGTTGTCATTCGAAATTTCTTACGTCCAGTGGCTGTTGGTGATGCTAATGAGGCAGTGGTGAATGCTTGTTGGTAGGTTATAGTGAGCTTCACAGTTCCAATATTAGGAAAGTAATTATTGTCTATTGAGGGTGATTATATTTCCTCCAAGCAGTAGGCCTTTTCCCTTTGTAATTATGTGGTTTTATTGAGAACATTCAGTTTCTTAGTTCCTAATGTCAATAAGTATAATCAGACCATTTAGGAAGTGATCGGATTTATCATCATCAAAGCAATGTCCCAACTATGTTGGCTTGCCACCTGAATTCTGTTTCGTCATTCTAGTCTATTCCGGGCCTACTCCTTTTCCTTGAGGGACCGTCAACCAGTTCTGATAAACTTTTCTTCACCGGCGCCTTTATTAGCCTGTGTTTCACATGTCCAAATTATCTCAAATGAGTCTTTCTTAAATTTTCATCTGTTGATGTTGTCCCTAAATGCTCTCGATTTCGGATTCTATCTTTCCTAGTTTACATTCAATTAAACTTTCTTATTTCATTTATGTTATGAAGTGATTGGATTAGCTAATTTTTTTGGCTAAAAATTGATGTTCTTTGCACAAGTCTTTTATATGATGCTTCAATTTTGAGTTGTATTTTGTTGTTATCTTTTGAGAAATAAATGTATTTATACCCTTTTCTACAAGTCAGAGTTGGAAAAAGTGTGTCTACTGACAAGGTGGGACCAATTTTTATTTTCATTCTCGGGCGTGACTGGGCCACTCTCAAGTCGGGTTGAATTGGCCAAATTGGACCAAGTTGCTTCCTTGGCCCAACCTAAATACCCTTTAAAAAATGAAAAACTAGCTCAAAAAAATCTACAAAAAATGAAAATTTTGTTCTATGAATCTAGAATTTTAACACATCATCTTTTAGGACCATGAGATGAGATGCATAAGTATTAAGTACCCATAATTCCCTGTCCAAACTAGAAGTAAGTTTCATCTAGCGACTTGGAAGAGCTGAGACTAAATATGCTCTTAGGAAACTTGCATGGACTATTGGTGTTTCTACTGTATATTAAAGTTTCTTTTGGTTCCGAAATTAATTAGATTGTAATTTTTAGACCATCAACTATGAACTTTGTATGTCACTCAATTCTTTGTTTATATATCTATTGGTTGTTTTCAGTTAATCTATAATACATCAGTAATATAATTAAGGATGATGCTTAATATTTATTGTCCATATAATGGCACTTACGAAAAACACTACAAATCATGCTCAATAAATACATACAAGCATATGCCTGTCCAACTCGTTTTGATCAGAATGAGAAAATCCACTGAACTTCTATGCGATAAGGCCCGAATGACCATTGACTTTTACTTAAAATTGAGACATCTTTGAAAGCGTACATCATGTTTAGGAAAGTCTTGTTATTTCTGAAACAGTCGCTTGACCGGGAAAATATTTATGATCAAGTCCTTGACTCCTTTCTCCTTTGACATCTGCTGCTTGCTAAAATTTAAAAGCACAAAAATGGCAATTTTACCCTGGCTATAGTTTCACCACATGGTCACATGCACACTTTCCCTCGTTTAACCAAAAAAGAAAAAAAGGAAAAGGAATGTCTCTCCTCACATTGGCCCACAATCCATGAATCATGTAGGACCACCCTAGTTATGCAATTATGGTGTACAACTCACATTCAAATTGTCTAATCATGATAGACTCAACCTGTCCGAGAATGGAATCATGGTGCGCCTTGCAAATCCAACACTGGAATGGTGATGGCATGCATCATTTAATGAAAAAAAAAAAAAAAGAAAGAAAAAAGCAAAATAGAAGATATCATGATGGTCCTATACTTAACTGATGTTGTTAGTTTGGTTCCGACCTACTTAATGATTTAATGATTATGGGAGCCTCATACTTTAATGTAACCACTGTGGGCCCTGCCCATTTAAAGAGAATTATGGTGGGCTTACTACAGCAGTCTCTCTCTCTCTCTCTCTCTCTCTCTCTCTCTCTCTCTCCATTTTATATTTGAATTTTAAGTCAAATCAGTCCAAAAAAATTTTTTTTTTTTTTTTTTTCAAAAGAACTGCTCATTCCCAATCCAGAGATTACCATCCGCATCCAAATCCCTAATACCCAGTCTCAAATCCGGACACCCCATCAGTTAAACTCAAACACACCCTTAGAACCCATGCAGAAATTAGATCTGAATTTAAACAACTGAAACCAGCCCCAAAAAAACTAGATTTGAAAATTTCAAGTGACCACACAATTCTGTCTCTAAAATCATCCACATTTATCATCTAATCTAACCTGTTAGATGCTTTAAACCAGCCCGTTCATAGTGACAAGAATCTTAAATCTAAATTCAGTTTGCAATAGATAGAATCTCATAATAGAATATGAGATTCTTTCTACTAGATAGAATCACAAAATAGATCTCTCTATTATTAGTGCAAGATGCCCTACTCGCGATGTATTGTTATTGTGATATCCAGCTATCAAAAGTTGTGTGCCAAACATTAAAAGTAAAAAGGACTGTCTTTTTTTCCAAACAGTAAAAGTTGTGTGCCGAAACATCAAAAGTTAATATGCCTGAATGGCATAATCATGATGCAATCCTCACCCACTGTCGAACCAAATAAATCTGTCATTTCTTAGATTTTTCTAATGTGAAACCTGTGATTGCTTCTGTTGATAGATGTTCTTGATTATATAGTGTACTGTCTTTCCTTTATGAAGTTGCTGGTTTACTAAAAAGGATGATTTCTCTTATGAAGTACGTGGTGAATCTCATTGCATAACCATACCAATCTGTTTTCTTGCAGGTTGTATTCCTTTCCTATACATCCTGCACAAATGGATATTGTAAAACGCAGTCCAGAGAAAGAGGAGTGGTGGATGGGCTCTGCTCCTACAGGACCTTTCATTTATACACCATTCAGCAAAGGAGATACGAATGATGGAAATAAACAGGAGCTGATATGGATTGTTGGGGAACCAGTTCAAGTGTTGGTGGAATTGGCAAATCCTTGTGGCTTTGACTTAGTTGTTGATAGTATATATCTGTCCATTCATTCCAAGAACTTTGATCCATTTCCTGTAAGTGTGAGCTTACCTCCTAATTCAGCAAAGGTGATCTCATTATCTGGGATTCCAACTTCAGTGGGCACAGTGACAATTCCTGGATGCACAGTTCATTGTTTCGGTGTTATTACTGAACACCTTTTCAGGGATGTCGATAATTTGCTCCTTGGAGCAGCACAAGGTCTTGTCCTGTCTGATCCTTTCAGATGCTGTGGCTCACCAAAGTATAGAAATGTTTCTGTTCCAAATATTACTGTTGTACCCCCTCTGCCTCTGTTAGTGTCGCGTGTTGTTGGAGGTGATGGTGCTGCCATTTTGTATGAAGGTGAAATTCGTGATGTGTCAATACGTTTGGCAAATGCTGGGACTGTTCCTGTTGAGCAGGCCCATATTTCTCTATCAGGAAAGAATCAGGATTCTGTTATTTCAGTCGCTTCTGAGACATTAAAGTCAGCCCTTCCATTGAAACCTGGTGCAGAAGTGGTGCTTCCGGTGACTATAAAAGCTTGGCAGCTTACCTTGGCAGATTCTGATAATGCTGCTAGCAGGAGTATCGCATCAAGCATGGGGAGGGTATCCAAGGAAGGAAGCAGCCCCTTGTTGATCATTCATTATGCAGGTAGATGTCCCTCCATCCCAAGGTTTTAAAAACGTACTCAGGGTGTAACTAGGTCACTGTTGAGTTGTGTCAACTCAGTGAGTCCCATGTGACTTGACTGTGTTGGACCAATTCTCACCCTAGGCCCAATAACCTTTCAAATAAAATGGATAAAAAAGGAGTCGAAGGAGTAGAAAATATTGTCGTATGAATCTAGAATTTTTAAGATATGTTGTGTTTCATTTTTTAATCCAAGTTGTTATAGTCTATGGTACCTGGATTATTAAAATGGCAAATTTTCCATAATAGGTTCCCACATGAAAAAACGGAAATAAGTTCATTTAGGGCCCCAAAACCAGAGGACTCAGCTGGCTAGGTGACTTTTGGGGGGACTCGAACTCGGTAGTAAAAAACTTAGCCATTTTTTAAAACCACGATCCTATTTTCATTATTTTGGTCTCCATTGTTTGTATACCTCTAGGCTAGCAATAAATCTTTCCTTATTTTTGTCTTCTTTATAGACCATTACGCACTTATTATTTTGAGACGGCTAGCCATTTTCTTAGTTGTCCATTTGACAACTACTGATTTTGTGGTGGGATCTTTACCGTGCCGTGGTCACATCTCTGTTTTATAGCTTAACAGTGAATTCCATCAGCAAACAGAATTATAATAAATTAAATATAAGGGTTTTGGGATTGAATTCTGACCATAACTTTGTAATTTTGACTGACAGTTGTCCCCACTAGCTCAAACCATTTCACCTCTATTCCACTACTTAACTTTTAACATGAAGTACTAATGTCTATTACCACTTTTCTTGTTTTCCTTATTCTGCAACAACTCCTTTTCTCCCTATTCTCCTATTGCCTTTCTAACCCACTTCTCCTATTCTCTTTTAACCGCCTTCTTATCGGTTAGCAAAAATAGGTACTTTCATAGTCTTTTCTCCTTTTGCTTTTTCTATAATTTAAAAAAATAAATAAATAAAATTGTAAGTGTTTGTTAGATGGAATGGTGGCATTAATGAAATAGAGTTTCATAATGAAAAATGGAATTCCATTGTCATGTTAATTTCATTCATATTCATAAATCAAAACTCTCCGTATTTATAATTATTAATTTTCTAATAATCATTTATTAAAATCTCATATATTTTTTCCTGTAAGCTATGATGCACGGATACTTCAAAATGGGCAACGTATCGTATCCGATACTTAACTTTTTATGTGTAAAATCCGTGTCCCTGCCATGTTCTTGCAGTATCCTTGCGGTATCTGTGCATCATAGCCTATAAGTATACATTAATTTGCAATGTATAAATGTATGGATATTAAATTTGAAATGTATGGACGTAGCCATGCTAAGCACGGGTAATTGTGCTAGTTATTCTTTAATTCCATTCGTATAATATCTCTGTGGTCTGCTTGACAGGGCCGGTGGTGCAACCTGGAGGGATTCAGACAGATGAATCTTCTATGCCCCCAGGTAGGCGCTTGGTTGTTCCGTTGCAAGTCTGTGTTTTGCAAGGTCTATCCTTTGTGAAGGCCCGTCTGCTATCTATGGAAATTCCTGCACACATCAGTGAAACCCTTCCAAAACCAGTTCATGTGGATGAAAGCAATGCTAACGACGTTTCTTCCGATGAAACTAAGACTGAAAGCTTGGTGAAGATTGACCCGTATCGTGGAAGTTGGGGACTCCGTTTTCTTGAACTCGAGCTGTCTAATCCCACCGATGTAGTTTTTGAGATAACTGTGTCTGTTCAATTGGAAAGCTCAAGGACTGAGCATAGCTCGACATTTGTTGACCGTGATGCTGCTGACTTTGGCTATCCAAAGGCCAGAATAGACAGGGATTACTCAGCAAGGGTACTGATTCCCTTAGAGCATTTTAAGCTGCCTATCCTTGATGGCTCTTTTTTTTTTAAAGGATGCGCAGATAGATGATGCTTTTGGTGGAAAAAGTTCCGGTGCTGCTGAAAAGAATACCAAGGCTGAATTGAATGCATCCATCAAAAATTTGATCTCGAGAATAAAGGTAAGATGGCAATCTGGACGGAGCAGCTCTGGAGAACTGAATATCAGGGATGCAATTCAAGCAGCTTTGCAGACATCAGTCATGGACATACTACTGCCAGACCCGTTAACCTTTGGTTTTAGGCTTGCTAGGGATGGGATCAAATTTGTAAATGATTCCTTGGATGAATCGAATATTCAGATCAATGGCAGAAGCATGAGTCATAAAGGTTCTATATTGGCACATGAAATGACTCCCATAGAAGTTCTTGTTCGGAATAACACTAAAGATATGATTCGGATGACCCTCAGTGTCACTTGCAGAGATGTAGCTGGGGAAAATTGCATCGAGGGCAATAAAGCTACTGTCCTATGGGCTGGTATTTTCTACTTACACCATGTTTGTTGGCTTCGTTAAGAAGTGATATGGTTTTCTCTGTTTTGGTTTAATTTTTATTCTGTTGTTTTCAATTAAATTAGTTTGATGTTCTATTTCTATTCTTGATATGACTATCAAATCAATTACTCTTCTAGAAATTGTTGAGTCCCACCAGCAACTGTACAGCCTGTTGAAGCACATATTATCCACTGACAGAACCAAGAGAATATACTACCTAATTAATACGTTCAAATAATAAGTATTAGAACAACTACTACAAACAACAACAACAACAGAATTTTTTACCTGAAACAAAAGCTGGTGTCAACCCTAATTTTCTTATACCAAATTTGACCAACCCTAGCGGGGGATCAGGTGATCATAGCCATGTCCGCAATTCCACATGCGCACACTGAAACAAAAACTGGTGCCAACCCTAACTTTCTTATACCAATCCTATTTTGAGCAATGGACACCTATAATCGATATCATACCCACACACCTATCCTACTGTGAGTTGCCACTTGCCACTCTCCCAATTTGACAATGATCCAATCATTATCCACCGTTCCATTGTAGCTAGAAAGGGAATAAAAAAAAAAAGAAAAAGAAAAAGAAAAAAAAAAAGAAAAGAAAAAAAAAAAAAAAAAAAAAAAAAAAAAAAAACACACATACTTCCTCTCTCGCTCCTTCCCTTTGAATAAGCCCTTTTGATTCTCATTGACTTTTACTGTTGAATTGATGCACCAATATTTTTGTATGTTTTCACTACTGATATTTGGAGCATCAAAGCCCATATCTGTGATGATACGATGATATTGATATGCATTTCTGCCTTTGGCCTTCTGCCCTTGTGTTTGGTGTGCATCCAGGTGGGCCCTATAAGCTGATCCGTGTATATGCTATGTGCTGATTTCTCATGCCAGAAGATTTCTCTATATGTCAAAAGTATTTATATCCATTTTCTTTATTGGGACACCATGGTACCTCAACTTCTTAAAACCTGCCCTTTCCCACTAAGAACCTAACTGCAAGACTAACTACTTTTGCTGTTAGTTCTGCAACGGGAAAATGTGGATATATTATGGATAGTAGACTCTTTTTAGTTTTTAATTAGTGGCCTCTTTTCTTTCTTCCTGCCCTTTTGTGGGCCTTTCTTATTGTATCCTGTTATTTTTACGAGCCCCTATGATAATCAGATGATGCCTGTGAAAGTACTGTTTATCTGTAAATTTCTTCTCCATGAGGTGGTAATCCAAGCAGACTAATCAGAAGTCTTGTTTCCATTGAATTTTCGACTGTAAATGTTGATGGTGTTCCTGTAGATCGATGCTTATCCAGGACCTCATATTTTTAAGTAGTACATGGATTTAGTTGATTTGCTTTTCTTTCTAGGATGTATCTTTTTCCTATTTTCTGGAAAACCCATGATGAATTGAATCGGCATCAGCTTTATCATCCATGATAAAATGAAATATGCCATTCTTGTTGTTGCTGTAATGTGATTTCATTTTTGTTTTTGCTCACACTCTTGGTCGTATTAATTTGTTCGTCTAATTCATGCTTTAGGTGTTTTGAGTGGGATCCAATTTGAAGTTCCTCCACTTCAGGAGAGTACGCATTCCTTTTCGTTGTATTTTCTTGTACCTGGTGAATACACATTACTGGGTGCTGCTGTCATCGATGATGCCAATGACATCCTCAGGGCCCGTGCAAAGGCAGATTCACCTGATGAGCCAATTTTCTGTCGCGGCCCTCCATTCCATGTCCGTGTTGTTGGGGCTACTTGATTGGTTTCTTTCTGTGGTGATCTTCATTGTTGATTGTATTCATGTAAAGCTGGTCAGGAAATCGAAAACCTCTTGCTCATCTTATTTAAGGGCAGTGGCTTTGGAATATGCTGGCACGAGCACAGTGGTTGGTGCCATTCCCCAACGAAATACGAAGAATTTAAACATTTTTATGGATCGAAGGCATTCATGAGTTCGTATTTAGAAATACTGTTACCAATTTAAAATCACATTCTCACTTCTTTTGTAGTGTTGCGGGTCATACCTTGTAATGTAATCATTTTATTTTGGGATTTCATGGGTTGAGCAAATTGTTTCTGAGGTTTATTTATTTATTTTTGCCCCGCATGTATTGATCGATCTAACGGCTGAGGTATGCAGTGCTGGATGTGATGACTGTAATATGTATAGTTCAAATGAGATTTGCTTTGATTTGACAGAGTTCACCTGAATCAAGTTCCAATAATTCTGACTCATGCTGCCAGAAACTCTCTGGAACTAGCCCAAGTTGCATGATGCTCTTCTGAGTGACTTGAGCGATGAGTTTTATTAACTACTGTAATATGTATTTGGATTATATAGAATGTTTCTTAACTGGCCTTTGATTCATTCTGATGAACATACATACCTATATTAGGGTCTTGTGCCCTTGATCTGGATGGTTGATAAGATTGCAGCCACTGTGGTGAGCCATGGGGGGGTTAAAAGGGCACTGTTTGGATGGTAGAATACCTTGATACTTAAAAAGCAGGCTACTTGTGTCTGATACTCTTCACCTCTTTTTTTTTTGTGTGTAAAACTCATGTCCATGCCATATCCTTAGTGTGTCTTGTCTTACCTGGGCATCATAGGTTGGATCATGTTTTGAATGTGCAATGTTTCTATTTTATAGGAAAAAGGCTGGGACTTGGCCCTTACATTGGACAGAAATGCCCCATACTTGCCTAGGCCTGATTCAGTTAATGACGTGTTCCTGATTGTGATATGTTTGTTAAACTGAACAACAGGACAGTCAGGGCTCGGCCAAGCTTTTGATCCATAGTTCTGAAACTTGTTTAGACTCTGTTGGACTCATCCAGGCGAATTGCACTGCGATAATGAGAAACTTTTGAGTTTTAGCCAGTCTTGGTTCAACTCAGTCAGGACTTGGTGGACTTGGTCGAAACTTGTTAAACTTCTTGGTGTGGCCTAGGCACAGTCAAAATTCTAGATTAGTGTTGGAAAAGTTGCAATTCAAGAATTTCTTTTAATCATATTTTCTCAAGACTTGGCCTTCTCTGAATTAAAATGGCCCGGTAGCTTCCTGGGCCAAACCGAATCGGGCTTCCATGATTTTGCTTTATGCTTCGACCTGGGCTATGATGACCCTAGACATGTATGATATGCAGTGATTGTCCATCCTCATTCTCGTTCTTGCTCAAATGCCACATTCTGACATTCACATAACAGCCATTGTGTGTTAAGATTCACAATTGAGGTAGCCATGGCTTTATGATCAGGTCCTATCCATCGTGCTTATGACCAACCTAATTAATGGGCAGGTTGGCATTCTCCCAACATCTTTCCGATGGAAAGGAAAAGAACATTTAGTTATGTTGGCGTTGATTACATAAGGTTGACAACATGGTATGACCAATTAAAAGTCGAATCAAATCTATATATTCACTCAACCTTCACAACATTTCAAAGAATTGCCTTTTATCCTAGTGGTAAGAGTCGTGAGTTTTTACTTTTTTGTCCTGTGTTTTAGCAGGCACCTTCCCTCTCCTGAATGTCGTACCATCTCAACCGAGGGCTTGGGTCCCAGCCCCACTAAGCTGGGTACAAATAAATTTTTATTTTTCACAACATTCCAATAGTTCAAGTTGTGTCTCCACCCTGTTTACCTGTTGCATCTTTTCTAAAGAAAGTGATAGCAACCTTTGATTGACAAAGGCATGGTATGAGAGCATTTAAATGGTTTCCACGATATGAATTAGCAAAATGTGAATAATGTTTGTCATCATTGTAATTTTATTTCTGTTACAGTTGTAGTGATTCGCAGGCCTACACACTGGGCACATCTTTTAAACGACTTGAATGAGTACAGATCTTCTGAGTCTTTGACTTAGAGATTTCACCACAGTCCGATCCATCTATTGGAAATTTGAGCTGCTCACAATTAACTATCTCACCACATTTGTTACGTCCCAAAATTTTAATCCAACAGGAGCTTGCCCATTCATAAGACTGGTCATATGATGAATAACATGATTGAAACATATGACTACTAAATAATGCATAAGATCACGCCAATCGCGATTCTTCATCACATGGTCAATGTTGTTGAGAGTCAACTACAACTAGAGTAAAATTGGGGACATTTTATACCTATTTCAATAGGTCGGCCCCACTGCGGAGTTCCCTCCTTTCGCTCATAATTGGGGACTCGATTTGAATGTATACAAAGTAAACTGAACAAATTTAATATGACATTGCCACATGCTGTAGACTATGGTCAACCTTCCATTACATGTAACCAAAAGGTCCTTTTTTATTTACAAGTTACATGGCAAGGCACTTGAAAGGCATCTTCGCCGAGGAGAATTTCGTACCAATAGCGAAAAGACAAGCAGGGAAAGTTGAGAAAAATGCTAATGACAAGCTCCATATTGAATATTTGAAGAATTGGGATCCATTTTATCTGGGCACATAGGCTGATCCAGCCCACTCATCTAATGCAGGCCTAGAGTGGATAAACCTCCCAGATTGAGATTTAACTAATCATAATCATTATTCGGACGAGCAAGATTCTAATATCGCATGAAATCCTGATGTCCAATAATCAGGATTTGGATAGATTTAAGGCCCCCAAAACATCACCTCCTTCAATTGAATCGTTTTCGGGTTTTTTTTTCTGGCCCACACAAATAGGTCATAGAAACCTCTCTGAAACTCATAATCCAATGATTATCATGCTTCTAAGGTGATCGACCCCACAAGTTAGATCGTTCCGGAAAAACGAAATTCCCCACCCTCCCAGACTATCCCTAAACAAGGCCCATAAAATATACCAGATAAATGATATTTGGTTTAAGAGAGAGTCTGGCCTCTCTAGAATTTAATATATCGTATTTCATGTCACACATGGACACAATTATTGACTGGCTCTGAATTGCGGACCTGGACAAGACCTGAGTATCAATTATTCCTCAGAAGGGTCCATACCCAGATCCTTTTGGGCTGCTCTAGGTAATGGGCCCATTGACATGACTATCTATGACAGGCAATGAAGCTTAATGCTGAAGTTAGAAATCCAAGAGGCATTGAAGCTAACATTCCGAAAGGAATTAAAGCCTTAAAACTGTTAAAAGCTTGTCTCTTCAGTAAAATGGGAATATTTTTACCCAAAAAGTGAAGGAATATATTCTCTCGTTTGAAGAGAAAAGAAGACAAGATTTTTACCAATTGCCAATGTGTCTAAAATCTCTATATATATAAATCTCTATATATATATATATATATATATATATTAAGGAGCCCACTTTGAGCTGCGTTTATATGAATCTGTTGGCCCATCATCTCCATATGGTTTCAAAACAGGATAAGTTGGTTAAGTTGGCAGGTTTTAGTTCTGCTCTGTTCCATTGATCTTGGGATAGGTGAGCCAATGGGCGCCCATGAATTGGTGAAGCAAACTCACATGGGCTTGGATCCAGGCAAAGTAATAAAGAGATCTAAAAGGCAATGAATGAGTCCTATAGGGTGCACCCTGAGCCTGCTGTTGGTCCACAATCCTACTATCCTACACACGTGGTTTGAACAGGATATTTGATCCTTGAGTTTGAACATGTGGGGGCCGGAGTTGGAACCCCAATGTTAGACATCCCAACCGACCAATTAAGACCCTAATTGGGCACATGCTTTGATGCATTGATTGAACGAAAAATAGTGTTTCTTTACACTAAAAGATGTGGTTGTGTCTTTAATCTTTAATCATTCTGGGCATTTCTGTCGTTCTCCATGGTAAATGTTGAAGTGGGACATTCAATATGAGAAAGACCATTTCATGGTGTAAGGAAGGAATCCAAGAGGGGCCCCACTAGTGGGCCAAAGCTAAGATGGGAATATCGTACGTCTCCCACAAGGAGAATATTATATGGACCCATATGAGTCCGGATCTTGGGATGAGAAGTTCAATGGATAGTTACCACAGGTCCACACATTGACTTAGTAATTATCACCTGTGACTCATTCCCTATAACATATTTATCAGTGAGGACATAACCAATATGCCATCGATCTTGGGAAGTCACTGCTATATATATATATATATATATATCTAATCAAAGAGAATGAAATAGGAATGAAGAAAATGAAACCAAGTGAATGATATGAAATCATTGCTCTTGATGAGATTGGCTAGCAGTCTATATATCATAGTGAGCCAATCTATCGACCCCATTTCATATGGCAGGACCTACTAGGCCAGCCTAGATGTCATGTGTGATGTATTTTATTGTCAATACTAGAAGTGCATTATTTCATGTTATGGATCACTAAGAACACCCTTTGCAAGAATTATTGCTATCAAGTGAATTATACCTCTACCATCTTGTCTGCTGCTAAGGATCTGGACTATGAACATTAAAGAATTAAAAAGAAAGAAAGAAAAAGAAAATGCAGTGTGAGATTTTGTACTGTGTTGTTACAGGAATAGTAATAACTTGAGTTGTTATTAGATGCAAGGGCATGCAATTGTCTCCAAGGGTGCAATTTGGGTTGGGTCACACGCGTACTTGCATTAGCCCAACCCAGCCAAACTAATATATATGAAGTTTGGGTTTTTGGTTGGGCTTAATCTTGGATGATCCACATCCCCAAGTCAGGCTGTCATGAGTACATTGAACTGTCCATGTGGCTGAGAGCCTTCACAACGAAGGCACAACGACATAATTATCAGGGGCACTCTCTACCACTGAGCTAATAGCCCTTACGGGCTCCCGCGGGGCATGGGGACTAAAAAAGGAGACCCTATAAACATGTTTTGACTTGTGGAAAAAGCCAACGCCTCATGCCAATGAACTGACACTTAAGCAAGCAGGTAATGGGGGAGCACCTCCCTCTTTTTAAAAATAACCAGGGTTCAATCTTAGACTGTAGTGTTGATGGACAGGGATTTTGATAGAGTATGTGAGAGTTGTACAAGAGTAGGAAAAAGAAAAAGAAATTCATTATAATTGATTTTTTTTTTTTTTTTTTCATGAGGAGTATGCCTTAATTCACTCCATGCCGACTTTTGATTCGATTTTATCAATTTCTCGAGTGGCTGCGTACCCTTGCATATATTCAATTGTTCTATATTTTTTCTAGTATTTAATAAAATATTTGTAGTGATATTAATTCAATTAGTTTTTTTTTTTTTTTTTTTTTTTTTTTTTTTTTTTTTTGAAGATTTCTCTTTATGAAGAGGTGAAAGCTATGCTGAGCTTTCATGTATATATGCAGTTGTTTAGAGGTGTCTTTCACTGACAATAATTGTTAAAAAAATAATGCAATATTTTAAAAACATCATGATGATATCTTGCTAGTTTTCTAAAATCAGTATATTTTTATAATGTTTTAATTTTTTTCATTATATTGCCAAAAATAAAAAAGAATTCCTAGAAAAAATGAAATATCAAAATAAAAAATGAAAAATCTTGGGAAAATCTATAGAGATTATACTTTACTAGTATTTTATTTATTTATTTTCATGTTTTATATTTTTTAATTATCTAAAGTCCAATTTAGTTTATGTGATGTGCCCATGATATTCCGAGAAAAATCCACATTTAAATATATCTCAATATTTTCCCAAGACAGTAATTTCCAAACAACTATAATTGGCGCAACCTTGGATCTTTAGTTTTAGATGATAATTCTTTGTAAAGGACAGGAAAAAAAAAAAAAAAATTCTTTGTAAAAGAGTGAAACCCTTCATACATCCTGCTATGGTTTTACACTTTTACTTAAACTTCTGTGCAAGGAGAAACTATGAGTTAATTTAATTATAGATGGACTTGAACTATTGTTCATAGGCTGTTCTTTTTCTTTTTACTTTTCACTTTTTTCTGTTAGATTTGTGGTAATTATGTGTATTTTAGCTAAATTAATTGTGTTTAGTTGCTAATTATGGTAATTAATATTAATTAACCTCTATAGGCTGAGTTAGTTGAGCCTTGAGTCTTGTATAGGTGAGTTGGTACCGATTGGACTCGGAAAGGTAGAGTTGACGGCTTTTTCGTAATTATTGATTTTTGCATTTTTGCATCATTTACATGTCGTCTTGACGTCATCGCGTGTATTTCAACGAGCACGTCGATTTTCATATTTGACTCTACTCCTTTTAACCAACCATTGAGTAAGTGAGCTTTCATTTGACTCTTTATGATAATACTAGAACTTGGAGGGGCTTCCTTATAAAATGGACATTCCTACCCCTTTATATATACAACTAACCCCTTTTCCTTTCATCTTCTTTTCATTTCTTTCTCATTCCTCTTCTCTCTGCTCTCTTACTTCTTCACTTCCCCCATCCTCTTTCCCAATCATCAAGAGGGCTTATAACATGTACATTTGAGGACAAAACTAGGAGTCTTATTCATCTTCCTCACGCCCTTGTTGACAAAGAACTCCTCCACCCCCTCTTGTTGGTTAGGTTTTTTAGTTGAATTAGAGTCAAGAGACTCATAATTACCCATACATACATATTCCTGTGTTTTCCATACGTTTTTGTAATTAGGGTTTGTGATTTGGGGGATTTTGGGGTTCTTTTGAGCCAAGTGTGTTGAGAGATTTTGAAAGCCTTATATTGAGACAAGTATAAGCTTTAATTTGGATTTATATGATGATTAGTTACCATTGATTCCATTGAAATTCTTTCTAAATGATTCTATCTTTTAATGCATGAATGGGTTGGTTTGTTTTATGATTTTAGTTGATGATTTTGATGGAGGGGTCATATACTATGTAAAGGGGAGCAAGGGGGCTCCATTTTGTAGGTTTTTATGGTGGAAGAAGTTGGAAAATGGATAGGAGAAGAAACTTGGAGAATTCCAAATTCAGAGATTCTGGATCGTTCGCTCGAACGAACCCCTCTACTGAATACTCGTTCAAGTGATCGAAAGGACTGCCCGAGCATCCACTTCTCTGGATGGGGTCCGTTTGAGCGAATATGGGTTCGCTCGAGCGACCGCCCTTCTGAAACCATCGCTCAAGCGAGCAATCAACCCTCTGGATGGGATCCGCTCAAGCAAATATGAGTCTGCTCAAGCGAACCTGAAACTGTAGACTAAACTTCTTTTGACCTAATTTTAAAGTGAATTATCACCCTTAATCTATCATAACCCACCTTAATCATCCCTAATAAATAATTATGGTGCACACCTTGTTTCATAGGAAATTAAGATTTCTAAGACCTTTATGACCCTAGAAAGGAGCCGTTAACCTTGTTTTTTGGTCTAATGGGCATTCTTTAGTCCCGTGCTATGCCATGAGGGTTAGTTTGGAAATTAACGCATTTGTTTTAATAAGTGACACTAAAAAAAGATAGTAGTACGTTAACTTTTCGAACCTACCTTGTAATGGACGGTGAAGGACAAAGAGAAATAGATTAGGGTTGGCTAGTAAAAAGATCTTGAATTCTCTAAATGATTGCATTTTATATTGAAGTCCAATTCCTTTATTAATATCAAATCCTAAGCAATTACAATGGTTGTATTCTCAATATTAATCTATGGTTCGATATCCAAATTTCAATTCGTAATTTAATTATTGGTCATCCGCTTTTAATATTCATTGGAAATGTGGATTGAGTAATTATTCGTGATACGTGATTACTATTCGATTCGATTTATGAACAAGTGAATATAGACTTACTCAAATTCGATTATTATTGATTCGATTGAATCGGCACTACTTAGCTTCGATCATGTGATACCCGACGATGTTGAATTTGGTTTAGTTATTCGAGACTATTGCAGTAAGTCATTTGGAGCACCGGAACTTCAGAACCGTACAGCAAGCTAGCCTTTGGCTAGGCCGCTGGTGACATCCCAATTAGATTCGCTCTCTTATTGAGAGGATGAGTTCAATGAAGTAGCCAATTAGTATGTTTTTATTCCACTTTGATTCACAGCATAAATTATTTGATTTTTACATAAATTGCCTAGTGATTACTTATCATTGACATCTGTTAATTTAATCGTCTTTTAATTCAAGTTGACACATTATGTATTTCCCTATTATTGCCTATACTTGCTAGATCATCGTATTGAGATACTATTTTTGGTGTCACAGTCGCAGGTGCAGCTCCCGGCCTTAAAGAGGCCAAGGATGGAGATGAGGTTACCCAAGAGGTTCCTGTAGGATTAGAGGAGTGGTCAGAGCCAGGGCCTGCTTAGATACCTTCCTCGGAGCGCGTGTGGCACGTTTTGGAGATGTTGCAGTTTGGCTAGTCCCTTTTTGTGTGGGTCACACTTAGTGTGTAGTTATTATTTTGATTATATTTTCGGTGGTGTCGTATAGAGTTCTTTTATTTCACCCTCTTTTGTAATTAATGTATATACCTGTATAATTCTTTTGTATTAAACTTAAACAGTTAATTGGACTGAATGAGAAATGAAGGCCTTCTATATATGAATTACAGCTTCCGCTATGATTTAAATGTTATTGACAGGTTTTAGTGAGCTTGACTTACGTGTAAAAAGTTGTTTTTCTCTCCTTCGTGTATTGTATTTGGCTCGAGACAGGTACAACATCACGGGAGTATGTGTGTCTCACCTCGGGGATTACCCTAGGCCAGGGTGATTTGGGAACCGGGATGTGACAACCAAAGCGAATCTTCTATCTAAAGTCTTAATCAGTCACCCTAGTGGAGTTTGGGTTAAAATAAAACTCTTGATAGAGAGTTTTGGATGAGCATCTAACTCGTTGTGGCACATATTCCCTTCTAGTAAGGAGATGATGGATTCCAAGCGAAGTAGAGTTTTTGAGTTCTTAGGGCTTTTTTATTTAAGATTTTTGGGACTTGGAGCATGGTTTGAAATTCCGGTTGACACTGAGTTGACTCGGTCTAGCCCAAATTAAAGTTGAGTCGGATCCCCGTACAATATGACCTAGTACTAATAAGACATTTTTTTTTCCTCCCTAAAATTTTCTATCATACTTTCAAAGAACAATGACATAGGTGTAGCTCAATTGGCAGGGGCGTGAGTGAGTGAGGCAAAGTGTGTGAATTTGAGTCCCCTTCGTGACAAGAACACCTTAAACTGGTGGTTCTTTTGTTTTTTTGTTTTTGTTTCCTTTCTGTTAGGGTCTTTTTCTCTAACTTGTAATATATCATCTCCTGTCAGTATGGTAAACCAGATACATTGTTTTATGTTGTTTTTATTTTCATTGTACTTGTCCAATCAAACAGTAGTTATTTGTCCTTTAGTTAAATTGATTGTCTTCGTTGCTAAAGATTCCTGAACTTTATATTTTGGTAGAAAGACTCCTGAACTTGCCATTGTCATATCCGTTGTTCTTGATTGAAGATGAGGATCACAAAGTCGTTAGAAAACAGTTTGAAAATCCCAGGATGCTTTCACTTTACACATCAATTACATGGAAAGGACATGTTATTCGACCTAATCCAACTCGGAATCCTTAAACAAAGTAAAAATGCAGAGATAAGTCTTTGATTATTCATTACTACAAACGACCACCCAACTTTTTATTATTTAATTTCTTGTACGTTTGATTTCATCTTAATTAACACTACCAATCACTTCATTTAATTGCACTTGTTATCAAATTCAAAGGGGGTAGTTGCATGTAACATTGTATTAAACTAGAATCAGCGTCAATTCAAGGTTGGGATAGATGCATGATTTCGTCAAAACATTAGATTAGATTAATTGTCCATTATCATCTGGGTTTTTTCTGTTTTGGACTCTTGTTTTGCTTGTGCTTTCTTATTATTATTTAATAAAATTCTCTATACCAAAAGATTAAAAAAATCATCCTTAGTTCGGGTCATTTCTGACAAGAAATTGGACTTATTGGAGATTTATGATATGATGTGACATCTTATCTCTGGGCATTTTAAATACTTTGTTTGTTACAAGAATTTAAAATTCCAAACCACATAAAAATGCACTTTTAGCCTTGTAATTTTCTTGAATTCCATCATTCCAAATGCCAGAGTGGGGTTTGATCATTTGAAATTCTACTTTGGATGCAACATTTAGAATTCTCATATTTCTCCCCCTACGTGAATGTTCACAATTCTTCCAAACAAACAGGCTATTAATTAGGGTGGGATCTAATCAATGCCAAAGTTGGCTAAGAAGTCTCATACCTCCATAGGACTCCCGTCTCCATCGTGTTTCATCTTCTTAGGCATGATGCAAACAAGCTTGATGCAGCATTGTCAGAGACGTTGTATCATAGAGATAGGATACCACGAGCTAACTTGTAATAGCAGATATTGAATGCCTCCAAATTAGTAGTACTCTAAAGTGATTTCCTTCTGCCTTGTCCACATCTTTCTTTCCCATACTGTTTCCTCTTTAACTACTCAGGTTTCATTTTTTTTTTTTTTATGGTGACACCAGCGTTTCAAAATTGACCAGTGAAATCTACTGTTATCAGATGCAGCCCATATCACTCTGCAAGAAAAAAGTAAAAGGAAAGTTAAAAAAAAGGGTCTATTCTTTCTAGCTTCCTCAAATTTGTTTCCAAGTGAAAGTTCCACTGTATGAGATAACGCCAGTTATTGGAACTTGGAATTAGGTTTGTCTTGTCCTTTTTAGCAATTCTTAATTCTTCAGGTTGAATGGTTCATTCTGATGCAGCTAGTCATGCACCTCACTTGGACAACTATATTTAAATGGCAAAAGAAAAGAACAAAAGAAAAGCATGTCTTCCTTCTAAGTCCGAGCTGTCTGAACTTGCTCTCCCAACCACACTATCATCACTTATAATGATTAATCTTGCCAGAATATGGGTGTCTGTATAATGTATATTGTCTTCATACTGAAACAGTAACTTAGAGATGAGAAGAATATCACCAAACGAGTCATTGAATGTTCTATTTGATGATGGTTTTTCTCAGTAAAACACAAAGCTACAGGTACGGATGTTTGCCATTTGTTCTAGTGCCCATGCCGAGTTCTCGTGTCTGAATCTCCTATTTCAACAAAATAGGGAAATACCATTTCGGCCTATCTCTATTTTATACAGGCAGCGCTCAGGGATAGACCGAAATAGTAGGACTCTTTTCGGCCACATAGTTTTAAACTATTGCTTGTGTACTTCTCCTTCACCTTGGATGCTGACTTAAAAATTAAGGACACGTAATATATGGCTTAGGCCTTGATCCAACGGCTTGGATGATAACTGGGACAACGAAGGAAATGAGAGCTCTCTCTTAATGAGGTGGGTCCGGCTGTAACAAGTGGGCCCTACCTCATGATAGAAAATTAAGAGAGGGATGGTGAAGAAAAGGAGGAAAACGTTTTGAAGGTGGGGCTAAGATAGTAATCTTGAATTTCTTTAGCTAGCCATTGCTACCAAAACCTTAGGGCGTTAGTAGAGGCAGCAGAAATACTTTTCAATATTCCCCATCTGGTGGAGCCCACTCCTCAATATTCCCCCTCAAGTGGAACCAGGCTGGCGCACTTTTGGCAACAAACATTTTTTTTTGCGCCGAGTCGTTCCTCTTGGGATTCGAACTCATGACCGGTTGGTTCTGATACCATCTTGAATTTCTTTAGCTAGCCATTGCTATCAAAACCTTAAGGTGTTAGTAGAGGCAGTAGAAATACTTTTCAATATTCCCCATCGGGTGGAGCCTACTCCTCAATAAGTAAGACCCCTTTACCATTTGGAAGGGTGGCCTGTGGGCTCAATGGTGGCCCATGTCCAACATGTGGAAGTTATACTGTGATATACTTCTACCAAAAGCAAAAAGTTATATTGTGATACATCGAGGATTAATATATGTTAGATAATCAAGACCCCTTTCCTTAAATGATCTGTTTCTGACCAATAATTCCCCATTGGAAAGTTAACTAAGGTAAATGGCCATCCTTAATTATTATGCAATCTCTGTTACAAGTCACCACCATAGGAGGATAAGGGGTTGCTCAATTAGTTGGCCCTTATCTCATGCTTGACCCAGGGATTAATCCCTGGATATGCAACTCTTCCCACAAGTGTAGGCTTCTCTCCCTATGATGTGGGCTTCTTCTTCCCACATATGTGTGAGGCTCTCTTGGGTCCTAACCTGATTGGCTAGGGTACCAAAAAAAAAAAGAAGAAGAAGAAAAAAGTCACAACCATAGGAGATATTTTGAAAATATTGCATTATTTACTAGAAACAATAAATCACCGTATTTTCAAAATATAGTTTTTTTTTGGGTATATACCATCCTAAGGATTGTTAAGATTTGTAAATAGGCCCATGTGGTTTTAGTATTGGTAAATAGGTCCTTCCTTTTTCATTTTAATACCGGCCATGTCCTCAATATTAATATTTCTAATGAGAAAAGGCAACCACCAATGAGGTTTGCGTTGAACTTTTAACATAATCGTTATATCATTAAACAAAAACAAGTATATTATTTCTTACAAAAATACAATTATTTTATCCCAAGTCCCAATGGCCTCTTTTTTAATAACTCTCGTGCACATGTGGCCTGATCATATATTTGGAGAATCTCCACCAATCCAACGGTGGGTTGTGCATGTATTGGACTAATTATAATTTATTATAAGCACATTTGTTGATTATCATTATGATCGATTTGGATTTAATGAAATGGGCCTTGATTTGAGAGAAATAGATTTATGTAGAATTATTCTCTCCCACTAATTGTAACCGTCAATGTTACAAGCTCTAGAGAAAAATAAATCCAAGGTTTTGAAATTATGCATATAGAGATAAAAGAGATAAACAAAA